>OZ010600.1:51650656-51660656 GCA_963932145.1 Acanthosepion lycidas | reverse complement strand
AATACAGGAAGTTATGGAGAGCCATGATTGCCCATAACCTAAAGAGACATGGCATATAAAAGATGTCTTGAAAGTGGAGGAGAGCAACATGGTTATGTCTGAACAGAATACAGAGACATTTTACTAAAATCAGTTTTGCTGCTTTGTGCAATCTGCTCCCAAGAGGATGCTTCCCTGATCACTACAATCTTAACCTGTTCAAGTCTAGAGTTAGCCATTATCTTTCCCCCATCTCCTGAAGTGACACAGTACATAAAATATGTGTCGAAAATTGGGGAGGATAACATCTTTATATCTGAACAGAATGCAAAGACATTTTATTAAAATTTGTTTCACTAATTTGTATAATTGGTTCCCAAGAAGATGCCCTCCCCTGATCACAAGCTTTGAGAAAATAAACTGTTAGCATAGAATTTATGGCTATGTCGAACCAGCTCAACTGTAAATTGATGAGATTGCGATGACAGTCTAGTACTGTGCTTAAAATCAAAATGTCTAAGTACGATAGTGAAGAGCTCATCTGAACAATTACCATAAAAAGTGTTTAAAGAAAAGACACAGAGTATTCTTAATACTCTTTGCATTATTGATTTGTGCACACACACCTCATTTTCAGTAATTCCCTTAAATCCACCAAAATATTTGGTTTATTTAGTTTTCCAGCAATTAAAAAACTGCTATAATTTCCTTATCTGTGGTAAAATCACAGAACACAAGCAATTAAACTCACAATAGAACTTACCAATGATACTGAGTAATTAAATAGAAGACATGTGATTTTGAGGTGCAGTTATTTTGTTTAATTGTTGGATTAGATGAAGAAAAAAATGTGACATGGGAATCTGAAGGAGAATTAGAACAGCAAAAAATGTCTTCTAAAAACAAAAGTATTAAGAAACAGAAAAATTTAATTAAACCCAAAGCAAACTGTACTAAACTGCTATGTAACATCAGTCCTTCTATACAGCAAAGAATGTTGGACAATATTCCCCAAAGATGAAGAAGAGACATGAGACAGCGGATACATTGTTCGACAAAAGAATATTGAGAATACAATGGCTGAAATATGTGAGCAATGGGGAAGTTTTAAGGAAAATGGGAATAAAAAAGGAGACTTGAAATTTCTGGGATACATGATTATTAAAGAGGACTTGGTGAAATGGACACTCACAATATATATTGAAGGCAAAAGGAGCAGAGGGAGACACTGAGTAACTTACCTAACAAGCTCATGTAAAAGAACGGCAAAATATTGATGGCACAGAAGAAGTTGTATTGAATACCAGCCTTCTAGCTTTTTAAAAAAATTGTATTGCATGCATATATGTTTCATTGTAAATGACTGATAAGGTACTTCTGTTTTTATTGTATTTTGTGCACATATGCAAGTGTATAATTACAGACATATGCATATAAATTCTAACAATAATAAATAAATTTAATTATAAATCTAACTTCCTACAATTAATACATATCACCAAATCCAATTAAAAAAACGAAATAATAGTCCAGTGGACATATATAAATATGTGTATGTATGCATGTGTGTATATGTGTATGTGCATGTATGTATAAGTATTTACCATTTAAGCATTAACATCAATGATATTATATATATATATACTCGACTCTCCCATTGAATATACAAGTTTGTCGTTACTTGGAAATTTTCATGCAGCAAGGGCAGACTATCATTGTTGTTTCATCCGTTGTTGTTTGAATTATTGAAATTGTTATCTTTGATAATGGCTTGTGTAAGCCGAAAGCTTAGATTGGATTTAAACATGTATCAATACAGTGTTTTCCTTTTGTCTTTCAATGATAATGTGATTAAGCTTATCAGACAATATGAAAGGAACTTACTTAAAAAAAATAGACAAAACTTGTCTATATTATTTAGTGAAACATGCATTAATGAAAAATTGCTGCCTACATATACACAATATATATATATATATATATATATATATATATATATATATATATATATATATATATATATATATATATATATAAAATATTTATTACCTAAGCATCAATATCAATTATTTATATAAAGACATAAATAAATAAAATACAGTTTTTTAGAATAAAACTAATTAATAAAAATAAATAAACAACTAAATAAAAATAGGTCACGAGTCTAGAGCCGAGCAAAATCAGACTAAGTCTGCTATAGATAAAAAAAATAATCATGATGCATATGCATACAGATGGGTGCATACAGGTGCATGGACAAGCACACACACAAACAGAGAATACAGATGAAAAATTTACACCAGTCCTAAATGTGTATAAAAAAGAAAGAAAAACTTGAAAAAATATAAGCAGAAAATTGCTGATTTGCTGACACCCCACTAAAGAATGGAAGGACAGGTCTGTCTACGAAACTCTTGGAGTTTGGGATGCCAAAGGCAACATCAGTCAGCTGAGTGACCAATTCTCCTCACATTAATCTTATATATACTCGACTCTCCCGTCAAATTCTACGTATGAGGGTCAAGCAGATCAGTTCCTAGGAAACCGACAGCCCGACAACAGCACATGAGATTTGATTATAGGGGTGAAGGTTTCGTGCAGGACCATCCACACTTTTTAAGTGCCGAATACAGAGACTTGGTGCATTACGAGGTCTCCAAACGACCATCCGCAGGTTTTGAATTCAGAGTTGTCCTTCTCCTAGACCAGTTGCCATCCAAGCCTTAGAACCAAGTCTGTCCTGCTATTTACCCATAGCTGGAGAGAAGAAGAAGAGGATTCACACGTTTCCCAAGGGTATTAGCACATAAGTGAATGTAATGGATTTGAGTGGAATTCGAATTCGGCTCTCTGATTCCTCAATCCAAGTCGCTATCCATTACCCCACCGTGCCTTATATATATATATATATATATATATATATATATATATATACTTGGTTTTCTTTTAATATTTTTTGCTTTCTAAACTCCTCCTGCATATTATGTAAATCTCTCTTCAGAAAGAATAACTAATTGCAGAAACAAAAGAAACATGCAGCAGGTGATACGATGGGCAGTGGCGTGGAATAAGAATTCAGAATGCCGAGAGTAAATTCCAGTCAACTTTATTACATTCATTTATGTGCAAATACCCTTGGGAAAGGTATGAATCCTTCTCATCTACCCCCACTATAGATTAAATAGTAGGACTTGTAGCTGGAAAAATCATTGTTAACTCTGAAAGAAATTGTTAATGCTATATTCACTCACAAAAAAAAAAAAGAATTATTCTTACAACCCAAAAGACATTAAATAAATTAATAATCTACAAAGGGTTGATAAGCCATAGAAAAAATCAATCAGTCCAGTGATCAAAGGGCAGGTATTAGGAAAATATTAATCTGATCAAAGGTAGAAAAGCATAATGGTCACAAAAGTAGAAATTATTCTGCTTGTGAGAGCATTACACTTTTCTAACTAGTAGGAAGTATCTGACTCCTCCTGCCATGTTTCATCTTTGCAAGAGATAGATTAAGTCAAAAAAAGACTTACTGCCATATCTGGGCTGAAGCCTTGATAGAGATCAAAATTATTTATGCAGGGGAAGATTTTATTTCCCATTCTACAACTTCTTTCTCACAGATGCAGTGGCACAGGACTATAACTATTCTGTTTCTATTTCCAGGTTCTTTAATTCCATCAGTTCAAACCTTTTACAGCCTCAAATCTCCTCCATTTCTTCCATGCATCAAATGTAAAAAGGATTTTCATTCCAAATTATAAAATTCTTCCTCATTTCATATTATCAGATAAATTCAAAAGTGTGTGCCTGATTTTCATTGTTAATACAAAATTACCACAACTTGACATTGGCATTTGTCTTGGCACCAATTTCTGGTGTGTTCTAGAGTGAAACCTTTCATCATCCAGTTGTGAGTTAGACTATGTTAAATGTTTTTATGTTAAAATGTTAAAATTTAAATGTTTTATCTACAAATAAATGCCTTAAATATGGAGGGTGAAAAGTAGCACTTTCATCATATGAATTTCAGAAAGTGTTGGCACCGTGTCAAAAAAAAGGATTTGGAAGGTTTATTTGGATTGTGCTCCAACTCTTCAGATGGTTAAAAAGTGGTTTGGCAGATTTCGTCAGTGCAAATTTTAACCTAAACAATCAACCACACTCCAGGCGACCTTCTGATGTCAATGAAGACACACTATTTGCCATCATAGAGAATAAACTGAAGATTTTGTCAGAAGAGATTGTTAAGAGTTTGAAAATCAGTATCTCAACTGACATTCGCCATTTGGGTTCAAGAAAAACATCTCAATTTGACAAATTGAAAACATATCATTTTATACCACAACAATGCAAGTAAAACAGACCTTGCAGAAGCTTAGAAATGCGAAACCTTCCAAAAAAAATTGTCACTGTACAGTCAGTCAAAAACTATCTACAGTAAAATTGTAGAATGATGGGAGATAGTCGGTAATACAATGGAAACTTGATAGTTGATTAATAAATGTTATTTTGTGAGTATGCAAAATTTTACTTTTAATTTTCTAATTGGATACAAACTTTTGCAATTACCTAATACAAATCATATAATATATATAATCATATAAATCTATATAATATATAATCATCATACTTATTATAAAACCCAGGTTGTGTGTGTGTGTGTGTCTGTACGTTTATATATTGGGTCGGATTTCCTACACTTTTCAACCGATTTCAACTAAACTTCACAGGACTACGTAAAATTACCTTGCAGTGGTTCTGACAGCACCAAAAATTGGAAAAACACAATTGTTTTTGCATGAAATCAATTTGAAAACATGATTAAAAGGCATCGCGAGAATGAAAGGGGGACAACTCATATCAAGTTATACTTATTATAAAACCTAGGTTGTTTGTGTGTGTGTGTGTGTGTGTGTGTGTGTGTGTGTGTGTGTGTGTGTGTTCGTTTATATATGGGATCGGATTTCCTACATTTTTCAACCGATTTCAACAAAACTTCAATTTTTTTTTTTGCCGGTAGTGTTTCTTATTGCCTTGCACACTTTTTTCTTTATTTTTACATTCAAGATGCTTTAAAAATTCCATTTACAAGACAATTGTTTATAATAAAATTCTATTCAATCGGTAGACTCATAACAATTGAAAACAATGTTTGAGTTTGACCAATTCGTGTAAAAAAAAAAAAAAAAAAAAAAACCCTAATTAAGACATGCGTGTCCGTCGACCTTAAACAATAATCTTTATCAATTTTATTTTTCAGTCTTTATGATGGTCGATACTTGATCTATCTCTTACTGTTACATCCCCGGGCAACGCTGGGTTCTACTGCTAGTATAATATATATACAATATATATATAATTTATATATATATATATATTATATATATAATATATATATAATATATATATAATATATATATATTATATATAATATATCATATAATATGTAATCATATAAATCATCTAATATAAATCATTTCTTATATCAACTATTAGGGAGCTGAAGTGGGATTTTTTTTAAAGCAAAGTTTTCGTATTTCATGTTTTTCATAACTAAAGTCTAAGAGTAAAGTAACTCACCACTGCAGTCAACATTTGGGGCTGCTTCACATGTTCCTGTTATTCCTGAAAAAAGTGAATCACCGGGACATTTCCCAATAAACATCCGTTGATTGAAACACAATATAAACATGCCACACTTTGTAGGATGACTATACAGTCCATTTTTTATGCCTTTACACTTGTCTGAAATCAAAAAGAATTTGTTTTGTAAAAAATTAAGAAGAAAACAACGTTTTTTTACAAGTTTTTTGAGATTTTTTATTTTATTTTTTTTGTTAAAAGGCCAAAAGAAAAATATATAGAAGATTAAATAGAAAAAAATTGAAAAGGAAAACAAATATTTAACAGATGTAATTTACTTACCATCCAAGCTTATCTGAGTGATGAAACCTTTGTTAAACTCCATGATTGTAACGTAGGAGAGATTGATTAAAACAGGTGGACTGTCTTTACCTGAAAGAGAATCAATTTTTCATTGTAATATGCAACAATATATGATTTTGAAGCCTTACTCTTTTAATCAATTGATTAAGTTCTCCCACTAAAAAAAATATTTCTTGTATTTTTTGTGCAATAGACAGGACAATTGAACAGAAATCTAAAATTAAAAAGAATGTATCACTAATAAACTAACATGGAAATAAAATAAACTAAATATAGAGATTAATGTTTAAAAATAAATAAACTAACAAAATATTTAACTATTTAGAAAAGAATTTAATTGCTTTAATTCTTTCAGCCTGAGCAAGGCAATAAAGCCCCTAAGATGCAAGGGGTTATTGAGTATGAATGAATTTGAGAAAAAGAAAAACATTAAGGAGAAAGACCAATGAAAAAACAGGAATTAAGACAACAAAGATAACAACTGACATTGCATTTAAATTTTTAAAGTCTAAGTTGATTGGAAAGCAAGAAGTCAGAAGAGAGTTCCACAAGCGAGAAGTGTGTGAAAAGAAACTTTTATCATAGAACTTATGGTTACATCTAGCCATTTCAACAAACTAAAAATAACCAAAAAATTGTAATTAACTATTGAGAAAATAATAAAAACATTTTTTAGGAAAAAAGGCAATTAAAGTGTAAATTAGTTTAAAATAATTAAATATTCATAAACAATGAAGCTACACATGCAAAAATATCTTAATTGGTAAACAAAATATTAAAAAAAATAAAACTGAGAAAATTTAAAGTTAAACTGCTTTTTACTAAACACACATTTTGTTACTGATATATTTGACTATTCTACAATGCTTAATAGATAAGGAGGGAACATTTTTCTTTTTTTAGGGATATTTTTGGACCAAGAGCTCATTAAGACCACTCTGTTTATTAGATTCCCACTCTTTGGCTCTTTAAATGATTTCTGATTCACTTTTATTAAGACTCCCCTACTTCTCCCATTTATTGGATATTGAGAAAAATTCTAACCCATCAATTATTAAGACACCCCTGTATTAGGATTAAGAGTAGAGTTATAAATTTTCATTATGAAACATTGGCAATGTTTAATCTTTATACCCACAAAAATTGGTATGTCAAAATTTTTTTCTCTTGACACTGCTATTATTTTAACTACCTTCAATCATTGGCAATGTTTATTGCTTTAAAAATGATGATGAGAATTTTAATAAAAGTAAACATATGATGAAAGTAAATTTATATATTTTCATTGTTCTTGAGAACTGACAACAAAAATAAGCTCTATTTATTTATTATATTGTTTATTGGAATGGTGGGCAAAACATTGGCTAATTACCAATCTATGTGAACTTTATAAAATAGTAAATAGTAAGGGTTTCCTTATATTAATAGTTAGTTTGTATATTTTTACAATTTAGTAAATGTTTATAAATTTATGAAAAAAAATTGTTTTCATATGTATTTCTTTATAAATTGGTAAATCATACTTATTATAAAACCCAGGTTGTGTGTGTGTGTGTGTGTCTGTACGTTTATATATTGGGTCGGATTTCCTACATTTTTCAACCGATTTCAACTAAACTTCACAGGACTACGTAAAATTACCTTGCGGTGGTTCTGACAGTGCCAAAAATTGGAAAACACAATTGTTTTTGCACAAAATCAATTTGAAAATACGATTAAGAGGCATCACGAGAATGAAAGGGAGACAACTCATATCGAGTTATACTTATTATAAAACCCAGGTTGTTTGTGTGTGTGTGTGTGTTCCTTTATATATGGGATCGGATTTCCTACATTTTTCAACCGATTTCAACAAAACTTCACTTTTTTTTTTGGCAGTAAGTGTTTCTTATTGTCTTGCACACTTTTTTCTTTGTTTTTACATACAGAATGCTTTAAAAATTCCATTTACAAGACAATTGTTTATAATAAAATTCTATTCAATCGATAGACTCATAACGATTGAAAACAATGTTTTTGTTTGAGTTTGGGTTTGACCAATTCATAAAAAAAAAAAAACTAATGCATGTCCGTCAACCTTAAACAATAATCTTTGTCAATTTTATTTTTCAGTCTTTATGATGGTTGATACTTGATCTATCTCTTACTGTTACATCCCCGAGCAACGCCGAGCCTACTGCTAGTAATAGATATTATATTGTATTAGTTTTACAGATTGCAGCATCTATCAGAGAGATGAAATTTAAATTTTTATTATTGCATTATTCCAAAATTTTAACAGCAGATAGCTATTAATGTCAACAACTGAGCACAAATAGTTATTAATTAAAAAAATAGTAATTAATGTATAATATTATCCATAATTTCATGTACAAGAATGTTGTTATGATAAAATTTAAAAAAATGATCCTAAATACATAAAAATGTGTATATTGTTGAAAATTCCTTTTTCCATAATATAGCTATTTGTCCTATGTTATAATGCTTATTAACTAAGCAATAATAATACTGAATATTTTTTTTAAACATTAAAGTATATTTAATCATATCTCCCTAATAACTGTCACGATCTGTTAATACAATTGTATTAGTTTTTAGAATATTGTATACATAAAATTATTCTTGCAAATAAGCAAACAGTTCTTTTGATAAACTGTTTTTTGTGGGCAGAACCATAGAGAATAACAGGGAAATCTTAAGAGTGTGTTAAATGTTTATGTACCCAGAATCCATCATAAAAATTCAGGATGCGAAAATGGGAAGGAGGTGCTCAATCCTCTCTTTCCAGTCTTGACAGAGTTAAAAATCTTTTACATTGGGGAAAACTTATTTCACTCTCTATAACCTCTTCTGTCACTGTTCTATTGCTTTTTCCATGGTGAATGTTTTTTTAATTCCACCAGTTCAGACCTTTACATCTACTTCCACACTGTTGAATCATCTTCATTTTCTCCATGTTTCAAATATAAGAAGGAAGTTCAACTAAGATTTTTTTTTAAAGAAAACACATTTTCTGTGTGTTTCTCTGAACACCTCAGCCTTGACCTTTTCAAACAGTCAATCCTCATAATCTTTAATTCCAAACACATTCTCTTTCATTTATACATCCTGGTTAAGACGATAAACTACATCCAACAGCAAGGCTTCTGATCAGGAGGTTTTGAGAAGTGCAGAACCACCTCTTACTTGCTGGTGTCCCCAGGTCCAACATGGTAGCACCTGTTAGGGTCCCAGCTATGGGTAAATATTTAACCCCCAAACTGGGGTGAACGTGTAAAAATAGGTTTTAATACCAATAATGGATTTTTGACAAAAATTATTACCAGCAATAGATTTTGAGCAAAAAAATACCAATAATACATTTTTGAAAAAAAAACTATTACCAGCAATAAAAATCTTGTCAGCATTAAATAACCCATTGAGGTTTTGATATGCTGTAAACCAAAGCAAACCAAAGCAAACCAATCTTTCATTTATGTCATACATGTTATTCATCATAACCATTTCAAGTGTAACCCTTTACCATAAATAATTCTCAAGGCTTGTACTGGATACGATATATATTTCTTAATGCTTCAAACATCATATTTTAGTGAACTCATGTGTGTAAGTAGATGCCCTGTTTTCCTTAATTTTTATTTAAACAGTGTGAATTAGCTCTGTCTATATTTCTGAGATGAGGCATTGTAACTATTTTCATTGTTTGGACTGTTGTCCGCCTCTTTACTGTCATATTCACAATGTTTCGGCCGTTGTACTCTCCAGCCTTCTTCAGGTGATATACATTTGAATTTTGAACTGAACACATTATTTAGTCTACCGAGAATTAAAAAAATCTTCCCCTATGGACAAAATAAAGAGTTCAGTTCGAAATGCCCAAAAATATCACCTGAAGACGGCTAGAGCATAAAAAGGCTGAAAGGTTGTGAATGTGACAGTAAAGAGGAGGACAACAGTCGAAACAATGAAAAAAGTATCAATTGCATCTATCAGCCTGTGCATTTGAGAATCTTAATAAAGAGAATATCCCCACCAAGCAGGGTTTGAAAAATGTAACTGAAAATTGCTGTGT
>OZ010600.1:51608156-51645656 GCA_963932145.1 Acanthosepion lycidas | reverse complement strand
CCTGAAATGCCACTTGCATAGTAGTAAATCACCTACATTCCTTCTGTATTTTATCAGTGAGAAGTAAGTTCTACTCGAACAGTTTCTTCCCATGAAGCACTGCTCTGGGGAACTGACTCACAAGAGAATGTTTCCCTGACCATTACAATCTTAACCTGTTCAAGGCTAAGGTTAACTGTTATCTTCCACTCCCTATCCATATAAATTGCCTCCTAATGTAACCCTCTACCTTAAGTGGCCTCTGGGCCTTGTAAAGGGTGAACCTTACAACTTTTTTTTTTTAATTTAGGGGTCACTTGTAGAATACAGGAGAGACAAGAGTTAAGATGCAGCACCTGAAGAATTATCCTGAGAACATCTCCATACTCTCTGAGGATACTATCTTCTGCTATATGTCATGTTCCTTCAAGATGTGTGTGATCCTGACTCTCCACAATTTCCTATCCTTTGTAGCCCATGGAAAATCTGTCTTTTCACTATCTCTGTTCTGCCAACCATTTACACAAGTGCATTTTGTAGGGTATGTGCTGCTTTCCTCTGTTCCTCTTGCTTTAAATATGTCCTGTGAGTGTCAAATTTTCCAAGTCCTCTTTCCTCATTATATGCCCTAGAAATTTCAACTATCTCTTTATGATGTTAAGTATAAGTTTGATTTTTCTTTCCATTTTCTTTTAAAAATTTGTTATGACTTACAGGTTCAGTCCTTGGTATTCTCAGGATTTTTCTTTAGAACCAGTTTTCTATTGCTTCAAGTCTCTTCTTCATCTGGGAGGAGATTGTCCAGCATTCACTGTGATATATGAAGACTGATATTACATAACATTTCAGTAATCTTTTCTTTGTTTTTAATGAAATTTTCCTGTTTCTTAATACTTTGCTTAGCTTTGGAAGGCATTTTTCACTATTCCAGTGTAACTTTGGATTTTGGTGTCAGATTTTCCATCCACTGTTAAACACTTCCTAGATATTTCAATTTTGGTACTTGCTTGATTTTGGTATCTCCAATTTGTAATTAGCAGGTTGGGCTCCTCTTTTTGCTGACAACCTTACACTCTGTTTCTCACAATTGATGTTTAGTCCTTTCTTCTTGCTTTCCTTTACTACCATCTGTATTTTGATCACAGACAAGAATTTGCATAATGAAAACATTGAAAATAGAAATTGATTTTGAGAATAAATATCAGGAAAATTTTGTTAGAAACAAAGAAGAGAGTGCTGAACTGCAATGTAATATATCTCTTCTTACATGGCAGTAAATAATGAAGAATTTATTTCTCACAGATGAAGAGAAAACTTGAGGCAACAGACATGTGGTTCTATAGAAGGATGCTAAAAATACCTTAAAATATTGCTATAAATAACACTCCCTAGATATTTAAATCATTGTATTTGCTTGATTTTGGTATATCTAATTTGTAATTTGCATGTTGAGCTCTTTTTCTGTTTTCTTTTTTTGTTAATCATTTCACCCCAAGCAAGGCAATAAAGCCTTTAAGATACAAGAGGGGTTACTGGATGTTAGCAAATATAAGAAAAAAACTTTATTAAGGAGAGAGAATAATGCAACTCCGGATTTTAGTGTCATATTTTCCATCCACTGTTAAACACTTCCTAGATATTTCAATTTTGATACTTGCTTGATTTTGATATCTCCAATTTGTAATTAGCAGGTTGGGCTCCTCTTTTTGCTGACAGCTGTATGCTTTGTCTTCTCACAATTGATATTTAGTCCTTTCTTCTTGCTTTCCTTTACTACTGTCTGTATTTTGATCACAGACAAGAATTTTCATGATGTAAAGATAGGAATTGGCTTTGAGAATAAAAAGCAGGAAAATTTTGTTAGAAACAAAGAGAAAAGTGATGTAATATATCTCTTCTTACATGGCAGTAAATAATGAAGAATTTTTTTTTCGCAGATGAAGAGAAAACTTGAGGCAACATGTGATTCTATAGAAGGATGCTGAAAATACCTTAAAATAATGCCATAAATAACACTCCCTAGATATTTAAATCGTTGTACTTGTTTGATTTTATCTCCAATTTGTAATTTGCATGTTGAGCTCTTTTTCTGTTTTTCTAAATCATTTCAACCCAAGTAAGGCAATAAAGCCACTAAGACACAAGGGGGTTACTGAGTGTTAGAGAATATGAGAATTAAACTTTAAGGAGAGAGAATAAAAGAACAGGAATTAAGAAGACAGAAGATAATGATTGACATTGCATTTAAGTTTGTGAAGATCAAAGTTGACTAGAAAGTAAGAAGCCTGCAGAGTGTTCCACAAGTGAGAAGTGTTATAGAAGAAACTAATCTAGTCATTTCAACTGTAAAATGATGAGACCTAACTACCAATCTAGTACCATGCTTAAATTCATAGGGTCTAGTACCATAGAGGAAAGTTCATCAGAACAATTACCATGAAAGTATTTATAAAAAAAAAGTTGGTGGGAATGTGACTGAAGCTGAGATGCCAGGCCAGAACCGATAACATTGCAGATTATTCTTTGAATTTTATCAAGAATGTCTAAATACATAGCAAAATTACCAGACCAGATGTGCTGGCACTGTTCAGTGGAGGAACAAACGGCACACTTATAAATATGTAAGATAGATTCTAGTGAGAAAAATCATCTGGCATGACGCAGTAAACCAACTTTACCAGCAGCAGACATAGTAAATAATTCAATATAATCTTTACACTACATGTATGTGGAAAATTTTAACCCAATAGGGCACGATGAGTTAATCCCTAGAGGTTAGCATCAGCCATGCTGATGAAAGACAAAAGAGGTTTTTTTCAGATGATCTAAAGAGAATTTAATTTTGGAAGCATTAAAATTAATAAGCCATTCTTTGCCACTGTTAACAATGGATTGTAAGTCATTTTTCAGATCAGCTTTTGCTACAAACAAAACATTGTCTTTTTTACAATTGATGTTTAGCTAGTACATATTAAGCCTTGGTGCATATTAAGTAATTAATATTATGTACTAAATATGTATTAAATATAGTCATTGGTCCAGTGCAGAATGTCCAGAAATCTCAGTCATCTGCAGAGTCTCAAGTGAACTGAATAAAGTGTCCAGCTTGAATAAATGAGTGCAGGTCTGCTGCATGAATAATAGGATAAACTAAGTGATTAGATCTTACCTTTACAGTCAAGTCTTGGAGAATGGTCACAGATCTTCAGTTCTGGTGAAAAGTGTGTATTTTGTTGGCATCTTCCAATGAACATATGTTGGTTAAGACACAAGATGAAGAGATTACACTCAGTGGGATGTGGATATTTGCCGTTTGCAATTCCTTCACATTTTCCTACAAATGATAAATTTCAAAAGTGGATAACTTTTCAATTTTACCCCTTTTCTGATAAAAAAGAAAAGAAAAGAAAACTGCATATTTTTTTTTTACTTACTTTCAAGTGTTGGTTTGCTTATTCTCTCTTCAACTTCTTTGCTTGCCACTTCTGAAATGTACAAACAATTGTTTTAAAAAACACATGGTTTGAAATTCCATGATGAAATGACTTTCTTATGAATATTGATACATCTACTTTGTCTTTTCCTTGATTCTTATAACAAACTGAATATAAATTTGAAAGCACTCACTTGTAAAGTCAGTTATATTGATGAGATGTTTTACGGAAAATGAGGTTGTTGATAAAAAGTCGTCAATTTTTAAACATTTGTCAAATAACAATCAGTGTATCCAAAAAGTTTAATTCAAATTGTTTCTCTATCATCGACAGGGTGGACACACAATGCAAATCAATAGAAGTACTGTACAAAATTGGCTATTAAAGAAAGATTCTGGGTTGCTAAAAGGGAGCCATATTTAAATAAAGTCAAATCATATATAAACAGTATTGAGGATGAAACAAAAAATTGTATAATTACAAGACAGGGTGGACACACTATACAAATTGGTGGACACACCATACAATTTGGCTATTAAAGAAGTATTTTGGATAACAAAATGTAATCTTATTTAAATAAACAAATTGAATCATATATGACGGTCTTGAGAATGAAAAAGAAAATTATACAATTATAACATATGTTGCATGTGAAAATCCCTCTTTTTTTGCTATTTCTTCTTTTTCTAAGAATTTTGAATTATTGTCTTTTACAAGTTTGTATTATATTTGAACTTAAAAAATTTAATCAATTTCAATCTTTGGCTGATGATGAGCGCAAAGGTCCTGAAACATGTAACAACATTTGATAGAAATATACAAGGGCTCTCATTTGCCAGCAATTATATTACTCATTCAAAATCTACATAAACTCTCTCTCTCCTTCTCTCTCTCTCTCTCTCTCTCTATATATATATATATATATATATATATATAAAAGAAGAGCTGATTTTCTGTTTGTCATGCAGTGTTTGTGTGTGACTTTGCATGTGCATATGTAATGTATATGCATATGCCTGTGTTGCATGTGATTGGACCATTTAATGTACACATAAGCACATGGATATGCACACACGATTTGTATCAAGTTTTTTGGAAAGTAATGTATTTTTGACAAGGGAGTAAAAACTCACTTGGATCTAGCAACAGTTCATTTTATTTATCAAGAGTGCAATAATTATCCTTTATTAACAACTATAAAATCTGTTATGAAATGAAATCTTTTATTTCTTGCTGAGAGATTCTGTTATTCAAAAAATGTACAGTCTTTCTGCCATTCATTCTCTCTTTCTCTCTCACTCTCCAATTTTATGCTTTTTAATAAGTCAAAAAATAGGTCAACCAAAATCTCTTCTATGAAAAGTAACAAAAAATTTAAGAAAACTGCAACAAATTACACAGTACTTATTTTAATTAACCTCGTTACTTAGAATGATTACTCCACTACTTATATAAATGTAAAAAGAGTCTTAGTTGACATAATATAAATGACAGGTGGTTATGAAAAGGTACTGTTGATTACTTATGGTTAATTTGTTTAAATAATTCACTGACTATTGTTTGTGTTATGTGGCAATAATTGTAGGTAAAATGATGCACTAAAATAAGTAAGCAGGTAATCATTTTTAAGTTTTCTCAATATTAGTACCAAAAAACAAAATAATAATTCGCATATTTAACTTTAAAAATAATTTTTTGTTATTCATTTCCAATCTGGTCTTTTAAAATATTTAGAAATCTTGTCTTATGACTATTAAAAATCACAACAAATTATGCAGTACTTATTTTGATTAACCACATTACTTAGAACAATTACTTCACTACTTATGTAAATGTTAAAAAAAGAGTCTTAGTTGGAATAATATAAATGACAGATGGCTATAAAAAGTCACTGTTGATTATTTATGGTGATCATATCTCTTTTTGATTCATGATTGACTTAGCAGAAGAATTCCTGCAGTAGGCTGCCATTACTTTCTGCAGTCAACCAAAGCTATAGGACACAATCTGTCTTACTATATAACCTATAGTTGGGGTATTTATGGTCAATTTGTTTAAATAATGTACTGATTATTATTTGTACCATGTAGCAATAATTGTAAGTAAAATGATGCAATAAAATAAGTAACCAAGTAATCGTTTTTAAGTCCTTTGAATATTGTTGCCTATTTGTTAGTAGCAATTATATAAGTGACAGATGGCTATAAAAATGCACTGTTAATTATTTATGGTTTCCTTAGGTGCCATGATACATGCTTGGGGGATCATGTCTCTTTTTGATTCATGATTCATGACTTGGCACATGAATCTGTGCAGTATGCTGCAATAAAATAAGTAACCAAGTAATTGTTTTAAGTTCTCTGAATATTGGTGCTGAAGAAAACTATCAGAACAAGTTGGTGCTTAAGAAAAATAAAGAGGAAAGAAATAAAAAATACAGTGAATGAAACTGCAAGAAAACATTGCCAAATGCATGCACCTGGAAATGGTCTAAAACCCGTATATTATTTTTAAAATCATTCTAGAAATGGGGGTCCTGTTCATAAAATAAATAAAGTGTCAAATCAACCCCTCACTTATTAAATAATTATCTGGACTTTGTTTTTATTCACAAATGTCAGGTTTGAAACTGTGTCCATGTCATTAATAACTGCATGCTACTGATGATATAAACACAATTTTAAAATCTTGACATTTGTAGATAGAAACAAAGTACAGATAATTCAGAAATTGATTTGGAACTTTAATTATATTAACAACAAGATCCCCCCCTTCTAAAATGATAAGAAAATATAAAATAAAAATCAATATTTTTCAATTCTGATGAATGTTATGACTTGAATAGATGCTAATTTACAAAAATTATTCCACCCCAAATTTTCCTCTATTTTTTACGAATGGACTAATCAGTTTAAATAATGCCAAATCATACATATAGTACACATTAATATATAACATAAAAAACATAAACTTTAAATTGTCTTTCTTTTAATCACTTCACCCCAGTCAAGGTAATAAAGCCACTAAGACAATATGAGAAAAATATACTATAAAGGAGAGAAGACAATAAAAGAACGAGAATTAAGGAGACAGAAGATAACGATTGACATTGCATCTAAATTTTTGAAGATTAAAGTTGACTAGAAAGCAAGAAGCCAGTAGAGAGTTTCACAAGTGAGAGGTACCATTTATCTCGCTATTTCAACTGTAAAATGATGAGACCTTGCTGCCAATCTAGTACCATGCTTAAATTCATAAAGTCTAGGTACCATAGAGGAAAATTCATCAGAACAATTACCATGAAAGCATTTATAGAAAAGGCACAGGGAAGCTACATTATAGTGGTAGGAATATTATTGATGCTGAGATGCCAGATCAGGAACAGTAACATTGCATATTCTTCTTTGGATTTTATCAAGAATGTCTAAATATATAGCAGGAGCACCAGAACAGTGGCAGCAATATTCAAAGCAAAGTAATAAAATAATTTTATTTTTCCTCTTAATTTTGTGCTTTTTTTCTCTTAATCACAGCGCACTCAATTTTATATTCTGAAAATCTTAAGAAATTGGTCAGTATCAAAAATAAGAAAGATGGGCTAAAAACCTTGGAAACTTGTCATTGAAGAAATTTGGACAATTTATAAAGTTGGATTGGAACAAAAAATTCGTAGCATTTTTCAGTAGATGATGTTTGAGAACAGGATTTTGTTTCACATGTGGCTGAAATTTATGATGCATATACAGATTCTGAAAAGTGTCACTGTGTCTTTCTATATGGTTCACATGTAGATTGAGAATTTTAAATGATTTTATGTTAAAAGTGAAAATGATGAACAATGAGAAGCATTTTCCTTATAATGATGCCCCTTTATTTTTATGCTAACAGCAAAAGCTATGTGCCATTTATAGAGATGGTACCATAGCTTAGTTTGTTAGTGGTCTGCTAAGTTCAGATATGGAAGTTTTGATATGGTAGATGAAAAATGTTCCGGTAGACCTACAATTGTTGATGATAACCAAATTGAAATTTCAATTAAAAGTAATCGAGGTCACACAATGCAGAACACTGCAGAGATATGCGATCTCATATGAACATTGTAGGGCATATGAAGACAGTTGGATGTATGAATGAATATGCTTGGGGACCTCATGATTTAATGGAAAAAAGTCTAATGGATCAAATTTCAATCTGTGACTTTCTGCTACAATGCAATCAAAACCACCCATTTTTGAATAGAATGATCACAGGCAATGAAAAATGGATTGTTTACAACAAAGTCTTACAAACATTCTTGAGGAATATGAAATGAACACAATTCTTCTTATGTGTCGTGTCCCTTCAAGAAGTTGGTGATCATAACTCTCCACAATTTCCTGTTCTTTGTAGCTCTAATTTTTATCTTTTTGTGATCTCTCCTAAAACCTGTTCTGTCATCCATTTACTCAAGCTCACTAACTAGGTTATATGTTGTTTTCCTCTGCCCTCTTGATTTCAATCTGTCCTGTGAATGTCAAATTTTCCAAGCCCTTTTTCCTCTAGGTCTCTTCAGGCCTGAAAATTGCATTTATGCATGAAACAGACTGTCGCCACTCGGATTTGACTTCAAAGTCCACATTATTTATTTTCATACACTCTATCGCTGATATTGAGCACTTTTACCCATAAATATAGCAGAACTTAAAATTATATATTTATCATTAAATATATATATATTTAATTGCTTCACCACAAGGAAGGTGAGAATGCCACTAAAAAGCAGTGGGTTACATGGAGTGAAAGTGAGTAGAAATGAGAAGATTGAAAATGGGGAGGATTGAGGAAAGGACAAAAAGAGAACAGCTTTCAAGAAGACAGAAGATGGTGATTGATATTTCAATTTTTGAAGATTGTAGTTATCAGGGAAATAAGAAATCAGAAGGGATTTCCTCAGGTGTGAAGTGCAAGAAAGGAAACTGTAGAAGTGGTGGCTGCATCTAGCTAGTGCAACAGTAAAAGACAGTGAGACCTAGTTGCCGTCTAGTAGCCATTTAAATTCCTTTAGTTAGGGCACTAGGGAAAAATGATAATCCAAACAGTTGCCATGAAAATATTTGTAGAAAAGACAGGAAACGTCAGTGGGAAAGTGACTGAAGCCAAGATGTCTGGTCAGGATTGATTACATTTACAGACTCTTCTCTGGATTTTGTCAAGAATCTCGAGATATACAGGAGGAGCACCTGACCAGATATGTCAACAGTAGTCAATGCACGGATGAATGGTAGATTTATAAATGTGCAAGATATATTCTGACAAGAAAGTTTCCTGGCATGACATGGTATCTCAACTTTCCTACAGGTAGATGTAGCAATTGATTAGATATAGCTGTTCCATTTTATGTCAATGGAAAATGTGAGGCCAAGATGGCACAAAGTTTTCCTCCCTGATGACAGGCAGTAAAGGTTCTCTATGGTGATTAAATGAAAGCAGTTTTGTCTTGAAAGTGTTTATATTTACAAGCCACTTTTTGCCTCAGTTAACCACTGATTGGAGGTCCTCTCCATGCATATATATATATATATATATATATATATATATATATATATATATATATATATATATATTGATGTGTACATACAGTAGTGGTTATTGGTAAAGAAAGTTATGTTGTTATATCATGTTCAAATTCCAGTAAAGGCCATTTGTTTTTTTAATCAATTTCATCCCAAGCAAGGCTTTAAAGTCACTAAGACACAAGGGATTATTGGAAGAGGAAGAATTAGGAACAAGAACATTATTAATGAGCTGAAAGAGGAAATAGCAATCAGGAGGAGAGTAGATAGTGACTGACATGGAGATTAAAGTTAAAGTTGGCTGAAAAGCATGGAGCTGGAAGGGAGTTCTACAACTGAGATGTCTGAGGAAAGAAAAAGTTAGCATAGAATTTATAGTGACAATTAGCCAGCTCAACTGTAAATTGATGAGATCTCAACACCAGTTTTATACTGCGTTTAAATTAAAAAATTCTAGGTACCATAGCGAAGAGCTCATCTGAACAATTACTATGAAAATATTTATAAAAAAGACACAGTGAGGTGACATTATGGTGGGAAAGTGACTGTTGCTGAGCTGCCAGATCAGGAATGATAATATTACTGATTCTTCTTTGGATTTTATCAAGGAGCTCAAGGTAAATTGCAGGGGCACCGGACCATATGTAGAGACAATATTCTAAGCATGGGTGAGTGGTATCCTTGTAGATATGTAAGATAGATTCTGGAGAGAAAAATTGTCTTCCACGACACAATGAACTGACTTTCTTAGCAATTGACCTAGCAATGGATTCAATATAGTCTTTCCAATTCATTTCAGCTGAGAACATTAGCCCAAGAAGGCAAAATGAGTCATTGTATTCACTTTTGCATTTCTTTTTCTCTTTTTCCTCCATGTCAGAGGTTAAATAGTAGGGCAGACTGAACTCTCTAGCTTTGGCTGGTAACCATTCTAAGAGAAACACAACTCTGAATTAAATACTGCTTGAGAATGGAGCTGGTGACTCCACACATAAAACATACTATCAAAATCACGGTGACAACTCTTAGCATGATGAGTCTCCGGCCCTAAACTTTACAGGGCATTCTAATGGCACTAAGGAGAAGGAGGAGGAATCTGATAGAAAGCTACATGCATGGGGAATCCAGTGACGATTGGGTTTGCTATCTAATATTGTCCATTTCTTCATATACTTTGACATTTTGGTCAGAATCAGACTTCTGTAAAACAAGTCAAAGTAATCAAAGATGATAGAAAAGAACTTAACTTACCCAAGCAAGCATTTCCCTCAGACATGTCACATATCTTTTTTGCAGAGTTAAAATAATAGCCAGGCTGACAATGTCCAAGAAAGTATTCTTCCTTGACGCAAAGAACATAAAACTTGCAGCTAACAGGATGGACGTAATAATCATCAGGTCTGCCAATGCAGAAATCTGTAGCCAAAAGAGAAAAGAAATTATTGTTTCTTTAGAAGAGAAAAGAAAAAAATCTATATTTGATAGCAAATAAGCAAGTATGGATCTGAATGACTAATTTAATACTAATAACAATACAAAATAAGTAATGCCTAATAAAACATAAAAAGTTGCTAGAACTTAATGCTTTTAAAGGTTAGCAGATTTTTGTAGAGAAAACAGAAATTATCAAGGTTTACCAACATTAAATTTATTTAGAAACCACAAGAACATTACTTCAAACTAGATAATTATTGATAAGCTATTGAGTTTGCTAGAAAGTTTGTTCATTTATTAAGCAAATGTTCTACTTAATAAAGAAAACAAACTTTTTAGCTAACCCATTACAAAAACTCTCTTACTCTAAGTAAGCAAAAAGAAGGCAATTATTCTTTTATTTTATTTTATTTCACATCCATACAACAAATGTAATAAAGAGACAGTTTGAGAACATTAAACTGTTGAGAAGTTTTTCTTTACTTTCTGTCATCCTGTCAGCTGAGCCTTCAGAATATGCCAACTGCACCTCTGCAAAGAGGTAAGACCACCCACCACCACCACCACCACCACCACCACCACAATGTGGTGTACTGGGTATGGCAATAAGCTACATCTGGCAGCTGAGGAGGCTTTGAGGAGCATGGAGCCATCTCTTAATTGCTGGTGTTTCCAGGTTCCCTAATCAGAGGTGGTAGCACCTGTTCGCGTCCCAGATATGGGCAAATAGTTATCTCCCAAACTGGGGTCAAAACACTTTAAGCGTGTAAAAACAGGTTTTAATACCAGCAATATATCTTTTGAAAAAAAAAAAAAATTACCAGCAATATATTTTTGAAAAAAAAAAAACCATTACCAGCAATAAAAATCTTGTCAGCATTAAATTGCACATGGAGGTTGATAGAATAAAATAAAAGAAACCAAACCTTTTCTTTCTGTTAAAATATATTTTCTAATTTTATGATTTTATTGCAAAGCCCAGGGCAAGTGTTGTCCAGACTAGATGAAAGAGCAATATATTATTCCAACATTTTATACTAAACTCAGTCAATTGTGTGTGTATGTGTGTGTGTGCATGTGCTTGTGTGCACATTAAATGGTACAAAAACATATAAATCACTCATGAACAACACAGACATATGTAGATACATTAAATGTGTGCATGAAATTTACTTGAAAAAATAATTTTGAAATATACCACCAGAACAAATATGTTCTTTAATATAGTTCTTATTATACAACAGATAAAAATATATTCTCTCTTTATCTACTGTATCCCATCAGGACATCATAGTTCTCTATAACTTCCTTCCCTTTGTAGCTCTTTCTTACTATCCCTTCAAGTCCCTGCTCTGTCTTTCATTTATAGAACCTCATCAGCTGGGTTATTTGCTGTTTCCCCTATGCACATCTTGCCTTCAAAAGAGTCAATGGCCAATTAACTAGAGGTGGTGTCTGTTGTGGAGTGATTTCACAGTGGAGGCTTGTCTTTGTACTAAGTCGGTCCTAAAATAGGTTCGACATACAAAATGTTAGGAACTTGATATAATAGGTATAACGCAGAGTAATCTAGTTGTGGTTGCTGATACTTTAGTATTCAACTCACGGTCGTCTGGCATCGACTGACTGACCGCCTCACTGAGCAACTCCACCGTTACTCTTACTTATTATAGGTGGGAGAGTCTATTAACTATAGAAAAGGTGTGTTCCACTATAACAATGTCTCAATAAAGTCACTGTGGAGAAGGCAATGAGGACCTGAATCCACTGTTATTCTCAAGACAAATCATGGCTATATACCAAGCAAATAAAAATATATTATTTACATATGAAAATGTAGCTATAGTTGAAAAAGATATTCTAATGCAGTCAGTCAGATAAGTGCCACATGTGATACACACTTCGATAATCATGTATCTTTTGATTCATGACTGACTACACAGAAGATTTTAGCTGCTGTAGGGTGCTATTATTTCTGTGGTAGACTGATTGCTGCCCAAGGTTATAGAACCCAGTCTGTCCACAATTCAATACATAGCTGGTGGGAGAAGAGATAGATTTGCTCTATAAGAGTATTTGCATGTGAGTGAATGTAACAAACCTGACTGGAATTTGAACTCAGCTCTCCTATTTCTCATTCTGAGCCATTATCTGATATGTCCCGGAAAGGGATATATTTGAACGAAGTAGCTAAGTGGTTTTGGCTACTATAACCAAGTAGAATATGGTAGCAGTAATCGACTGGTACACGTTGTAGTCGCAGGTAAGAAGTGTAGATCAATGGCGTAGTCCAATGGGCGTCGTTATAGACTTAGCTCTCAGACTAAGGCTCTTTGACTCTCCTACACGCTTGTTAGTATTTATGACGGACACCAGCCAATCATATTCCAGTGAGGGGGAACATAGGTGTATGCATATTCCATTATATATATATATATATATATATGAAATGTCCTGAAAAGGGTTATATTTGAACGAAGTAGCTAAGTGGTTTAGGCTACTATAACCAAGTAGAATATGGTAGCAGTAATCGACTGGTACACGTTGTAGTCGCAGGTAAGAAGTGTAGATCAATGGCGTAGTCCAGTGGGCGTTGTTATAAACTTAGCTATCGGACTAAGGCTCTTGACTCACCTACACGCTTGTCTGTATTTATGATGGACACCAGCCAATCATATTCCAGTGAGGGGGAACACAGGTGTATGCATATTCCATTATATCATTATCCATTACACCACTCGCACATCTTTTTCTAATGTGCCATTCTCCCAAAAAACAAAAACAAGTGACTTTTGTATACACAACATTAGTTCTCCTTAGTTTGGTGGCAGGTATGAAAAGGTTGTTCAGGGATCCAACCCAAGAACAACCAATATAGAGAAACGTCATAAAAAATGCAAGATGTTATAGTTAAGGCTATTGATCTCGAAAGATTCTCCATGTGCTTCATTAGAAGTTATGGTAAAACTGAGCCATAATGAGAATTGAAGCCACTTGAATTCAGGCTGGAATGATGGAGATCCACAGAATGGGCACGTACTCCTATTTTGCTGACACCATTTACTATAGCTTCGATGACATGTGAAAAAAATCTGTTTAACAGACATGCCGTCTTCCATCGCTAAACTTTGGAGTGCGCAGATTTCTGAGAAGCATGATAGGTTTTCTGAATCAGTTTTTGTCTTTTTTTAAAGTAAGGTTCACTCTGTAGAAGGCCTGGGATCCACTTGACATAGAGGACTATATTAAGTGTTAGTTTATATGGATAGGAAGGTAAGTTAAAGGTTAGCTCTGGACTTGAACAGGTTAAGATTGTAGTAATAGGGGAAACATCTTCTTGGTAGTCTGTTCCAGAGAACAGTGGTTCAGAAGAAGAAGCTGGTAGAGTGGAACTTACTTCTTGTCATTGGAATATGAAGAGAATGTATGTGATTTACTACAATGTAAGTGGCAAGGTAGTTCCTAACCATAAAGGTTAAACCTGGTGGAACCAAGGAATGTAGTTCATCTAAGCACTTTCCATGGAAGTAGTGACAGAGCAGTGAGAGATTCACCACATCCTGCCTGGAGAGGCTTTTGAATTCTATCAAGACAGATAAATGAAGACTACGGTAACAGTACCCCATTTTCAGCCTCATCTGGCTCTTGTATTGGAATAATCACTCAAATGTATAGAGTTGTGTCAGTTCATTTAAAGAGCTGAACTTCTTCAGGAATATCTTTTTTTTATTGATTGATTGGTTTGTTTTTTACAGTTTATCATTGCAGGTTATTTAAAGCCAGAAATTATTTTTAGATTGTAAGAATTTTTTTGATATAATAATTTAGGGATACAAATCTTAATAATTAACCCATATCTGAGGAGGGGAGAAGATGATGATTCATACATTTACCAAAGGTTTTTACATGTAAGCAAACATAACGAACCCAACTGGAATTGGAACTTAGCTCTTCAATTAACAATTCTGAGTCATTATCCATTACACCACCTGCACATCCAAGCTTATAGTACATGATATTCTTAAGTAGTCACCCATCTAGGTAATCACCAGGCATGATGTTGCTTAACTTCAATGATCATATGGCAAAACATTTCAATGAGATATCGTTGTAAGCCTCTTTTTTTCCATCATTTTACCTCAACCATGGGAATAAAGCCACTAAAACACAAAGGGTTACTGTGGGTGAAATAATATGTAAATCTAGCAACAACTTTGAGTTTATATCTTTGAATGCATTATTTGTTCTAGTAAGGATGCCTTTCTTGCAGTAGTAGTTTGTAGCTGGTAGTTTCTGTAGTTTGGAACCATATTTTACATTTAAAACTAATGCAAAGAAATCCAGTTGCCCCCACCGGGCTTTCCTAGTTAGGAGGATGACTAGACATTGAGTGGGATTAAAAACAAGACCTGTCCAAGGACGAATGAAACTTCTTGTAATGTCAACAGCCATCAAGCAACAATGGAGTAGATTGAGGTCTATATCTATGTATGCTGCCAGTACAATGATGACATGGCATTGCTAGGTAGAGCATTTCCTAGACAGAAGTCAATGGCCAGAGAAGAGGGTTTCTCCAATGGAATTAATAGCTGTAATCAAAATGAGCCTTCAACCAGATTTACTTGCCCAAGACATGCTACACATGAATGAATACCTCTTCAGCTTTCAATCCATAGATGTGGAGTGAAATGATGGAGTGCCCGGCTGTGCAGCAACCTTATTGCTAAATTTGGTCATGGGAGTGATGCTGCTGCTGCTGCTGCTGCTGATATATTTAATGCTGAAAATTTTACAAATTCTTGTTCAGAAATATTTTCAGGGTTGCATAAATTTAACGAAAAAAGTAGATGATTAGTACTTTAAGTACTTTCATTTAATTGAAAAAGCTATTTTCATCCCAAATTGACCCCTGGTGACCTCCAAAGATTTTGGAGGCCAGCATCACCTATTCTTTCATGTTTTCTCCCACATTAACCCCATGTAATAATCTACCCACAAGAATGTAAATGCTTTACTGTAAAACTGATTGTAATGACCACAAACAAATTCTAATATCCACCTGTGACTTGATAGATTAAATTTGACCTTAGCTTACCGTTTGTGAGGTTATATATGACCTTATTTTACCATTTGTGTGGTCAAATATGACCTTAGCTTACCATTTGTAATGTTAATTTTTACCTCAGCTTATCATTTGTGATGTTAAATTTCACCTTAGCTTACCATTCGTGAGGCTAAATATGACCTTAGTTTAGTATTTGTGAGTTTAAATTTGACCTTATCTTACCATTTGTGAGGTTAAAAACATTTTTGTTTCTCAGTCTCTGTTTTCAAATGACCTCTTTGCTTAACTTACATTATTACTCAAGATTTTGTGATTATTCATGCAAAATAGCAATATAAACACATACTCAAAATTTGGCAGGGAGAAGTGGATTCATGCCTTTCCCATAGGCCTTAGTGAGAAGTGAACCTAAACAAACATAGCTGAAATTTAAACTTGGCTTACGGATTATATTTTTGCTACTGGAAACATTTACACCACTCCTGCACCTCCGATTGATTATGTACTTACCTTTAAGCAACATTTCTTTTGTTGTTGATAAATTTAACACAGGTGGGGATGTGGTTGTGGAAGAAATTTCTGGAGGATCTGAAAGATATAATCAAAAATTAAAAAGAGTAAAAAATATTAATGATAAAAAATAATAAATAACATTAATTAATATGTTATTAATATACAAAAATAAATAACATTAATTAATATGTTATTAATATACAATAATAAATAACATTAATTAATATGTTATTAATATACAAAAATAAATAACATTAATTAATATGTTATTAATATACAATAATAAATAACATATTAATGATAATAAAATGTTCCACATGCACTTCTTGCCTGTGCAACATTCTCCTGGCTTCTTGCTTTCCAGTTAACTTTGATCTTCAAAGATTTTAATGCAGTGTCAATCGTTATCTTCTGTTTTTTCTTTTCTCTTTTTTTAAATTAATTTTTTTTCTCATATTCTCCAACACTTGGTATTCTCTTGCATCTTAGAGGCTTTATTGTCTTGCTTGAGGTAACATGATTAAAAAAAAACTAAAAAAAATAATGAGTATAAAACATCAAGAAAAAAAAATGCAGAAAAAATCTCTGCTTTTATTTCCTCCAAAATCAAAAGTTACATTGGCAATTCTTTCCACGGGATGTTGAAGAGAATATAAAATCAAAAAATGCTCAGAAATTCTCTTTTCAGTTTCAGTTTGAGTTGAACAAGAGATAACGCTTTCTTTCTTCAAATTATCTAGGCTGGATTATTTCAATATATTTTGATTGAGCAAAAGACATACCTTCATTATTTTGTAATAATATAATCCTGAGTTTAAAAGTACTTACTTAAAGTATAAAAAAGGTACAGCCCCAATGTTTACTTGATCTTCATAATAGTCTAGACTACAATTGACAGTGATGGATTACAAACCTTTGCATACTGTTTACATTCAATGAAAACAGATAACTGTTCTGCTGTACATAAAAAGAAATGAACAACAAGAAACTAACAATGAAAAAAATTCCTTGTTTTCATTATGTAATGAAACACACACACACATATATATATATATATATATATATATATATATATAGATATATATATTGGGTATTTGAGCAGCAAACTTTTTTTAAACATGTTTTATTGAATGTGACAGACAAGGAGAATTTTGTGACAATCTAAGAAGACACACCAAGATAAAGTCATGCATGGCTGCACCTTCCCACACAGCCTAAGATGACTAATACTTCTACAGAATAAACAGATATACTCATAGACAACGCTGCTTTCATTGTTTAATATATTAAGGTTATCATGGTTGAATATTATTACTGAGCATTGTGTTTGATTTTTACTGAGTGCCCTATACAAACTTCAATATTATATAACCAAACAAATATTGATGTGTTGTAAAATAAACCAACCTAACTAAATAGGTGTCTCAGTGTGACATATTGGTTAGAGAGGCTAGTCTTTATAAAAATGACTACTGAGTAGTGAGTTTGATCCTCACTGGGTGCCCCATACAAAATTCGGCATTAAATAACCCAATAAGGATTAACATGTCATGAAATGAATCAACCCAAATAAAGAGACACTTTAGAGAGGACAGTCTGCTTGACCATTGCTACTGACTAGTAAACTGGATCCTCACTGGGTGCCCAAATAAAAAATTTGGCATTAAAAAACCCAACAAGGTTTGACATGTCTTGAAATCAATCAGCCCAAATAAATAGGTACCTCGGTGTGAGATTATGGTTAGCAAGGCTATTTTGCTCAAAAAATGACTACTGACTAGTGAGTTTGATCCTCACTGGGTGCCACATATAAAATTCAACATTAAATCACCCATCAGAATTTTGACATATAAAATCAACCGAATTTATTTACATAGTAAAAAAAAAACAAAT
The DNA here is from genome assembly GCA_963932145.1 of Acanthosepion lycidas. NCBI lineage: Eukaryota > Metazoa > Mollusca > Cephalopoda > Sepiida > Sepiidae > Acanthosepion > Acanthosepion lycidas. Next base: position 51,627,786 of record OZ010600.1, on the reverse strand, counting down.
GCTGGAAAATTTGACATCATACCAATTAATTTTGTAAAACATACAAAATAAATTGAATGTAGACTTTTTCAAATTATTCTATTCATTTTTTTTTTTAATATAGAGAATATTGAAAAATAAGTTTTACCTGTGCAGGTAATTGTTGCATCTTTCTCACACATCACATTTTCCAGGTTGAATTTCAGGCCTTGTACACAGGTACCAATAAAAGTGGAACCATTTACACAGAGAACGTATTTGCCACAATGACTCCAGTGATTATAGAAATCATCTCTCATTCGTTTGCAAAAGCGCAAAACTAAAAATGTAAATAAAAACAGTAAAGTTTTAAGTTAAATTTTAAGAAATTCCAAAAATGAAAGGAAAAAAAAATTATTAAAAAAAACATTTCAAACTTTCAAATTGTTTCAACAAAAACAAAACAAAATTAAGCTCTTATAATAAAGTAAACTGCAACATGTATACATATATGCCTAAGAGGGCTGATTGAAGGTGGTTTCCCCAAAATAAAGGAGATACTGATTCAATTCCAGACAAAGGTACATTTTTTTTTATTATGACATTCAATTGTTAAAGCTAGTAAACACCAATAAAACTGTTTAAAAAACAAAAATGTCTAATTAAATATGTGTATCCACTAAATAAAACATTTATAGTAATAATATATATATATATATATATATATATATATATATATATATATATATATATATATATATATAATGATTTATTTAAAAATATAACATAAATATATGTTGATTAATCTACACGAAAAAAATGTATACATTTTTTTCGTGTAGATTAGTCAACATTAGCATCTATTCTAACGTAATTTCAATGAAGAAATAAATTGAATAACATATGTATTTTTTCTTTTCTCCTCAGTAATTTTAAACTTAATAGAGATTAAATTTAGATTTTAAAATGGGTAATTTTTTACTTTTAATTTTAATATCAAATTTTATCATATAATTTAATACTTATTGGTTAGAATAAATTCTTTTTTTAATATAACCCCAACTTTAAAGCTCTTAGTAGCTATTATAACCTTACTTCGTTGTCAAGTTTTTTGAATTTTTCCTATACTTGTGTTTTGATTGGTCATTCTAGCTTTTGTAACAGCGTTTTTCCCTTGCAAAGGATTGTTAATTAATTTAAAACTTTTAAAACCATTTATTTTACATTTAACATCATCACTTGATAAGACACCAGCGGTGTTGAAACAAAATGGCTATTTTTGGAGTGATTTTATAACATATTTATGCTATAATTTTCAAATAAATAATTATATCTGCTCTACTCTGTACTGAGCACACTTTTAAGAATAGTAATTGTGGGTTATTGGAATTTATTCCATATACACCAATCATATACTTGTATATATATATATACATATATATATATATATATATATATATATATATATATATATATATATATATATATATATATATATAAAATTAAATAATTAAGAAAGAGACACCCTTAAGGTCCCATGTCTATAATTTATTTCCCCAGAAAATATATTTTTCCTGGTTCATCAGGTCACATTTCTAGTTATAAAAGCTTTTGAAACCAGAGATGTGACTTTATGAACCAGGAAAATATATTTTCTGGGGAAATAAATTATAGACATGGAACCTTAGGGTTGTCTCTTTCTTGATTATTTAATTAATATTTGCTCTGGTGTTACATTAAAAAAAGGACTTAATATCAGGAATAGAATGTTTGTAGATATAACCAAGTGGGATATATAAATCAATACTACAGAGTAACAAAGAGTTTCACACCTTAAGTAATCATCAGGCCATAAAAGTTTAGTGCATTATGATCAGATAATTGCTTTAGGATTGTTGATTGATTGATTTGCTTATTGATTGATTTGCTTGCAGGTTATTTAAAGCCAGAAAATATCTTTACATTGTAAACATTTTTTGAGATATCAATGATTTACTGATACAAGTTTGACTAATTAACCCATAGATGTAAGAAGAAAAGGTGGATTTAGACCTTTCCCAAGGATATGTGTGTGTAATGGAATATAATGAAGCTGAGAAGAACTGGGAGTGCCAAGTTCCATTTCCTACCAAGCTTACAGCACCTAGTATTCCCAAGCAGTCACTCGTCTAGTTACTGACCAGATGACCAGGTTCAACATTTCATAACCTTGGTGACTGTATAAGAACTGGTGTATCAATGTGATATTGATCTAATCCAATTGCTTTAGGTATGAAACAATTATCATGCAATGTTGATTCTTTATTCTCATATATATATATATATATATATATATATATATATATATATATATGTGTGTGTATATATATATATATATATATATATATATATATATATATATATATATATATATATATATAAGTGAACATGAAACAGCCTGTCACCTCTAAGTGTTGACTTCAATGTTCACTTTTATATTTACACACGCTCTATCTCTGATATTGAGCACATTATCCCATAAATATAGCATACCTTAAGAGTATATTTCTTTATATATATAAATATATATATATATATATATATATATATATATATATATATATAGGGTGTAACAGCAAAATTGTCCAAATCATATGGCAGCATAATTATCCATCCCACAAAATGTTTAATATCTAAAAACCACTAAACTAACTGAGTTTCTTTTTTCCAGGTTTTCAGATAAGATGTTTAACCATTTGTCATAAGAATAGCTGAAAAAAAACTGTTATGGTAATTTACCCATGCACAGATGGACTCTCCCTGTATAAATAGGAGCAGGTACTGCTTTTTAGAGAGCATAGTTTCCAGCAGTCAGTTCTGACAGTTAGACCAAATATACTTGCTCGTTTGTATATGATTGTATTACTGTTTTTCTGTTAATATATTTGTTTAACTCAATTCCTCTCTTTGTGTCTTTATTTCTGGTCCCAACAAAGTCCCAACAAAAACTCTTTGAGCCATTCAGCTAAAAAGAGAAAAGGTTAAAATCAAGCCTTCATTAATAGTACCAACATTCATACTCTGGCTTCCATTTTCAAAGTCCATCCAAGAACCATCAAGAAAATGGTGAATAGGGATCATCATTTCAAATTAGAGCTAAAGAGTTCAATTAGAAAAGCTCCAACTCAATCCATAAGACGTTTGGCACTTGAGAGAAGTGTTTCAGCTATGACAGTCCAAAGAGCAGTGAAAAAAGACTTGAAAATGTGATTGTATGTGAAGCCTCTGAGGCACCTTGTTACTCCAGGACAGAAAGTTAGAAGGTGTGAGGGTGAAGATCATCTTGAATAAGTTGGAAAATGAGCAAGGAATAATATATATATATATATATATATATATATATATATATATATATATATATATATATAACTTTATTTCAATCCTTCATGAGCTTTATGATCGATTTCATCACAATTCTAAGCTCTCACACTAACTCTCACACTAAACATACAGTAGCTTACCAGTGGCCCAAAACATCTATCGGTAAATTAAGTCAGCCTGCAGTATACGATAACCTATGCCAAACCTACATAAAGTCATGCCACTTAATTATATATTGAGACACTAATCATAATATCTTTCTATAATTACATTGAATCAATAGCTTCATCTACCGCAAGGAAAGTTGGTTGTCTGTTCGTCTTAAGGTTCTCGACAAAATCCAGAGACGAATATGCAATGTGGTTGGCTCTGATCTGGCATCTCGTTTACATTTGTTCTCTCACAGACGTGCCGTCGCCTCCCTCTGTCTTTTCTACAAATATTTTCACGATAACTGCTACGGCGAGATATTTTTACTAGTTGCCAAACTGCATGAATTTAAACGTGCCACTAGGTCGGCATCTCAGTCCCAACTTTTCACTGTCGAAACGGTTAAATGTATCCGTCTCTTCTATTCCAATAGCTTCATGTCTCGCACTTCCTGTCTGTGGAACTCCCTTCCTCTTATTCGCTTCCATGATAGCTATAATCTCAAACTATTTAAATGCAATGTCAATCGACATTTCCAGATGCCTTGATCTATTCCCCCGTCCTTCTCTTCATGCTTTCCTCTTTCACGCCTCTTTACTCTTGCTCCTACTTTCTGTAACCCCTAGCGTGTTAGTGATACCCCCACCTTGCTTGGGGTGAAAAGTTTAAAAAAATATGAATTGTATAGCAAACAACCTACAACACACACCGGTAGGTGTCGTATAATGTATGGGTATAAATTAGCGAACATTTAAAATTGGTCAGATCTACTGATAAACACATTAACGTCAACATCAACTAAAATATTAATACCATAGATACACATCATATCAGGTAGTATTTGATAGTACTGATACGTATTTGAATGGCCGCCTGAGTTAAACGGGGCTTCGATCAGTGTTTACACTTAATGTATCAGCAGTTGAACACGATGTGTACCGTAACGTTAATAGAATACTGCATTTGTGTTACTATTTTATTAATTACATATTAATTTCTGTGTTAATATACCAAATATGTTCCTCCAAACCGAAGTTTGTTGAGGGTTATATTTTTATGACAGCTTGCTGGTGGTACGGTAAGTGGTGTACAGTAATTGTTAGGATTGCTGTTTCACTTGTTTACAACTCGGTGGAAACGGTTTGCCTTTTACCTGCCATATAAATCCACCCCTAGTTTTGAAAAGATATTTAGGCTCGAATTATCGACTTGTACGCCGCAGATTACGGTATGTATAAATTGGGATTTACTAAAATGAATAATTTAGACAGATTCAAATAATAGCGGACACATTAGAATATATTCTGTTCATTAATCAAATTCAGACAAGATAAACAACACTTTTTACTGAAAATTATTAAGATACGATATCTCTACAGAGTGCATACCAACATAAAATAAAATTTATTTAAATTATACTTTATGGAGAAAGATAAAAGTTACGCAGAATTTAAAAAGTATATCAAATTATAACTCTGCAAAGTTTCACCCTTTATGTATAGTTATTAAGTTAAGCTATTATAAAAGTTATCCTCTTTAAATAAAATATTCAAAGTGAACCGAGTATTTTTGGTTAAATATTTGTGTCTACCATAATGTCCGCGCGCCAGGTATAGATAAAAATGTTTGGGAAGAACAACTTTAAAAATCTGTATAAGGTAAGATTTGGTATAATGAATAATTTAGACAGATTCAAATCATAGCCGACACGTTATTAGAAAATATTCGGCTCATAACTCCATGTCATATAAATACACTTTTATCAATTTATTTATAAAATTTTTTGATGAAAATTCAAATCTCGTGTTATCGTTTAATCGGCACCCTTCGCTTTATTACACAAACAAATATCAACTGGTTATGTCAATTATAATTTTTCCCACCATTTTATAAGTAAAAATTAGAAAATACAAAAAAAAAAAAAAAAAAAATGAAGGGGGGATAAGTCTTAGGTAATTATCTGTAAAAGACGAAATTTTATTGACACTTACATATTGAAGTTTGCTTTTGTTCTGTGATCATCTGTAAACTTTGTGTCTTCTTCAAAATGGCAGCCAACCTTATTCTTCTGATATCATCTTTTGTGGCTTGCGGTTTTATTGTTGTTGGCGCTTCTCGAGAAAGCATACATGTTGGCACAGTTGGTTTCTCAGTTGTTGTTGTTGTAGCCTTAGCTGTTGTTGTTGTGGCCTTAGTTGTTGTTGTGGCCTTAGTTGTTGTTGTTGTAGCTTTAGTTGTTGTTGTTGTAGCTTTAGTTGTTGTTGTTGTAGCTTTAGTTGTTGTTGTAGCTTTAGTTGTTGTTGTTGTACTAGGAGTAGTACTTGGTTCCGTTGTGGTTGTTGTCAGCACCTTTGTTGTTGTTTCTTTCGGTGGGGGCTCGTTCATTAACATGGAAAAGTCCACTGTATGGACAGATGTTTTGACTTTATGCTCTGGAAGAGCAACAGGTTTCCTTTCAAGCATGGAAAAGTCGACTGTATGTACAGAAGTTTTTACTTTTTTTTCAGGGAGACGAATAGGTTGTCTTTTTAGCATGGAGAAGTCAGCAGTGTGAACCGAGGTTTTCCCTTTATTTCTTAGTGGTGGCACTGGTTGTCTTTGCAACATTGAGAAGTCCACAGAGTGAACAGAAGTTTTTACTTTATTTTCTGGAGGGGAAATACGTTGTCTATTTAACAAAGAAAAATCTACGGTGTGGACAGATGTTTCAGCTTTAGGATCTTTTGGAGAAATCTTTCCTCTTAGCATAGAAAAATCCATTGTATGCAATGACCCATCGGTGTTTTCCTTATAGTGGGACTCTGATTTTCCTTTCACTACAGAAAAGCCCTCAGGTGGGTTAGTCTTTTCCTTGTACTGAAATTTTGGTGATCCTTTTAGTAACGAAAAATCGATAGTATGTACAGAACCATTTATATTTCGAACGTTTTGAGAGCTTGAACCTCCTTGTAACATCACGGTGTTCATCGATTGGGCAATGTTTTGTCGAGATCCTGGTCTCTTTAAAAGAGAGAAGTCAACTGTATGCACGGACCCATTAATATTACGACCTTGTAAGGATCCAGGCCTTCTCTTTAATAACGAAAAATCGACAGTATGTATAGAACCATTTATATTTCGAACGTTTTGAGAGCTTGAATCTCCTTGTAACATTACGGTGTTCATCGATTGGGCAATGTTTTGTCGAGACCCTGGTCTCTTTAAAAGAGAAAAGTCAACTGTATGCACGGACCCATTAATATTACGACCTTGTAAGGATCCAGGCCTTCTCTTTAATAACGAAAAATCGACAGTATGTATAGAACCGTTTATATTTCGAACGTTTTGAGGTCCTGTTCCTCCTTGTAACATTACGGTGTCCATAGACTGACCCATGTTTCTGAGAGATCCTGGTATCCTTTTTAACAGAGAGATGTCAGCTGTATGTACAGACGTATTTATATTTTGAGTGCCTAATATACCTTCTAACATTAAAGAGTCCATCGAATGTGCAGCGTTTTTTCGAAATCCTGGTCTCAGAGAGACGTCAACAGTATGAACAGACCCATTAGCATTTTGAACTTGTAAGGATTCAGACATTCCTTTTAAATTAGCAAAGTTTACATCTCCCATAACATTTTGTCCATAGAGAGAAACAGGTCTTCTTTTCAACAAATTAAAATCTACCGTATGAACAGAGCCATTAATATTTTGGCCATATTGAGAAAGAAGTGATCCTTTTAACCTAGAAAAGTTCATAGAACCATTGATGCCTTTCCTATAAGGTAACAGGGATTTTCCTTTTTGCAGAGAAATGTTCGTATCCTGAGATATTGGCTTTCCTTTCAACTGAGTGAAACCCATAGATTGCAGGGATCCCCCCATACTTTGCCCGAAAAACGAAACAGGTTTTCTTGCCAGTAAAGAAAAGTCCACAGTATGCACTGATTTATCGATACCTTGATTTTCGAGAGACGAGAGAGCTGTGTTCATCATAGACCTGAAAATTTCAAAAAACAAGTGTCAAATCACAGAAGTAGTTAAAAAAAAATAGGATTAATGCTGTTCTATCTAGGATCACCATTGGCTCTTGTGAGTGGAAATCAGTTAAACTTTTTACTTGATTGATTGATTGTTCTTACGGCTTATCAACCCATTGTGGGTCATTTAAAGACAAAACATATTTAGGACTGAACGTTTGCTTGAGAATTAATATTGAATTAACTTTTTTTTTAGAATACAATGATTTTTCTGGATACAAGACCTACTATTTAACCCATAGCTGAGGAGGTGGAGATGGATTCCAGACATAGAAAAGTTCGGATGATACAGCGATCAAAACTTTGTAACATATAACAATAAAACTGATTTCAATGAAGCAATATATAATAGTAACTATACGTCGACTACAGACAGAGAAGATGATTGATTTTTTATGGCTTATCAAACTTTTGTGTGTTATTTAAAGCCGAAGAATATTTGGGATTGTACGAATAATTCTTTTTTAGCAAGTAAATATTGCATTAAAATCTTTTACAGAATAACAATGATTTTTTTTCCATATACAGGTCCTACTATTTAACTCATAGCCGAGGAGTGGAGAGGAGATGGATTCGTACCTTTCTCAAGGATATTTGCACGTAAGTGAATGTAACGAACACTACTGGAATTCGAACTTGTCTCTTCGATTTCTCATTTCAAGCCACTATCCCGCTTTCTGATTGAGAAACCTACATAATCATGCTAAGTGCTAAGTAGAAAAATGAGAGGAAAAATTGGCATAAAAGAGGAAAGGTAATCATCATCTAATAAAGAAAACCGTGTGATCGAAAAAGTAAATTTATATATATATATATATATATTATATATATATATATATATATATATATATATATATATATATAGATAGATAGATAGATAGATAGATGGTGAGCGGGGAAATGGATGGAGTTGAAAGAAAAGTATATCTTGCTGGTTGGATTGAGAAGATATAAAAAAAATGTGATATATTAACCATTCGTCCATGTTTAGAATGTTGCTACCACATCTGTTCTGGTGCTCCTGGTATATATTTAGAGGTCCTTGATAAAATGCAAAGAAGAATCTGCAATGTCATTAGTCCTTACCTAGCATCTCGGCTTCAGTAACTTTCCTTCCGCCGTAACGTAATGTGTTTATTTTCTATAAATACTTTGATGGTAACTGTTCTTATGAACTTTTCTCTGGTTTATCTAGACTTTATTTTTTAAATTTAAGCACAGTATTAGATTGGCGGCAATCATTTTACAGTTAAAATGATTAGATGCAACCGTAAGTTCTATGCTAACGGTTTCTTCTCTCGCACTTCTCGTGAAACTCTCTTCTGGTCTCTTGCTTTCTAGTCAACTTTGATATTTAAAAATTTAAATACAATATCAATCGTTATCTTCTGTCTTCTTAATTTCTGTTCTTTTATTGTTATTGCTCCTTTGTAGTGTTTTCTTTTCCTTATATTATTTCACACTCAGTAACCCCTTACGCCTTAGTGGCTTTGTATCTTGCTTGGGTGAAATGATTAAAAATATTTCTTATGGCGAAATAGCAAAAGAAGGATAAAAAAGATGACACAATAGAAATTATTCATTTCGTATTTTTTCCACATATGAAACTAACTCCTCTAAAAGAAACTGCGGTGAATGCAGCGATAGCAGCAGGAGCGTCAGCAGCAGGCAGGATAGAATAACATTAGTTTTAAGGTTCCAATTTCTAGAGTTAACATTGTACTGGGCCTGGTAGTAAGTAGAGTTTTCGACAGCATGAATTTAAGCGCGCTACTAGATTGACAGTTAGGTCTCATCGTTTTGCTGTTGAACTAACTAGCTGCAACCGTCTGTTACATTCTAATAGTTTTTCCTTTCTCGTCTCTAGAACTTCCGATTTCTTGTTTCCCGGTCACCTACCATCTTAAAAAAATGTTAAATGCAACATCAATCGCCGTCATCTGTCTTCCGGAAACCAGTTTCTTTACTGTTCTTTTCTTCACTTCTCTTTACTTAACTTTTTTCGTTCTTTTTCATTTCACGTAATCACCCCCGCTATGTCTTAGTGGCATTCTCGCCTTGCTTCGAATGAAACCATTAAAAAGGAAGAAGAAAGACTGATGTCAAAAAAAAAAAAAAAAAAATGAAAAAGAGATTGATATCTTGTCCTGCTTTAGAGCCTAGAATATTAAAGTATGGGTTCGGGAATTTGGTAATTTTGTAGTTCGATTCTTGGGCCAGGTAGTACAGTAAGACTCAGTGGAAACTTAGCAAAAATTAACTGAGCAGTACGAAAAAGAAAGAAATATTCATAGACACCGACAGCAGAACGAGAACAATCTACCCTCGGAGATTAAATAAAGGGTTCAGTTTTCAATTTGTTATCAAAGGCCGTAGGGCATAGCGGTCGAAACGTTATAATAATGATACATCTGTCCGAATATCAGTAATGTACCATGCGTGATTAGGCGATCAAGTATATTTCGATAGATGACTGACGAGCCACAACAGGCTGCCATTTCTTTCTGTGATAGACCAGTTTCCATTCAGTGCTATAGAAGCCGGTCTGCATGGTTATTTACATATAGCTGGGCAAATAGCCGGACAGAAGTACAGGATTCATACCTTTCCCAAGGGTAAGTGAATGTAATGTATTCAACTGGAATTCGAACTCGGCTCTTCGATTCCTCAAACCGAGCCGCTATCCATTACTCCACCGTGCCGTATGAATAATGTAAATATTTTTACTTGACTTCATTAAGTATCGTACACATTCTACAGACTGTTTCTGTTACTTTTGTTTCAAGTTTAAATTAACACATTAGATAAACGCTTACAAACAAATTTTTGGACCAACATATTTATTACTATTGTAAGTATACTCTGAGGTTGGGAATGTTTTTTAAAGCTGATAAAAAAGAGGATACTGAAAATCTACACCAACTTTTGGACTCGCCCAATATTTCGTAGCTTTTAATTATCAGAATGTGTTTAAATACTTACTGCCGTGCAATATTGATTGCCAAAAGTAACGGAAATGGACCTTGATCGCAGAATTTTCCAGTAAAATCGTCCAGGTCTACAGACCAAGCTGAAACTCCACCCAAGCCATTTTCAATTGCCCATTTGACCTTGAAAAAGGAAAACAAATAAATGAACACATAAAAAAAAATGTCAAGATCAAACTTGTATATTTATCCACAACGTTAATGTACACAGCTTCTTTCAATTTTCTCAACATGTAACAATTCTCAATGCTCTCCTCATATGATATATGGTATCATCAAAAGCAACATTTGTGATATTTCTGTTTATAGAACATAATTAAATATAAATAAAATGAAGACGATAAAACATTCATCTATGTAGTTTTTTCACACACACACACGCATATATATATATATATATATATATATATATATATATATATATATATATATGATAAAATATAATTTTAAGTTATGCTATATTTAGGGGTTAAAGTTCCTAATATCAGAGATAGAGCGTATGTGCATATAAAAGTGGGCACTGAAATCAACACCCAGCGGCGACAGTCTGTTTTATGCTTATACGTAATCGTCAGGCTAACGATTGCGTATAAGCATGAAACAGACTGTCACCGCTGTGTGTTAACTTCAGTGTCCACTTCTACATACATACATACCTACACACACACACACACACACACACACACACACACACACACACACACACATATATATATATATATATATATATATAGGCAGCATATCTTAATTCAAGCATGTTTCGTTGAATAATCTGTACATATTAATCTATTTATTTTTATTTTAACTCTCTCAAATTCTCGGATCAATTTCTCATTGCTGTTATCAAATTCATTAAGGAAGGCGCCGTAGGTTTTTTTCATTTCTTTTATTTTTACAAGTACTTTCAATCTCATCCAAGGTCATCTTCAGGGGTGAATTGTTAATTTAATTTGAGATGATGATTAAACCAAACAAGCTTGAATGAATATTGTTTTTTTTTCGGTCAAGGATGTAATTTTTTTTTACTTTCCGCCATTTTTACCTGATTTGTCAAATTTAGTGAATGGGTATAAGGCTATACACAGCTTGTCCTGTTACCACAGTACATAAACTGTATTGTTTCACTCCCCTTTGTTTTCTATTTACACTATTTACATTCTTCGGACTGTCGCCCTCATCTTTATTGTCATATTCACAATGTAAATAATTTAAATACTTACAATACCTAATCTGAGAAATATAGACAGATGTTCCCTTTGTCTCTTTATTTTTTTTTTTTTTCGGTTTAGTTACTTTTTGATTGATAGCCGTTTTTTACCATTTCCTGTTAGCTTTAGTTATCACTGGAATCGTCACTGTAAAAGCAGGGGCCCAAGCACATAGTTCTTTTTTTTTTTTTTTCTCATCCTCTTAATTCTTACCCCTAACGGTAGCATCGTCGGTATGCAACATTAAAACCCTTTTCTCTGCACTTTGGTCTTTTTTATGGTCCTTATTTGAGCATTTGTTTAATGTAGTCATCTTTCATGCGTTTATTTTACGTTTGCATCTCATTTATGTAGAATCCTTTCCGCCATGTGTTCATCGTCCTGGGGATGACGATAAACTACACCCGACAACAAGGCCTCTGATCGGGTGGTATTGAAGAGAATGGAACCACCTCTTAATTGCTGTTATTCCCAGATCCACCCTGACCCGAAGTGGTAGTATCACTTAAGGTCCTAGCTATTTAACCCCCAAACTGGGGTCAAAACACTATGAAAGTAGATTTTTATGGTCAAAATACCAGCAATACATCTTGGAAAAAAATATTACCAGCAATAGATTTGACTCTCAATAAAAAAAAAAACCCTCTTTCCAAAAATACGTCAATGAAACTTGATATACAAACTGATTTCTTACAAAGAATACATACGAACCTATCCTAAAAATCATGTCGGCATTGCGAATGATAGGCTGTAAAAAAACCCAAACCACCTGTTCACCGCTTACACTGTTCCCAAATGCAACATTCATGTAACTTTCTTCCTTCCTATGAACTTATCAAAGGAATTTTAAAAATATTCATGTAAACAAAGTATTCACTACCTTTCTTTACACATTCAGTCAAATGGTCTTACTTCTATGTTCATGCCTCTGTCTGCTTTTGTTATATTCCTTTTTATCCTTTTATTTGTTTGGTATTCAGACTAAACTAGTTATAACTTATATGTGCATATCTTTTTCTAATTTTATCCTTTTAGCGTTTAATAAACCTGATGAACAGGACTTCGTCTTCAGAGTATTAACTGGCATTTTTGTACGCACACGTACGAGACGGACGCGTTCTTCGGGAGGCAAACACAGCTATAGTGTGTTCGTCCTGTCTGGTTTTCTAAGTAATTTCGACTCCGACTTTCCGCATGTCGAAAACCCCCTTTTTCCGCGAATGAGAAAAGCTGGTGTTACATATCTCTGTCAGTACCAGACACATGCTTTTGGTTAGTATCGTTCGTATGCAAATTTTGTCAGCGCCACCTACTTTAAGTAGAATGTCCTCTCTCAAGACCCAGTTGTAGAAAGGGACATAACTCCTGATGCTTACTGCAACCACACGCAACCAACTCTGATTTTTTTGTCGGGTTGACCCAATTCTCCGTTAGAATTAGCTAATAAGTTATTTGCAAAATGATATTCAAATTCAGCTCCTTAAGAACCCCTAAATTAATTAAATTCCTCAAAAGTAATTAACTTTCTTAATTACTTTTCTTACCATATTTACATTTTAATAATCATTAATAAAAAGCAACCAGGCTTTCTCGTATTTTTATCTGGCCCTTTCTACAAAACTGTTGGTCCGCCACGTTCAGATCTCAGGATTCTACTCACCCCACATGAGAAGGCCACAACACACCTTGTCACACATGGACATTCTTCTTGCTCGGTGCCCTAAGAACTTTTCAACACATTTGATGTCACGACATATGAATTTGGAAAGCTCTTTTTCGTCTATAAATATAAGCAGGTTTCCTCCACAAAATTTGTTTGAAATATCTTCTTTCAGATTATTAAAATTCTTATATATATATATATATATATATATATATATATATATATATATATATATATATAGCGAGAGAGAGAGAGAGAGAGAGAGAGAAATGAAACATTATTTCTTTGTCTTTTATGTTATCCAATGTATTCATGCTTATTCCACTGCAAGAAGAATTAATTAAAAATATGCATAAAATGTACTCACCTTTAATGACATACTTTGCTGGTTATCATAGCCAGCCCACAAGGTGTCAGTTACGATATATGGGCCATCTATTCCATTGACTGTTTTTGCCGGGCTTTTTAATTGGCATACCTGAAATAAAGACAAGTAAAATAATTAAAACAACTTTAAAAATACAGAATAAATTTACCTTTTTTTAAAATATGAATATTTTATTATACTACAGCAATAAATAAATTAATCATTTTTAATGCCATGTCACTTTAGGACATAAGCGCCCATGAATATACATAGAATCTTTTTACATTTTTATTTGTGAATTGTCGATAGTGAAATGGTTTCCTCTTGATGTCTTCACTGTTCTGAATTAGGCTTGTCCTTCTTGTAGACTAGCTTGCCACCCAAGGCTAAAGGGTTCTGTCAACATTGCTATTCAACACAGTTTAAATCATTCAATGATTCAAATAACCACGCTTTTTAAAACAACCTTAATCCATTTTTACTTCTTTCATTTCATGTCACTTAAAACGTAAGCGATCATGGCTCTCCGCAGATTCCGTTTCTTTAATCTCTGTGAATCTTGTCAGTAGTTTTTAATAAAACTTGTATAAAAAATGACATTGTTGCCCAAATACCCCCATATATATATATATATATATATATATATATATATATATATATATATATATATATATATATATCAGCATATCTTCATTCAAATATGTTTAATTGGATCATATAGACACATTGTATCTACTTATTTTTATAGTGATCCTTTCCAGTTTTCTAATCAATTTCTTGATGTTGAGATGAAATTCATCAACGAAGGTGTCGTAATTTTTTTACCCAAGTACTTTCGACCTTTTCTAAGATCACGCGCTCTGTTATTGTCATTTTAGAATCTAAAAATTTATCCATTGTAGTTATGAAATATTTACAAAATAAGAGTTTCAATATACGGGAGCTCACCGAGAATTGGTATAAATGTAAAATGGAATTAGCATATAAATGTTATATGCACGCTAATATGTTGTTGCTATATTCGTAAAAAAATTCGTTGAATGATGGTTGGTTGATATTGATATAAATGTCCTCGAAGAATTTCAAGTTTTCGTTTATTATTTTCGTGTGGAGTATATTGGTGTTGTCAACAAGCATTTTCCTGTATTGTGGAGGTGGACAGCAATGTGTTTTTAGATGTGCAATAATTGTATCTGACAAATGAAGTATAAGACGTCTTGATAATATTGTGGTCGTCAAATATAGTATATAATTAATTCTCTTTTTTTACTGGGATCAGTGGGTAATATATTAGTGCTTATCGGACTTTGGGGATTTTTTCATGTTTATAGTTAGAATGTATTTGATTACAGTATATTAGGTTGATATGTTTAGGGTTATTTGAGGAAGTATTGTCGGAGTTATCTCCTCTTAAATTCTGACACAACAACTCGGGAGAGATATCCAATTACTATATATTATTACGGTATAGTAAGTTTATATGTTTAGGGTTATTTGAGGAAGTATTATGTTCTTTTTTATTTATGCTAGTATTTATAATGGCTCGTTTAATTTGTTCATCAACGATGTAATTAGGAAAGTCATAATTAATGAGAGTTTATTTCATGTTTTTTATTCAGTGTAGAAACTTTTTTAGTGAAGGAGTTAACTTTTGCACGGTGTATTTTGTACAAATAGCTTTAATGTAATAGTCAGGGCATTCACTTTTATAGTTTAGAGTGCAAGTGTTTATGCTAGTTGTTCTTTATATGGGGAGGTAGTAAATGTATTATTATTAGTCTCTCTCTCTCTCCCTCTCGCTCTCTCTCTTTCTCTCTCTCTCTCTCTCTCTCTCTATATATATATATATATATATATATATATATATATATATAGAGAGAGAGAGAGAGAGAGAGTGTGTGTGAATGAATGAATAATTAAAATGTATTTTCATATATCTTGTCCATATATATTAATATTATATATGGTCCATATATTACAGCATTAACAACTTACAAAAAGAAACATTGATTTTTATTGAAACAAATTAAAAAATAATGAAACTATAACCTCACCTCTGAATAAGAGAGCAGGCCCTTCGTTTTGGTAAATTTTCCTGGAAAACCCAGCTGTAGTGTTTCTGCTTTTTTAGCAACGTGGTCAACACCTTCCATCCGAAAAGTTCTGGCAAAGAAAGCCACTCCCAGGTAGATCTTGTTTGCGCTGAAGCCTTGCTTCATCCAATGGACGATTGTAATTTGCTTGAGGATAATAAGAGGAAAGGAATACCTTATAATTGCAACCCAAAAGATAAAATCGAATATTCTATGAACAAAAAAGAAAAATACACGATAAAGAAAATCGCATCATAAGTAAATACAGGAAGATGAAGCAAAAGGTAAATATAAAAACATTTACAGCCGAGTGGAAAGACGTTGACACTTGAGCTATGGGGATGGTAGCTAAACATCGGTCATTTATATCTGTGTCCATGGCGGAACATTAGTTGTTTACACTTGCGCCCATAGCTAAACAGTGGCCAATTTTTTTAATCATTTCACCCCAAGCAAGATAATGCCACTAGAACGCAGGGGGTGAAGGGAAGACTGAGTATAGGGAGGGTGGAGGAAAGGACTAATGATGACCGAGATTCAAGAAGATAGAAGATGGCGATTGACGTTGCATTTAAATTTTTGAAGATTGTAATTATTAGGGAAGCAAGTAAACGGAAGTCAGTTCCACAAGCGGTAAGCGCGAGAAAAGAAACTGTTAGTGTAGAAATGGCGTTTACATATTTCAACAGTAAAAGGATAGGACCTTAGATGCCATGAAAATATTTGTAGAAAAGATAGAGGGAAGCTACGTTACATCAGTGAGAAAGTGACTGAAGTCGAGATGCCAAGTCAGGATCTGCGTCCATATATAAACATCGGTGGTTTATTTCTGTGTCCACAGATAAAAATTCATCGTTTCTATTTGTGTTCATAGTTAAACATTGATCGTATATAATTGTGTCCTTAGCTAAGTGCTATGGTAATTTACCCACCCAGGCATGGACTCTCCCAGCTATAAATGGGTGCAGGTACTGCCTTTTGGAGAGGGAATTTTCCAGCAGTCAGCTCTGACAGTCGGACCGAACATTCTTGCTGTAACACTCTCGTTTGTATATGTTTGTATTACTGTTTCTGTTAATATATAACAAAGACTCAATTCCTCTCTTTGTGTCTTTACTTCTGGGCCTAACAACACTAAACATCAGTCCTTTATACTTGAGACCATCGCAAATCATCGTCTCTTTATACTTCCGTCCAAAGCTAAAGATCGGTCGTTTAGTTCTGCAGCCATAGTTTATACATCAAGTTTATAAAAGCCTAGCAAGAGTTGCCTAGACTGGCAATTACCTTGGCGCGTCATTTATGTGCCTAAGAAAAATGGAGCTTTTCACTTACAGATAGAAAAATATAGAAATTAATAAAAAATGAATGAAAACAAAATCCCTTTGTGTTTCAAATAGATAGACCGGGATGATTATTCCTTTTAGGAGAAAAATCTCCCTGGGACATTTTTATTCCACTCCTTTTTTTTTTTAAATATTCCAGGAATTTTCTCTCGTTACTTAATTTAAGCTGTTAATATTAGTGAATATTTGTCATGGTGCCTATCTAGACTGACAGAATGAACTCTTCCGAACGATATATATACTACGCCTCTCAAGAGAGACGAACGGTATTGAATCGAGCCGAGCTGATAGCATTCACGCCAAACCAGTCGGACAGTCTTACTAACACTTTCACTTCTTGTATTATTTCTTGTATAATATATTCTTTGTTATTTCTACTGTTGTGTTTCGTGTTGATCTTCCATGGTCCTAACCTTGGACCATAACAATATTATTTTAAAATGTCTAGCAACTCTTTATGTTCCAAATATCCCATCTATTTAAAATTCAGTTGTAAGTAAATTTCCTTCCATAAATTTCGTCTGACTACAATGGAAGTTGTGTCGTTAGGCGGTGTGACAAAAGAATTTCTGGGCTAAGGTTGCTTTCAATTTTACGAAAATCTTAGCCAAATTAGCTACCTTTTTGTGCTAATGCTTCCGCTTTATTCCAATTCATTTTGTTAAGATTCAGAACCTCATTTCTTTCATCCCATCTGTTTTGGGAACTCTCCAGTAAGTACTTGACTCCTTATGCTATCCTCTACCTTAATAAAAGCTAGATCTGGCCGAAAATAGAGTAGTGTTATCATAATTTTGGCGGGAGATGTCCAGACCTCCCCTTTCCTGTCTTGATAGAGTTCAAAAGCGTCTCTGAATCCTCGTTGGTACCGAATTATTTTCCGCTCCTTCAACCTCTCTATAAGAAGCGGGAAGTGATGAACCTCTCACTGCTCGGTTGCTACTTCCACGGAAAGTGCTCGGACGAACTACACTCCTTGGTTCCACCAAGTCTAACCTTCGTGTCTAGATCGGGCCATGCCATTTATATTGTGGCACAACAACCACATTCCATCCGTATTCCATCGGTGAGAAGGCAGTTTCACTCGAACAGCTTCTTTTTAGTATCCGTATAAATTACTTCCTAGCGTAACTCCCTAACTCGAGTGGCTATCGGGCCTTGTAAAGGATGTACCATACTGTAAAAAAAGCAAACAAACTGCAAAAAAAAAAAAAATAAATAAATAAAAAAAAAAAAAAATAAATAAATAAAAAAAAAAAATAAATAAAATAACACCTCTGGAACAAACTCTCAAGTGGATATTTCCCCGATCACTACAATCTTAACCTGTTCAAGGCTAGGGTTAACCGTTATCTTCCACTCCTATACAAACAAATAACCTTCAAACGTAAGACTCTACCTAAAGTGGCACCCGAACCTTGTAAAGGGCGAACCTCGCTGTTACAAAAAAATAGCCGGTATTGTTCTGTATTGCGTTAATACCCGCCATCAAATTCCCTTTTGTCTGTATTGTTCTCTATTACGTTAATACCCGCCATCAAATTCACTTTTGCTTTTATTATTCTCTATTGCGTAACAGGATATTTCCCCGATCACTACAATCTTAACCTGTTCAAGGCTAGGATTAACCGTTATCTTCCACTCCTATCCATTTAAACTACCCCTTAACGTAAGCCTCTACCCTGAGTATTAAACTTCTATGAAATTCGTGACCTGGTCAGATCTGAGACACGTCCTCGGCATGACGGTAAACTACACCCGACAGCAAGGCCTCTGATCAGGAGGTTTTAAGGAGCGTGGAACCACCCTGGCCCAGGGTTATAGTACCTGTTAGGGTACCAGCTCAAAACACTATGAAAATGTAAAAATAGGTTTTAATACTAGCAGGGCATCTTTGTAAAAAATTATTACCAGCAATTCATTTTTGAAGAAAAAAATACTACCAGCAATAAAAATCTTGTCGGCATTAAATAACCCATTGAGGCTGATATGCAGTAAAACAAACCAAACCAAACAGATCTGAGACAAGAGATTCATGGCTTCTGGAATTAGAACGAGACAGAAATCTCAGACTATCATAGTCTTGACGCTCATCGAAGAAGTGAACATAGGTAAATAGAAGAGGAGGCGCTTATTTTGCCACCCATTTACTCAGGTTCGTTAGATAGGTTATGCGTTGTTTTTACCTGTCCCTCTTTCTTTAAATCTCTCCTGTGAGCATCAGATTTTGCAAGCCCTCGTTCCTTATTATGTATCCTCGAAATTTCAATTGTATCTTTCTGATGTTAAGTATAAATGTCTTTTTTGTTTCCATTTTATCTAAAACTCCGTCGTTGTTCACATGTTCGGCCTTTGGTATTCTCAGCAGCCTTCTGTAGTACCGCATTTCTTTTTCTTCAAATCTCTTTTTCACCTGTCAGGAGATTGTCCAGCACTCGTATATAGGAGGATTGATATTACATAACAGTTCAATACTCCT
>OZ010600.1:51598156-51603156 GCA_963932145.1 Acanthosepion lycidas | reverse complement strand
CGTGTAATAAAATAAAAAAACTAACAATACAACAAAGGAGACACGTCACATTTTTAATCGCTTTTCTTCCCGAGTTCTTAAGTGGGAACATTGATATCGTGTAATTCACCCAGATATCTTTCACTTCTTTCAAACTACCGGATATAATAACATACAAGAACCCCCGCCACCTCCTCACCGGTCCCTTAATATTTATTAGTAGTACTCACTCCATCCGTAGATGTCGCTTCCATAAAGGAAAAAAAAAAAGGCTTAGATCCCTTTAGAGCGAATCAGGATTTTTCCATTAGTGTAATAGGGAGATGTTGTCTTGGGTTGGAATTTTTATGGACTAGGCACATCTACTTCAATTTCGTACACTTTTGGGGCCAAAGACCGGAGCTGATCCGAGAAAAAAATACCAGGAATCAAGCAGATTTCTTTTAAAAACAACAAATGCAATATCACCATATATTAATAATACGAAAACAAAACAACTTACAATGTTTGAAGATGGTTCCCTTGCAGTTGGAAACAGAAGACTGTGGTGATGTTTTTGGCTTGGGGATTTTTTGTGGAAATCAAATGTCATCAGATTAAGCCAGTCCAAATTTCTGGAAACAAACAGAATTCATGTTAATTGAAATATCGGTTCCAAGGAAAAGCAGCTTAGTTGGACATTCTTCTTCTATGTGTCTTCTCCCTTCAAGATGTGTGAGATTGCGGCTCTCCATAACTTCCTATATAGCTTTAAGAAAATTTGTCCCCTTATACTTCCGTCCAAGTCCATGTTCTGCTATTATCTTACACAAGCTCGTTAGTTTGATTATACGTTGTTTGCCATTTTTGCATTCAACATGTCTTGTAAGTGTCAAATTCTTGGAACCCTTTTTCCTCAATCGATGGATTAATAGTGCGAAAAGGAAATAAAGAATGACTGATGTGTTGCAATGAAAACCATTTGAAGTTCAAGCGAAAAAAGTACTAATGGTTTTTTACTGTATTCGATAAATAAAAACTGTAAAAATTATAAAATATTTAAAAAATGGCGACTCAATGAATAAGATTTATTTGATCATTTGTTATATCATGATTAATAAAAACAAAAATTAGGTAAAAGTGTATATAGTAACCTAATACTGCTGGATACAAATTATAAGTCAAAATATTTTAAATTTGCATTGTTTGTTGAAAATCACACTAAAAAATACTGCACTGTATAACATACTAGCAGTAGAGCCCGGCGTTGCCCGGGGATGTAACAGTATGAGATAGATCAAGTATCGACCATCATAAAGACTGAAAAATAAAATTGACAAAGATTATTGTTTAAGGTTGACGGACACGCATGTCTTAATTAGATTTTTTTTTTTTTTTTGGTCAAACCCAAACTCAAACAAAAACATTGTTTTCAATCGTTATGAGTCTATCGATCGAATAGAATTTTGTTATAAACAATTTGTCTTGTATATGGAATTTATAAAGCATTCTGAATGTAAAAATAAAGAAAAAAAGTGTGCAAGACAATAAGAAATACTACCTGCCAAAAAAAAGTGAAGTTTTGTTGAAATCGGTTGAAAAATGTAGGAAATCCGATCCAATATATAAACGTACAGACACACACACACACACACACACAACCTGGGTTTTATAATAAGTATAACTCGATATGAGTTGTCCCCCTTTCATTCTCAACAGTGATGCCTCTTAATCATGTTTTCAAATTGATTTCATGCAAAACAATTGTGTTTTTCCAATTTTTGGCACTGTCAGAACCACCGCAAGGTAATTTTACGTAGTCCTGTGAAGTTTTATTGAAATCGGTTGAAAAATGTAGGAAATCCGATCCAATATATAAACGTACAGACACACACACACACACACACAACCTAGGTTTTATAATAAGTATGATTACACTATAATATAGCT
This sequence comes from Acanthosepion lycidas, assembly GCA_963932145.1. NCBI lineage: Eukaryota > Metazoa > Mollusca > Cephalopoda > Sepiida > Sepiidae > Acanthosepion > Acanthosepion lycidas. The sequence continues at coordinate 51,601,248 of OZ010600.1, read as the reverse complement.
AAATTGTTCAGTGTAATTTCCCTTTGAAGTAAATGAAGGTCTTATTTGATGGCACAATGATTTAGTAATAATATGCTTATGTCATGAATCTTGTTCATATACAATTATTAAAGAAAAGAGTAATAATGTTCATCAATTCTTCATATAATAATATTACTAATACTCGTGTATGCAAACAAAACATCAAAGTCAGCCTTGCATTTCGAATATAACATTGCCTGCGCCAGATTTTATTGCTTCCAAGAGATCTTTTTTTAAATACTTTTCCATTCTCAGATATATTCCTTTAATGATGAATTAAATTTTTCTCTTGGATTAATATCTGAAAAGAGTTATTTTAAAAATACTTTTCCATTTTCAGATATATCCCTTTGATGGTGGATTAAATTTTTCTATTGGATTAATATCGGAAAAGAGATATTTAAAAAAAAATAGTTTTCCATTTAGTGCCACCAAATAAATTACTATAACTATTTTTTTTTATAAAGAAACAGATTAGAAACTTAAATCTGCATATTTTTAGCATCTTTATTGCACCTGAAATAACAAAGTTCGATAGCTATCGATGTCAACTCTGTTTTTCATAATGTTTCACACATCACTCGCTAGGACTTTCGCTAAGATGAGTGAGAAATGACGAAAGTTGGCCTCAATAAGTATTGAACATTATTATGTCTGATTCGATAATTACTGCGCTAGTTAAATATTGTATACTTTAGTGTCAGAAATTTATCTCAACGACGATTGGTTGATACTAATTTTATAGTGAAAACATTGACTTGCTTATTAAATATGACGGTGTATTGAAAACCAAACATATTTTCTTTGAAATGTAATTTGACTTGAATTTTACAAATATTTATTCTTACATATTGATTGTGGTGACATTATAGTTATCTATGCTTTGCCACACCTTGGTGAGTCGGGAAGTCAAAAGTAGCCTGGAAACACCTTTCTCTAAAGCTTCCTTTTCAAAGGCTTGGCGAATAGTCTGAAAAAAAAAAAAATGCATATATCTATGAATAAAGACAAAAGGAATACTTATCTTGCGTTTCATTCTCTGCCATATTGTAGTTATATAGTTTTTTTACACATATATACATTCAAAAATACACACACACACACACACGTGTGTGTGTGTGTGTGTACAGCGGAACCTAATCTACGAATCCGTTCCAAGAATGGATTCGTAACTGCAGATTTCATATGTCGAAGCAATTTTCCCCATTTAAAATGATAGAAATTAAATTCTTTTTAAGCCCCAAAAATATTGATATAAAAATTGTATTTTATGCAAAATTAAAGTACTTTTTTTTATAGATTATACACAAATAATGTAAATAAATATATCACTGTGACTTCTTCTCAGACTTTATCAATGAGGTTTAAGCAATTTAGGAGACTGAAGGGATCCTTCCAAAATTCTCTTAGCGTCAGGTTTGTATTTTCGGTCACTTCAAAACACATCTAAAACAAGGAAGCTTTATCAGAGCTCGAAGCTTCTACATGTCTCACTATACGGTGGATGCCGGTTCTCTTTTAAAAATTTTCAAACCATCCCCGGCTTGCCATAAATGCATTTTCATCTTCAGAAGACGTGCCTGGTATTTTCCAGATAAGATCCACGTGAAGTGCTCTTGCCTTTTTACACATGAAATATCTTCAGACACAAAATCACCTCGTAGCTGCCACTCATTCATCCACACCAACAACAGCTTCTCAACATCTTCCAGGGCTTTTGGACAATGCTTGGTAATTATGCTAACTCCCTTGGTTACATCAAGCTTTTTTATTTCTATCTTCTTCTTTAGGATAGTGCAAACTGTTGATGCTGAACGTCCGTATAAATTGGCAAGGTCAGAAAGACGGGTACCTTCTTCGTGCTTCTGAATGATCTTCTTCAATTTGCACGGATATTTTTCCCTCTTCTTAGTAGTGACCAGTTTCTTGGGTGATGTTATAGACAAGCGTATGGTTGCAAAAAAGAAATACGACAACAGCAGAAATAGATTTACATGATTTATTTCAATAGGAACGCGTGGTTTTGGGACAGCTACCTTGTGGTACAGTTCATAAGCCGGCTGCCGACCTGGGTTGATCTCTCATAGTAATTCTCGTTGGTTGGCGTGGCGCTACTGCTGCTGACCGCTGCTAACTGCACGTGACAGATCTCTTCCATGGCCTCCTGTTGACTGCTGTTGTACTTTCCCGTGTGACCCCTTTTATGGCGTTTTTTATGGCTTAACAGGCTCATAAAACGACGCGAGTATAATTAGGAGGGAAGCATTTTTATTGGTCGAAAAATAGAAACACTTAAAAATATTATTTTATTTTTCGACCGGAACTCGTGCGTCGGGCATATGCGTAAACGACGATAATGGTCATTTTGTGACGGGGCCTTGTCCCGTTCACATCCGGCATTCGCTCTTGAGTATATTAGTTTATTTGCCTGCAAATCAGCCGAGATATGTCTTATTTTATTTTATAACAGTGACATCGTGGGCTACAAAAATTCTCAAAAAATTACCCACTAAAATTTAAAATTTATTGTACATGTACAGTCACATTAAACTGTACAATGTAAAAAGGAGCAAACTGCAGTGATGAAATGTCCCAGACAAATCAACTTGAACTGGTTGCGTTGTTTATCTTACTACGTAGTTTACGTGCTCTAGCTACATTTTATGCGTTTCATTTTACACTTATTAAACTTTATATTTTTCTACTGTACTGTATTTATATCAATTTAAAATTCAATGATTATACACTGTATGTTAGACTAAAACACACTTTGCATTACATAGCGATTAAACGAAACGAACTCAGCATTGTCACATTTTACTGACTTTTCAATAAATTTTAATAAAATTTCCTTGTTACTGTACTATATAGTAATGTACATATACTGTATTCATTGCTGTACATAATTTTTTGCACATTATTAATTTTTTTACACTTACACTAATATAATCACAAATATGCGTACACTACAAATGTTTATTCTACGAGGTAAGAAATAGGACTGAGCGGGATAATGCAATGCATCACACTACGTCTAGCATGATAGAACTGTATAGAAATATGCACTATAT
>OZ010600.1:51395656-51595656 GCA_963932145.1 Acanthosepion lycidas | reverse complement strand
TATTTTTGCACCAACCTAATACAAGTAAATTAAGGTTATTTAAACAAGTCGTGTGAATCGAATGCATACTTTTGTCTTCTGGTCAAATCTGGAAGTTCAGAAAAAGAGGTGGTATATACAAAAGTAATATCATGTTGTTGCTGTCTTTTGGAAGTTGTTTCCATCTTCAGGCAAAATGAGTCAAAGATGAAATGTAGATCAAATATGGATCGGAATGCGACATGATAATAAGATAAAGAACACATAGGAAATGTTTATCAATCTAACATATTTTACTTTTATTAAAGCTTCGTCATGGTACATGACTGACCAATGAAAATTGATCCAAACAAAATTGAAAATACCAAAGTTTTGTCTTTTTTTGTTTTCTCTCAGTCTTTGACGAAGCTTTAATAAAAGTGAAACATGTTAGATTGATAAACGTTTCCTATTTGTTCTTTATCTTATACAAAAGTAAGCAATACTTGACATTTTGAATCACTCGTTCTCCTCTTTCTGCCACCCATTCGCCAAACTCGTTAGGTAGGTAACTCTCAGCCTCAATCTTCTCCTTCTTCCTTCAATATATCCTGTGAGTGTTAAATTTTCTAAGCCCCTTCCTTTCTTGATCACGTGTCCCAGAAATTTCAACTCTTTCTTTCCGATTTCAAGGGTAAGTATTCTTTTAGTTCCCATATTCAGTAAAACTTTCTCATTGCTCGCATGTTCTGTCTATTGTATTCTCAGCATCCTTCTGTAGAACCAGATGTCTGTCCCTTTGAGTTTCTCCTTCATCTGTGAGGAAATTGTTCCGCAGTCAGTCATATTGGAATTAGTTATAACAATTGAGCAATCTAACGAATTTTCTCTATCTCTTTACTTAATTTCTGGAAGGCATATTTCGCTATTCCAATATGCCTTATAATATGCTCCAGAAATGTCAGCTGTCACTTTCTGATTTTAAGCTGTTTCCATCCAGGATGTGGTATGATCATGGCTCTCCATAATTTCTCCATTGTAGCTCGCAGTAATATTTGACTATTTACCCCCCCTCGTTGTCCTTGCTCTACCATTTGTTCGCACAAAACCATTAAGTTACTCGATGTTTCATTCAAACTCCTTTTCCTTTAACATGCTTTGCGAGTATTAAGTTTTCCAAGCCGCCATTCCTCATAAAGTACCCAAGAAATGTCAACCGTCTCTTTCTGATTTTAAGTAAGGTTTTTTTTTTTTATAGATGCTCTATTTATCATAAACATTATTAACTACGTTTATCGGTATGAATGTCCGAGAAATTTCATAGAAAATATGAGTTCTCCGACAGGAATCGAACCTGTATCCTACACGGAACCATTATATAGCCTGACGTGCTACATCATTTAGGATACAGAGGACACATATTTTCTATGAAATTGTAGTTTATACTGTTTATTATAAACAGAGCATTTACTTAAATATTTGTATCTATAAAAAACGTATAAATAGAAAATATATTAAAATAATTGTCGGACATAATCTATTTCATAATATATATATATATATATATATATATATATATATATATGTGTGTGTGTGTGTGTGTGTGTGTGTGTGTGTGTGTGTGTGTGTGTGTGTGTGTGTAAAATTTCAGATTTAAATCTAGGTAAATGTGATTTACCTTGATAAACTCCATCAGTGGATGAAATGTGTTGGTAAAGAAAAGTTTTCCTTTTGTTTTTATTCCCCCCCACACACACACATATATATATATATATATATATATATATATATATATATATATATATATATATATATGAGAGAGAGAGAAAGAGAGTGAAAGTTATATTATACAAAAGGAGTACATCGAAATACTAATGGTTTGATTAACAGTTTCCTTACAAGGAAACATTCAGCATTCATTGACCGAACAGTTATCATGACTGCCAGTTGAAATTTATAAAAATCTTTCTTTCAAAACAGTTTTTTTTTTTGTCATGAAAATAGCTTCTCAAGTCCACTTCTATCACTCTTCCTAGTGGCAGTTTCCTTCCTAACCTTCTATTTAAGCTTCTGTGGAAAGTCACTATATTGATTACATCATCATTTTGACTTGTAGTTATACGTGTCATCTATTTTAGTTGCTAGAAGTATTCAAGTGATGTAGTTTCTGCTATTTGGTAAAATTCATCTCATTATGGCTGAATTCGTGAACTTTAACATAGGATTACGTACAGTACACTGAAACTAGAATCATTCATATGAGAAAAAATTAGCTATTGTATGTAATGTTGAATAATGAAATTATCAGTTTTTGACTTACGTGAATACATTGCGAATAATATTGAAACTCTTCTTTGTTCGGCAGCTCCGAGCTGACGTCGAGTCCGTCAAATTTATGAAGACGTAAAAAATCGACTATGGTATTTGCCAGTTGCTCATAGTTTTGTGATTTCCACTTCCAATTTGTAACGGAGAGAAAGGCGTTTTTGTAAGGATGACCTTTCTTTAAATCGACCATGTCAGCGTATCTGAAAATATACAAGAATGAATCAAAAACGGCGTTCCATTAGCGGAGGGTGATTTTTCACTATCTTTAGAAAAATCAACATTACACTCAATGTAAACGTTGGGGTTTGATGTGATAAGTACTGGCACCAAAAGTTATATTCATAAATTTTACTAATTTTTGAGCAATTAGTTTTAAATTTCTCTGAAAAATATACAGAAATAACTAGTCTTCGCAGGTTTTTGCTTACAAACTAACTTCATAATTTTATTATTTCAAGAATAAACCCAAAGAAAGTTTTTGTATTTGATACATCGAATGGGAAATATAATCAAACCAGAATTCTAATTATGAATCACCACAAGCAAAATATGCAATTTTTTACTGCATTCGATAAATAAAAACCGTGTAAAAATTATAAAATATTTAAAAAATGGCGACTCAATGAATAAGATTTATTTGATCATTTGTTATATCATGATTAATAAAAACAAAAATTAGGTAAAAGTGTATATAGTAACCTAATACTGCTGGATACAAATTATAAGTCAAAATATTTTAAATTTGCATTGTTTGTTGAAAATCACACTAAAAATACTGCACTGTATAACATACTAGCAGTAGAGCCCGGCGTTGCCCGGGGATGTAACAGTATGAGATAGATCAAGTATCGACCATCATAAAGACTGAAAAATAAAATTGACAAAGATTATTGTTTAAGGTTGACGGACACGCATGTCTTAATTAGATTTTTTTTTTTTTTTTTACGAATTGGTCAAACCCAAACTCAAACAAAAACATTGTTTTCACTTGTTATGAGTCTACCGATTGAATAGAATTTTATTATAAACAATTGTCTTGTAAACGGAATTTTTAAAGCATTCTGAATGTAAAAATAAAGAAAAAAGTGTGCAAGACAAGAAGAAACACTACCTGCCAAAAAAAAGTGAAGTTTTGTTGAAATCGGTTGAAAAATGTAGGAAATCCGATCCAATATATAAACGTACAGACACACACACACACAACCTAGGTTTTATAATAAGTATGATTACACTATAATATAACCAAATTGTTCAGTGTAATTTCCCTTTGAAGTAAATGAAGGTCTTATTTGATGGCACAATGATTTAGTAATAATATGCTTGTCATGCATCTTGTTCATATACAACTTGTAAAGTTTCAGTAAATTATAAATGTTATAAGGGTGTACTATAAGACTTTCACGGTTCACCGGAATGAAATTTTGAACCTAAACTTAATCTTTAAACTCGCTTCCTTAAAAAACGGCAATGATTTAGAAAAAATATTTTGTCTTTATTTATCAAGTGAAACCCCAGCTTTTTAAGTTGAGTGAAATAACATGGTTTCCAAAATCGACCTGCCTGTGTCTTACATTAATGCTGCTATTGCTGCGTTAGTATAGCATTGTTACCTGCCTGTACTGGCCAAAAATTGAGTGGAAAAAAAAAAGGGAAAATTGACATTTACTGGAAATAAATTACTGTAAAGACACCGACGGCGATTTCTGTTGGGGTCGACATTTTGGTTTTGATCGGAAACTCTGCATTACAAAGATAGAGACAAACGAAACCCCCGCCACAAAATCAAATAAAAATACGTCATCAAAAATGTTGTATTGTATGCTATTATATCAATGATTTTTTTAGAAATAGCACTAAGCGCTATTTTACAATGGCTTGAAAACGTCGACAGCAGTTAATACAGGGTTTCCATAAAGTTCGTGTGCACTTTAAAAATTTATAACTTTATTTGTATTTGCGATAGAAATAATCTGTGAAAAATGTTATAAAGTTTAATGTACCTAGTTTTAATTATAGCTAAAATAACTAATGTGATTTCAGGTATTAGTGTAAATCAGTTGGCAAACGTTTTCTGTGAACTGCAAAATCGTATTACCCTTTGTATTGCTAATGATGGAGGGCATGTGGAAACTTAAATAAAAATTTCAATAAAACCTTCCAAAATATAGATTTACTTCTTTCTATTCCTTTTTACAAATTATTTCTATCGCAAATACAAATAAAGTTATAAATTTTTTAAAGTGCACACGAACTTTATGGACACCCTGTATAGGTTCCAAAAAAGACGTATAATTAATTACGTTCACAACAGCGCGTATGTTGAAAATTGTTTGAAAGGAAAGACAATTTGTTTCCATTCTAATATCTCCGTACAATTAGGTTGATTAAATAAGGTATTGTTTTTTTAAAGATTGTATTTTTCATTGCAGCAAGCTAGTCTAGACCGAACTTTTTACATTGCAAACGAAAAATAAACTCAAGAGAATAAGTCATTAAGTTAGGAACGTCTATTCAATGGACATAACAGCCTCAAATATCCATTCATTTATTCATCAGTGAAATAATATTTTTAGGAAAACGTTTACCGTAAAGATATCAACTTAATACTATCAGAATTCTCTTCACTCTGAATCGTAATTTATAGAGTGGAGACGTTTGCTATACAGATAAAAAGAGTTCGTTTGTTTGCGATATATAGCGATATCTTTTCATATGGATTCTTTACGTGTCTTCGTGGTGTCGCGATCTTCAGAAGCTGGTTGGATTACTGGTGGAGCGAGTACAGTGTATAAACCCCCAAATTCAACACTGAAAACTCACATTCGAGCATGTAATTTTTTTTTCAATTCAATTGAAGTAAAGTTCTTTGTGGCGAAAGGCATGTGTGAAGATTCTACGTGTTTTCATTTACTAGTTTTTGTTATAGAAAAACGTCTTTGATACTAAATAGATACCGTTTATAACCGTTCGGCTGGTCGGGGAAGAAATACTTAAAATGTGGTACCTTTTCAACCAATTTTAGTTCCTTTGTCTCTTTTTACGATTGCAAAACAGATTCAAATTTACAATAAATAAAATAACATAACAAAACTGAATTACAACAAAATATTGTTTTATTTTTAGTTTTTGTCTTCTTCTAATTCTTCTATGTGTGCAGTGTCCCTTCAGGGCTTTGGCGAACATGACTCCCCTCGACTTTTTGTCCTTCGGAGTTCTTAATAACTTTTGCTGTTTTGCCATCTCTTTCAAAATCTGCCCCGCCATCCATTCGCTCAAACTCGACAGGTAGGTTGTGCGTTGTTAGTATTAAATTTTCCAAGCCATCTTTCCTCAGTAAGTGTTCTAGTAATTTCAACTGTCTCTTCTTGATGTTAAGAATATATATATATATATATATATATATATATATATATATATATATATATATACAGGGTGTCCATAAAGTTCGTGTGGACTTTAAAAAAATTAGATTTAAAGTGCACACGAATTTTATGAACACCCTGTATATATATATATATATATATATATATATATATATATGAGATTCTGAGACTTCTGTTTGTCCGTCCGTCTGTCACACCCTCTAAAATAGCCATACATTTTCAATCGAAATCAAATTTTGGTAACCGGGTACAAAGAACATTTGGTTTTACTAGGGTGCATACCTTAGTACAATAAACGTTCATTATTTTTTTTAGAAAAATTAAAAGTTTTATTATTTAACATACAAAATACCCCCACTATTTTAAAAAAACAATTTAATGATTAAAATAACAAATAATTATTTAATAAAAATGCAATATTGTTTTTGCATATCTTTTCTTTAAGTTTTTATAGACAAGAATCCAGTTTGCAGTTCGCCCTGCGTTTGCAAGAACTATAAACAAATCACAAGGCCAAACGCTTCAAAAAGTTGAAATATGGCTCCAGAAAGAAATATCTAGGCATGGTCAGTTGTATGTTGCATGCTCAAGAGCAAGAAATCCTAAGAATTTATTCTTCGCTGTTAAAAAGGAATAAAAGGCAAACAAAACAAATATTGTTTACTATGAAGTCCTATAAAATTAAATTCAATTAAAGAAATTATGAAACTGTGAAGTAGGGTTTTTGTCAAAGTATTTTTCCAAACAAATCAGCTTATTCAAATTTAATCGATTGGTTTGCGAAATTGAACGAAACGCAGAGTTTGTAAATCTCGGTAGATATGATACCGATAACTTCAACAATACTAAATACTGTGAGGATTTAGAAATTTTAGTTTCTGATAAGGCATAACACGAAGAGACATATTTAGAAGAATAACCTGTCTGGGAGGAATAGAAAGTGAAAGAAGGTGAAAATCAAGATAAACAATCTTCAAAAAGATTGGCTATCTATCTTTCATCATGTCAACACACAATTGTCTATTATACAAAAGGTTTAATCCTTTGAAAACTATCTACTGTCTGAACAGATGGAAACGGTGCCCATGTTATCATGGTTACACCTAATAGATTAAAATAAGGTAGCTTAGTATAAATTATTGCACACACTGCTGTGCCAATAGCTCTCGATATATTTATATGCAAGTGTTTCCAGCGATGTTAAATAATTTCATGTGTTTCCCGCGTGTTAAAAAAAAACAAAACATTGATTTAAATTAAACTTAAATTTAAATTATGCTTTATCTTTTAATAGTGAAGCATTTTTTTAAAATTTTATTTCCTGGTGGAGGGATTTCGAGAGAGTGTGAAAAGGCGAAACATGGGAAACTGAGTAGCACGATTGCTTAATCTATTCAAGTTTGCTGAAGGCTTACGCCCATATTACGTTTTAAACATCGGTTCCCGCACGATCACCGAAGTTAAGCAACGTCGAGCCTAGTCAGTACCTAGATGGGTGTTCGCTTGGAAATACTAGGTGCTGTAAGCTTAGATATCCGGGTGGTTTAGTGGATTATGATTCGGAATTTGTTAATCGAATAAGCGAATTCCAATTCACGTTTGGTTTGTTATATTCACTGACGCACGGGAAACGTATGAATCCAACTCCCCCAGCTATAGGTTAATTAGTAAATTTTGTATCACGAAACCATTATTACCTCCATCCCACCCAAAAATAAATTCTCACAATCTAAAAATATTTTCCGGCTTTAAAAAAATCTGCAAAGGTTTGATAAGGCGTAGAAAACGAATTAATTAACTTCTTCGAGATTTCGGGCAGCACCACTTCAATATTACACTGAGGTGCTGCCTAAAGAATCGTGTGTTTTAAAGCCCGAAATGACTTAATCAACCAAAAAAGACACAAATTAAAGCTCTTTACTTCCCGATTGATTGATTTCTAGAGATGTGTGAAATATCCACCAAGGACAACAGAGAACAGCTTGACATATTGACATATCCTGAACAATCCCCCAAACTTTTATTTACTCCTCAAATACCCCTTAAACTTTTAGTTACTGTACAATTATCCCGAAACTTTTAGTTACTGTACAAATATCCCCCAATATATTAAACATTTAGTTACTGTCCAAATATCCGTTAATCTATTAGTTACAGTCCAAATATCTCCCAAACGTCCAAATATCTCTTAAACTTTTAGTTACTGTCCAAGTATCCCCGAAACTTTTAGTTACTGTACAAATATCCCCCAATATATTAAACATTTAGTTACTGTCCAAATATCCGTTAATCTATTAGTTACAGTCCAAATATCTCCCAAACGTCCAAATATCTCTTAAACTTTTAGTTACTGTCCAAGTATCCCCGAAACTTTTATTTACTGTACAAATATCCCCCAATATATTAAACATTTAGTTACTGTCCAAATATCCGTTAATCTATTAGTTACAGTCCAAATATCTCCCAAACGTCCAAATATCTCTTAAACTTTTAGTTACTGTCCAAGTATCCCCGAAACTTTTAGTTACTGTACAAATATCCCCCAATATATTAAACATTTAGTTACTGTCCAAATATCCGTTAATCTATTAGTTACAGTCCAAATATCTCCCAAACGTCCAAATATCCCTTAAACTTTTAGTTACTGTCCAAGTATCCCCGAAACTTTTATTTACTGTACAAATATCCCCCAATATATTAAACATTTAGTTACTGTCCAAATATCCGTTAATCTATTAGTTACAGTCCAAATATCTCCCAAACGTCCAAATATCCCTTAAACTTTTAGTTACTGTCCAAGTATCCCCGAAACTTTTAGTTACTGTACAAATATCCCCCAATATATTAAACATTTAGTTACTGTCCAAATATCCGTTAATCTATTAGTTACAGTCCAAATATCTCCCAAATGTCCAAATATCTCTTAAACTTTTAGTTACTGTCCAAGTATCCCCGAAACTTTTAGTTACTGTACAAATATCCCCCAATATATTAAACATTTAGTTACTGTCCAAATATCCGTTAATCTATTAGTTACAGTCCAAATATCTCCCAAACGTCCAAATATCTCTTAAACTTTTAGTTACTGTCCAAGTATCCCCGAAACTTTTAGTTACTGTACAAATATCCCCCAATATATTAAACATTTAGTTACTGTCCAAATATCCGTTAATCTATTAGTTACAGTCCAAATATCTCCCAAACGTCCAAATATCTCTTAAACTTTTAGTTACTGTCCAAGTATCCCCGAAACTTTTAGTTACTGTACAAATATCCCCCAATATATTAAACATTTAGTTACTGTCCAAATATCCGTTAATCTATTAGTTACAGTCCAAATATCTCCCAAACGTCCAAATATCTCTTAAACTTTTAGTTACTGTCCAAGTATCCCCGAAACTTTTAGTTACTGTACAAATATCCCCCAATATATTAAACATTTAGTTACTGTCCAAATATCCGTTAATCTATTAGTTACAGTCCAAATATCTCCCAAATGTCCAAATATCCCTTAAACTTTTAGTTACTGTCCAAGTATCCCCGAAACTTTTAGTTACCGTCCAAATACCCATTAAACTTTTAGTTACTGTCCAAATATCCCTTAAACTTTTAGTTACTGTCTAAGTATCCCCTAAACATTTAGACAACAACTCCTATGTAAGTGCGTTTGTTTTTTAAGTATAAGTGCGTGCTCCAAAATTTTACTTTCATATCAGACACGTCTTTAATGACGGCAAGATTTCTACTTACAATTTGTATTGCTCAGCTGCATCTCCAATAGGTCGCACTGAATTTCCAGTCACCTGGGCAAAAGCATAGACAAAATCTGTGCATAGTCTTGGGTCAATATTCGAAGGTAAGAATCTTGCTTCACTATCACGCTTGGCTGATAGGCTCCCATAGTAACAAACTACACGAAAGGATGCTAAAACACCTGTAAAAAAAAATATATATATATATACAATATTTATAACATTATTTTTTTAGGGTAGCATGGTGATAAGAAATACTCTCTAAATAATATGATTGTTCTAAAAATAGAGCTGTCATTTTAAAATTGAAAAATATTCAGAAGATAAAAATAGCAATCTTTAATCCTTCTACCGGACAAAAAATGATGTCTCAAAAGAACGGTTTTCCTTTGACACCGCTATTATTTGAACTACCTTCACTACTCGACAATGCTTATTATTTTAAAAAGCGATGATTAAAATTGTAATAAAACCTAATAATATGTTGAAAGTTAATTTATGCATTTTTTTGGTTCTTGGGAATTGACAAAATATTAAATACTACTTATTGTAACCGAGTTATCAAAAACGACAGTAGAAAACCGGAATTGGTTTAACAACAAATTTATTACCTTTTGGTACAGGGGAACGTAATGTAGAATATTAACTAGGGAAGATAATGTTTAGCCATAGTGTTTTCAATAAAGACTACTACTGCTACTGCTCTTCCTGCTACTCCTCTTGATGTAGGCATATTTTTATATCTTTCCTCTGACGGCCGAGTTCAAACTTGTAGGGAAATATTCTACCTCACAACAATTTATTAGTTTGTTTATTTACAAGAATAATTTTATATTCACAACTTTCTTAGAACTAATGCAATATTTATCATTTATCAATTTATAAAGAAATAAATATGAAACAATTTTTATTCCTAAATTTGTAAATATTTACTAAATTATTAAAATATGTGAACCAATTATAAAGAAATCTTTATTATTTCAGTTATGTGCCATGCGTGATACGATCGTGTATCTTTCGATACATGACTGACGAGGCATATTTTACCCGCGGTAGTTTTGCCATTTCTTTCTGCGGTAGACCAGTCGCCATCCATGACTATAGAACCCGGTCTGTCCTGCTATTTACCCATAGTTGGGTTCGAGAAGAAGAGGATTCATACCTTTCCCAAGGGTATTAGCACGTAAGTGAATGTAAAAGAACTGACTGGAATTGGAACTCGGCTCACCGATTCCTCAATCCGAGCCGCTATCCATTACTCCACCGTAAGATTCGAATGGATTGACAATGTAAATAAACAATCAAATAATTGTTTGGGGATGGTTAATCCCTATCTGCCCATTAATCTAGAAAATCAAGTCATGTTGTTAACCATCGAGACTTTCATGTGGGTGTCAGGCCTGGCCCCAAATTTTTTCAGATGGTTAAAAAAGGACTCGAGTGAGTCAAACATGTCTTCGAATTGTAGATTGGCGCTACAGAATCACATAGAACTGTACCAAATAACAGAAACCACATCAGTTGATGACTTTCAATAGCAGCAACAACTAAAATGGAAAGATATTGATATTCTACACTACTTCAAATAAAATGTAAGGAAAGAAGCCCCCATCAATACTGAAAAGGGAAAGAGCAGTTATTGGACTTAAACCTATTTCCCAGAAAACTGAAGGATTTTATGAATTTTCAAGCGAAAGTAGCCGACTGAATGCCGACTTTTTACTTATAAGGAAGCGTCTAATATTACAATTAGACTTGTGGCTACGTTCTAGCATTGACGGTTTCCGAGTAGTTTTGTCTATCAAATTTCACTCACAAGATTTGAGTCAACTCGTGGTAGGGTTTCAAGCCCTTCTCAGCCTCTCCCCAATATGATATAACCAAAAAGTCAACTCCGATTATAATCGACCATGCGCTCACTACAGAAAAAAAGGAGAGTTCTAGAGTTTTAGGGTTCTGTACTTTTAGTGGGTAGTGTAACGGATATTGGCGCGAAAAGCTGAAATGGTGAGCCGGGTTCAAATTTGCGTTCATTTTCACACAAATACCTTTGAGAAAGGCATGGATCTATCTCTTCTCCCCAAGCTATGAGTTAAATAATAGAGTACATTGAGCTATGAAGCTTTGGGTGGTTGAAAAGAAGAGAAACTCTGAATTCCAAGCTGTACAGAAGGTAACTGGCAGCCACCCCACTATATCTCCCATGGCAAATGAGAGAAAGTGAAGAAAATGAATGTGTGCAGAGTTATCGCCTACGTCCTGATGGGGTGTGGCATTAAAAATAATTAAAATCAAAATGGTGTCTACTATTTACATTATTCAGACTATTGTCTTCATCTTTGTCGTCATGTTTATCACAACGTTTCGGCTGTTGTACGCTCCGGCCTTCTTCAGGTGGTGGGGAATGTCGAACTGACCTGAATCCTTTATTTCACTCACGGCAGTGGAGAACTTTCTGAGGGGAATTAACAGGAGATAACTGACATCCATTAGACATGGCACGTGGAACTAGAACAGTCTACCCCAGTGAGCGAAATAAAGGGTTCGATTCGATATTCCAGCCACCTGAAGAAGGCTGGAGCGTACAACGGCCGAAACGTTGTGATAAACATGGCGACAAAGATGAGGACAATAATCTGAATAATGTAAATAGTGTACGTAATACCTCATCTCAGAAATATAGACAGAAAGTGATGTCGCTTTCTTAGTGGATGTTACGTTAGTGACTGTGACTAAACCGAAGTTAAGCAATGTCGATCCTGGCCAGATGGTCGACCGCTTGGAAATACCAGGTGCTGTAAGCTTGGATTTACGGGTGGCTTAGATGGATAATGGTTTGGAATTGTTAATCGGAAAGCAGAGTTCCAATTCTTTCGGTTATGGGTTCGTTATATTCACTTACGCGCAAGTACTCTTGAGAAAGGTATGAATCCAACACTTCTTCCCCCGGCTATGTGTTAATTAGTAAAACTAGTATCACTAAACCATTATTATTTCCAAAAATGAAATAAAATTGCGTACAAAATATTTTTAGATTTCGGCTTTAAATAACTCCATAAAGGTTGATATGCCGCTAAACAAAAACACCCAATCAGATTTTTCATTTCTGACTTTTGAAAGAAATGGTATGTCCGCTCCACTGAGAAATCTGGCGAAACATGATTTTTCAGATTACAGTTTCTCATATTTACGTTTGTGTCAGATGAAGCTGATTAACTGAATATTGAAGAGAGAGGATCATTCAATTTCCAGATCATTTCATGATACAGTAGGAAGCCTGTCTGAAATTCATGAGGAGTTATCAATATTTTTACATTATTTACATTCAGACCTTGTTATTATCTCAATATTTCGACTGTTGGCCCTCCAGTCTTCTTCAGGTATATGTTGATCCAGCTAACCATCAGGAAATTTCAATTTGAGCCCTTTATTTGCTCTACGGGTTAGATTGTTCTCATTCCGCTGTCTATGTCTAGGGGGGTAACTTGTCCTCTTTTTTCTACTTGTCGTGTTTCTACTGTGTCTGAGTCTCCACTACCCGGTCCAGGGATCGAACTCACAATTACCTGATTTGGTGGAATAGTAATTGTTAGTTCAATTCCAGGACCGGAAAGTATAGACTCTGATTCCGTGAAAATAGGGTTAACAGTCACTGAGCCGTACTAAAAAGAGATTGGTTGATTTTTTATTTTTATTTTACGGTTTATTAACCCTTAGTGGGTTATTTAAAGCCGAAAAATATTTTGGATTATAGAGTGTTGCTTACAGTACCCAGTGTTCCCCCATTTATGTACTGACCGGGCTTGACATAGCTTAACTTCGGTGATCGAACGAGAACCAGTGTTTTCACTTCGATTTGACCCCCACCTCAGCAACTAAAAAAAAGACATAAAGATATTCTTAGACATGGGCAGTGGAACTAGAACACTCTACTGCTGTAGATTAAATAAAGGGTTCAATTCTAAATTTCCTGAAGGTTAATTGGATCGACAAAAACCTGAAAGAAGGTCGGAAAACAGAACGGTCAAAACGTTGCGATAATAGGAATAAAGATTAAGATATTAATCCTGATATAAATAATGTAAATAGCACTAGGACATTTGTGGTGACACCTTGAACTCCTGTTTTCTTTACCCTCACATCTGAAATAAGAAAGCACGACATGGTGTCAGAAGTGGCTTTAGTGAGTAGACAGTAGTATTCCTACCTTTTTCGGGACATTGAAAAAAAGGGAAGCTTGAAAAGAAAAAAGAAAAAGAAACATGACTGTCCCTACTCAACAGCAGCCATGTGCGTCTTTCACTATTCAACCCCCGGAATCGTTTGTGTTTAGAAAGCCGCTTGAATGGGGAAAATGGATGCGTCGTTTTGAAAGATTCCGGCAAGCAAGTAATCTTCATACTAACTACACAAGCAAACCATGTAATTACCTTAGTTTATTGTATGGGATATCAGGCTGACGATATCCTGGAAAATTTTAAATTGTATGAACAGGAAAGAAAAATATAATTTACGAACTAGCAGTTTTTAATAGGAGACAAGGACCTAATGAGTCCGTGGATTCTTTTGTGACAGCTCTATATACGTTGGCCGAACATTGTAACTATGGAGTTTTAAAAAAACGAATTTATCAGGGACCATTTGGTTGTCAAGCTTTCAGACTCACGTTTGTCTGAAAGAATGCAATTAGACGGAAATCTCACACTGGAAAAAAAGAATTGAGATAGCCCGACAGACAGCAACAGTACAACTGTGAACAGAATCATACGAAAAGGGAAACCACCACAAAATTAGAGACAAAATTAAAAATAAAAGTCAGATGTTATAAGTGTGGAAATATCCCTTACCACTCCAAAACACAATGCCCTGCCAAAGATAAGACACGGGAAAAAGGACACTGCAAGTGTGTGTGCACATCAACAGCTGTCAAAGAGATAACAGGATGACAGCGGAGTTTTTCTGGGAGCAATATCAATATGGGCGGAGACCTTAAATTGGATGTCTTCCGGAATCCAATTTAAGGTCAACCATCTATTGTTCGTAATTTATAGTTCGTAAATTATATTTTTCTTTCCAATAAAAAAAAAATGCACGAAAACCCTTTAAGAACGACACAGGCGCCGATGGAAGTCATATTCAGGAGTGTTGAGGATGTAGCGGACAGAGCGTGCATCCCAAACTGTACAGGATAGGCTTTTTGCTTAAGATTGCAAGATTAGTCATTCCATCAGTACTGAGGAATAGCATCCTTGAGAGGCTCCATGAAGGTCACCAGGATATTGTCAAATGAAGGAAGTGCGCATGTCAGAGTGTGTGGTGGCCCGGATTAAGCTAGCAGCTAAATGAGTGAGTGCTGAAATGAAGAACATGCATAACAAAAAAGCACACTAACCATACAGATATTCTTGTTCAAACAGAACTCCCAGATAGACACTGGCAGGGACTAGGAGCGGACATTTTCACCCTAAAAGGCCAAAAGTATTTGTTAGTAGTGGACTGTGACTCGAGGTTCATAGAAATAGCGAACCTCACACTCTCAAAAGCTTCAGATGTTACAGATCCTCTGAAATCAATGTTTGCGCGTCATGGATTGCCAAGGACCTTAGTGACTAACAATGGTCCACAATTTGCATGCAGTACATTTTCTGTTTTTGCCTCGGAATATGGATTTCGGAATGTAACCATCAGGGGTATCCACAAAGCAACGGAGAACCTGAATGGGCAGTCCAGACAGCCAAAAAAATTCTGACTAAAGCGACAGATCCATACCTTGCTTTGCTGGCATACAGATCAACACCACTTCAGAATGGGTTTAACCCAGCTCAGTTGCTGATGGAGTGCAGGTAGCGCATTACAGTACCAACTCATCCATTGCAAATGGACCTAGCACTACTAGACGATGCTGTTGTCAGATCGAAGGGAAAACAGATGAAGAGTGCTGATTGGATTAACTCTAACCCCTGGCACCGAGCATCTGATCTTTTACCAACGAAACAGGTGTGAGGGAATGACGCCAAATTCACTAGTACAGTGACAAACAAAACAGCACCAAGATCTCATATAGTCAAACGGCCTAATGGGAGTATAAGACGAAATAGGCACCATTTGATTCTGAGGGATAAATTAGAGTGTATCAGTGACACAACAAACATAAAAGTGCCCACACAGACACGCACACCATCTTTATCACCAAACCAAAGAACACTTTCAGGACAAGATCAGGAAAACCGGTGATTGAACCCAAAAGACTGGACTTGTATATACAAGAGGGAGATGTGTTGATATCTTAGCACAGTGATCTAAGGGGAATAACCCTGAGCAGATACAAAGGAAAAAGAGACTCGTCAAAAAGCAGGGGGAGAACTTTCGGGGAGGGAACCATCGTGTATTGACCTTGAAAATAAAGCTCGTTAATTATTCCTAATTAACGTGAACTCCTGTTGTTTCTTACCCACACACCTGAAATAAGAAAATATGACAATAATGTCATCTGCAATAGATTCTAAGACACAGTTCACTTGATAATAGTGATCCATGACGAAAGCATTTTATTGGAAGATCGAAACGAAACACACACATTTTTCTCCTTATAAGACGCATGTTTCCAAAAACCACCCTCCGTCCTATAAATCGAGAGTCAGCTAGTATGGGTTAAACATCAGCTCCCCAGTTACATCCGATTTTGAACCTTTGAAAGTAAAACAAGTCTATTACAAATGCAAATCAAATTAACAACGTTTTAGAGGAGTTGCTTATGCAGTTGGGATACTGGGATATTGATAGGAAAGGAAGTTCCTGCTATTATAGTAACACTTTCCTTCCTTCCTTCTTAAACTACTGGTCATAGAGCAGCAGCATTTATGGTAGACCCTTTAAGAATAATACTACTGTATACTATGCGTTAGTCAGCAGATGCTGGGTATTTTCGCTTGATTAAGTAATCACACGTATGATTAACACTAACAGTGTCAAACATTGCCGAGGAAATACAGTAGCCGGGCTAAGGTTAGGTTTCAGTGGTAGTATGCACTGTAACTTCTCTTCTAATTCTAAATAGTTACTATAAATTTGGTTATTCTCGGTCTGTAATAAATTTGTCATAATTAGTCAGGTTTTTTTTCACGCTGAAATATGTTATTCCGTAGGTGAAATTGTGGATAGTGGAAAGGGCTATGAAGTACAAGGAAAAAACTTTTTTGTCGATTACTTCCTTCAATTTTTTTTTTTTTGGGGGGGGGAGTCTAATGCGTCGGCGCATCTTGTAAGCAGCGAAATACGGTAAATAACGTATTAAAATAAATGTTCACAATTTTTCTTTTTTTTTTTTTTTCGTTTGGGGAGGTATGCCAAATTGAAAAGGCCAGATTTTTTATCTCTGGGAAAAAAGAACAAAAAGAAAAAGAAGACTCCTCGACAATAAGAAAATATTTGACTTACTCGGGAAACAAATGGAAACATTGAACTTATTCAAAAATTAACTTTTCTCCCTCTCAACATCTGACAACTCAGACATTAACAGATTTGCGGGAATAATAGTTTATTTTTTATTTTTTTCAAATTACTAATAAAGTCTTATACTTATATCTTTCTTTTTTTTCTTTTGTTCATTTGCAAAATATATTTATATGTTTTGCAAAAGAGTTTTACCTTTTAGAAAAATTTTTAAACGCGAAGATTTTGTTGATTGGACCAACCTCAGTTGGCGATCAACAGATAATAAATTCTTCCTCTATTCTTTACCGACAAAAACATTTATGTCCCGTTTTAATGGAGGCCCCTAAGCAGAATTTATTTATGAAGCTGCACCTGCTCCATTACCAAATACGGTCATTCTTAATTCAACTTCCAGCCGTTTGAAGAAATACTTCTGTATGGAAGATTAATTATATGTAGACATATGCTCCATCTTTTGCTGGCTCGCTAAACAAGATTCTTCGCGTGTCGCCCATTTAGAACAAAAGGGAGAGGTGCGGTCACAATGAAGCCGAATTCTGAAAAAATATCTTTTTCTTCTATGTACCTATCTCTTGAAGACGTTGGTTATCACGTCTCTCCAAAATTTCCTGTCCTTTGTATATCTTAGTAAAGTCTGTCTTTTTGTTATCTCTCCTAATCCCCGTTTCTCATCCATTTAATTAAGATCGTTAAGGAAGTTGTTTTTTTCTGTCCCGCTTGCCTTCAGTATGTCCTGTGAGTGTCAAAGTTTCCAAGCTCCCTTTCTTTATTATGTGCCTTAGAAATGTCAATTGTCTCTGATGTTAAATATAAGTGTCCTTTTCGTTTCAATTTTCTCTAAAACTATCGCCTCAAGTTTCTTCTTCATCTGGGAGGAGATTGTCCTGCATTCACTGCCATATAGGAGGACTGATATTACGTAACAGTTCAGTAGTCTTTTATTTGTTTCTAACGAAACTTTCCTGTTTCTTGATAGAAATATGCTTAGCTTTTGGAAGGAATCTTTCGCTATCCCAATGCACCTTCAGATGTCGGAGTGGTACTTTCCGTCCTCGGTTAAAACACTTCCCAGATATTTAAATTGTTGTACTTTTTTGATTTTGGTATCTCCAGTTTCTAATTTGCATGTTGGAATTTTCCTTTTGCTAACAATCGTACATTCTATCTTCTTGTAATTGATGCTTAGTCCTTTCTTCTTGCCTTCCTTCACTGTCTTATGTAGGTGTCCTTGTAGTTTCCTTTCTGTCTCTGATGCATATCTTATGTTGTTAAGATTGTGGCTGCTCATAATGAATTCTGGTAGGGCTTCTAATTTTTTTCAAAATCACCTTGCTGTATAAGCTGAATAAATCCGGTGAGAAGACACATCCTTGTCTTATACCTCTTTCTATTTTTCTATATTTACGTAATTCATTTTGTTTCTAGTTTTCCTTATAAATCTGCTGACATTATCATTTGGATGTTTGAATACACAGGGAAATTAATTATCGCATCTTTCCGGCCTTCGGGACGAGGCAGTCATGGCTCTTCGCATCTTCCTGTCTTTTGTTGCTCTAAGTAACTTTTGACCATTTACTATTTCTTTTTGTTCTGCTACCCCTTAACACAAACTTGATTAATAGGTTACTTACTGTTTCCTTGACTTTTTTTAACCTTAAATATGACCTGTGGGTGTTAATATCTCTTGGTCTTCTTTCGTCATTATATCTCAAAGAAATTTCCGTTTTCTCATTCTGGCTTAATTTTGAATTTTGACATGCAATTAAAAATAAAAAAGAGAAGACAAAAAAGAAAAGAAAGAATAAAGTAATCTTCGCAGGACGCAGGCTCAATTTTTGAAACCTCGGAAAAAATGGCGTCCTCGGAGCGAGGAGGAACGGCATTTACTCGACGTAGCTTGATTTGCATAAGCCTTCAGAGAGGATCGAACTCACTACTCAGCAGTAATAAGGGTTTTAATAGCACGTCTCTTCGGGTCACTTGAGCCAATCTCGCATTTTATGAAAATTTCAAAAGTGCTTTATGTTTTCCGTTTAACGTGATGATTAATAAGCTCATCCTGCAAAGAAATTCGTTTGTGTAGTGAATTCAATTCTCACTAGATTGTAATTAATTTACTACACAAACGAATGACAAAACCGATTCTATATCATGTTTTTCCTAGACACGTCCCCTAAAAGGGAAACCATTATTTTGTTAACGTTTCATCACGTGATCTCTTGCGAATACTTATTACTTTTCTTCTTCCTCTTCTTTTCCTATATCTAAGCAGTTACAAACAGCCTGGTGTACTAATGGCTATTTACTTACACTTTATCGACAATCAAAAAATATCGCTAATAACAGTACAATAATGTACTATAATAGTACTTTCAACATCTTTTTTATTCAGTCTGTTCCTAACTTCAGTCTGAGCCAATTGAAGAGTCTAATTATCTAGTTATCCCAAACGTTATTACTGTCGTAATTAACAATACCATGATGATTACTGAAAGTTTAGCGAAAGATAAAGGTTGCTGTGAACGCAATCATAACTCGATGTTTATATTTTTTCTCAGCTGAGCTTGCATGGATACAAGTTGATTTCATTGATATGGAATTATTCTTCGAATAGGCAATTTATGAAGTTATGCTAATAATATGTAAGGTAGAAATGGTTTTATTACTTTTATTATCAGTTTATTTGATAATGTGAATCTTTTCATGTACGTTAATGGTTAGAATTTAATGTTTCGTTTTTAGAATTGTAGTATAAGACGACCCCCAATTTTTAAGGGTGATTTTTGGCATTTAAATGTCGTCTTATACGCGTTAATATACGGTAACCCATACTTAGGGGAGGGAAGAGAAGAAACGACGGATTAATTCTTTTTCTGAGAGTAGTAGTGTGATAATGAATACAAAAGAAAAGACCGGAGTTTGAACACGTATTGCTATTTCCAGTTTACGTGCCAACATCCACTACATGACAGGCATATCCATATCACACTATACATCCCTTATCAAATGCCAATATGTAAAGAAATGCGCCGTATGACCACTAAGTATTGCCCACTTTACAAGAATCGTGAGATGTGGTACATTCTAGCAAGTATTTTTAAGACATTTATGAAAAACAATTACATGATTTTTTTAGTAGGCAATCTATTAATAAGGAAATATACTCAAATTGGAAGGAAAGCATAAACAATTCTATTGAAGTCGATTTACGTCTTTATGGTAATTATATATCTTTCCTTCTTTGTATTTAGTTTTCCTATTACATTGTTTTAAATATGTCCGTTTTTACTGCAATAATAAAATGTTGTACTCCCAGAAAAAGGGTCCCTAATCTGGCATCTCGTCTGCAGTCGTTCTCTCACAGACGTGCCGTCGCCTCCCTCTGTCTTTTTTACAAATACTTTCATGGTAACTGAAACCGATGAGCTGCTTTCGCTGGTTCCCAGACTTCATGAATTTAAGCGTTCAACTAGGCTGGCATACCGCTCTCACTCTTTCATTGTCGAAACTGTTAAATGTAGCTGTCTCTTCTACTCCAATAGCTTCATGTCTCGCACTTCTTGCCTCTGGAACTCCCCCATTTTCCTGTTTCCCTGATAGTTATAATTTCCAACTATTCAAATGTAATGTCAATCGACATCTATTCCTTATCCTTCTCTTCATCCTTTCCTCTATCACTTCTCGTTGCTCTCGCTCCAATTCTCTGTAACCCTTGTGTGCTAGTGGCTTCCCGCCTTGCTTGGGGTGAAAAGCTTATTATATATATATATATATATATATATATATATATATATATATATATGTTGATAGCTGTGCTAGCACGAAGTCACGTGGGCGAGAGCTTGAGCGTGCTGGCCTTGTTCAAATTTTTGATCATGCTAGATAACACGCTTTCTCCCAGAAACTCTAAGGTCTGCTCTGCATAGTTGCAGTATAAACCACAGATGGGCTCTGTGGCCGTTGAGCAAACACAAATGCGCATGAGCGTCTGCAATAGGGATTAACTAACCACCCTAGTAGACGGGTATCCTCGAATACGGCCAGGTATTATGTGTTTAGGCAACAAATTCTCTTTTAGGAATTTCTGATTGAATAAATTACAAACATTATGTCTGCTTATTTTTATCATAATCCTTTCATATTCACGAATATTTTTCCGTATATTACAATTAAATAAGGCAATATATATATATATATATATATATATATATATATATATATATATATTAATCATTTCTCACCATATAAGGCGATATTACCACTAAGACCCAAGGTGGGTAACTGAGAGGGAAAGAAAATGAGACGACATTAGTGAGAAGAAAGGACAATAAGGAACACAGACATAGTGATTGATGTTGCATTTAAATTTTTAAATATTGTAGTTGACATGGAAGTAAGAATCTGGTAGAGAGTTCCACAGGTGAGAGTTGTTAGAAAATAAACTATTTGAATAGAACTTACGGTTGCACCTAGCAATTTCAACAGTAAAACGATCAGATCAATCTAGTACTACGCTTAAATTCACGCGGTCGCGGTACCAAGGAGTAAACGTTATCATAGTGTAATGATTGACAAGCTGGACTTGTATATCATTAGTACGAAATCTAGCAAGTAGAGAAATTTAACCATCTTGGGATTGTTTTTGCGGACGATGGAAATGTTGCACCAAAATCCGAAGGAGTACTGGAATGGCGAAAGAGGCCTCCAAAAACAATACAAAGATTGTGGGTTTTTTTTAAATCAATTCAACCCCAAGCAAGGCGATAATGCCACTAAGACACAAGGGGCTAATGTGAGTGAAAAATCTTTAGAAGGAACCGGAAACCCAATCCTAAACAGAACAAGGGATAAACATCTACTCCTGCTCTAAAAAAAGAAAAACCCGTTGTGCGAACCAGACAATAGGTGAACCTATTTAGTCCTATTTACTCATTATATTGTTCGGGCTGTTACCCTCATCTAAAAGAGCTGAGTTATCAAAGGGAATTAACTAAAACTGAGATATCCAGAGACATGGAACGTGGAACTAGAACAATCTACCCACGTGGACTAAATAAAGGGTTCGAATCGAAATTCGAAAAAATATCACCTAAAGACGACCAGATCGTACAACGACTAAAAAGTCATAAATATGGTAATAAAGATGAGGACAACAGTCCGAACAATGTAAATAGTGTAAACAAATCTCATCTTAGAAATATAGACATCTATTTACTCCTATAATAAAATTTTCGATGAAAGCAAAAAAAAAAAAAAAATGCTGAACTGTTATGTCATATCAAACCTCCTATATGGCAGTGAATGCTGGACAATTTCCTCACAGAAGAGATGACTTCAGTCAACAGAGATGCGGTTCTGCAGAAGGATACTGAGAATACCATGGATGGAACATGTAAGCAACGAGGAAGTTTTTAAGGAAAATGGGAGCAGAAAGAACATTTCTGCGTAGAATCGGAAAAAAAAAACAATTGTAATATCTTGGGTAGATAATGAGGAAAAAAGACTTTCGAAAATTAGACACTTACAAGACATTGACAACAAGAGGGGCAGGGGGAGAAACAGAGAGTTAACCTGCCTTATCAAGTTTGTATCTGAAAGAACAAGGAGCGAGAGAGAGATAGTAATAAAAAGACAAACATTGCTAAAAGCTACATAGGATAGAACGTTCTGGAGAGCCATGATTACCCACGCCCTGAAAGGACACGGCACGTAGAAGAAGTAGACACAATGCATAGTGAATTCGCAAACCATTGCTACTGTAATGCAGTCAGTTATCGTTAGGCATCTTCTACGTGTGACTGTTTAAGATCTATTACTGATACAGTAATTGTAGAACAAGGTCGAAAAAAATGGAGACTGGTCAAGGTTGGTCATGACTTATACCTAGCTAATCGCATTCAAGACTCATTCATTTGTTACAATATACTCATTCACCATACGAATTTATCCGTCACCATTCGCTCCTTCATACGCCAAAATACCTCACATACACTGGGCACCTACTAGGAAAAAACACGCCATGAGTTAAAAATCCCAATATGCACAATTTTATATATATATATATATATATGTATATATATATATATATATATATATATATATATATATAATGAATTTTATCAATGATATGATGGGTGGGGGAGGTGATTATATATAAATAATTACATTTAAAATGCCAAGCAACCCTCGTTCGTGCGCATGTGTAGTCGCAATAATGTAAGAAATTTAGTCTGAAGAAGTCCTATAAGACGAAACGCGTCACATGAAAACTTCTTTTTACAAATTGACATATATTTTCTCAATATATATATATATATATATATATATATATATATATATATATATAATGAATTTTATCAATGAAATGACAGGGGGGAGGTGATAACCCCGAAAAAAAAAGAATGTTAGCAGGACCCGTCCACCACACAAAAATAAGTGACTGCTGTATTACGTCTTCCAACAAAATCAAGAAGAGGCTTTTTCGCTAAGGGAGAAGAAACGGGTAACAAATTATGGGCATTTAGAAAATTCAAAAACTGACCCAGTCGAGATGAAAACGGCGGGACAAAACAAAGTGGGGTGGTTTGGAATCGCAACTTGGATCACAACAAAAGCAACACTCACATTAACTAGGTACACTTGGAAGAGTCTATATCTTAACCAGGGGAAACATCGAAACCACATATTGTACGTTTGTATATTTTTATCTGTAATTTTTGTTGCATTTAGAGTCAATTCTTACGCGTTGGCAATGCTAGTTGACTATGTTGTTGTTATGAAAACAGTAGACTTTTCGAAGATGTTTACGAAACTGAGCAAGTGAAAAACCGATTTCGTTAAAGAAGAGAGGACCTTAATAAAAATTGGAAAAATATATTTAAAATCTTTGAAAACCTAATAATAGTAAATAAAAAATTAATAAAAATTTACATCATTTTTACGACGTGGGTGTTTACACGAGTAGGATATATCTTTTTGTAATGACTGCAGATCCATTTGTTAACCCTTAAACAAAATAAGCACGGACATAAGGCAATAAAAGAGAAGCGGGGACCTAAAGAAAAAGAGACCCCGAAAGATATAATAAAAGTATTTTTTTCTAAAGGCAAAAGCCTTATAGTAAGCAGATAATATTTGCGATAAAGCCTCAAATGCTGTCAAAAACGTAGTTAAAAACTTGAAAAAAGAAAGAATATTTTTTATTCTATTTTGTTTACAAACTATTTTTGCGTCTGTCATATAAACTAAGAGAACTGTGCTTTAAATTATTAGGTTACCGACTGGAAATGACCTTATTTTATTACGCATTCAAGTACGTCTGAAATTGTCTAAATTTATTCGTTGGCTTCCAACTTTTCTCTCAAAATTCCGAGCTGACACGCTATTTTGAGACGCAAATATCTACAAATTTTGTTTTATTATTAATTTATCATAAAATCAGAAAAGCGATAGGAAAGAAAAAGTTGCTTTATTTGAAATATTCAAAGTTATGATATCTGATATTTCTTATATATTTTTATCTTTCTTCGTCGGGCGTAAGAGAGCGCGGTAAACATGGCGGGCCGGCTCAGCGACTGTCTTGCATAATTGAAAGTTTTCAGGTCTTACTTTTGATAATTTGTTTTTTAACACCGCGTTTATATAACAAGTTCTATCAGGAGATATTTTTTATATATTTATAGGGAAATTTTTTTTGTTTTGTATGCTGTCAAATACTGTAATTATAATAATATCATTAGAGCAAGTCAAAGCAGAACAAAGTGATTCAGTTTTATTGCCCAGATTTATAAAGGGAATAAACTGATCCTTATAAAAAGTTCTCTATTGTTTAAATTTTTATTTCTCTTACTTTATGTATGATTTATTTTAGCAACATTTTTTTTTTTTTTGAGATTGAAGAAGCTTTGCAAATTAACGTTCACCAGCATATCCTTGTTTTTGACTCAGAATTAAATATTCCTTACGAAATGTGGGAATATACAATATAATAGATAACATACACCATGTTTTTTAAGACCCTAAAACGTCATAAATTTAGTTAGAGAAAAAACCTCTGAGAATCATTTCATATATTGAGTCTTAAAATGTAAAAAAAATAAAATATTTTCGCAGAAATTATACGGTCTCGATGCATTAAACTCATGTCAGAAATAAGATATATAAAAGGTAGATGTTTATACAGTATGTCCTAGGAATTTTCATATCGTTATAGGTGGAAAATATCAAAATCAAAACGGACATGATGAGATCTAGGGCTGATATGAAAAAAGAAGACCCCCCCCCCCAAAAAAAACAGTTTTAATGTTGGAAGAATGAAGTTCAGTTTTAATATTTGTTTTCTCAAAATAAATGGACTCTTTCATCATTTCCCGATATTCCCACTATAAAGAAACCGGTCTTGCAGTTTTATTAGACAGACTTGCTCTAACTTTTCCGTGTCCATGTTAAATGAAATCACCAGGCCTCTGACGTGTAAGCAAATCTTAAAAAAAAAATATAATAAAAAATACTACTACTACATTTAAAACAAATTCTTAAAACAACCTGTATCCTTGGGACAAAAGTATAAAAGTTGAAAGGGTAAAAAATACTGATAATAAAGTTTATTGGTTTCAAGGTAGTTTCGTGTAACACAAGACTTAATCTAGAGATAAATGTAAAATGGTCGATATTAATATCCTTATAATTTCAAAATTCAAATTATACCATCCTTAAGATATTGATTAAAACATCTTGCTTTTGCGTCCGTTCGTTGTTTCTCAGGGACTTCCTCGCTTTCAAAGGAACAAAGGTGCAGATTGCTCTGTGTAATGTATTCCGAAATCACTCGATAGCAGAATCAAGGAATTATTAACTCTCAAAAATTGTGTGTATGTATGTATGTATATATATATATATATATATATATATTAGGTTGGTGCAAAAATAATTTCGTTTTCTAACATATGTTACTATGTGAGAAAACGAAATTATTTTTGCGCCAACCTAATATATATATATATATATATATATATATATATATATCAAGAACAATATAGGGGGGAAAAATGTATGACAAAAGTGTAAAAAGGTTGTCGTAACACCCATTTTGTCCTTTAGATTTTTATCAGACAAAATTTGTTTACGTTAGTGCAATTATACATGCGCACAAACGAGGAGTGTTGGGAATTTTCAATTTTAATTCATTTTTTTTTTCTTTTGTTGGGGTGTGGGTTCTGTTATATATTCTAGCCGCCTGGTTCTTACACCATTCCTGGCAGATCTATTATCACAGTCTGTGATATCTAATAGCAAAAAAGTGATGGAAAAGAATATAGAAATGGATATAAATGAAATCGGCTAGATTATATATAAAAACATTACATTTAAAATTCCAAGCAAGCCTCGTTCGTGCGCATGTGTAGTCGTAATAATGTAAGAAATTTAGTCCGACGAAGTCCTATAAGACGAAACGCGTCACATGAAAACTTCTTTTTACACATTGACATATATTTTCTTATATATATATGGGCTAATGATATATAAATTCTTAGATACCAAGAACAATTTTGAAAGAAAAGATGTATCACAAATTGTAAAATTGTTTTTGTAGCACGTTTCATCCGTTAGGACTTCATCGGATTATATATTTATATATGTGTGTGTGTGTGTGTGTGTGTGTGTGTGTGTGTGTGTGTAATAGCATAGATAAAAACAGTGGCAAAATTGCAATAAATGTTTAGAGAAATCGAAAGAACTATAGAACACGTCGGTGTCCAAGAGAAACAATCGCCCGTTTTGAAAAATGTGTAACATAAAACATATTGTTAATTGATATATATATATAATTTTCTCGAATGGTAAACGATATAAAAGACTGTTTAAAATAAACGGGGCGTCTACTCAAATACGGATATCCACTAAAATAGCGTTTAAAGTAATAAAAATATGTCAGATTTAAAAATAAAATCCATTGATTCTTTAGATATATATGCATGTATATTTAAATACCAGCATAAATTAAGTAACCATTTCTCTGAAGAAAATTGGTGTTCATAATTCCTCTGTGTAAAAATGCATCGTTTTCGTAATTATTAATTTTTATTTTTTTTAAAGATTTTTTATGTGTGGCGTCTCGGATTAACATTTTTAACTGACATGAAGTGGAAAGACTATAGTGAATACATTGCTAGGTCAGCTGCCAGGAGAGTTGGTTCACTGTGTCGTGCAAGACAATTTTTCTCTCCAGAATCTATCTTACATATTTATAAGTCTACCATTTATTTATGCATTGAATATTGCTGCCACATATGGTCCGGTACTCCTGCTATATATTTAGAAATGCTTGATAAAATCCAAAGTAGAATCAGCAATATTATTGGTCCTAACCTGGTGTCTCGGCTTCAGTCACTTTCCAATCTCCGGAATGTAGCTTCCCTGTACCTTTTCTATAAATACTTTCATGGTAATTGTTCGGATAAGATCTTCGTCATCGTATATAGACTTTTTGAATTTAAACGGAGTACTAGATTAGCAACTAGATCATATCAATTCCCAGTTGATTTGGCTAAAGATGTAACCATAAACTGTATGCTAACAGTTTCTTTTCTTGCACTTCTTGCTTGTGGAACTCTCATCCGACTTTATGCTTTCCAGTTAACTTTGAAGTTAAAAAATCTAAATGCTATGTCATTCGTTATCTACAGTAACCCTGATTACTCTTCGATTGTCTTCGCTCCTTAGAAACGTTTCTGTTTTCTAATTATGTCACACCCAGTAACCTCTTGTGTTTTAGTGGCTTCACTGCCTTGCTTGGCGTAAATCCGATATATATATATATATATATATATATATATATATATATATATATATATATATATATATATATATATATATATACCGAATGTAATGAGAATGAAAGTAATATATAAATTCTAACCTTCACAGCATTAATTCAAAAGCGGGCTCAATACAGATAGCAGTGCAATAATTATTTATTATAATTTTTTCATATAGATAAAAACACTATTCACTACAAAGATGCAACTTTGTTTTGGAGCATTTAGTTGCGCCTTGACTGGTGAAAACCAAAATGATTATGAAAAATTCTGTTTGTAAGCAGGCCCTTTGCATCTTTGTAGTGAGTAAAATGTTTTTGTCTACAGGAAAAAATTATATATATATATATATATATATATATATATATATATATATATATATATTACTAGTATAAACGTTATTAGTATTTTTTTAATTGTTTTAATTGATATCCCTCTTTTTTTAAACAGTGAAATTAATGTCAATCGACCTAGAAATCGAGAAGACCATTGTAACGGAAAAATTGCCTCATGATAGGAGAAAATAAGGACTTCTCGATTTCTAGGCCGGTTGATATTAATATCACTGTTTAAAATAACAAAGATGTCAACTCAGACACATGTACCCACTTAAAAGAGTTGCAATGTCAATCGTTATCTACTGTCTTACTGATTACTCTTCTATTGTTGTCGCTCCTTAGTAATGTTTCTGTTTTCTAATTATTTCACACCAGGTAACCCCCTTGTGTCTTAGTGGCTTTGCTGCCTTGCTTGGGGTAAATTCGATGAAAAAAAAAACGTGGGTAAATAAAGAAAAAATTTGTCGCCATATTTGAAGCAAATACAAACTTAGAAAATACAACGATAACATAAATAAAAAAAAAAGTCTAAAAAGTTGTAAACTCACTGCAAAATTCATTAGCCCAAAAGGCAGTCAGTAGTGATAGGAAGAGCCACTTCATAGCTTCCTACAGACGTAAAATTCCTCAGATCTCTGACAATGAATAACGACAATTCTTGTATTTATAGACAAAGAAAACTGGGCATGGACATAGATCAGAATTGATGCCATGCTTTTTAGCAGAATATGCGATTCAAAAAAACATGAAAGCTGGACAGTCCGGTCAAGCTGGTCTTGTCTGCGTCTCTTCGGGCGGCTGTCATCATCCTTTTCTGTTATCGACTGGCCTACGGCCAAATATAACCGGTTAGAATTACCAAGACCCTTACACTTGATTTCCTGCCAGCGCGTCGCTACGTCCTGAGGCACCCCTATTCATATCAAAATTCTCCACGGTATTCTTCTTGTCTCATCAAGAAAATCTTCACTCCCACACAACCTGTCAATAAAACCCAACCCTTTCAAGATTCAAGAATGCTACTAATAAGCAAAATTTTTCGTTAAGTCAATGAGATTTTCAAAAGGAAGACGTTCTTTTAAAAAAATCAATATTTCAAAGGTTATGATTTCCATTTGCCTTTTGCGTCATTTTAATTTTCATATTTATTAAGAGTTTACGTTAGACTGAAGCCGGAAAAAGTAAGGCTCTCCATCTCGTTTCACTCTTCGACGTTCTAAATATAGTTTGAGAACCATTTCATACATTGTGTCTTAAAATGTAAAAAACAAACAAACCCCAAAACAAATACCTTCACAGAAATCATAAGGCGTCGATGCATTAAACTTATATCAGTAATAAGATATATAAAGGAAGATGTATATACAGTATGACCTAGAAATTTTCATACCTTTATTAAACACGAAAATCGATAATTTTAACAGCATTTTCACATCTTAATTTAACTTTATAATGGCGATCTATGAGATTTAAGGTTGTGTTTTGGTGTATTGTAGGCGTGTGCATGTTCACATATGAATAATTCAAAAGAAGCAACAAAAACTTGGTTTTCTACTACGGACCGTTTATTCTTTTTTTTATAGGAAATGTAAGAAAAGTTCTCAATGTCTCTTGTATATATCCATTTTCTTTTTCCGATTCAGAAGTAAGTTAGAGTAAGTAATGATAAGAATGGTTATAATGTCCGAGCTTAAGCCAGCTTTGTGCTGAATTGAAACGACCAGAATAAAGGTTACAAAACACATCCGAACGGAAAAATGGAAATAGAGTTCAGTCGTCAGTCCACCACACTGGGAAAGAGACGTTCCCAGCGCGGACGTCTTCATCTACAAGCATCAAGAAGAAAAAGAAGAAGGAAATATTTGTCTTTTTAAAGAACTTAAAAAGCGCCACCTAATAGGTGTTTGGCGAAGCCAAGGTAGAGTAATAAAATTGCGCAAATGACCAAATCCCTTACTGATTTCTTTATTGATAGTATGATGGGAAAAAGTATTTCTTTTTTGATTATTTATTATTATTTTACTTATTGATTTTATTTAATTTTCCCACAGATCTAACGATTGCCACACATCGCATTCAATTAGATTTTCGGATCATAGTTAATCTAGCATGGAAAAGACTTCGAATTCTCCAAGCATTCCTCAGTCTGCTTGTTCAATTGTGAATGCAATTCATTCATTTTAGCTTGATATGGCAGTGAACGTTGGGTAGTATTCTCACAGATAAAGAAGAGACTTGAAGCAAAAGCGATGTCATTTTGGGACGCAGATATCTACATATTTTCTTTTATGATTAAGTTTATCATAAAATCAGAAAAGCGATAGGAATAAAAAAAGGTTATCTTACTTGGAAAATTAGGGTTATGATGTATGATATTTTTTTACTTTTTACTTCTTTCTTCCTCGGGCGTGAGTGAGCACGGTAAACATGGCGGATCGGCTCAGAGAATGTCTTGCACAATTCAAAGTTTTCAGGTCTTAATTTTGATTATTTGTTTTTCATACTGTGATTAAAAAAAAAACAGATTATATCAGGAGATGTCTTTTGAGATATTTTTTAGGGGAAAGACTTTTTTTTTTGTATAGCATCAAATACTATAATTATAGTAGATTCATTAGAGCAACGGCATTCAGTTTTATCTCCCCAAACCTCGAAACTTTGGAACTCTACTACATGTCGATTTCAAAGTTTCCCAACCTGGTGGCCACAAACCCTCGAAGGAAAATTGGGAGCGGGGAAGAGCACCGCTTTTTTTAAATTACCAAAAATCTGGGAATTATCCAATTTAAATGAAAATTTCAATACATATTTATTTATTATTTACTTTTATAATGAATAGTTTATTTTTTTATTTATAAAACATCTGAGAAAATTTTATTCTTTTTGTAATAACCACCAATATTTTCATAAAATTTTACTCGAAAAAATGTTAAATTCGCAAATTTTTACATTTCCATAAAGATTAATCGCCGATGCATATCCGCTATTTTACAAAGATTCCAACACAACACAAACGGAACTGTCTTAAAAATTTCTTTTAAAAACATTATTTCCGTTTTCGGTAAAATTTTTCATAAACATTTTTATTTTTTAAGCGATCATTTTCTCGGTTTTATCTTTCTGGAAATGTAAAAAATAGGGACTAGAAATTTTATTTTGATTACTAGCCTTCTGGTTGGTATTACTTTTAATAAAAAAATCAGAGATTCCCCATAGTGGATGATCTAGGAATAAAAAATGATTTTACCGCCGAGATATATTACCCTCTTAATTGATTTAAATGAAACTGTTCAGAAAGAAAATTACAATTTAAAAAAATAGCGATGGTCGTAAAACAGGGCTCAAAAAATTGGCAGAGACCCCAACGGTGCCCCATTTTAAAATTTTTTTTTAAACTGACGTTACGTTGTCAATCATCAACTAATAATATACATCATACATATACTTCATGGTCTGTGCGGTGCGTAATACGCAGGAACCCCCGAAAAAGTTTGAGCCCCAAAAGGGCTAGTTTCAGCAGTGTATTTTTTTCTTTTTCTTTTTTTTTCTTTTTGTACTTTTTACTTTTTTTTCTAAAAAGTGAATTTCGATATTGTCAATTATCAACTATAATAATCGACAGGGCCGGTGCTTACTACGCCGAACCTTTCAACTGCTTGGGGGTGTCGGAGTTAACTCCTCTTTAATTTCTAATTGTTCACTAGAGCGCGCTCTCCCTACACTTTAAATACTGGGCTATTTCTTACCTCGTTCTCTTTTTCATTTCTTCATTTTCAGCGAACTCATCTACAATGTAATCTCTCGCAGAAGATTGCGTCTTCCCATTTGTGGGAGACGCCATGAACATTACACACACATACACGTACGCACGAACATTCACCAAAATACAAACGCTTTACGTTCACACACAAACACAAATGTTAATATCTATGTTCATTGTAAACCTTGTTGTTTAATACATATACTTGTTTGTATATATATATATATATATATATGTGTGTGTGTGTGTGTGTGTGTCGGTCTTTTTGGTTTTCTTTATACTTCTTTATGGTGGATTCAATCTTTGAGTCCGCCATATTCTTGTAGTGGACATTCTTCTAGCAGGAATAAACGCACGTGTTCCTAATTTAGCAACACGTATAGGGGCTCCCATACCTACTGGGGGTGGGGGGAAGAAGTGCTAATTTCAGACTCAAGGCAAACACAATGGGTAAAAACTGAGCAGTAATAGAAGAAAAAGGAGCAAGACGAGTGTCCCTAGACATTAACAGCGGAACGAAAACAATCTATCCCCGTAGATTAAATAAAGAATTCAAATCGAAATTCCTTGAAAGATACGCAGTCCGATAAACAACTGAAGAAGGCCGGAGAGCTAAAATGGCCGAAATGTTATGGTAACAACAACAAAAATGAAGACATTGGTCTCATTGTAAATTGAGAGAATGCATGGTAGAACAACAAAAAAGAAATAATAAGGGAACAAGAATTACTTAGAGCAATAAATGACAGGAAGTTTTGGAGAGCCGTGATCGCCTACGTTCTGAAGAGATGTGGTATATGACCCTCCCTCCCACCAAAGAAAAAGTAAACGGAGACATTGAAAAAGAAAAAGGCAGCATAAATCTAACTTAAGCAGCTGTCTTTTCGATTAACTCTTATAGAATTGATAAATCTAAATAAATAAACAGCAGATTCTCTCTCTTCCCCTCCGTGTTTTTAAAACCTCTCTAACTCGGACCCCACTTGGTCTACATAGACATATACATTTTTGGAATCAGAATGATCTAGGGATTGGAAATTTGCCCTTCATCTGGTGCTCGAGCATTCAGCATTGGGATTTGTATTTGGATAAGGAAGGAACAGTTAAAAATTCAAATTTTAAAATAACTGGGAAAAAAAAAAAGATTAGTGATTTTAAAAGTTTTTAATTTATATTGAGTTTAAAGAAACAGAAAAAAACTTTGTGAATTTAAAAAGTTTTGTTTTAAATTCTGCTTAAAATATCTCCAAAACTATTAGGTTGATGCAAAGATAATGTCGTTTTCTCACATAGTAATATATGTGAGAAAACGACATTATTTTTGCACCAACCTAATATTTCTTCAAAATGTCAAAGAATCAGAGTTAATAATTACTTATGGAGCGTTATAAAGCACAGGCTCTTGAGAAAGCATTTGAGCAACATGCGCCATAAGTTTTCTATGGGGTTGAGGTCAGGAGCTTGGGGCGGCCATGTCATAGCACTCACCTGCTTCTCATCAAAGTATTCCTTCATCAATTTTGATTTGTGACAGGGAGCATTATCCTGTATAAAAATGAGCTTGGTGGGGTCGATTTACACCCTTTCAGCAGAAGGGAGCAGAAAAGACTCTAAAATTCTCTTGTACTGCTCGCTCCTGAGGGTCTTTTCAATAGGTTTTAAGAAACGAGTTCCATGAAAAGAAAAGCATCCCCAGAACATTATACTGAACGGATGCTTGACAGTACTTACTGCTAAATTCAAAAAGCTTTCAAAGCTTCTTCTTCGGATTTTAGATCGCTCATCCTTTGAATTTAGCTCAACTTTCGTTTCATCGGAGAAGAGAACATTTAGTAAAAAAAAAAAAAAAATCAGGTGAGTCACTTTTATCGAACAGCACTGTATATAAAGAGAAAGAAAAGGTTAAGGAGTGAGTGTAAAGAAAAAAAAACGACGAAAAGGATAAAATAATCACGTCATTCTACACGTACGGCATCTGCGCAGGTTTACGCGCGCCAACGTGCACATGCGTACATACACTATGACCCCCCCCTCCAAAAAAAAACAAAACAAAACAAACAAGCAAAAAGAAAACAAAAGAAAAGAAACATATACAAAAGAAAAATCGAGAAGTATTAACAGTCAGTTGCTGATAACCCCTGACGTGTGGACGGACGGGTCCGTCTACAAAACTCTGGATGCTGAAGGTAACATCAACCAGCTAGGTGGCAAAACTTTTATATATATATAATTTTCTATGCGTAGCTTACACGTGACAAAAGACCAAAGGTATGAGGCACCCAATGAGTATCGAACTCAGAATTCATTTGTAACTGGTGTAGCGAGACAAGCCTGCCTTAATGGTAATGATACAACTAAAAAAGTAAATAACAGGTTTTCGATGTCACTATGTTTCGAACGAAACTCTAACATGGTAAGAATTTTAAAGTTATGCTTAGCGTTTGTACCGAGGAGTATAAATGAGAGATATGATAATAATTTCAATCGATTTATCGAACACCTGGCCCTGAAGATCGTTTTGATGCGAAACTCTCCAGTCGGTCACTCAGATAAGTCAATTGAACGTTTTTGATTTATTGAATATACAATATTGTCGTCGGCTTTATCCAAGAATATAATTCCTTCTTTGCTGATCGCTTCCGTTATGACTTGATGACTAAATTCGCCGCCAACGTGCAGATTCAGGATTAGAAGCTTCCAGTTTCATCAAAACCTACCCCCGTCATCAGTCCTCTATCGCTGATTGGCTTTGTAAGCGTCGGATGGAGGTGAAAGAAAATCAGAGTGGCAGAAAGTGCCGATGGCGTGAATTTGTTTAATGTGCAGCCCAGCTTGCCAGGAAGTAACCGGCAAACTTGATTTCACGACCTTCCTCTGCAGCACACATGGAATGAGACATGCAGAATCGAGCTATGAGACTGCAACGACTAAGTGCGACCAACCCCAAAGACACTAACGACTAAGGAATAAGCGGATAATGATTACAACAGATCTCAAATGTTGAATCAGCGGATGGAGAGGGCTACGCATGACGAACATGCTACAGAAGGCGCCACTCGAAAACTCTTTGTTCTACATTCAACCTCATCACTTGATAAGACACCAGAAGTGTGGAAACAAAATGGCTATTTTTGTAGTGATTTTATAAAATATTTATGCTATAATTTTCGAATAAATTATATATATATATGTGTGTGTGTGTGTGTGACGGACAAGGAAAATTTTATTAATTTTTTATTAAGTTTTTTTCCAGCGTTCTTACATTTTTCCGTTTGGTATGAGTAAGGGAGTACAAAAATATCCATATCGTCTATTGTCCCAAGCGGTTTCGGACATTTTTTTTTTTTTTTTTGGTGTTGTTAGTTTCTTTTCACGTTTGACTGTGTGAAATGTATTATTCATGTCGTTTTGAATTCTAGCAAGAGCGTTTAATATCCGAACCATCACGTGTTGGGCATGTCTGGAATTCAAGTGTCAACTTTCTATTTTTAAAAGACTTTCAGCACGCACTCCCATTTTTAAACAAGATGAGGTTGCTTTTGGGGGAGAAATGTTTGATGTACAGAGCCGCTTATAACGAGATGTTTTGGTAATTTGATTTACATAGAACTCTAGTGTTTACGTCCAGTATTTTTCTTATTTTTTCATTTGATTGACATTAACTTTGGTTTCATATATTGTTTCAGTAATTGCCATTGCCGGTAGAGTAATGGCTAGCGGCTCGGATTGACGAATCGGAGAGTAGTGTTTGAATTCCGGTCGAGTCCATTACATTCATTTACTTGGGAAAGGTAAGAATCCATCTTTTCCCTCCCCAGCTATGGGTAAAATAGCAGGACAGATTAGATCCTATAGCCTTGGGTGGCAACCAGTTTAGGAGACGGAAACTCTGAATTCAAACCAACCGCTGCCTTGTAGGTCCTGCCCCTATAGGCAAAGGCTAGAAGAAGGTAACTTCCAGGATAAATCCACCTCTGAGAGGAGGGACGAGGTAACCTCAAAATCCGTTACATTATTCCTGAATGTCATCATGAACAACAATTGTGAAATGGAGGGGAGTGGTGACTACAGCGGCGGCGCAAAAATACGCTAATGAATAACATTATTATTAACATTTTAAAATGTATAAGTGTGAAGAAAAAGACTAGGTAATAATTCAAAATGGAAGAGGAAATCTACAATCCCAAAGGGAGCGATGTGATAGGGAAATAGGGAGAACGATTTGTGTAGTGAGTTCAATTTTCTAAACTGAGCTCTTATTGTGGCCTTGTGCTAGACTAAGCTACGCTGAGCAAATAACTAAAGAGGACCGTCACATTAATTAATTATATTTGACGACAAAAGTCATTAACAGTCAAGTTTGGAATCACTTTTCTTGAATGACGGGAACCTGCGCCACAGGTTATGTTTAAAATGACAACGTCAGCTGAATTTACCAATTTTTTTGTATTTGTCTTAACTTTTTTTTTTCTTATTTGCCCTGGTAATCATGCCTCAGGAAGATTTCGCTAGAAACAAGGAAAAGATTATTAAACTGCTATGTGACACCTGTCCTCTTGTATGACAGTGAGTACTGGACGATCTCCTCAAAGATAAAGACGGGACTTGATGAAACAGAAATGTGGTTCTACAGAAAGATGCTGAGGATACCATGGACTGAACATGTGAGTAACGACTAAGTTTTGGAGAAAATGGAAACAAACAAGAAACTAATACTTAACTACTAGGAAGAGACAGTTGAGGTTTCTGGGGCATATAATGAGGAAGGACGGCTTGGAAAATCGGATACTCACGTGAGGTAAGAAGGATAGAGGAAAACAATGCATAACATATTTATTCGAGCTTAAGTAAAAATGGATGGCGGAATAGGGGTTAGGAGAAATAACAGAAAAACAAAATTTATTAAGAGCTGCAAAGGACAGGAAGTTGTGAAGAGCCATGATCGCTAACGTCCTGATGGGACACGGCATATAAAGAAGAAGAAGAAGAAGAAGAAGAAGCATGCCTTGAAGGCTTAAACCCGATGTGCGTGTTGGTGAAGCATCAAGGACAGGGAAAATAATGGCCATAAAATTTGAAATGAAGAAGCGATCGTAGAGATGACCGCTATCGGTCATTGGAAAAGCTTTGGGCTAAAGTCAGTTAAAGATCGGAAGAATTTGAAAGAATAAAAGGAAATATATAAAGGTGTCGAGAAAATGCTCCGGATCCCCAAACGAACAGAGACTGGTCAGGTCGAGGGGAAACCGCCCCCCCAAAAAAAAACAATAGTCGTTGCGAAATAGATTGCCATTTTCCGCGACGTATGGCAGTCTGATAACATGGGGCGTAATTTCATCAAAAGAAAGATAGATTTTCTCTCCTTCAGCGATCACATGTTAATCTGTCACGTGACCACTCTAACTAT
This sequence comes from Acanthosepion lycidas, assembly GCA_963932145.1. Taxonomy (NCBI): domain Eukaryota; kingdom Metazoa; phylum Mollusca; class Cephalopoda; order Sepiida; family Sepiidae; genus Acanthosepion; species Acanthosepion lycidas. Next base: position 51,558,458 of record OZ010600.1, on the reverse strand, counting down.
AAAGGGTTAGTAAATATAATAACAAGGTTTTTGTTTAGTAAGGATTTCATGAACACAAGGTAAGTACACTCCTCCTTTCCAGCCTGATCAACAGCCAATTTCTCCACAAGGTAAAGAATAATAAAAGAGCCTTTAGTGGTGAAAGTTACAGTTATTACGAATCAACATAGTGGTCTAATTATCAAAATAGAAAGAGAATTTATACGATCAAAATAAGCGTGACGTTGACCAGTTACATTACTTTAACATTCAAATAGGCTCGAGGCCTTTTCAATAGTTTAAAAGCAGCGTGTAGCAAGTGAGGGTGTTTGTATATATATACAATATATATACAAATATATATATATATATATATATATATATATATATATATATATATATATATATATATATCCGACACATGCAGCCTTCACGATGTCCCTAGAGAGAGCTTCAAACGCCTCCTTAATGCTGTCGATCAGCTGGGCGTTGGTGTTATACGCACTGCGATTGGTGTCTTTCTCAACCGCGCCCCAGGCATAATAATCTATGGAATTACAATCAAGGGAGTTAGGGGGACAGACATTGAGTCTGATGAATTCGTAAAAATTATCTAACAACCAATTCTGACTCTTCCTGTAGGTGTGCCAGGGAGCTGAATCTTGCTGCTATACTTGTGGTCTTCCAGCAGCCACTCTCTCCAACCAAGGCTTGAGCACGGTGTTCAGCAACGCATAGCCATTCGAATTATGCCTGAGACCCTGTTCAAAGTTGTGAGGTAGCACGACATCCTCCCTCACTGGAGACATAGCCCAAAACCATCACAGTTTGAGAAAACTTGGTCCACATGACATCAGAAACGTCATATGGATTGTAGGCAAGCCATCTGTTGTTCTGGGTGTTGGAAAGCTGGTGCTGATAAGAACTCTGTTCATCAGAGAAGATCCAGATTGTCCCTGGTTCAACGGGATGTTTCATCAAGTACAGGAATTTCTTTGCCTTTGTCAGGTGATTTTCTTGAACCTTTTCTATTAGAAGTTGACCTTTACACTTCTTTTATGATTGGTACCAGAGGTTTTCATTCAAGACCAGTTTCATTTTGGAAATTGCAACATCCATTTTACGCGCCAAAGCCCACATTCCCTTCCCTGGGTCTTCCATCATTTTCTCCTGTAGTTATTGGATGAATTCTGGTGTACGAAGATAATCAGAACGACTGCTGTGTTATTTCTTACAAGCCACGGCCTCATAGACTACGTTACAGCTCTCCATTACATGTCTTATTTTTGGCATGGAGTTCAAAGAGCATTGAGCAATCGTCATGATTGTGGCATTTTGAAGCCCAGCACGAATCATGATGATGCAAGTAAATCTTTTTTGATATTCAGGTGGCTTCCCCTCGTCCATGTCAATTAACTTTGACACCTCTAAAATTGTCGTGACTTGGTGTCACAATGTCGTTCACTGTTTACAGATATTCCAAACCAATCGGAAATTAATAAAAAAAATTAGACTATGTCAAATTTAACCTGAAGACCATATATATATATATATACATATATAAAAGGCTCAAACACTAATATTCCATGGTTATAATTTATTACATTGGAATCGTAATCACGATCCAATTCATCAGACCTACAAATTCAAAAAGAAATCGGAAAATATTTATATATATATAAGGCTCAAACACTAATATTCCATGAAAATATTTTCCGATTTCGTTTTGAATTTGTAGGTCTGATGAATTGGATCGTGATTACGATTCCAATGTAATAAATTATAACCATGGAATATTATGTTTGAGTCTTTTATATTATATTGTTGCTCTGTCCTGGACAATGAATTCTACCTGGATTTTATCCTCTTGGAAAGAGCAAGAATATAATATAAAAGGCTCAAACATAATATTCCATGGTTATAATTTATTACATTGGAATCCTAATATATATATATATATATATATATATATAGACCACTAATATTATCTATCTATCTATTTATCTATCTATCTATATATATCTATACATATATATATATATATATATATATATATATATATATATATATATATATGAGCTAATACATATTTAATTTGGGATAAAGCTGATTACCATAAAAAATTGCAAAACATTATCGATGACCAAACTAAATTCACTAAACTGAACAGAAACCCCACGGAGACCTTAAAAAGGTCCGTCAACAAACTCATAAAATCGAATAACGCTAAACTCGATTCCCTGAAAATACAAAAAAAAAATCAATGGAGACTACCAACCTGGATACTTATATGGAAATATAAAAACCCATGAACCCGAATGCTCGCTACGTCAATCTCAACAACTATCTAATGAGCTATCAAATTTCCTGAATGACATAATTACTCCATACCTACCCACCAATTACAGCATCAGATCCACCCACGAATTCATCCAAATTTTAAAAACTACTAAACCAAACCAAGGTATCATAGCGACACTTCACGCCGAAAATTTATTCACAAACGTCCCCATCGATCAAACCATTAGTATTATCTTCAATTCTGTGTATACTAATAATTCTATCCCTCCGCCATCTATCAAACGATTTATACTCAAAAAATTACTACATGTATGCACAACCAAAGGTCCATTCTATGACCATAATGGCAACATTTACACCCAGACTAATGGTGTTTAGTATGAGGAATCCATCTGATATTTAAACAGGTTTGTAAACCTAAAATATATGACCGCTACGAAGACGATATTTTTATTTTAGCAAATAACACAAAAGAAATATTTGCTCTCAAGACTATTCGAAAAAACTCTGTCCTTAACCTTTACCTACGAACTTAGTCATAAAGAGTTAACTTCCATTCTTAGACGTTCTCGTAGAATGTAGTAACAACACTTTTATCACTTCATTTTACAAAAAAACCCAGAAGCAGAAATTCTTGCCATCTTAATTTTAAAAGCGAATGTCCACTCAGATACAAAATAGCAGTGATAAAAAAAAACTTCTCAAAAAGAGCACACCAGAATTCATCCTCTCGACTACACTTCCTTAAGAACTCAATAATGTAAAACAGACACTAATTAACAATGGCTTCCCTAACCAGCTTATAGATCACCAAATTAGACTATATTTCTCACCAAAGTAAATAACAATGACAGTGAACACACAGTAAAAAATAATAAATATTTTCTACAAAAGCCAAATGCACATTAACTACAAACAAGAGGAATCTTCACTCAAAAATATCATAAAGAAATACACTACCCCCATTTACCCGAACAAAATAATCAAATTAATTATCTACTACAAAAAAATTTAAAAAAGCTAACCTTATCCTCAAAAATAGCAATACACTAGTAAAATGAAAATAACAGCGAACTAACATTATCCATGAGTTCAAATCTCCCTTAAGGAACTGTGTTCCTAATCAAACCGAATTCATAAATTATTAAATCAGTCACCCTAATACAATCCTATCCAGACGCCTTACGTTACACCTATCTGACCAGAGTTCTATTAGAATCCATTTAAACACACTAACAAACTTACCAGACTCTATCTGAAACATACTAGTATAAAGTACAAGCATAATAACCTCATCCACATGTAAAAAAAAGAAAAGATTAAAATAATGGTAGCCTTAATAATAAAAAGAAAAAGCCAACACTCAATAATATTAACTACGAACACGGCCACAATGTTGCTGACTGTGTTCGGAAAATAAAACATACTAAAAACATACAACACACACACTCAATTAAACTGAAAAAAATAAAATCATTCTTGATAATAGCTAAAAGTAAAGCCGAAAGCAATGGGAATTATAGAACATTTGAATAGTTTCTACACACTCTGTGTCCCAAAAAGAAAACACTTCTTCGAACACACACACAAAAATAAATAAATAAAAAGCTTAATCGTAGTACCTTGTCTGTCGTCTTTAATGATATATATATATATATATATAATGTGTGTGTGAAAATATAAATCCAAAGTTCTTTAGCATTTTTGTTATTATTTTAAAAAAATAGTGCTCGATACAAAAGTAGAGCATAAATATAATTATTTATTTAAAAATATGATTCCAACACGCTACATAAGAGGTCTCATGTTTCAAAACAAGAGCCGAAAACTTCAATATAATTATTTGAATTAAATTGAGTTAAAGTAAGCTCTGTTTCATCTTCAAGCGAAATTTTTTTGGAATAACTTAATTCTGAAATTTACGTGTTTTAATAGTATATTCATAATTGAAATCAAAATTTCCATGGTAACAGCCAAGGCAAATTGTTTAAAATAGTTAGGGGTGTTGAGTGTTAATAATTTGTATCAGTATAGAGTTACTTTCATAGATATCAAGTCAGGGTAAGGTAGGGGGGGTCTAAATTTAAAACGGAAGATGTTTTCGCCTAGTCTGGTTTACGTGTCTATGGAGATTTATATTTTTTTGTTATTTTATTTCTTTATGAAAGGGATTTGTGCATATAAAAACTGCCGTAACATTTGTATTTTGACGACTTCATAAAGGGTTATCTTTTTTGTAGGGTATTTAAACTATTTATTTGGGCTATCGATTATAAAAGTTATTTTATTGTATGCTTGTTTTTAGCTAATTATTCAGTGCATAAATCTGATGACGTCGGCAAAAAACCGTTAACTCGTGTCTATTGTTTAATAGATTTTTATTATTTAGAAACTTAATAATGTGCATTTTCTCATGGAGGCACAAAGGCCATGGGTCATCCCAAGTTTTACAAGTTCTAGTCCTATTTATAATTTCCCATTTTACTTTAGGTGTCCTGTTTATTTCCTTCAGATGCCAAAAATATTTAGATAGAGAAGTCTGATTTCTTTTATTTATATTGTTGAAAGAGCACTTATGCTACCTCCATCTGGCTTTAAATTCATTCTTCGTGGACCCAATGTATATCATATTAGTATTAGGACTCTCAGTGGATGAGATAGTACATTGGTATACCACAGATTTGATGAAGCATTTATTTTCTAATGGGCAGTCTTCTGGGTTTCTACAATCACACAATTTTTTTTACTGTTATTGTCTGATTTAAGTGTAGGGTTTTTATTAATACTATTCAGGCATGGGGGTTTGTTCAGGATTTTATTATTGTGTTTTCTTATCATACTTTCTAGATTTTCAGTGCAGCTGTAACTCAATTTTAGGGTGTTCTTATTAAATATATTACTAAGCCTACTATTAGTGGGGAAGTGTTTATCAATTAAAGCTAAGAATTTCTGTCCTGGTTTAATACTAACCATTTGGCTGAACGGAGGGGTATACCAAATGATTTTTATTTTCCTGTTTTTTTTCTTCTGGCTAGTGCAAATGTCTCTATAGTTAATGTTTGCATTTTTATAACCACTATTTTTTAGGGCAGCGTTATAGAAGCCATTGTGTTGTTGGAATATTTCTTCGTTAGCGGAGTTAATGCTAATTCTATTTTCTATTGATGAGGGTATATGTTTAATTATGGATGGAGGGTGGTTTGACTTCGGGTGTTAGCATTTGGTTTTCTATAAGGTTGGTATGTGTTGCTTGCTAAGTCTAGGAAGTTTACCCTTTTCAGTTTAGAAGAGACTGTTATCTTTAAGTTTAGATTTTTAAATTCACTAAATATAATTTTTCTGATTTTCTCTATCTTAAAACTAGTAGAACTCCTCACCACCATGAGCCCGTCATCTCTATACAGTCCGATGTCCTTAATATCAATTTCGCGGTGTGCGGTTAAGTTATACAGTATTAAAAGACCAACAAGGTCAGAAGAGTCTGCAGAGTCTAATGATCCCATAGTGATGTCAAACAGGTCGTTATAGTTTTTTATCCATTGGTCCCGATTATGAATGAGGACAGATTTTTTTGCGCTGAGGATTATATCTGTTTCTTTCTTTGTAATGTTAGAATACACAGCAGCAAAGTCCAGGGCAGTCGTAAATAGATCCATCGAAATTGATGGGTAGTAAATCACGATATCGAACTGTATTAGGGTGCAATTCGGTTTATTATCCATATTGTTAAACCAATTGATAACATCTTTAGTATTGATCCATAATTTTAATCCAAGCTGTTTTTTTATTTGGCAAGTAATTTTTTCCAGGGTCCTTTTGCTGATCTTTCCTATGTCGGGTCGGGTAAAGGTTAATTATTCTAGTAGTAGGGTTTTCCAAAAATCAGGTTTATGGTCCTTAAGAGTTATGTAACATTCCTTTTCAGCAAGTTTGCCTACTCTATCGCTAGTTTTTAATTTATCAGTTATTTTTTTACTTACTCTGTTAATGTTATCAACCATATTAATGTTGTCGTTGCAAGCTTTTTTTATAATTCCTGGTTAAGTTTTTTTTAATTAAGTTGTTGTAGTCATCAACAGCCAATTTGTAGAAGTTGCCGGTTTTGTCAGACTTAACTAGTATTTTATCACAATCAATTATGCTTTTAACTATTTGGTCGAGATGTTTTTGGAAGTGGCTTTTCTTTTTTTGAAAGGAGATGTTGATAATGTTGAGTAGGTCCTTTTCAAATTCGTACAGCTGTTTGTTGACTGGTGCAACTTTTTTACTATTAAAACCGTAAACTTCGCGTTCATTATCGGTTGAGTTAGTCCCACGAATGTAGAAGTATGCCTACCATCTCATTCTTCTAATTAATTAATCTGTTTTTTGTAAAAGTTGAACAATATATATATATATATGTATATATAAAGGAAATTAATGGATTTTTATTAATCCGACAGACTGTTTATCACTTTAAAAAAATGTTATTTTTAGTGAATATTCCTATTTAAGTAGACGCTCTGTTTATTTATATTTATTTTCGATTACCGGTCTGAATGTTCCAGAAATCTTATTAAAGAAAAATTTACGCTCACTGGAAGAATTTGAACATGCGCCCCTCTGGACGAAAATAAATGACTATAATATTGTTTAATAAATTAATGTGCTAGATCAAGCGAAGTAAATGCTCGCGTATATACGCATCAAATTATGAATGACATTTCTTGTAAGGAATATATTTGAAGTTACGAATTTTATTAATACAAGATATAAACGGGGTCGGACTTTCACTTCCTGGGGACCTAAGCTATATGAAATTCGAAATCCTTCGCTAAGAAATTCGGTTAAAAAGATTTATTATATATGATTATTTTTTATTAATGATTGCGAAATATATATATATATATATATATATATATATATATATATATATATATATATATATATTTAAAATTAGGTTCCTCTATGAGATCGCTAAAAAAGAACATAGCATGATGAAAAAGACGCCAAACTTGACGAAAACAAACTTTTATCGTCTAAATGTTCACGTTATTATTAAGAGGAAAGATCAAAGTATTTTGGAGGTATTTTTTTACATTTTTAATCATTCCTAGTACGTCCGAAATTTTCGTTAAAAATTTTTTTTTTTTTTGAGTCAGCAAAATTGACAGATAATCAATCATGGCATCCATTTTTTACCATTTTATAAAAAAAAAAATGAAAATCTCATTTTGAAATTCTTTTAAAAATCAATTATCATTTTTTCAAAACTTATTTTAAGAAAATCAGAAATAATGTTTATTTAAAATATTTAGAACCAAGCTTAACTTAGCTTCTGTGCCGAAAAGATGTAGTTTCAAAATAAAACAAAGCAGGTCATAACCTTTCGCGTCACTTGACAGGTGTTGAATGAGTTATTGACGGATTACGGGAGGATAATTTGTTCTAAGGAAGGGGAAAAGTGAAGTTATTTAGATTTAAGTGAACAAATTATTTACCTCGTTATTTTTAAGGAAAACTTTCAGCGCTCTAATTTTTTTTTTGTACTTAGCGTTTACGATGCTTTATGGAAAATATAAAGAAATTTAAGAGTGAGATTAAATTTCATAAGAAAGTTATCTAATTAATTTATAGGTACCTTTCTTATGAAATTTTATCAGAAATGTACATAAAATACTATAATTTTATGTACATTTATTACATTTTACTGTGTTATTTGTATTTCCATTCATTTTATTATTAAATTTGATATTTCATTTATGGAAAAAATGTCATAACTGAGATTAATATAAAAATAAGATCATATAAATTTCATGATACTGATACTTGTAGGTACCGTTCTCAGTTGAAATTGAAAAATCAAATTAACTTCTCCACACGTGTTTCGCAAAAGTAAAGGCCTTAACAACTTAATTGTATTCTGGTTGGTCTTCCGTACTTTATAATTACAGCCCGATTATAAACACAAAATTACATTTCTTAATTACTGCGGATCTTCTGATTAGTCAAAACGATACAATTTACAACACGTTAAAAAAAGATCTATCTCATAGGGACACTTACGAAAGCGGATGCGTCTTTTAACTAATTTTATAATATTTTAACAAATTAAATGCAAAAATCTATTATAATTAAGAAATAACAAATAATTGTATTAAAAATTCATTTTTTATCGAAAAAATTTTTGCTTTCAGGAAATATTGTCCATAATCATAAAAACAATCAAAAGCAAATAAAAGCATTTGAAATTAAATAATATCATTGTTTCATTGGGTTTTGTATGTTACAATTCAGAGCTGATTTTCAGGTGGGGGGGTCCAATTAAAAACAAAAAAAAAACATGATTTGCATTCCTCAAAGCCTTGTGATTTTAACTACTGTAATCACTAAACTGGATTCGATCGAATTTCTAGCGTTTTCATAAAATTAGTTATGGGGCGGGGTAATAAATATATATATAAAAATATTCTGCCATGACTTTAATAAAAAAAAAACATATTTATAATAATTTCGATCATCTGTGAATAGTTTCTGAAAGTTTCATTAACATCCTACAATTATTTTTATTTTTGCAAGATTTTTCAAATTAATCTGTCATACAAAAAAAAAAAAAAAAAAAAAAAAAAAGTAGAAAAATTGTATGTTATTTTACTAGTTCCGGTGATACAAAGAGAAACAAGTTTTTTTTTTTAATCAAAATTTAGAATGTTCTAAAAAGAAGGAAAAATTTTTTTAAATAATTAAAAAAAAACTTTGGTCTTTCCTCTTAATAATAACATGCATTTAGACGATAAAATTTTGTTTTCGTCAAGTTTGGCGTCTTTTTTTAGCGATCTCATGGAAGTACCTATTTAAAATAATTATTAAATAAAAAAATATTTTAAAATATTGAGCCCCCGAAGATGTACGGCCTTAAACTATAGATTATTTAACTTATAAGTAAATCCAGCACTAGATATAAAATATTTTTCATTCAAATAATAATTTGACATAATAGCTTTTTTAACATTTCTAATTATGTTAAGGAACAGCTTATTTTTATTTACTTATTTTCAAACAATATTTATACGTTAAGTTCATTTAAAACAACAAAAACTAAATTTAAGAATTTTCTAAAATTTTGATTACATTTTAACTCGCTGTATATCATTCTGTCATTTGTAAGTATTTTTTTTTTAATCATTTCACCCCAAGTAAGGCAATAACGCCACTAAAACGCAAGGGGTTACTGATTGTTAGAGATTATGAGGAAAAATTCTATTAAAGAGAGAGAACAAAGAACAGGAATTAAGATTACAGAATATATAACGCATGACATTGCATTTAAATTTTTGAAGATCCAAGTTGATTGGTAAGCAAGAAGCCGGAAGATCCTTCCACAAGAGAAAAGCGCGACAGAAGAAACTGTCAGCATAGAACTTACGGTTACATCTAGCCATTTCAACTGTTAAATGATGAGATCTTGCCGCCAATCTAGTACTGCGCTTAAATTCGTAAAGTCTAAGTACTATAGATAAAAGTTTATTAGAGCAATTACCATGAAAGTATTTATAGAAAAGGCACAGAGAAGCCACATTACGGCGGTGGGAAAATGACTTAAGCCGAGATGCCAGGTCAGAACCAGTGACATTTCAGATTCTTTTTTGGATTTTATCAAGAATATCTAAATATAAAGCAGTAGCATTAGACCAGATGTGACAGCAATATTCAAAGTAGGGACGAGTGGTAGACTTACAAATATGTAAGATATATTCTGCAAAGAAAAATTGTCTAGCTCGACACAGTAAACCAACTTTCCTAATAGCAGACCAAGCAAGTAATTAAATATAATCTTTCCACTTCATGTTAGTAGGAAACATTAGCTCGAGAAGGCACAATGAGTCACTCTCTTAAAGGTTAGCATCTGCCATGCTGAGGAGAGGTAAAAAGAATTTTCTCAGATGAGCAAAAGATTTTAAGCATTTCACCCCAAGCAAGGCGGCACTAGCACGCAAGGGTTACAGAGAGTGAACATAAGAGTAAGGGGTGGGGGCATTTGAGGAAAGGATAAAGAGAAGGACGGGGATCAAGATCAAGGCATCAGAAGATGTCGATTGACATTACATTTAAATTTTTGAAGATTATAGTTATCAGGGAAGCAAGTAAGAGAAAGGGAGTTCCACTGTCGGGAAGCGCGAGAGAAGAAGCTGAAAATAGCTCGTCAGAGCAGTTGCAATGAAAATATTTGTAGAAAAGACAGAGGGAAGCCACATCACGTCTGTGAGAAAGTGACTGGAGTCGGGATACCAGGTCAGGACCTATCACATTGCATATCCGTCTTTGGATTTTGTCGAGAACCGCGAGATGAACAGTGGGGGCACCAGATCATATATGACAACAGTATTCAGTGCAAAGACGAATGGTAGATTTGTAGATTTGAAGGATGGTCTCAGATGAGAAAAACCTTGTAGCGCGACATAGAGAACCAACTTTCCTTGCGGTAGATTTTTGGAGGCGTTAAAATTAACAAGCATCTGATCTAAAAATGATTTCTGTTGCTAACTGAGGTAAGGAATACCCCAGTTAGCAACAGAAATCATTTTTTAGATCAGATGAACATGTTATCTTATCGTACCACCTAAACATATACAGACAGCATAGATATCAGTTTGAAAACTGAAAATCTCACAATTCTCGGCCATAAACCTCAGATCAGGTCCGCACATATCATGCAAAAGCAATAGCAACACAATGCGGTATACAAGATAATAGAAGAAAAAAAAAACAGAAAGTGGTATAATTTCAAACCCAACAATGTTAACGGCTTCAATGCGAAAAAGAAACATTCTGATGAGGTAAATTTATTGACCCCTTTCCTTAAAACAGCCATTCTCAACCTTTCCTCCATCATTAAGCCCCTCAGCTTTATGTATTTCTCCATTTACCCTCCCTACTCCCATGCAAAAAAATTTATAGCCATCATAAAGCATTGATGTACAATTTCGTGACTAAATGAATGAATGATTTTTTCATTCAAAATACTAAGGGTTTTTCTTAGTCAAAATACTGTGCCTAAAAAAAAAAATACTAAGCGACACTCAAAATACTGATTTCTTATTTAGTACTAATCTACTAATTTTTTAGTATAAGTTAGTACTCTGTATAAAATTCAGTATTTTTATTAACGTTTGTAGTCATTAATAAAAAAAATTATTCATGTTATCCGCTGTATTAGTAGATCTACAAATTAATACTAATCATAATCATTCATTCAAAAAAAAATTTTTTTTAGTATTTTTGTTTTTGGCAATTTAAAAAATTTTTGGAAAATACTAAAAAAAATTTTTTTTGAATGAATGATTATGATTAGTACTGACTAATTTGTGACTAAAAATTGTGCAAATTAGTCATTAATGAAAGTACCAAAACAGAAATAAAAAAAAATACTGACAAATACTAAAAATTAGTAAAAATTCAGTATTCTGATGAAAAAATTAGTAATCCATCATTCATTTGTACATCAATGTCATAAAGTGACAGAAAAACAAGGTCAGAAAGAAGCTTTTTATTGTTTAGTACTTTAGGTTTTGTATAAAAATAGTATTATACATTCGTATCAAAAAAAAGAAAATCAAACCTTTTCTAAATAGAAAATTATGAAGTTAATTTGTATTACAAAAAATAATGAACAGAAACACCAGAAGCATTATCAGTGGGAACATTGCCGATTCATTGAGTCAATCAGTTTGTTTATGCGAGGAGCTGTTTCTGATAATACTACTCTCATATCATCATCAGCTTTCAGGCGGGTTTTTTTTAAATTATCAGGTACTTCAATTATTTACCCCCGACTATATAATTTTTTACCCCCTAGGGGTAAATTTACGCCTGGTTGAGAACATCTGCCTTTAAAAAATCTCAACGACGTTGTTTCCTTTAGTTTTAGTCTTTCATTCCGACGTGAAGGCGCCTACAGAGAAAGCTGAGGCGAAACGCATTGCTGGTAAAAGATTTTTTTTTACTGTGACTCATTATTTCCACTTTTGTTGGCTACTATTCTACAACCTACTAACATGCATTAAACATAAGTAATAAATTTAAGTTATTAGTAACACTTGCATTCATTCTTGAGTACTAACAAGAGAACAAGTCGGCAGCCCGATGCAAGTTGTCATCATGAACCTGCCTGTCAAGCCCTAGTTTATCAGATGAAATGTGTGTGTCATGTATCACCACGATTCACAACGAAGGCTTTTATGCTCAAAGATTTTTCTTTTTCTCCCGCCTAAAGAATCAATTGGAGAAAAGCAGTCCACGAAAAAAAAAAATCATCTTTCTAAAACAACAGAAGACAAATAGGAGTGACAAAGAGAGCCAAAGAAAAACCAGAGTTCTCCATCCCCTGAGCCCTCCCACGCTACCATGCGGTGGCCGAGGACGTCTCTTCATATCTAACGTAGGACTCTTTTCACACAAAAGAAAATGACGATGAGCACCCCAAACTCGGCAACGAGTTCCGCCAACGACGACGACGACATGTAAATTTATCAATTTTTTTCTCTTAAAGCGTTATATACTTAAGTTGTTGTTGTTGGAAGTGATCGATTGGCGTAATTTCTGTTATCGATTCGGTCAATTGGGAAACGGAAGCTGCAGAAGAGAACCAATTGGAGAAGAACAGTCCACAAAAAAAACAACATCCTTCGAAAACACCGAAGACAAATAGAAGCAACGAAGGGATTCCAAAGAAAAGCCAGAGCTCTCCATCCACTGAACCCGTCTACCCTGCCATGCAGTGACTGTGGACGTCTCTACAGATCCAACATAGGACTCAATTTACACAGAATGAAATGTCGACCAGCAGTCCAATACTCGGCAAAGAGTTCCGCCAACGACGACCACTAACAAATTTGCAGTTACAGACAAACCTCTCACCAACGGACTAATAGTGGGGATGGGTGGTCCGTTAAAACCGATTGTACGTAGATGGGAAGGGATTATTTTTTAGTTATAAAACCGCTATAGTAACTACCAGTAGTTATGATCATAATGGAAATACTGTAAACATGTATATATGGCATAAATAAATATATACTTGACATAGATATATTAATCAAAATAACAAAAATAAGATATTTCTCACAGTTACTTTCACGCGCACGCACTAATATGTCGTACTTTATGTACTATACACTCGTCTTTGTTTACAATTGGAAGGCCAGCCATCGCCGCCAAGCGGTCACTTTGAGAACTAACACGACTCGTTCCGCTAAACGTGCAAATTTTAAGTTACATCGCTGATGATTTGGAAGTTTTTTTTTTTTCTGCATAACTTTTTTTTTATTTTCAGTCTATATTTCAATACCTGGTTAAGGCGGTGGAGAACTTGGAGAGGGGAATTAACAGGAGATAACTGACATCCATTAAACATGGCACGTGAAACTAGAACAGTCTACCCCAGTGATCGAAATAAAGGGTTCAGTTCGACATTCCAACTACCCGAAGAAGGCCGGAACGTACAGCGGCCGAAACGTTGAGATGGCGACAAAGATGAGGGCAATAGTCCGAATAATCTAAATAGTGTTTTTTTTGTTTTTTTTTGCCTGCAGATTTTGTCCGTTGCATCCAAATTCCTTAGATGAGAGTCTGTAATCACTGCACATTTTAGATAAAAAAAATGAAATAATTATGTATTTAATCATCAATTTTTGACCTCCTTCCAGAAATATAGAGCGTGTTAGTACAGAAATGACAAACGTCTAGCGGAAATATGAAAGAATAACAGGTAACCATTTGATGTTGTGGAGAACCCAAAGTTAATGTTTATTTAAAGGTCAGTTTAAACTAGCCATGAGTCTAACAAAATATCATGTCATCCCATAAGTTCTGTCCGAATTTTGAATAAAGAAAACAAGTGACCAAATGTTACATTTAATTACAGATTCAATCAACAATGTATTTTCCCTGATTACCTATGACTTCCTTCCATCTATTAACAAGCTTACTAATTCCATTACTGTAAAATTCTTTTGGCTTTGATTCGAAGAACTCACAAATGTCAGTTTTAACCTCTTCCTGTGTTACAAAAGCTGTTTCTTCCAAATGATTCTGTAAGCTACGAAACAAATGGTAGTCTGAAGGAGCAAGATCGGGAGAATAAGATGAATGAGGAATTTTCTCCCAACCAAATTTTTCGATCTTTTGTTGCGTGATTCTTGCTGTGTAGGGTCACGCATTGTCCTGATGAAACATCAACTCTTTTCGATTCACTAGAGCAGGTCTTTTTTTTTTCCTCAAAGCTTGGTTCAAACGCTCTAATTGGTGACAGTATATTTAAGCATTAATTGGTGATAAGAATTCAAAGTGGATTATTCCTTGGCGACCCCACCAGATTGAAAGAAGAACCTTTTGCCCATGAAGTTCCCTTCTCGGCTGTTGCTGGGGTCCTTCCTCTTTACCAAGCCACTGTCTACAACGCTTAACATTTCGATAAAAGATCCATTTTTCGTCGCCAGTCACAAGTCTATCCAAAAAAGGTGAAACAAGTTGGCGAGAATGGAGAGAAGAGCAGATGTCAATTCGGGATTTGAGGTTGTTTTCAGACAATTCATGAGGCATCCATTTTCCAAGTTTAGGAACCTTTTCAAGTTGTTGAAGATGACGATGAAAAGTTGTATGGTTTGAACTGAGAACCACTGCCAATTCCTCAACTGATAAAGCAGGATTTTCTTCAAGGGTTACTTCAAGAAGCTTTTCATCAAACTCAACCTGACGTCCGGTTCGATCTTCATCTTCAAGGGTGAAATCTCCACCTCTGAATTTTACAAACCATCTTCTGCAAGTTCTTTCTTTCACACATTCCTCTCCATAAACTGAGTGAATGTTTCTAGCTGCTTCGGCTGCTGAGTTTCCTTTCTTGAACTCATAAAGCATTATGTGCCTCAAATGATTCTTGGGTACTTCCATGTTAGCAGGGTTTTAATTAAAAAAAATTAATTTTATTGTTCCCTGAAATAAAATTGGATCAGTTTAAATGTATCTAAACATAAAAATAATGTTCAGCTACATTAGACATTATAAAATACTCTTTAAATTTCGTTCATTTTTTTAAAAAAAGGTAAAATTCGGACAGAACTTATGGGATGACCTGATAGTTTTACCATTTCAAAATAAAATAATTCAACTTATACATGGATTAACAGAATAATAATAAGGATAATTTTATATGCATTATTCAAATAAAACAATTGAAATAGAAAAAGAAAATTAAGTTGGTGTAATTTTAAAATTGGTTGAAAATTTGTGCAGGAAATGAATGTTCTTTCCAGCTGTTTGAGTTTAGAAAAGTCTTTTTGCATTTGCGTGATAAAGAGAGGGAAGGATTTACAAAGAAAGAGGAGATTTATATACAGAGAGAGAATGAGGAGTCAGTTGAATGCAGTTATGGGCTTGGGTATAAGTGTATTCGTGGAAGGGGATAGACGATTGAAGAAAGTTCATTTGAAGTCACCAATAGCCGAAACGGAAGCCTGTTGAAAGCGAATGAGTACACTGGATATTTTTTCTTTCTTTTCTTCTTTTTTTCTTTTTTTTTTCCTTTTGCCGACTCCATTTATAATTCTTTAAGATGCTCCGGGTTTAGGATTTTTTTCAACAGCAAAACGATTCGAGTGATGAGTTATTCTTTCCCTTTGTCACATGGTATGGTTCTATATACTTCTCCCACACACATAAAAAATAAAATAAAATAAATGATTTAATGAAATTGACTTGGAAATTTACAAAATCGAAGACAGGATCACGATGTTTCTTGAGTGGGTATATAGCCCAAATAGTAAAACCGACACTATACTGGGTTCAAGTAAAATAAATCATTCTTCATTCTGTTTTTCTACCGCCAGCATTTAGTGTGTCGCCCAATATATTGTGCTATCAGATAAATTCGTTCGTTTTTGTTTTCCAATGTTATTTGAATTAACATGCAAAATATTTTACAGGAAGATTTTATGTTTTTTGTAGCTCTGCTCTTCCTCTGCAACTTTTCTTTATTGTTTCAAATTATTGACTGATTTCCTAAAGTTGTTGATGAATAACAGGATCAAAATAAATGTAAAAGAAAATATGAATTAATTTATCTGAAAACCCTATATATTCATTTGAGCAAATTAAAATTTTCTCATCATATAATTCTGCTACCCTTCTTACTTCGTGCGACCGTTACGCCCTGAAAATGACTAATATATAACGGACTATCCCGTTTGTCCGCTAACTCTCGCCCCAGTCCCTGCCCTGCATACCATTTACACACGCTCGTCAGGTAGGTTATTCGCTGTTTCCTCTCTGTCTCTCTTGCCTTTAATATGTCCTGTAAGTGTCAAATTCTCCAAGCCCTCTTCCCTTATTACGTGTCAAATGTTTCTTTCTGTTTCTAAATATCCTTTTTGTTCCCATTTCCCTTAAAACTTCCTCGTTGCTTACATGTTTCGTCGATGGCAATCTCGGAATCCTTCCATGGAACCACATCGGTTACCTCAAGTTCAGCATTCACTGCCACATAAGAGGGCTGATATGACATGGTAGTTCAGCATTCTTTTCTTCGTTCCTAACGAAATTTTCCCGTTTTTTAATATTTTGTTTAGCTTTTAGAAGGCATCTTCCTCCATTCTGTCTCAGTTACTTCAAGTCTCCTCTTCATCTGTGAGGAAATTGTTCGGTATTCAGTGCTATGTGACTTACGATCACCAAAGTTAAGCAATGTCGTATCTGGTCATTACCTCAGTTGATGGCCGCTTAGGAATACCTGATGCTATACGCTTGGATTTACGGATAGTGTAATAAATAATAGCTCGGAATTGGAGACTAGAGTTCCAATTCCTGTCGGGTTTGTTATATTCTCTTAGGCGAAAATAGCCTCGAAAAAGGCATGAATCCACCTTTTCTCTCCTCCCCCCACCCCAGCTATGACTTAGTGGTATAAGTCATTATTATCTCCAAAAATAAAATTGTATACAAAATATTATGGTTTCGGTATTAAATAATTCATAGAGGTTGATAAACCGTAAAAATCAAAAGCAACCAACAAGCTGTGCTATGTCGTAGGATTGGTATTATGTAACAGTTCAGTACCACTTTCTTTATTTCTAAGGAAATTTTGCTGTTTCTCAATACATTGTTTAGTTTTTGGAAGGCATCTTTCGCTATTCCAATACGCCTTCAGATTTTTATATCACATTTTCCATTGTCCTACATTAATAAAATACAGAGTGCCTCACAAAAAACTGGGAATTTTAGATTCACTATATGATGAAAAAAATTAACTAATATATAAAAAAATTAACTATATATTTTACTATATGAACGACCTAAAAAAAATAACTAACATAATTTTTTTTCAGAGTCTGTCTATATTTCTGAGATGAGGTATTATGTACAGTATTTACATTATTCGGACTATTGTCCTCATCTTTGTCACCATATTTATCACAACGTTTCGGCCGTTGTACGCTCCGGCCTTCTTCAGGTGGTTGGAATTTCGAACTGAACCCTTGATCCTCAAGGACACATGGCACAGTGGATAAAGGCGTTGGTTAGATCCAGTGACTGACCCAAAGAGTGTGAGTTCAATACCCGGTTAAGGCAGTGGAGAACTTTCAGAGGGAAAAATTAGCAGGAGATAACTGATAACTGACATCCACCAAACATGGCACGTGGAACTAGA
Source organism: Acanthosepion lycidas (assembly GCA_963932145.1). Classification (NCBI taxonomy): domain Eukaryota; kingdom Metazoa; phylum Mollusca; class Cephalopoda; order Sepiida; family Sepiidae; genus Acanthosepion; species Acanthosepion lycidas. Next base: position 51,540,499 of record OZ010600.1, on the reverse strand, counting down.
ACAGTTTACCCCAGTGATCGAAATAAAGGGTTCAGTTCGAAATTCCAACCACCTGAAGAAGGCCGGAGCGTACAACGGCCGAAACGTTGTGATAAATATGGTGACAAAGATGAGGACAATAGTCCGAATAATGTAAATACTGTACATAATTTTTTTTAACCATTTGTTGTTCCAAGATGGCCGCAGTTATCAGATTTTAAACTCGAGGTGATTGTTCTCTTTAAGAAAGAACATCCAGCTTGGGAACTGAAAAAATGCCAAGAAATTTTGCCAACGTTCTTTAGCTTGAACACCATATCTAGCATTTGCATTTTTGTTCTGTTTTAAGCTACTAAATTCCTACCCTTTGCTTTTGTCTCAAATAGCTGTAACAAAAATTTCAACAATTAAATAAACTGTACCAAATTTCCCGTTTTTTTTGTTTTTTTTTTTTCTGGGGTACCCTGTATAGGTTTAAATAATAGGGCACCCAGTTAAGATCGATATCACTACACAGAAGTCCTGGGTATGATGATAAACTACATCCGGCACCAAAGCCTCTGATCGGGAGATTGGAGGTTTTCAGAAGCGTGGAAAAACTTCTTTATTGCTGTTGTCCCCAGGTTCACGCTGACCTGTGGTGCTAACATCTTTTAGGGTCCCCTTTATGGGCAAATAGTGAACCCCCAAACAAAAACAAAACTCTATAAAAAGACATTTTTATTGTGAAAATACCAGCAATACCTAGTTATAGTAAAATTACCAAGATTACCAAATTAAAGCAATAGACCAACAATACGTATTTATAGCCAAATAACCAACAATACATTTTGTCTGTAGTTGAAAACATACAATTGCGTTAAAAATATATTTAGTTGAAGCCATAAAATTGTGTTCAAAATATTTAAATTTCGGCATGAAATAACCCATAGAGGTGTTGATATGCTGCTAAACAAAATCAATCAAACAATCCACTTTGGAAACACATCTAACTGAATGTACTCACTTACTCTGTATAAGACAGATACTACAAGGAAAACAACATTAAGAAAATTGAACTCGTCAAAAAAATGTCGCAAAGAAATAGGTTTATACCAAAACATATAATACCTACAACAGATCATCTACAAACTATATATTTATAAAGCGTACTTTTACCTTGAAATCAAAACATTTATATAAAATATCTGTAGATGAAGAGATAAAATGGCTTTCGGCATTAAATAATCCATAGAGGTTGATATACTGCTAAAGAAAATCAACCAACGAACACTATACGAGTTGATCTGGTCTGCGGGAATTGTTTAGCTGACGATCGGCCTATGGTAGGCGTTCTCATCATTTAAGCTCAATCTTAGCTAAGTCCACAGTAGTAGGGAACTACTGAGAATCGAACGCACGACTGTAATGAATTGATTTGTGCGACAACCTTATTAACCATTGCGCTGTAATAGGCACCGCCACCTGTATTTCAACCACTTTGACAAGTGAAGGTCTTGAAAATTTAAATTACTTTAAACAATTGCATAAATTCCGATGAAAATGCGCGCTGGTTAAGAAATATACATCAAAGAGAGAAAAGCAGAGAGACTCAGACTCAAAGGTACATTTTTTTAAAAAAAAATCTGCAAGTGGACTTCCCGAACAAAAAAAAAAAAAAAAAAAAAGAAAGAAAGGAAAGAAAGAAAAAGAAAAAGAAACGAGATATATCCGAACAAATAATCAATCATAATCATAAGAATATTTAAAATATTCAAATCAAGTCACGTACGTAGGCCAATGAGAAAACCACAAACGGTTGCCGAACTGGTCTCTGACGAGGGAGACCTTTTGTACGCCGGTAGGTGACGACACAGATCAAGTTCTTCTTGATCCAAGGATTTAGAAATTCTGGCAGATGGCTTCCATTGACAGACTCTTGAATAGTTTTTTTTATTTTTATTTATTTTTTGTTTGTTTGTTTATTTATTTGTTTATGCTTTTTTCTTCCTCGTTCGCTCTTTAAGCTCGTCTTACTCTGTCCAATGTTTTTCTCACTTGGGTTTATGTGTCGGGTGTGGCAAGACGTCTATTTTCTACGAGGTCATTAATCAAGATAATAATCATCACCTTGAGCGTTGAAACGAGCTTGCGAAACCACTCTATTTATATACCTGGTCATATCATGTCCCTTCAGGATGCTGGTGACATGACTCTCCACGGCTTCCTTTTCTTTAATAACTGTAAGCTGGGTATTGATATGATTGTAATTGGCAATGTATAGTGGAGTGATTTCAAATTGCTTTCTTCATGGTTCTAAATTTAGGGTTTCTCCTCGTAGACTTGGTAAACAAAACAAGGCTAGAGAATTCAATATACCCTACTATTTTACCTATAGCTGGAAGGAGATGGATTCATGCTTTAAAAAAAAATCAATTTTATGCAAATTACATGTAAATTTATACTTTATTCCTTTTCTCTGATAGTGTAGCAGTATCAACATTGCCTTCTTTGCAGATTTGAATTCAGAGTTGTCGTTCTCCAAAATCGGTTTCCCTACCAAGGCTTAAGAGACTAGTCTGTCCTACCATTTTACCTATAATTGGTGCTAATGAATAAGAAGAAATGGATTCGTGTCTTTCCTAAGGGACATAGTGCAAAGTGAGCGCCAGAATTTGAACTCGGCTCTCTGATTCCATTATTCCGTTCATGCAGCCGTATATACTTGCTGATACTCGCACGACAGATTAACAAACGACATTATCAGGAAACAAAGAGTTAAAAGAGAAAGTGAAATTAAATCACAATCATTAAAAATGAAGAATAACTGTCCTATACGTTCTCATAATATACACGTTTTATTTCGTCTTTCCCACTCTTACAACAATCTCACTCAGTACCCCTCTAACTTGAGTGACTCTTGGGCCTTGTATTGGGTGAAATGAATTTTTAAAAATTTTTCTAATCTTCTTTTATTCAGGAGCATTGCTCTCCACAACTTCCTATCATTTGTAGCTCTTAGTAATGTTTGTCTTTTTACTATCCCTCTCACTCTCTGCGCTGCCATCCATGTACACAAGCACGTTAAATTGATTTTTTGCTGTTTCTCCCTATGCTGCTTGTCATTAATGTCTTGTGAGTGTTGAATTTTCCAAGCCTTCTTTCTTCATTTTGTGCTGCAGTAATTTCAATTGTCTCTTTCTGATTTTAAGTATAAGTGACCTTTTTGTTTCCATTTTTCTTAAAACTTCCTCTGTCCCCCCTCGTAATGTGACACCCTAAAATATCCCAGAAATTTCACCGAAATTAAATTGAAAATAAACCTAGAACTATCCTTTAAAAAGTGAATTTTCTCATTTTTTTTACCTGTTTGGCATGCACGTCCGTGACACCTTTTCCCGATGTTTAAGCGTTGATTAAAAAAGTTAAAATAAAAAGCCAGTATTAAATATAGATTTCTAAAAAATAAAACGCTATATTACCTAAAGCTTATCCTATTATAATTGTGCTTGTCTTCTCCCTTAGCGAGTTTGCACGACCGTTACGCCCTGTCAATACTACATGTAATGGACTATTCCGTTTTCATTGTGTGGAAAGTGGGAGAAAAGACACTACTTGGTTTCAGTGAGAAATGAATGAAAGAAAGATGGGAAGCTAGAATTGTTTAATGGCTGTTTCAGAGATATTTCAAATCTTTTCATTTGTACCCACTTCTTCGGATAACGACCAGCATTCATATTTATGATTGGTTATTGCAATATTTTGTTAAAGTTGTGAAGCTCAAATATGAGATTTTTATGGATATTTTATCGTCGTAGAACTCGTCATGAGCTTATTCAATTATTTTTTCACGAGTTAAAACTAGTTATAATTATTTTAATGTCTTATTAATGTCTGCTGTCCTCTTTTAGGGAAAACGGGCCTCAATGGGTTAATACACAAATGATGGAGTTACTTAGCTGAGGATGGCACTGAGAGGATCATACACACCCCACGAGCAAGGATATACGACGTATGCCCCTTAGTAATTCGATTGCATGAATTTAAGAGTGCTACTAAATTGGCAACTACACCTTTGTGTAAATCAATTGAAACAAAACGAATGATTCTGTTATTATTTACTTTTCTTCGTATTTTTCCAATGGAACATGACCCAGTGCACATGTTAGTACTTCGTCTGTCCATTCCACAAAGTCGTTCCTTGCAGACTGACCACAGATTTTCGATTGCATTTAAATCAGGAGGGTTTTCAGGCTAGTCTATATTACTTTGATTTGCTTACTGGTAAGGCTTACAGCGTTACAATTGTCGTACGCTTCCTTATAGTAATTTCCATCGCAGACAATGGCCATAGGACAACTAATAGACAGTCGTGACAATAGTGTCTCGTTGTGATAAAAATCTGATGCAATCACGGATGACGCAATATTTTTCAAGGCCAAACAAATTTCATCATATACCTCGAAAATAGATTCATATTACTGCACGCCGCTGCAAATAACCTAATCTAAGGAAGACACAGAAATCGGTTACACCCTTCACTCCAGTGGATCTAAAACTGACCGTATGGCGAAAGGAAGGAAACTAAAGCGTTTGTTTCAATTAATTTTCACAAGGTTTTACCGTTTTACTGTTGAAGTAGCTAGATGCAACAGTCGGTTCTATTCTGACAATATCGTTTCTCGTACTTCTCGGCTATGTGACTCCTTTCCAATGTCTTGCTTCCCTGCCGCCTACAATCTGCAAAAATCTTTGCCTTCCACCAGCATGGTTGATGCTAACGAGAGTGACTCGTTGCACCTTCTTGGGCTAACATTCTCGACTGGCATGAAGTGGAATGACTATATTGATTCCATTACTAGGCCAGCTGCTAAGAAAATTAGGTTCACTGTGTTCTGCTAGACAATTTGCCCTCTCCAGAATCTATCTTCGGTATATACTTCTACCATTCCTGCGGGCTTTAGATATTGCTGCCACATATTGTCCGTTGCTCCTGCTATATATCTAGAGATCCTTGACAAAATCCAAAGAAGAATCAGCAATATTATCGGTACTGACTTGGCAACTCGGCTTCAGTCACTTTCCCACTGCCGTAAAGTTGCCTCCCTGTGCCTTTTCTATAAATATAATTATGGTAATTATTCGGATGAGCTCTTCGCTATGGTTTCTTCATTCCAGTTAACTTAGCTAGCGGATGTTTGCTCATCGGCCCCTTTTATTTCTGTCCCTATTTTTCTTTAGCTTAATTTCCCTCCCTCGTTAGATGGCCAGTGATGTCAGTTCTCTGGTGGGTGCGGGGCGCCTTTCATTTCGGGTGTGTTTTTCGTATTTGTTGTTGTGTCTTAATGAGTGTGTGTGAGTGCTTGGGATGAAGGAATGTTTTATATTATTATAGTCCCGCTTTGATTTCGTCCAGTTAACTGATGTTTAAGGATTGAGGGTGGGGTGGGGGGTATTACTAACATTATTTTGTTTAGTTTCTTGTAAATAGATTTGTATTCATATTGTAAATACTTACTGGAGCTAGTTTTTAAACTGTTGTTTTATTCCCCTCCCCTACAACAATGAATTGTATATATGGGATTTAGTTAGGACTATCATGGAGACAATGGGGTATTATGGTGGATATAGTAAGAATGCGTTGTTTTGGTATAAGGAATATTGCTGTATATTTGGGTCAGTGTTTTGAGGCTAGCTAAATTTAACGTTAAGACAGAAGAAGACCGTCCTTTCCCCCAATTCCCCATTTTGGCCTTGTGCCACATTTTCTGTACATAGCAAAAATAAATATCACTCTTCGCTATGGTACCTACACTTTATGAAATTAAGTGCAGTACTAGACTGGCGAAGAGCTCTTGATGAGATCTCTTCGCCATTTACAGATGAGTTAGCTAGATGTAACCTTAATTTCTATGTTAATAGTTTCTTTTCTCACATTTCTTGTTTGTGGAACTCTTTTCCGGCTCTGTGCTTTCCAGTCAACTTCGAAAATTTAAATACAATGTCAATCGCTTTTTACTGTCCCCCTGATTTCTCTCCTTTTGTTCTTGCTCCTTAATAACGTTTCTGTTTTCTAATTCTTCCATACCCAGTAACCCCTCCTTGTGTCTTTGTGGCTTTATTGCCTTGCGTGAGGGTGAATTCGATTATCAAAAAAAAAAAAAAAAAAAAGAAAAGAAAGAAAGAAAAATGCAACGTCACTGACAATCTTCTGTTTTCCTGAAACCTGTTCTTTTATTGTCCTTTCTCCTCGCTTCTCCTGGCTAAAGTCTTCTTATGCTTTTTCACTCCCTGTAACCTTCCCATCCCTCTGCATCCCAGCGACATTGTCACCTTGCTTCGAGGTGAAACAATTAAAAAAAAAAAAAAAACATCGTTCTACGATAGGCGTCTTAAGCAGATAATGCTCACCCCAATGAGAGACTGAAAAACGAGTTCACAGTTTGAAAAACGAAGCCCCACTTTTAACCCTTTGTCCTTCCTATGCATCACATGTGATGTGTAGGACATGGGGTTTCCACGTCCGTGCATTATATGTGGTGCACACGAACTAGGATTTTAAAAGAGTGATACAGTTAAGCGAGCTAGATGTAACTGTAACTTATATGCTGACAGTTTTTTTCTCACACTTCTCGCTTGTTGAACTCCATTCCTGCTCCATACTTTCCAGACAACTTTAATCTGCAAACATTTAAATGCAATGTCAATCACCATCTACTGACTTCTCTTTTCTGTTTCTACTCATTATTAATGTTTCTGTTCATAACTTCTCCACACACTGTGACCCCTTGCGTCTTAGTGGCTGTACTGCCTTGGTTCGGCTGATACCGATTAAAAAAACAAAAACAAAAAAAACTAAAGATGCTTAAGAAAAGAGTCTACTATTGAGCAGGACTTATGAGAAAAGGCTTTTTTGTGCATCATATATGACCACAGGACACTTGCCTGTTTTCAAATTTATAACTACTGCAAGGCAACTCAATTTATTAGGCCAATAAAATGTGCTGATATATAGTGTTTCATATAATATGCACAGAGCATGAATTGTTCGTTTTTATTATGTGAAACACTATATATCCGCACATTCTATTTACTAAATAAGCTGAGTCGCCTTACAATAGTTATAAATCTGGAAACAAGCATGGACATTTCGATAGTACACGCGAAAATGCCCCGGTCAGGCAAAGGGATAAATATGTTCTATAGGAAAAAGGATTTATGTCCCGCTTCTTGATGTCTTTGTTTATTCTTAAAATAAGGTTCAGATAAACTCTGAATTAATACAATTGTTTGGGATGAAGGAATGTTTTATATTATTATAGTCCCGCATTGATTTCGTCCAGTTAACTGAAAGAAATCAGAGTTTGCAATAATTAAATGAAATTACCCTTCATATAATGACAAAAACAAAATCAGTAATCACACTCATATGACATCCGCATTTCAGCATGATCATCAACGGCTCCGCTGACCATGAAATGGTGGACAAATTGAAAACTCTTTGACAAAATACTTTTCAGTCACATATAGCGATTTTCTAAGCGTAGCTTCAATGTGGCACAAAGCTAGAAGTAGGGGGCACCCAGTAAGAATCAAACTCACAACTCAGTAGTAATTGTTTTAGCGAGACAAGATTGCTAACCATTACACCGCTTCGGGGTGCCGCTTTACAGTCACATATAACGGTTTTACCGATGTTCATATAACCTATTTGATTAAAGAAAAAAAGAAGTAGAACTAGAGAAAAACGCATCGTTAAAAGGTTTTTCACTTTCTCTCACCATCTCCACTTTTGTTTTGGATACTATTATACATCCTACAAGCCCGACACTACTTCAAACGTTATTATAATTAACACTTCATATTTGAAATAGACGCCCCATTTTTATTTATTGAACAGTGCAGGCAATTACTTCAAATACGCAGTGTCCATTATAATAATTTTTGAAGGAATAAAAATGCTGGATTAAAAAAGAATCATTAATTCTTTATATATATATATATATATATATATATATATATATATATATATATGTGTGTGTGTGTGTGTGTGTGTGTGTGTGTGTGTGTGTGTGTGTGTGTAAGCAAATATAAATGGATATAAATCCGACAAAATGGAGAAAAATATTTGGAAAAAACAAACAAAAATCCTTAAATGCAATTATGTTGTTTTAATATGAATGAAATGTCAACGTCTGACGTTTCGGTTTAATAAACCTTCTTCAGGACAATATTCATTAAAATACAATTAACATAATCAGTTCAACATGACAAAGACGATGGACATAAAAACAAGACTGGTATTTATTTGAACAAAAAGTACAAATTGTGGCAATAAAGGGGAGGGGTAGAGGCTGGTCAACACTAACTATCTTATACCTAGATAATCAGATTCGCGACCCATTCGTACATTACATTTTACACATTCACCAAAAGAACTCGTCCATCACCAAACAATCCTTCAACCACCATAATACCACGTGCTCTCAAGGGAGACCTACCAAAATCGCGCCCCATACCATGAAAATTCTAATGATGATATATATATATACAATTCTAATAATGATAAAATGAGAGGGGAGGGAAATGAACCCAATAATAAACTTAAAATAAACACAAATACAAACTAAACATAATTGATGTTAGTAGGGACCGTCCAACCCATAAAACAGAGAGGCCGCTGTATTCTGCCCAGGGGACAAAATCAAGAGACGCTCTCGCTAAGGGAGTGGGAAAAAGTATAAAATATTAGGCTGGAATGGGAAAATATAAAACTGACCCAGTCGAGATGAAAATGGGGAGGGGGTCAAAACAAACTGGGGAGGATGGGAATCTCGACTTGGATCATAACCAAAGAACGGCCGGGATGCAGGCCAGGAACAACACTTACTCACATTAACTAGGTACACTGAAGCTTGTCTAACCTAACCAAGGGGAGGGTTCCACATGAAGCCACCCCGATGTGCAATAGGTTGACCTAGAAGAGAAAATCAAGGCTAGCCCCGTTCACACGAAGCAAGCTCGCTTCTTTTACCCACCTTTCGCTAAAGACTGTCGAATGCAATCGTTTTCTATCCGATCTAATCTTCATCTTGAGCTGATGCTCAAAGAATCGAATCAGATCCGAATGAGAAAGACGATTGCCTCGCAAGACTTCCTCCTTTCGCGTCGTCCAAATCACCATTCGAGCCGTGGCCATCAGCGTCAGAAACACCATCCGTTTCATCCCGGAATACGGGGGCGACACATTGTCACACGCGTATGCGCGATCAATGGACACAAGCTGTTCGGGAGCGAGACGAGCCGTCAGCTCGCCGACATGGTCCCATAAGGGGCGGACCTGGGGGCAATGGTAGAAGGCGTGCGCAGCCGTTTCCTCTAAGCCAAGGCCACACCGTTCACAGTCTGGCAAATCCGCCAAGCCCCATATGAAAGCCTTGTCGTTGAGAGGCAGCCGATTCCGAGCCAATCGCCAGCTAAGCGAAAACTCAGGGTTACTGAGGTAATCCGCCGCTGGCGCCCAAGACCAGTAGGAGCAGTACTCCTCCTCCGACAAGCCGAGCGTATCTCGTAGGAGATCCCTCGCGGGCCTCTCCACTAATTCACGATAGAAGACCTTCCTAGGCCGAGAAAGGTCACTGGACCGGGGAACGGCCCTCAAGGCCGACCGACACTCGCGAAGGAAAACCGATTGATCCCGGGGTTTACGACCGCGCTCAACCCGCGAGATGGGGGGACTGATGGTAAGGCCAGGGAACGCGTCCCTAACAATCCCCTCCAGAATCGGATCTCCTCCAGTCAATGCACGGCGTAGGAAAGCCAACCTAGAGGCACGGATGTGACTCGGCAGGTGCGGCATTCCCAGCCCCCCATGACACGGACGTTTAGTGCAGACTCGTCTGTCGACCCGATTCCCGCGTCCCCTCCATAAAATGGAGGATAGCGATTGCTCGAGCGCCTTCTTGTGAGTCTTACAGAGAGGAAGTACGGACAATCGATAAAGAATCAGGGGGAAAATGTATGTAGCACACACCTCCGCCCTGCCCTTCACGGACAACCTCCGTCGATTCCAAGTCTGACCGGCGGAATCGACCTTTGCTCGTACTTCAGACCAATTCTACTCCAGCTGGAGGTCAGGCCCAAACCACACTCCAAGAATGCGGACAGGACCGTCTGTCCAACCGAAGCGGCCCGGAAGAGCGACCCCCTTCCAGGCACCTAACCGCAAGCCGGACGACTTGTCGCGGTTTATTTTGGCCCCTGTCACCTTCTCGTACCGATCAAGCGCCTTCTGTACCACCTCAATGTCGTTGCGGGACGACACGAAAGCAGATACGTCATCGGCGTACGCGGAAACCCTGGCTCGAGACCCTCCAGGAACGGCAATTCCACGTAGGGCCGGACTGCCGGTCTCGTCCTTCAGCCGGCGAAGGAGAGGCTCCAACGCCAAAGCATAAAGGAGAGGCGACAGCGGACAACCCTGACGAACCGACCTAGACAGCACGAACGCGTCCGACAGCCTTCCGTTCACCTGTACCACCGCACTGGGGGAGCGATACAGGAGGCTAATCCAGCGGCAGAAGTTGGGTGCGAATCCAGCGGCCTGCAGGACAGCTGCAAGGTAGCGATGGTCGACCCTATCAAATGCCTTGGACTGATGCAAATTGATCAGCGCGGCTTCTTCGTCGTCTTTTACACCCTCTATGATCGTGCGGATCAGATGCAGGTTGCTCTGAATTGTTCGGCCCCTCACAGAACAAGTCTGCTCAGGTCCCAACAGAGACTCGGCAACTGACTGCAAACGCTCCTGCAGGATCTTGGCCATAATCTTTAACTCTGTGTTTAGCAGAGTTATGGGCCTGTAATCATCTAGGTTCCCCCCACCACCTTTGCCCTTTTTCAACAGAGTGATCACACCCCTGGTGATCCGGTTGGGGATGGACCCCGACCGAAACCAGTTGTTGAACACTGCAGTCAAAATTGGAACAAAGATGTGCGACAGCCTCAAGTACAATTCATAGGGCAAACCATCCAGACCGGGCGACTTGCCTCTGCCGACCTTCTTCAAAACCGCGTAGACATCGCCCTCCGTAATCTCTCCCTCGCAGCTAGCCGCTTCAGTCGGCGAAAGCCGAGGAAAGTCAGCCAAATAGCTACGAAACTCCTCCTCACGGAGACCAGGCTCCTTGGTAAACCGGTTCTCGAAATGGCGCCGAAACGCTCCGCACATGTCGTCAGTGGCCCGAAGAGTACGCCCCTCCGGGGATTTGACTTCACGAATGTAACGATCGCCACCTCGACGGACCTCTTCCCTGCGCAGATCTGCGCCCAAGTTCACGGCTTCGGAAGACATCTTGCTTAACTTATGTCTAATTACCTGACCCATGTACCGCTCGCTATTCGATCGATCCAGGGCCTCCTTAGCTAAGGCTATCTCTAGGGGATCCCCCCCAGCCACCGCCCGGGAATAACTAGCTTTAAGCGTCTTCACCTTTTCAGCTCTATCTAGAGCGAGCCGTTTGCTGAAATCAGTGGTGAAGGATCTAATCCTACATTTAAGGCGTTCCCACCACCTATTCCCGATAACCGCCCCCACTAGCTCCCGCTGCACTAGTCTAGTTAGCTGCTCCTGGAAGTCCCGCCTGTCCAGTAAAGACAGATTGAACTTCCAGTATCCAGCCATTCTAGGCCTATTGTCTAACGCCACCCGGGCACAAACGAGTTTGTGATCCGAATAGCCTACCCAGTGGAACGTAGGGCAATCTAGTAGTTCTATGTCGGCTCTTCTCACTAACATTCTGTCAAGGTAGCTAACCACCTTGTCAAAAGGCCAATTAAGAGCCCACGTCCACATTTTTCCCTTGGGATGATCGACCCGGTATCTATCGACGAGACCATAATCGACATAAAAACAAGACTATCCAAAACAGATAACTGAAAATTTTAAATGATCATCTTTCCGTTTAAGCATGGTCACGTCAAATGGGCGACGCTTTCAAAACGTATTCCTAAAATTTGAGTATTTTGAATTAAAAACGAAAAAATGAAAAGAATTCTATTATGATGGAAAATTGTATGTACGCTTGTCGAGCATTAATCTCGCTAAAAAAGTCTTGTTTTTATGTCCATCGTCTTTGTCATGTTGAACTGATTATGTTAATTGTATTTTAATGAATATTGTCCTGAAGAAGGTTTATTAAACCGAAACGTCAGACGTTGACATTTCATTCATATTAAAACAACATAATTGCATTTAAGGATTTTTGTTTGTTTTTTCCAAATATTTTTCTCCATATATATATATATATATATATATATATATATATATATATATATATATATATATATAGATAACTAGACTAGTTTCGAAAAACCCTCGAATTTTTGATTTGCCATTAATCAAATCAATCTCGAGGGAAAAAAAGTTTTAAAAAAAGAAAGAGCTACAAACATGAACTACGGCCGAAAAAAATCGCACAGATGCAGGTCTGAATCCCAAAGAAAAAAACCCGATACGACTAAATAACTAACAAAAGAGCTCAATACAACCATAGAGCAAACCTAGATACACCTAGTGAGCCAGACAAACCTACCTAGATTTCACCTAAACGGATCGTCAGGGAAAGTTCGCTAATGAGGCAAAGAGAAACGCATGAGAAACGAACTTTCCCTGACGATCCGTTTAGGTGGAACCTAGGTAGGTTTGTCTGGCTCACTAGGTGTATCTATATATATATATCTATCTATATATATATATATATATATATATATATATATATATATATATATAGCATTAATAGAAGTAAAAGGTTTGTCCCTTAGCTGATTGATGTTACCTTCATCATTCCGACTCCAGAGTTTTGTAGACGGAATATATACGGAATATATATATATATATATATATATATTGTGATGAAGGCCCAATAAAGAGCCCTACACAGCAAATATATATATATATGTATGTATATATATATACGTATATATATATATATATATATATATATATATATATATATATATATATATGTATGTATGTATATATATATACGTATATATATATATATATATATATATATATATATATATGTATGTATATATATATATGTATGTATATATATATGTATGTATATATATATGCATGTATATATATATGTATGAAAATTTCTCCGAATTAATCAGTAGAGAGACAATATTTATGAATAAAAATGACAATAGGAAAACTGGTAATTGCTGACGCGTTTCGTCCAACGTGGACTTTATCAAAGCAAAATACGAAAATGAAATTAAATGAACAAAGTAACTAATAAAAACAAAAACAGAATGTACCTAGCAACTGGAATGTAGAGAAACGCTATTTTCATATTTTTAACTGAAAAATAACGTCAGTAATTGTCACGTGTGGAGAATATTGTAATTATAATTGTGTTGATGTATTCAACTATTTTCTTTTGATTCCACATAAAATAGCCCGCAAATTAAGCAGAATTTTAACTCCACTTCTCGGCACTATTAGTCCATCACACATAAAAAATTCAGGCGACCTCTTAAACAAGCTAAAAAACATAGACATTGAAAATAAATATATGACTAATTTAGATATACAATCTCTTTATACAAACGTCCCCATAGATAAATGCTTAAAATTACTAAAAAAACACCTAACAAATGCAAAAATCAAATTACCTATATCTACACACAAAATTATAAAAATGTGCCAACTAATTACCAAGCTATGCTTCTTTACTTTTAATAACCATTATTACAGGCAGAAATTTGGTTTGCCAATGGGATCTCCTCTCAGCGGCGTTCTTGCGTGTCTATTTTTAGAATTTCTAGAAAGTGACTCATTCAAAAATATTCTCCCTACAAACTCTTCATATTTCAGATACATAGACGACTCATTATTAATAATTCCAAAAAACACCAATTTAACGGATCTTCTCTCCAAACTTAACAACATTGAACCTACAATAAACTTCACTTTCGAAACTGAAACCAACCACACTCTTCCGTTCCTGGACATTTTGTTAATGAGAAATAATAACGAACTTAATTTTGACGTTTACAGAAAGGCTACAAACAAAAATGATCTGATCAGCTTCTACTCAAACCACCCTTCAAAAATTAAATCTGGAATTATTATAGGTTTCTATCTAAGAGCATTAAGAATCTGTAGTCCCCAATATTTACTTAAAGAAGAAACATACATAGAAAACACATTCAAAAACCTACAATACCCATATCATTTCATCCACAGCGCAAGAAGAAAGGCATACAAAATATACAACCGCAACAAGACTAATAACATAATCCGCAATAGTAAATCACATGAAAACAGATACATAATACTACCGACTAATTCTGTCACGTCAACTATCCAGAATAACCTATGCCATCTAAATAATCTTGAAATAGTCACAAACACTTCCAAAACCATTATGGATATACTAAGATCTTCAAACAATAATAGCACTAATATTTCTGAAGCAGGCATTTATAGAATAAATTGCCAAAACTGTTCCTCTCAATATATTGGAGAAACAAGTAGAAGTTTGAGAAAACGCATTTATGAGCATAAAAGAGACCTCACAAAAAACAACTTAGCTAATGCACTAGTCATACATAGAAATAAATTCAACCATAATTTTGATTTTAAAAATGCTACACTCATAAAAAAAGAAAATAACTCACTCAGAAGGAAAATTCTGGAGAGTGCCGCCATAGTAAACTACCCAAATATTAATCTACGCCCAGGTTTTTTCCCTATTTCACCTTTCTTAACAAAATTAATGCTCTTACAAACAAATATACACAACAGATTCATAAAATCAAAAGAAAATGGTTGAATACATCAACACAATTATAATTACAATATTCTCCACACGTGACAATTACTGACGTTATTTTTCAGTTAAAAATATGAAAATAGCGTTTCTCTCCATTCCAGTTGCTAGGTACATTCTGTTTTTGTTTTTATTAGTTACTTTGTTCATTTAATTTCATTTTCGTATTTTGCTTTGATAAAGTCCACGTTGGACGAAACGCGTCAGCAATTACCAGTTTTCCTATTGTCATTTTTATTCATAAATATATATGTATGTATATATACATATATGTATGTATATATACATATATGTATATATATATATATCTATATATATAAGTATGTATATATATATATGTATATATATATGTATGTATATATATATATGTATATATATATATCTATATATATATATGTATGTATATATATATATATATGTATATATATATGTATATATATATATATATGTATATATATGTATATATATATATATATGTATGTATATATATATATATATATATATATATATATATATATATATATATATATATATATATATATATACGCTCCTCATAGCGGACGCGTTTCGTCCTCTGTAGGATTTTATCAAGGCAAATGCAAGGATTTTATTTTGTAACAAGAACAAAAATATTATTAGTTTTTAAAAATTTTAAGTTTAGGAAC
Organism: Acanthosepion lycidas; assembly: GCA_963932145.1. Taxonomy (NCBI): domain Eukaryota; kingdom Metazoa; phylum Mollusca; class Cephalopoda; order Sepiida; family Sepiidae; genus Acanthosepion; species Acanthosepion lycidas. The sequence goes on along the minus strand of OZ010600.1, from coordinate 51,525,033 downwards.
GCTCTTAAATATTCTCTACGAGTAAAGTTGTAAAAGTGTGACACCGTAACAAACTGATATTCGCATATATATATATATATATATATATATATATATATATATATATATATATATATATATTAGGTTGTTGCAAAAATAATGACGTAATAATGCCGTTTTTTGACGTTGAAAAATACGTCAAAAAACGACATTATCACGTCATTATTTTTTGCACCAACCTAATACTTTATTATAGGATATTACATTCCAAACTATGTAAAACCGCTGCATAAATGCATTCATGTTTCGATGCGTATCGTTTTACATATGTTCGAATGTAATATCCTATAATAAAGAATATTGCTCTACGATTGTATTGAGCACTATTTTTAAATTAATGTTGTGAACGTTTGAATTTTTGTGTGTGTGTTCATATCGAAAAACGATTATTCTCCAATCTTTCTTCTTTTTACAAACATGTGTGATGTATGTATATATGTATATATACGCAGGGCTCTCCCCAATTTTTTACCATTTGTAGTTCTTTTACAGGGTTTTATTTTAACAAAATACAATAAAGAAAGAAATACAAGAAAGACAAAAACTATCAAAGCAAGGAAGAATATCTTCTTCTTTCATATGCCCTATCCCTTCCGAACGTAGGCGATCATGGCCCTCCACTTCATCCTGTCTCTTGTAACTCTTAATAAATTTTGTCTTTTTATTATTTCTCCCAAACCCTGTTCCGACATCCATTTGCTCAAGCTCATCAAGTATGTCACGCGCTGCCTTCCGCTGCCCCTCTTTCCCTATATCTGTCCTGTGAGGATAAGATTTTCCAAGTCCTCCTTCCTCATTACGTGCCCCAGAACTTTATGGTATGCTCAGCATCTTTCTGTAGAACCACATTTCTGTTACTTCAAGTCTCTTCTTCATCTTTGAGGAGATTTTCCAGTATTCGCTGCCATACAGGAGGGCAGATATCACGTAACAGTTCGGTAACCTTTTGTTTGTTTCTAACAAAATTTTTCTGTCTCATAATACTCTGCTTAGCTTTTGAAATGCATCTTTGTCATCTTTGGCCATCCTAATACTTCTTCGGATCTCAGTGTCGCACTTTCTGCCCCTCTGTTAGAACACTTCCCAGATATAACTTTCATGAAATCCCGATGAAAGAATTCTTCTTTAAAGTGTACTATTATGGTAATTACCCTTTATCGCATGGGCGCGGTTTTCATTCTAATTTCGAATTGTGGTGGGACCAATAAAATAAAATAGAATAAAATATAAAAATAAATATGTACAAACAAATAGAAAAGAATTCAAACAAAGCAATGGCTTTCCCTTAAATTCCTTATCTCTTTTTCTATCTTTCACTCTCTTTCTCACTATATTTCTTTCTCAAATAAAAAGAGGAAGAAGGGGAAAAGTCTAACTCCGGCCGAAAAACACCGGCTATTGACAGTCCAGCGGCTAAATAATTTGTGGCATATATATATCTATGAAAAGCGAAGACGGATTCGTGTATAACTTCCGCTATATAAAATAAAATAAGAAAGAAGTCTGAAAAAGAATTTCGGACAATCAAATAATTTAACAAAAAGAAATTTGCATGTCTTTGAGACCTCATCAAAAGAGATAAATTACATTTTTATACGTTATTTACACATCTTCCAGTGTAGGTATCTCCAGAAATTCACTAAAAACAGCACAGCTTGTTGAAAAAGGCCCACAACTTGATAAAAACAAACTTTTATTGTCAAAATGTTTGTTAAGAGGAAAGACCAAAGTTTGTTTTTTTTCCATATTTTTTTAACCCTTTCTAGTACGTGAAATATTGGATAACATCTGGGTTTTTTTTGTTTTTTGTTTTTTTTTGGTTCTTTTTTTTTTTTATATCAGTGAAGTCACCAGAGATTAGTATTGGAAATATTAGCGTATTTTTTGTGTGGTAAAAAACACAATTGTTTTGGAAATTCTTGTAAAAATCAAAGTTATTGTATTTTAATTAAATTTTCAGAAATTATTTACAAATGAATGAAATTATTTTTGAATTTAAAAAAAAATCTTTGTATATATATATATATATATATATATATATATATATATATATATATATATATATATATATATATATTTACATCTAATACCCCTTACTTAATGAGTGAAATTTCCAGAAATAAAACATTCTGAGATTTAAATATTTATATCAGTTAAATGCAGAACTCCTTCGAGAATGTAACTCATCAATTCTATTTTGGTAAAATAGATGCATCATTTACCGAAAATCTGCTCTAAATCGTGAAATAAAAAAATGAAATAAAACTAAGAAATTATTTAATTAGAAATTATTGTAATTGCTTTTATTAATAAGATATTATATATTAAGGACACAATTGTTTTAAAAAATTTCGATGTATAATGTATTTTTACAAGATTGTTTACACTTTTATTTACATTTTAATTAGAATAAATTATTAACTTTTAATTGTTTTTACTCTTTTAAAGTTCTGTAATAATTGTGATTTATAGATGATATTATTAAGTGATAATTATATTCACTAATCATCATTTGAACTGCTCAGTATGCCATCAATTCCAGCTTTTTAAAAAAAGAATTTGAAATCTTTTTCTTGATGAGTATAAATAGCCGTATTAAATTAATGAATACGGTAGATCATAAAGGATATTATGAAGAAATAAAAGTGATAAATGTAATAAATTTAAATCCAAAATTTATTAATATCGATAAATGTTAGATTACAGAGAATAATTTTTTTAATTTTAAAGATTACTGAATACTTAAATATTATATAAAAGAAGGTGCTGACGTCATTTTCTACAATTATGTTTTTCTATGGTCTCCATATTAGGAAATTTAGCGCCCTTTTTGGCTTTAAAAACTCATTGTTTTGAAAATTCTTGCAAAAATCTAATAATTGGCGAATTTTAATGAAATTATCAGAACTTATTTACAAATGAATGAAATCATTTGAGACATGCTTTTTTTTAAAAAAAAACAACAAAACAGCCATGCTAAAAATATTTTTGTTTTACATCTGTTACTCCTAGTCCTCACTTACTTAATTTTATTAAAACTCGATAAATTCAACGTTGTAACTTTTATTGATTATATTAGTTAAAAGAAATACTTGAAGAGTATAAATCATCTATTTTTTGTAAAATCGAATTACATCTTTACCAAAAATCAGCTCTGAATTGTAACATAAAAACTAAGACATTATTTAATTACAAAAAGTTTTATGAATAATATATGTTAAGGACAATATTGTTTAAAGCCAAAATATTTTTATGATGAAAAATGAATTTTTACAAGAAATGTTTTCTTTTTTTTTCCAATTTTTATTTTATTTTTATTTTAAAACTAAGTTTCAATCTGTGGAGTTTAGAGAACGCTGTTATTCAGTAGATTTATCATAACAGATCATAAATTTGAAAGCTTATTACTTTCAAATAAAAGTACAGACCTGTATTTTAAAAAAGGAATTTAACATTGTTTTTGAGTGTGCATAAAAACGTTTTTTTTTCCAAATATAAGGATGATAGGACATGGCATTAAAATGTCCCGCGTTTAAAAGTTGTTTCTCCTGACGGCAATAACATATGACCTCAGAAAATTTACGTTTTCGTTCTGCGAGCCTGTATTGAAGAATTCTTTGACTGAAAGTCAGTCAAAGAATTCTTCAATACAGGCTTCAATACATCACTGTCGCATTTTCAAAAGTTTTAATTTTTTACGTCCTATTTCACTAAAATTTTTTTAAATTAATTTTTTAAATATAATTAATTTGTTGTTTTTCAGTGAAAGACATACTGCAATTAATAATTAATTAATTTCTTTGCTAGTTTCAATCCTAGGGAGGGAATCACATTCCTCAGGCTTTAGACATCTTTGTTAAAGTCATAGCAGTCTTTTTTTTAATTTTTACACTTCTATTGTTAATGAACTATGATTAAATAAAATAAGTGCACACAATTACATAATTAATACAAAAATTTCACATTTTCATAACTGTCATATTATAAAAATTAATATTGAAAATAAGGAAAAAAAATTAACACATAAAAATATAACATTTTATAAATGAGAGAGATACCTATTAGGTACCTATCTTATTTATGTAATTTTATGGTATTATTTTTATTTATTGTTAATTTTTATATTATCTCAGTTATGAAAAAATTCATAACTGAGATAATATAAAATTTAAAAATAATACCACAAAATTTCATAGGAGATGTACGTAAAAATTATACGAAATTATTACGAAATTTTATCTCACTCCCAGTTATGAAATTTTCAATTTATTTTTTTTGTTAATATTTTAAATTTTATTTTTCCAGAAAGCATCTTCAAACGTAAGGCTATAAAAAAATCAATAAAATATTAGACTGCTGAAAGTATTTCTTAATTTTTAAAAATTGCCGGGTAGTTAAATAAATTAGTTCATTTAAAAATTCGAAAAAATTATGTCACTTCTGTTCGTCCGTCCGATAACTCCATCCTTGACAGAGCTGTCAATACATCGATGTAACTGTCAGTTAACATCTCAAAAACAACTCACCGCGGTTAAGATATGCTTCTCTTATTTTCAACAGCCTTTTTTCTGCTAAAAAACTAAAAACGTAAGTAATGCTCGCTTCCAATTAGTTTAAGTAAACTTTAAATTTTAAAATTTTCCTCAAATAACTTGAAAAAGATATAATTTATTTTTACAAGTGTTTTAAACGAAGAAGTTAACTTTTTGTTTACAAATTTCTCAATAATGTTGGACAGCATTGATTTTAATGGTATTCCGCTGACACAAGAAAAACAAGATGTTTAATCAAAATTTCAAATTTTCTAAAAAGGATGAAAAAATTCAGTGCAGTCCTTGGCCCAAGGAGATGCCTTTACAAAGAAAGAATTTTCTAAGTGGAGGAAGGCCCGTGAAAAATCAAAAGCGTTCGAAAAGCACCAAAATTCAAACGCTCAAGAAGCCATGGAACGTCATGGTAATATTACAACTTCCAAAGCAAACAATGTTGTAAATAAGATCTCGTCTGAGGCCGACATGAAACAAAATCAAAACCGCCAGATGTTGTTATAGATTCTCATAAATATTAGATACATAGATCGACAGTCACTCCCACTTCGAAACAGTTGGAGTAACAAATCAGGAAGCGAAGTTGATTCTAACTTTCACCAGCTGCTTTTACTAAGATGTGAAGATGACGAAATGCTAAGCAATTAGTTGAGTCGAAGAACAGAAAAATATACCAGTCCTAATATTCAGAATGAGATGATTGAGGTTATGGCACTTGGGATCCTTCATAATATCTCTAGACAAATACAATCAATCGAACATTTTGCGATTATGGCCGATGAAATAGTAAACATATCGAATCAAGTTCAGGTATTGATATGCATAAGATGGATTGACGAGGATACCTTGATGGCTAGAGAAAAATCTGTTGCCAGGAAACTCGTGGAGCGTTGTACCGCTGATATGCTTGTTCTAGTGATAAAGTACACTTTTACTCAAATGAATCTTTTCTGAGAGAAAGCAGACGATGCATTGGGCTCTTGCTTAATTTTTGAATTTCAAAATAACTTTGGTACATTTCGATTTATGGGAAAACACCCGCGATTGTTTTTTCATCCAGAACCAATCAAAAAGTTTCCCTCCAAATTCCGAGAAGTGAATTATCTGTTATTCGTAATAAAAGAGGGTCCAGGAGTTAAGTTGACGTATATCTCTTGCGAGAACTTATGTCGCTCCGGTCCAAAAAGAAAATCAATAAGGAATAAATGTGACAACCACCAGACGAGAATTGAAAGGAACATCAAAGTCGCTCCCACATCAAAGAAAAGTCTTCGGTTGGTGTAAGTGTTCTATTCTTCGCTGTTGCTTCGAAAGTTGTACCAATTCTTTGAAAACTATACAGAGAAGTATTTTCAACATGTTATATGTAGTTTTCTTTTATGAGGACCTTATGCAGCATTATAATTTTTATTGTAAAAGAGGCATATTTCGTTTATACTGATAATTCATATACATGTTATTAGCCATCATTTAACACACAATGCACTTAATTTGCATAATTCTTTCAATTTTGTGTGTTAACAATAAATTTATCGTTTGTCCTTAAATTCGGCTCGTATCGTCTGTATTTGTTGCGTGCCCATATAAATTAAATGTTACCTCGAACATTTGTTTGAATCATTTTTTCGTAGGTTTTTTTTTATGAAATAAAAAATTCCTTAACCGAAAAGAGAAAAGTATTTGGGGAAATTGAGACTGAAAATGAAGAAAAGGAAACGTCCACGCCTTTTGCTCAACAAGATGGACAGTGCTTGGGGCCACTCTCACTTCCATCATTTCTAATCATAATGAGTTGATGGCGTTATGGGAGCAATCTCTTTTTGATCATAAAAGACACCGAATGAAAGGCAGAATCATTGTTGCACAGACGAATATGAGAAAGTTTTCATTTCTTTTCTGTTGTCTACTTGATGAGAAAATATTAATGCAGACAGATAATCTTAGACAGATGATTCAATCTCCAGAGCTTTCAGCGGCTGAAGCCCACCAGTTAGCCGAAGTCGTGATACAAAGTTTGCAGCAAGAAAGGAATGATATATCATTCAATTTTTTTTTGGTGGGGAGATGGGGGTAATACGTTTCTAAAAAGAGAGATGAACTTGATATGAATGATGCGAAACTTCTAAGAAAACGGAAACATCCAAAACGTCTGACTGATTTCCGAAAGTCTCCTATTTGGGAAATTTTCACGGCACAATCTTCCCCAAAAACACGCAGCATTAGAATACAGACGGTACAATAGCTTAAAACCTTCCTGTTGTAGTTGTCTTATTTTTTTCAGACCCAAATAAAAAAGAATTAAGTAAAAAAAAAAAATCCTTCATTAATCAATCTATATTTTCGCTGTAGACATTCAAGAAAAGGTGAAATAATTTCTTTCATTTGTAGCACAGACGGTTCTCTATTATTTCTAAGATGATTTCTGCTAATTAAGAGGTACTGGAAATTTTAAATGTTCTTGCCACGAGCCATTCTGACGGCCTTTGATAACTTAAGGCTAAATTCTTCATTTTCTGGTCCCATCTGTCTCTGCTACGGTCCTGGTACACTTACGTGACAATGCATTGCATTATATATATGGGGATCTAGCATGCTTGGGTAAATGGATGGCGGAACCAGGTTTAAGAGCGATAACATAAAGACAAAATATATTAAGAACTACAAAGTACAAGAAATTATGGAGAGCTATGATCGCCAAAATTCTTAAAGGACACGGCACATAGAAGATATATATATTATACAGATAGTCCTCAACTTATGATAGGACGAAGAACTGAAAAGGTGAATCTAATCGTAAATTGAATGCACATTTAAATAGATAAAAATAGGGATATACACCACCCACCCTTCTAGATTAATTTTTATTCTTAAAATAAGGTTAAAATAAACCCTGAATTACCACACTCCTTTAATTAATTGAAAGAAATCACGGTTCGCAATGATTAAATGAAATTAGTTAATTACCCTATATATAATGGCATAAACAAATCAGTAATCCCTGTCATATGACATCCGCATTTCAACAGGGTCATTAACGGCTTCCCTGGCCATGAGATTGTGGAAATGTTGAACACTCCTTGTAAAAAAAAAAAAAAAAAAAAAAAAAAACTGTATACTAAATAGTAGGGCAGACAGGGCTCTATAACCTTTGGTGGCAACTGGTCTACCGCAAAAAGAAATGGCAACCTACTGCGAGAAAATATTCTGCCCAGTATGTCATGGCTCAAAAGAGACATGATCACCCATGTGTGTATCATGTATGGCACTTAACTGACTGATATCAACTCGTATTCACTCGTATTACTTTGTTCTTTTATAGTTAGTTCACCCAATATAAGGAACAATGGCGAATCTGGATAGAAAGTTACCGAGTAATATTGTTGTAGGAGAGGGGCAATTAATAAGGGTATATTATGAGGATAAGTAGGATAAATAAATGGTGATTGTAGACGTGAGGATTGTAGCGACTGGGGAAGCATTCTCGTGGTAGTTTGTTTCACAAAGTAACAGTTCTGGAGGAAGAAGCTGCCTGAGTGTAAATTGCTCCTTATCAAAGGAACGTGAAAAGAAGTGGGATGATTTGTCACCGTGAACCTAACATGGCGAGTCATAGCTGTGAAGGGTCGCAGGGTGGAGAATAATCCTTCCCCCATGAGGTTGTGTAATCACTTTTGAGCCATGTCGAGGCTGGTCAGCACCAGCCGAAAAAGCAGTGACTTCCTTCTTGATCTGACCTGACTCTTGTAGAATTTTAATCAAAATTTGATGAGGATGATGTTGACAATGTTATTATTATTGTTGTTGTTATTATTATTATTATTATTATCATTATTATTATTATTATTATTTTATTTCCTTTGATTTCTGATGTGTACTCATTTCTTTCCGGGTCCCACCCAGTGACCTAAGGTTAGAAATGGCATCATGACATTTTCCACTTAAAAAAAAAAAAAAAAAAAAAAGTACATAGACAAAGCCCTTCGTAAGGTGTGGGCTGTACTCGTGAGAACAATTTTTTGTATTTTTTTAAGACATGGGCTTCCAGGAATCCCTTCAATTAGTCTATTGGATTCTTTTTCAACCAATCCAAGGGCTCCAACTACAACGGGAATTGTTGATGTTTCCATGTGCCACATTTTTGAGATTTCGACTGCTTCTTCTCCTTCTTCTTCTTCTTCTTCTTCTTCTTCTTCTTCTTATTATTATTATTATTATTATTATTATTATGATTATTATTATTATTATTATTATTATTATTATTATTATTATTATTATTATTATTTCTGTTATATACACATTTCCTTCCGGGTCCCAAACTAAGGTTAGAAATGGATTCATGACATTTTCAATGATCATTTTTTGTAAGAAATAAACCCCCTAAACTTTCCATAGATAAAGTTCTTCGTAATATGTGGGCTGCACTTGTGGGTACAAATTTTGTATTTCTTTAAGGCATGGGCTACTAGAAATCCCTTCAGTGAGTCTATCGGGACCTTTTTCAATCAATCTGAGCGCTCCAACTACAAATGAAATTATTGATGTCCTCATGTGTTATATTTTTAAGATTTCCGTTTCAAGATCCTTGTATTTTGATAGTTTTTTTTGAAGATCTTCAAAGATACTTAACGATTATTATTAAACAAAATGACTATTTTTTTCTTTTCTCGAATCGCGCTCTTCTATTAAGTATTATTATTATTAACATCATGTTATTATAATGAATATGATGATATCAGGATATGTTTATTATTATGATAATAATATTATTACTATTATGATATTAATATTATTATGATTATGATTTTATTACATTATTAAGATGATGATATATTATTATTATTATTACTTGAATATATATTCTTTTAAAACTAGCTTAAAAGCCGCTCAATCCTACAGAAGTTTCTTGATTGGGCCTTCATCACAATAGGCAGGGAAGGGTAGATGCGATAGGCATCAATAACCTACAGAATAACTCAAAATTGATCGCTGCATTTAAGTATTGCATTAATATTTAAGCTTACCTTTTAAAAGTTCAACAATAATTCTTCTGCAGCCACTTAATTTATAGACAATTTGATGTACGTAAGTCCTTACTTTCCGTACAATTATTTTTATTTCGTGGTTGATTTTCGCTCATTTTCGCAATTAATTTCGATTATTCCCAAATTTATTTACAAGTTATGAAAATTATTATCGTACAAAAGAAAAAAAAAATTGTCACAAAAAATCACATAAAAAAAAAAACACCAAAAAACAATCTCACTAATGAAAACTTGAGAATCCAAGATTTCAGGATTGCTTGTCAGGATCCGGCCCAGAATGTTTTTTTAATTTGCTCACGGAGTTGGCCTGATTCCAAAAATGGTATAATATGTTGGGCTACGGCCTCTAGGAGTAAAGTTGAAAACACGGATAATTTTATTTCGAAACACTGTAATTTGAGAACAGTAATTTTTTCATTTGAACATGAGCTATTGTATGTTAGAGATTTGTGTTCATTTAAGTTGAAAAAGTGTGACACTGATATTCGCACTTATTATATAGATGACCCTTTTAAGCTATAATAAGTTTATAAAAATATGTAGAAAATCAATTGGAAAATTTCAGTAAAACAAGCCTTCATCGAGTTTCACACACCATTTTAAAAAATCTACTAAAATTCAACAAATTAATGTAAGTTAATGGAAGTTTTAGTATTGATTTAATTATTACTGAAGGAAATTCCAATTTTAATGGGAAAATACGATTCTAAGTTCGAAATATTGTAAGTTGAGCAACCATAGATTATGGACTGTCAGGAGTTACTTCGTTTAGCTTAGTCGAACATAGGGCTACAATGGTAGGGCACCAAGTGAGAATCAAACTCACAACACAAGCAGGGATCTAGAAAACTCGTTAACTAGACATTGCATGTACATTATGATTATTATTTGTAAGCCTGTTTAAATCTGATATAGGGCTAGAAATGTGAAGACCCGAGTGAGGATCTAATTCATTACATTAGCAAATTCGTATGTGTGACAAATATACTAGCCATCGTGCAACAATAGGCGCTCTATTTCTTAAACTAATCGCGGTCTGGTACAAGGCTACTGGTATAGGGTATAGGGCACCCAATGAAAGCTGAACGCAATATAGTAGGACACGATTTGCAGGACAACACTCAATCTACAGCAGGTTTTTTAAGAATATGTTTATTTTATCTGGCATAAGGGCACAATTGTGGCGCACTTTGTGCTGCTAGAAATCACTACATTAGTTTGCTAAACGTTACAGCCAATCGTTAACGGCCGGCAACATATTCAGACAGTGTGTTAGAACGTACTATTTGTTTATTGTTATTTATTTTGTGGTCCCTTTCATACGTTACTTCCCGTTAATTGCTGGTGTTCCCAGATCCACCCTGACTAGGGGTGGTAGGACCTGTTAGGGTTCCAGCTATGGGCAAATAATGAATCTCCAAACAAAAACAAGACACTATGAAAGTGTACAAATATATTTTTATAATAAAAATAACAGCAATACATTTTTATATAAAAATTACTAACAATACCCACGTAATCGCACAGCACCCTCCCCGGTCGTCCAAGACTTCCAACACCGCGGCTGCTCGATGAACATCGCTTTGATCTCAGACCTGCCCTATCCCACGTTGTGATTTAAGTTTGATCATAAGGAGGCCAAGATAGAATCGTCGCTGGTATTTTCATGTTGGGCTGGTCCAAGAAGGGTGAAGATGTACAGGAAAAAAACAAACAAACAAAAAAACACACTCCAATAAACTGAACAAAAAGTAAATATCGTTTTTATATCAGTCTTCCATACAATAATTGGTTTATATCAGAGTTCGCATGCAATTAATTATAAACTTAACCCGCGTCTAAATCGGAAGTGATATTGTTGTTGACTTGGTAAAATTTGGTTTGCTGTTTTGGTAAAGTTCGGCAAAAAGCTAAAGTCGGAGGTTCTCTTCGGCAGGCAATTACGTGGGGTGTATCACGAACGGTGGCTGGGACGAGCTCTCTGCCGCCTGTCTCCGTCTGCGTATACGTCTGATGAATTCACTTCGTGCATTCGTATTTATTGACATTTGTTCAAACTGGGGCGAGGCACGACGCATAGGGGAATTTCGGTAAATCCCCTTTGTTGTCAGCTTACTTCATAATTCTGGGTAATTTCTTTCTTCTACTCTCTTATTATTACCTCTCACTAAACTTACTCATCCACTCCACCTCCTGGTATTAGGTTGGTGCAAAAATAATGACGTAATAATGTCGTTTTTTGACGTTACGTCAAAAAACGACATTATTACGTCATTATTTTTGCACCAACCTAATATTTCAACTCAACTTTCGACCAGGAGAAATCAACTCCAAATTCGTTGTTTATGAAAATGAAGTTTCCGCTTTACAGCTTGCATTTTCACCTGCGTAGAACACATGTCAGTCATCATTGCCCTCTATGTCTGGGTCATTTTCCATTGTTCAAACCCACGACACCCCAATTCCAGGTGTCGTCTATATGTGAATTAAATCGTCAATCTTTTCCCATGAAATTTATGTATTAACCCTTATTGTTCCAAAGTCTTTCAATATATCGTTTCCTCTATTCATAAGAGAACTTTCTTACGTTTTACCAAAACTTTCTTCTATTTTAGCGCGACAACGACAAATAGTATCAGACCTATATATAGTAAAAATAGAATTTTTAAAGCAAAATGACCAACAATCCATTATTATCATAGAATTACCAACAATACATTTTATCTGTAGTTGGCGTTGCGTTCAAAATATATTTAGCTGGAGCTATGAAATTGTGTTCAAAATATTTAGATTTCGGCATTAAATAACCCATAGAGATGTTGATATACCGCTAAACAAAATCAGAACCCCATGGGAGTTTAAATGTAGTTTAATATGTCTGAGACTCAGGGCGCCGTTGCCCCAAACAGTATCTATCCATCGAGAAAGGGCTAGGGTTAATCTCTGGCTCCTGAGACGTTCAAAAATAGTAACTGTTACGGAAGCTTCAGTAATTTTTGTCCCTAGACTCATGTAAGCGTGGATCCCCCACTTTAATTTTGGCATTGTACCATATTCGGTCTGTGTGGGCGGGCAATTAAATATCTACACAATAGATAAGAATACCTGACCTAAATGTGTTGGTCTTATCATGATGTCATCCAAAGCGACATCTTTACCATGACTAATCTTGTTGGTAACGGAAGTTTCTGACAAGGAATGATGGATATTTATTGACAGATATTTATTAAATGCCTCACGGTATAGAGGGTGGGCGGGCAGTAAGATTATCTTACACTAATCCTCTAAAGGAAGTGGGATTATCTGATTGCCTCGAAGATCCGTATTCAGAAGCTTAGCTTTAAATTGAACTAGAACACCGATCTTGGGCACCTTTAGGAAATAAATAATAACCTCAGGTCCTACTCTCTGAGTATCTCTATAGAAGAAAACAGAAGAGGTTTTTTTTTTAATGTATTTATTAATCAGCTATAAAGTGTTCAAGCCTTATTGATTCCTAATTTAAATTACTTCATCGAACGAAATTCGTGTTGTGTAGAAAGATGTCCAACTTTCTTTACACTAATTTTTTTGATTTTTTTCCCGCAGTAGGTTGCCATTTCTTTCTGCGGTTACCATCCAAAGCTATAGAACCCGGTCTGTCCTGCTACTTACCTATATAGCTGGGGGGGGGGAAGAAGAGGATTCATACCTTTCTCAAGTGTATTAGTACATAAGTGAATGTAATGAATTCGACTGGAATTCGAACTCGGCTCTCCAATTCCTCAAACCGAGCCGCTATACATTACTCCATCGTGCCTCCAAGGCAAGTATTACTATGGTGAATTCAATATTTACCGAGATCACCACACGTGTGACCTTGTGCCAAACAAAACTAAATCCAGTAATATTAATTTAGAGTAAACGATTCGGCGTAGAGTAAATGTTTAATGAGGCTAGTCTGGTTGACTGTTATTCCTGAGTAGTGAGTTCGAACCTCAATGAGTGCCCCATACAAAATTCGAAGGCTTACGGCCACATCACGTTGAAACGCCGGTTTCCGTACGATCACCGAAGTTAAGCAACATCAAGCCTGGTCAATACCTAGATAGGTGACCGCTTGGGTGCTGTAAACTTGGATATGCGGGTGGAGTAATGGATAATGGCTCGGAATTGTTAATCGGAGAGCCGGGTTCCAATCACCGCTCTGTTTGTTATATTCACTTACGCGCATATACCCTTGGGAAAAGTATGAATCCACCTCTTCTCCCCAAGCTATGGGTTAATTAGTAAAACTTGTATCGCTATATCATTATTTAAAAACATTTCTTACAATCTAAAAGTATTTTGTAGCATTAAATAACCTGAAATGGTTTGATAAGAAGTAAAAAACGAATCAATAAACCAAAATTCGACATAAAACCAACAAGGGTTAACAAAAATCGGAAAATCAACCAACTAACAATCTGGCCCACCGGAAGCTATTTTTACAGACTATTGCGATTGGTTGATTGTTTTTTTACGGCTTATAAACCCTTTACAGGCTATTTAAAGCCAAAACAAATTTTGAATTACAAGAAAAAAAAATATATAATATTTTTTTTAGAATATCAATGATTTTTCCAGATACAAGTATTATTATTTAACCCATATCTAGAGGAGAGGAGATGGACACTATTTTGAATTCAATCCTGAGTATCCTACACATCGCTGTTACAACTACTGAAACGTATTACTGGTCTTGTTTCAGAATAAAATCGGTTTACTTAATATCGATATGTTTTCTATTCTTTCTTAGGTGCGTATGTTGTCCGAGGGAATGTTGTTCAGTATATATATATATATATATATATATATATATATATATATATATATATATATATATATATCTTATTTCATCGCTAAGTTTAATTATTTCGACTAGGTGTCCATGAGTAGAATGTCACATGACATTAAAGGAAGACACGTGTAGCTTTACGCTTGTGTGTGTCCCACGATCAGAGAGCTACATCAGAGTGACGTGTACTTCGCCATGTGCTTCGCGACGTGTAGTCAGTTCATCTATGGGTTAAATATCACTATAGACTGGACTCTCTAGTCTTGGATGGCAACTTGTCAAAGAGAAGGAAAACTCTGAATTCAAAACATAGAGAAGATAATGGGAAGTCACTCTACTATCATACCTAAGAAGTCATGACAGATAATAAAGGAAAGGAATCTGTGAAGAGAACTATGATCGCATACGTCCTGAAGAGACATAGCATTAGGAATAAAAAAAAATGTCAGTCACGTGATTAGCTACATGTTAATAATTAGGTACGTGTCTTCCTTTGATTGGGTCGCGGATCGAATCCATGATTCTTTTTGGTTAAATCACATTGCTAAATATATTCCACGCGCTACACGTACATCATAGGCCGTAAAAATATTCCTGTTCTTAAGGAAAAAGGATCAAATTAATTCGAAAAATATAATTTCAGAATGATCAAGTATTTCATCAAAATGTACTCTTGAATTGGTCTATATTTTTATCATTACTGTTTTTTCGGAATGCAACACGCATCAGTGTATAAGACACGCCCTTATTTTGAAGACAAAGTTTTGGAGAAAAAAGCTACAGTCGTATTCGAAATATTTTTATTGAACAAAAATTCAATTTGATACTTTAATATATATATATATATATATATATATATATATATATATATATATATATATATATATATATATATATATATATATATATATATATATATATATATATATATATATATATATATATATATATATATATATATATATATATATATATTAAAGACATTTTTATGTTTAACGTTCTTTTTATAGATACAAGTATTTAAGTAAATGCTCTGTTTATAATAAACATTATAACATTTACCGGCCGAGTCGGTTAAGGCATGTCAGCGTAAATGACGGTTCCGTATACGATCCAGGTTCGAATCCTGTCAAAGGACGAATATTTTCTATGAAAATTTCTCGGACATTCAGGCCGGTAAATGTTATTTAATACTGTTTATTATAAGCAGAGCATTTACTTAAATACTTGTATCTATAAAAAGAACGTTAAACATAAAAATGTCTTTAATAAATAAATTGTCGGACTTTGTCCATTTCTTAATGTATGATATATATTGTTCTAAATACAAAAGAGATCAATATGTCGAAATAAAAAATATCTCACAAATTAAAAAAAAAAAATTAAAGGAAAAAAGAAAGAAAAATATTTACTGTTTGTTTAGCTTTGTTTCAAGACCTACAAAAATCTTCACTGCTTTCACTCTTGTTTGGGAAGGAATCAGACATTTTAGTAGTGGGTCCAATATTATCATTTATTTTACAAAAAAAAAATATTTTTATTACTGTAAAAATAAGTTAGTCTTTAGCGCAATAAATAAATGTTTCAATGTCTATAGTTTTTTTTTTTTTAGTTTTTTGTGAACGTTCTTTTGAGAAAGGTGTATTTTTGAGAAAGCCAGACGGTTTGTGAAAAAAAATTGTTACAAGAATAAATCTTCTAGAGTTAGCGGTTAAGACCATCAAAATTGATTGTGATTTGTTAAGGATTCATTTTTGAATTTATTGAAAAATATTCTTTCGTATTTACTAGCCAATGAGAGACGTGATCTCAAGCCCTTATAAATGCCCGGATAGTGATCCTTTTTTTTTTTTTACCTAATAAAAGAAATCCGGTTAAGAGATACCTTGAGAAAGCTGTGGACATCGCATCGAAAAAATTTAGACGTCAAGTAGAAACCATTTTGTCTTGAAGGCAGATAGTTACAAGCCAGCAGCAGAGAACCGAAGGAATTTTGATGTTCACAAGTCAAATTTCTCCTGTGGTTGAAAGAACAATTAACGAAATGAACACAAAGATATTCCTGAATATAAAAGAAAAAGACATTTCAAAATATTGCTAAATATCCCAGAGATAATCGTGGGATGAGTAAAAGTATATATTTTTTTCGTTTTTTCAAAAGGTGGTTGCTTCTTTTATCTGCCTTTCTTTTTTTTTTTTCTTTCTTTGTTTGACATATTTTTGCAAATGTAACCCTTTTGTTATTTTTGAAACTCTAATCCCTTTTGTCATATTAGAAATCGTTATCCTACCTTAATAGGTGCATAAAGGAAATATTTGTGCAAATATATTGTGTATATTTTTATACTGTTAAAAAATGTTTTCCTTTAAAATCTTTCTCAATAGTTGAGTCTTGTTTACGACTATTTAGATTTACTTTAGGGATAAAGAGAAGCACGAGTTCTATTTTTCAATTCTATTCCTATTATGTTTTTTTTGTGTGTGTGTTTGGCGCAAACATTTATGATTTAGTAGGGTGTTACATTTTTATAATTTTTTCCCACGATTTCTTCACCCACATGCACACTATGGCAGGTCGATTTTGCACTCAGTTTGAAAGTTTAACATGATAAATAATGACACAAAATATTTTTCCAAATAGTTAGTTTTTTGAGGAAACGAGTTTTAAATTTAAGTTTAATTTCAAAATCATAGTGTTGGAATTTCATTCCAATGATCAGTGAAATCCTTATAGCACGGACTTATATTAAGTTGGTGCAAAAATAATGACGTTTTTGACGTATTTTTTAACGTCAAAAAACCTAATAAAATTTATAATTTACTGAAGCTTTACAAATTTTATATGGACAAGATGCATGGAACAAGCACATTATTACTAAATCATTGTGCCATCAAATAAAACCATCATTTAATTCAAAGGGAAATTATACTGAATAAATTAGCTGTATTATGATGTAATCATACTTATTATAAAACCCAGGTTGTGTGTGTGTGTGTGTGTGTGTGTGTGTGTGTGTGTGTGTGTACGTTTATATATTGGATCGGATTTCCTACATTTTTCAACCGACAAAACTTCACAGGTCAACGTAAAATTACCCTGCGGTGGTTCTGACAGTACCTAAAATTGGAAAAACACAATTGTTTTTGCACGAAATCAATTTGAAAACACGATTAAGAGGCATCGCTGTTTCGAGAATGAAAGGGGGACATCTCATATCGAGTTATACTTATTATAAAACCCAGGTTGTTTGTTTGTGAGTGTGTGTGTGTGTGTGTGTGTGTGTGTGTGTGTGTGTGTGTGTGTTCGTTTATATATGGGATCGGATTTCCTACATTTTTCAACCGATTTCAATAAAACTTCACTTTTTTTTTTTGGCAGGTAGTGTTTCTTATTGTCTTGCACACTTTTTTCTTTGTTTTTACATTCATAATGCTTTAAAAATTCCATTTACAAGACAATTGTTTATAATAAAATTCTATTCAATCGGTAGACTCATAACGATTGAAAACAATGTTTTTGTTTGAGTTTGGGTTTGGCCAATTCGGAAAAAAAAAAAAAAAAAAAAAAACATAATTAAGACATGCGTGTCCGTCAACCTTAAACAATAATCTTTGTCAATTTTATTTTTCAGTCTTTATGATGGTCGATACTTGATCTATCTCTTACTGTTATATCCCCGGGCAACGCCGGGCTCTACTGCTAGTATGTTATACAGTGCAGTAATTTAATTCGAATGCAAATTTAAAATATTTTGTCTTAGAATGTGTGCCCTCAAATATTATGGTTCTATTTCTTTCTTTTTATTAATCATGATCTAACAAACCTTATTTATTGAGTAGCCTTTTTTGGGATTATTTTACTATGTTTTTTACACCGTATTTACTTATCGAATACAGAAAATATTGCATATTTGCTTGTGGTGATTCATAATCAGAATTCTAGTTTGAATATATTTTCCGTTTAATGTATCTAATACAAAAGATATTAACTTTATTTGGATTTATTCTTGAAATAGTAAAATTTTGAAGTCAGTTTGTACGCAAAGACCTGCGGAAATTAGGTATTTCTCTAAATTATTTTCAGGCCACCTTTAAAACTAAATGCTCAAAAATTGCTGAAAACTCTTAATCTAATTTTTCGATGTCAGTACTTATATCAAACCTCAGCTTTTGTCCCAAGTGCAATGAGGATTTTCTAAAAAAAAAAAAATAGTGAAAAATCAACCTGCCCTGATTTACACCTGAGCAACAGTCGGTCTATTCCGTCGTCCAGTTTTAGGTTCTCATAAATAAGCTTTTGCGTTGCATCAATTAATATTATTATGGTATATGACCACTAGCATCTTCTATTAATTGCATAGAATCCTCTTCGACCTTTAAAAATTGTCATATTTATAGAAATTCTTGTTTTCTCTCATCCAAAACTCATTCATATGGATTATCTTCGAGATATTACCACTATGCTTCTTTCTCTTGCAATTTCAGTTTATCACTTTTCATTCCTTCAAACACAAGCAAATTTTGGGTTTAAAAAGCTGAGGAAAACTCGATCTATTTGAAAAATATGTTAGAATAACTGAGAACTGCGAGTAACCGACCTGCATACGGATAGAAAATGAATTGAGTAGCTATACTAAAACAGAGATGTGAGACAAGAATACGTTTCGCCACCAGATTTATTCAAATTCTATAGCGACGTTATCCTAAGGGAACTGGAGACCCTACCAGGATTTATTAGCGGTGGGAGTAATCTTAACAATATAAGGTACGCAGATAACACTGTGTTGATGGCCGACTCGGAAAGGAAACTACAGTACGTCCTGGACAGGATCGTAGAAGAAAGACAGAAGAAAGGATTAACTAGCAACTGCAAGAAGATAGAAAATGGCTATCAGCGAGAGAAAAGGCCCAAGATGCCAGTTGCGAATTGGAGATATAAGCATCAAGCAGGTACAGAAACTCAAATATCTGGGAAGCGTTTTAACAAAGGATGGAAAATGTGGCACCGAGATCCGAACAGACATTGAGCGAGCAAAAGAGCCATTCCAAAAATTAGGCAAGATGCTGGGAAACCGAAAAATTTCATTAGAAACTGTTGTGGTGTCTTCCCTCTAATAAGGATATAAGTGGACTCTTCCACTTACTATAAAGTAGTAGGAAAGTAAGCCCCAGGGGAATAGTGATATAGACTGAACGCTCGTCAACCAACACACACTCTCAGGTCGTGTAACTCACTTCTGTTGTATTTACTGTACAATACGCCACTATTTATCTGTAACCTCTTGTTTTGTTATTGCTTAACCAATTACTTGGTCACAACAGAAATAAAATAAAAAAGTGTGCTGAGCCTGGTTAGACATCCGACCGTCTAAGGTCGCGACCGAAACTCGACCGATTTAGTATCAATCGGAGATCCTAGCTGCTAATTGACGCCCGGCAGGGAGAAAGACAAATTTTTGCATATTTATTTTTTCATACACACACCAGTGACGCAGAACACAATCGCCAGTAGAGTCTTGCAGTTTCTCTCTCTCTCTCTCTCTCTATATATATATATCTATCTATCTATCTATATATATATATATATATACATATATATATATATATATATATATATATGTAAGCAAATATATGGATATAGATCCGACAGTATGAAGAAAAATATACGGAAAAAACAAACAAAAATTCTAATATGCAATTATGCAGTTTTAATGTTAAGACTGACATTATATTAACATTAAAAATGTTAACGTTGGCATTATATTAACATTAAAACAGCATAATTGCATATTAGGATTTTTTTTGTTTTTTCCGTATATTTTTCTTCATATATATATATATATATATATATATATATAGGGAGAGAGAGAAAGATTAAATAGGCCGGTTAATGAAATTTAAAGGAAAAAAGCCAACAAAATGATAGTAATATTGTCAATAAAACTGATATTTATTACATATTAACCTTTTGACTGAAACGAAACACGAAGAGATCGATTTTAAAGTAAGAATTTTGCTGCTTTCTTTTTGAACGATGCGAGGAATAAACAAAGAAGTCGGATTTACTCTTTCGAGGAATGTTGTTGGTTAGAGTTCTCCCTGTGGAAGTTAAACCCCCTGAGTAAACCCAAATCCCTGTTTATGTTAGAATTTTTTATGAAAATAAATCTCAACTCCGATCTACATCTCTCCTCTCGGCTGTTGAATGTAGACGCCAAAATCAGGCATCCGATGTGATCTGCATTATGATATGGTAGGTTGAAGTATTTTGAGACAGGTAAATTATTGGTGTTGTCCCTGACGATTTTCTAAATGGTTGTTAAATCGAAGTCGGAATTCTGTACCGTTTCTTCCATATAGTTACCTTGTTGCATATATATATATATATATATATATATATATATATATATATATATATATATATATATATATATATAAAACTTCCCAGATCAATTCTGTGGACAAGACAGATTGGTATAAATAAAATGACAATTGGAAAAAAGATCTTAGATTTTGCCGACGCGTTTCGTCTTCCGATTTTTTCAAGGCAAAAATGAAATCGAAATGTTCTTGTTGTTATAGTTACATTAAAAAATCCAAATTTAAAAAGATAGACGCTTCTGTCTAAGCCTTTTTTTCTGGTTAATGTAAATTACATTTATACTAAGAGATTGACATGGAAAAAAAAAAAAATCTCTTAGTATAAATGTAATTTGCATTAACCAAAAAAAAAAGGCTTAGACAGAAGCGTCTATCTTTTTAATTTTGGATTTTTTAATGTAACTATAACAACAAGAACATTTCGATTTCATTTTTGCCTTGAAAAAGTCGGAAGACGAAACGCGTCGGCAAA
The DNA here is from genome assembly GCA_963932145.1 of Acanthosepion lycidas. Lineage (NCBI taxonomy): Eukaryota > Metazoa > Mollusca > Cephalopoda > Sepiida > Sepiidae > Acanthosepion > Acanthosepion lycidas. The sequence continues at coordinate 51,503,736 of OZ010600.1, read as the reverse complement.
ATCTAAGATCTTTTTTCCAATTGTCATTTTATTTATACCATATATATATATATATATATATATATATATATATATATATATGCGTGTGTGTGTGTGTGTGTGTGTATGTGAGAGAGAGTATGTGTTTTGAAAAGTATAAACATTCTATGTCTACTAAATTTGACTATCATCTATTCTAAAATGCGAAAAATATTAGGTTGGTGCAAAAATAATGTCGGTTTTTTGACGTTAAAAATAAGCTTTCGTTATATTTTTAGAGCGAATCAGATAAGTCCAAAGACATTCGAAATATCGAAGGAGGAAACGGTTAACGTTTTTTTTTTTTATTTTGTTATTTGTCATCAACTATTAGTCCAATATGCAGATTTATATTAGGTTGGTGCAAAAATAACGACGTAATAATGTCGTTTTTTGACCTTAAAAAATACGTCAAAAACCGACATTATTACGTCATTATTTTTGCACCAACCTAATATATCATATCACACACACACACACACATGCACACACACACACAATTATATATATATATATATATATATATATATATATATATATATATATGAGTAGTTGAATGAAAGAATTACGCTACGGATTTCGACGCTCGTAAGGACCTCTTCAGACTAATAATGGTTTTATTGATGGGAACTTCTAAAGAGTTAATGGATTTTATTTTTTAATCCGACCTTTTTTTTTTATTACTTCAAACATTATTTTTAGCGGATAGCCATATTTGAGTAGAATCTCACTTTATTTTAAACAGTATTTATTTAGTCTACCGGCATGCGTACTCGAGAAAACCTAATAATAAAATAAAATGTGCCCTCTGTGGATAAGGAGTCCGATTCCCGCTAATGCCTCATTCTTGCGACCTTGTGCCAGACTAAACTAGGGTTTTCATATTTTTTTAAGCAACGCCCACTTTCTTTTGTTCTCGTTACCCGCAAGGGAAGACGTACGTTTGTTTTGTACTCATTGTTTGCATTATGGTTTACTAAGGCAGAGAACTACCCACTAAAAAAGGTGAGGTAAGTAGGAAGGGTGTCCTGTGCCGACACTAGTAAGCCTCGAGGCCAGCTCACCTTGAAAAATTAATTTACCTGGGCTCAAACGGTGGGGGTGGAATACGCAATTATCTTAGCAACAAAAACCGCATAATTTAACTTTCCTTTTATTCACGGAATTATTTAAGCAAATGCCGGCGGGAAATATTCAAGTGACAAGATGATTAACTTTATATAAATTATTGATATGTTTCTTCGCATTTCATCATTACAAACAAACCACCGATTTTCCAGCAAACAAACCATCCGGTATCTTTTTAATCCGGATAGAATTACGCTTTGATTTCTTGACGCTAATTACAAATTAACTATTATATTCATATTTAATATTGATTTAATTTAAATTTTTAACATTTTTCAAACTTTAAAAATATGATTATATAATTACGAATTTAGTCGTCTACTGTAATTACACAATCTCGGTTTGGTCCGACGAAAGCATAGATTTCTGAGATTAGCGCTACCGGAAAATGAGACGTGCACTTGTATTGGAATATTTTAAGGAATAATAATGTCTACACGTCTGGATTAATTAAAATGGATTGAAGTTGTCTGAATTTCTTAGATAAAGTATTATCGTTATTAATTTTGGGCTGGCATTTCTTTTATTTTATTCCTGTAAATAGACGTAATAGTCTTAATTTTTCTTAATTTCTTTGATGAAGCATTGGCAATTATTATTCATTTTTGACTAGTATTTCTTTCATTTTATTTCTATTGCTTTACACTTAATAGTAATAGACGTAATAGTCTTAAGTTGTCTGAATTTCTTTGATGAAGCAATGGCAATTATTATTCTTTTTTGACTAGTATTTCTTTCATCTTATTTCTATTGCTTTACACTTAATAGTAATAGACGTAATAGTCTTAAGTTGTCTGAATTCCTTAGATGAAGCAATGGCAATTATTATTCATTTTTGACTAGTATTTCTTTCATTTTATTTCTATTGCTTTACACTTAATAGTAATAGACGTAATAGTCTTAAGTTGTCTGAATTTCTTTGATGAAACATTGGCAATTATTATTCATTTTTGACTAGTATTTCTTTAATTTTGATTTCACACTGTTCACACACCAACAAAATGGAACTTTTCTCTGTTGATTTATCTTTGAGTGTTATTTTTGTCTAATTTAGGGACATTGATTTCTTAAAAAATGGCAAATAGGCAACTATCCCGTCAATTTGAGATGTCCGAATGTTGCAGTTTTACATTTTGAATACTAATTTTCTAGTTAAGCTCATTGGAATAACGGAATTTTTTCCCCCTTCCACTTGACGTAGTGTTGCACTTATGTACTTTCTCGAGTCATTTCCAATTAGTTCCAGCCTCATTGGTTACCCTACTTATATGGTTTTGAGTTAAGATCAAATTAGAAAATAAAGGTAGTCAGCAAGAACTGGTGTATTACGAACAGCAATTTAATCTAATGTTAGTTTTTTGGTAGCCAATCCTATTTTAGATTCTATTCTAGTGTCTGTCTTTCTTCACAGTATCGCTGAATTGATGAGTAAGAAACTGATTAAGCTGTCGTATGAGTAAGCGTGTAACGTGCACACACCTATTACCCGATGATAATACCGGATATATTCTAGACTCATTTGTAACAAAAAGGGTGAAGCCATTGCCAGAGGTTAATATGCAAGCCTAAGTAGATATCTGAATTTCGAATGCTGCCTTTCAAAGCAAACAGGATCTCTACTCATAAAAGATTGCCACAACACAATATTCCTGCTTCGATTTTCCTTTGTGCCATGTCAACAGAATACGAGATTAATGTCGTCGTCCCGGTGACAACCATAAAATAAAAAGTTGCATTTGATCAGTTATTAAAAATGGCGGAGCGCTAAATCAGTTTTAAAGGTTCCTGATTCTATATTTTGTATTTGATTCTCTCATAAAATTAATATTTTTAGATCAACTTCGTACTGTAAATATTTTTTGTTTTGATTTTAAATACATATTTTTTGATTTTCATTTGTATTTATTTTCTAGAATGAGATATATACACTTTTAATGCCTATAAAACTTATAAAGGGTGTTTCATTAAGACGGATCAAAGTCAGCAGTAAATAAATCAATGTTATTCGTGAAAATGTATTTATTTCTCTATTGGATCATGTTATTTAAGTTATGTGTGAAAAATAATATCGCTCAAATGTCCGCCAAATCTGAAAGAAAAAAATCATTAGACGGTTAAACTTAATTCACATTTAAAATCAGTCCAAGTCTTTGAAGCTAATGAAAAAATAATGAAGTTTTTTAATTTATTTTTGAAAATTAATTTGGTTTAGTCCTGGGGTCTCCTCTTAGTGGCATTTTGGTTTGTTTATTTTTAGAATTTCTAAAATGTGGTCCTTTCAAAAATAAAAATAAAAATTATTATTTTATATACATAGATGCTTCCACAAAACATAATTTTACCCGATCTTGTCAACAAACTTAATAACATCGAAGCGACAACAGATTTTATCTTTGAATCAGAGTGTTTACCCTTCCTAGATATCATGCTACATAGAACTAATAACGACTTTCAGTTGGGGGTTTATAGAAAATCTACCAACAAAAATGACCTTATCAATTTTTATTCCTACCAATATAACAGGATAAAATCTAGAATAATTATAGGATTCCATTTAAGAGCATTAACAATCTGCAAACCCAAATAATTAACTGAAGAAGAAATATACATAGAAAAAACTTTCAAAACGTAAAATATCGTCATTATTTCATCAACAATGCTAAGAAAAACGCATACAAAATATACAACCACAAAAATATCACAACATTATTAATAACAATGGCAATAAACTAGATAAAAACACATAAATACTACCTACTAACTCCTTAACGTCTACTATCCAAAACCATTTACCAAATCTTAACAATATCAAAATAATTACAACGACATCCAAAACTATTATGCATTTGATCATAACCAAAAAGTATCCAAAACAATAATAATTCTGAAGCAGGTATATATAAAATAAACTACCACGTCTGCTCCTCCCAATACATTGAGGAAACGTGCAGAAATTTAAAAAAAAAAAAGTATCTGTGAACCCCTCCCCCACACACACACACAAAAACTTATAAACAACAATTTATCAAATGCATTAGTTACACATAGAAAGAAATTCAACCACAACTTTTATCTAAAAAATACCACACTTATTAAAAGAGAAAATAACTTAGACGAAAAATTCTCGAAACTTATCAAAATATAAATCTGCGCCGCGGGTGTTTTCAAATCTCTACATTCCTAAATAATTAGTACTTTCTCAAGACCATGAAAATGTTAAAAAATTCAAAGAAAACGATTAAATTTATAACCACTTATATATATATATATATATATATATATATATATATATATATATATATATATATATATATATATATGTATGTATAATGAATAAATTAATCCCAAATTAGAATAATTTAATTATAAATTATATTATAAAAAAGAAATATAAAAAATTCGACAGCATCATTTACTCATTTTGGTTCATCATACGTCACTTAGTATCCCTCATAATTTACATAGACTTTTCAGTTAGCCTGATGAATATTTTTGGGGAAAAAAAAACAAAAAAAATAACAGTATTTTTCTTCGATTTATAAATACTTGTTACAAAATGAAATCCTTACTTTTGCCTTGACTAAGTGCACCATAGAACGGCACGCGTCGCCTAAGATAAATTTCCCTTTTGTCTTTATTCATATAGTCCTTTTATAGATATATATTTCAGTTATATCCTAATAGCATATATATATATATATATATGTGTGTGTGTGTGTGTGTTCGTGTGTGTGTGTGTGTGTGTATTTAGGCAGCAATCCTTCTTTCCTGCACATTTCATTGAATACGACAGACAAGGCGCTTTTATTTAGTTTTTTATACAATTTCTCGTGTGATCTAATAATTTTTTCTTTACGAATGATAAATTATATGAGAACTGTCCAATTGTTCTTTTTATGTGAGCGCTTTCGACTATACATTTAGCCAAAGGTTGAAATATAATAAGGTTCAAGTTTGAAATATATTAACTGTTAACAAGAAGTAGTTTGTTGTATGTATGTATTTATATAATGTTTTTATTTTCAAAACACGGTCAAGATATTGTGTCCACGTTCATAGTTTATACTACTGAGTGTTAATATATTTCAATATCTTTTTGATAACACAGTAATGCATCTGTAGAATGAGGAAGCAAGATTATGTTTACATAGGTCTTTTTTAGGGGTGATTTCTGTGATCTGGCATTTTCTGTGATCCAGTAATGCCTTGGTCCCAAGGGTGCCGGTTTAAAGAGGTCGAACTGTATCCGTAAAATGTAAAACGAATAATTAATATATAATATTATAATTCCTGATGTACTGTACGATTGAGAAACAGAAAAATACAATCGGTAGAAAACAGATTCAAGAACATACAAAGATTAATGGAAAGAATAAAGCTAAAGGAAATAACAATACTTGAAGGGATCAAAAAAGATTTATATGGATCAGGGTACAGACCAAAATATGAAATGCCAAAGAAGTGATGAAGTGATTGAACAATAAAAATGAAAGTACGCGTTTTTTGTAAGTTTTTTTTTTTTTTTTTAAATCATTTCACATCAAGAAAATGGATGATTACTGATTGTGAAAGAAAATGAGAAAACTTTAATGAGGGGAATGTTAAAAAAGGAACAGGTTTCAGGAAGACAAAATATGGCGATTGACATTGCTTTTAAACTTTGAATATCAAAGTAAGATTTCTATGTGCCGTGTCCTTTCAGGACGTAGGCGATCATGGCTCTCCACCTCCCTTTATCCCTTGCAGATCTCAACAAGTTCCTTCCCTCTGCCACCCCCACCAAACCACGTTCTGTCATCTAATTGATTAAAGTCGTTAGATATGCGTTGTTTTCCCTTGTCTCTCTTTCCCTCTATTCGACCCGTGAGTATCAAATTCTCCAGGCCCTCTTTCCTCATTATATGTCCCAGAAACTTCAGCTGGCTCTTCCTGATGTTAAGTATAAGCCTCCTCCTTGTTTGTATCCTCTCAAAGACCCGTGTCTTTTATTTGGAACTATAAAAATGGCAACATTTTCTACACATTTCAGCATTTTTAATTTAGGAATGCAAATAAGGAACTTTTTATACACATTTCTGCTTTTTTAAATAGAAATATGAAAAAATGTACTTCCACACATTTCTGTTTGTTTTCATTTAGAAATATGCAAAAAATATTTTTTCTGCACATTTCTACTTTTTTATTTAGATATATTTAAAAAGCGACTTTTTTTTTTAAACATGATATCTTTTTCCATTCAAAAGCATAAAAAAGCCTATTTTTTTTCTACAGATTTATATTCTATATATGCTATATTTATGGGTAAAAGTGATCAGTGTCAGGTATTGAACGTATAAAGCGCCGTCCGCCCGTCCGTCCGTCCGGTTTTCAATCTCGGTGGATCATAAACAAACTGAAGTAACAAGTAGTAATTAATGTAGTTACACGTGATTAAAAATTAATTAACTCATTTAAAGTTAGATTTAAATATCAAACAGAGTGGAAGGTTTAAGAAACCATTCTTTATTAAAATTTTAACTTTCATTTCGCTTTTCGTCGCAATTGATATTGTCACATCAATAATTGTCTAATTAAACCGTAATTAAAATTTAAGTGGGGCACGGTATGTGGCTCAATTTTTTCTAACTTGCGTATTGTGACGTATTCGAAATATGACATAGTTTGGGTTCCTTAATGTCTTTTAAGAGTGACTTTATGTGAAAGGATAATAAAGAATGGTGATTTTAAATGAAAATAAAAATTGCGCGAAAAATAAATGTAAACAAGCTATGGAGATAGGTTGCGAAATATTATTATATATTAAAGTGTCGAATAAAGATAAAATAATAATTTCTAAATTATTATAGCTTGTACGTACATAGGACGCTGAAGGCCCAAAGGCCGTCCGCAGGAGATTCGGCTTCTAGGATAATTATAAATATAAAAGTGGCCCGAGAGGCTTGAAGATTGCATAAGAATAAAAGAGACTGTCGCCTCTTGGTATGGACCTTAGTTACACACATATATATATATATATATATATATATATATATATATATATATATGTATGTGTGTGTGTGTGTATTTTACAGTGGTGTTCAACTTCTACAAGGCGCGAGCGCTTCTCTAGATATAGCTTACAGAGTAAGCTTAAGCGGATATATGTAGAAAATAACGGTTAATCATACACATGAACAGGTTAAGATTATAGTTATCGGGGAAGAAACCTCTTGGGAGTCGGTTCCACAAGACAATGCTTCGTGAGAAGAAGCTGATTGAGTAGAATTTACATCTCACCAGTGTAACAGAAAGAGAATGAGGATGGCTCGCTACAATGTACGTAGAATAGCAGGTCTTAGCCCTGAAGGCTAACACTGATGAAACTAAGAAGTGTAGTTCATCTGAACAATCTCCATGGAAATAGCGATAGAACGGCGAGAGTCTCACGACATCTTGTGTATCAGGAAGGGGGTGCAGAGTGGAGAATAATTACAAGTCAACTACAAGAACGCCGTGATGCTTTTGGATTCTGTCCTGCCCATATATGTTAGCAGTATTCCATTTTCGGCCTGATCTAGCTCTTGTAAAAGTAGAGGAAATCAGGAGGAGTGAGGTACTAGCTGAAGCTGTACAGGGAACCGACCATTTTTCCAGCATCGTTCACGATGGACCGTATGTACGAGTTCCAGTTGAGGTCTCAATAGACTCTTAAGGCACGGGCCTCCCTGAGGTAAGATACGTTCATCACGATTGGTGAAAATTCTGGGTTCGATCGGCGATAGTGAAATGTTACTAGTTTGGTTTTTGAGGCATTGAATGTGACTAACCAGTTTTTTCCCCGCTGGGCTATTAGAGCTGTATCAGAGGTGAGATCAGCTGCCAACCTCTGGCCATCGGGCGGGAGTATTGGAGGTGCACCCATATCCATTGTGTCATTAGCATAGACATTCACAAATGATCGGAGTATACTCTTAGACAGATCATTTATGTAGAGTAGGAAGAGGGTTGGACCGAGAAGCAAACATTATGGGACGCCCGCGTTGATCGCCTTGGACTTAAAGGTCTTCCCATTAACAACTATGTTAATGTTTCCCGTTAGGAAAGACTTTATAACCAAAAAGACTCTTCCAGTGATTCCATAGCTAGGGAACTTGAGCAGTAATCCCATATGCCACACTTTGTCAAAGGCCTTTGAAATATCTAATGCGATCGTCCTTGTTGTGAAGTGCCTCACTAATTCTGTGAGTAATCGCGGTTAGGATATCAGCAGTGGACCGGGCAGATCGAAATCCGTACTGTTTGTCGCTCAAGAGGCTGTTCCGATTGAGGTGATCAACAACCGCCTTGCTGATTATCTCTTCAAACCAGTAATAACACTGAGGCGACTGATGGGTCTATACTGTAAGGTGGATAATCGCTCAACCGCATTTTTGAAAAGCGGGCATACACTTAACACATTCGACAGATTTCTCCTTCAAGCAGTAGTTAAATAATTTCGCTAAGATTGGGAATAACTCCGGGTTAATATTTTTAAGGGTTTTATATTTTTAAACACTAGGATTTTGTTGGGACCGGTAGTTTTCTTAGGATCAAAAGTTTTGATAAGTCTTAAGACTTCCCGGGTTGTAATAAAAATATTACTGAGATTGTGCTCAGTGAGACGAGGGAAGTCGGGAAGGGGATGGCCTTTGTCATCTAACGTTAAATTCGAGGCAAAGATTGAGGCGAAGAGTTTTGCCTTATCTGACGGAGACGAGATGACCTCGGGGCCATTTATAATAGTAGGCATTGATGCTTTTCAGAATTTGGTTAGAGATCTTCCAGAATTCCTAGAATCCAATTTGCTTGCTTTCAACTTTGGCTTGGGCCGCTCGAGCATAGCTACACTTTGCATTTTCTTGCAGCGATTGCAAGCAGTTCTGAATGCAACAAGTGTCCTACTACATCTCTTCCTGTCAGAGATATTGTAGTAGTGGTTATGATGAGGTATAAGTTCAGAATATTCGAGGGTAAACCAAGGATGGCTGTTCGATTTCTGCTGGAAGTTTTTCCGGGGTATAAAACTTTCCATTCCAGCAAGGATCCATTCTGATACGAGGGCAGCAATTTTGGTGGCAATCTGTGTAATTAAGAGACGTAGCGTAACAGTTATCGGCCTGGAAATTGGTATCGGCGAACTGAGTTCAAGTTCTAGCCTGGTACGACGCTTTTACTTGGAACTAATACCCTTAGGAAAAGCATACATGCACCACTTTTCTTCCAGTGATGAATTAAATAGAAGGGACAAAACTGGGTCTCTCAGCCTTGGGTGACAGACTTGAGTAACGATTAGTCTGAATTCAACAGGAAATCATTACACTATCTTTTTCTTGAAGTCAAGCCAATTCACTGATATTAAAGAAAAAGTAATCTATGGAGAGCCTTGATCGCCTATGTATCTATAAGTGGACACTAAGGTCAACACTGAACGGCGACAATCTGCTTCATGTTTGAATGCAATCTTTCATGCGTCAAAGCATAAAACAGACTGTCGCCTCTCCGTGTTGATCTTAGTGTCCACTTTTATATTTATATACGATCTATTCCTGACATTGGGCAATTTTACGCATGAAAAATAGCATACTTTAAGACTATATTTTTACCACACACACAGACACACACAAATACATACATACATACATACATACATCGAGTTCACTACATAACAGTGTGTTTATCTAAAAATAAATACGCTTAAATTCATTTTCCTTCCTGCCATGCACCCACAGCTTAGGGGTAAAATCTCTGACTGACGCCGATTCAATCGGGTTTCGATCCTAGCTAGAGGTAACCGAATGTCTAGCCACACTAATGAGGTGTGATACAGCGAAACCATCTCTCTGTGGATGACAATATATATATGATCCTGAAAAATTTATTTTGGTTGAGCTTTCTGGGGAGGAAATGTGAGTTTGTAAACAGTGACTATTACGGCTAATAATGCCAGACTCTTCGATAAATCGAATCGAGTTCTCTCAGTCACTGTGTGTTTATCTAAAAATAAATACGTGCACCAACAGTGTAGGGGTAAAATCTCCGAGTGACGCCAATTCAGCCGGGTTTTGATCCTTGCTAGAGGCAACCGGATGTCTAGCCACACATAAGCTGTGATAAAGCGAAACAGTCTGTCTGTGGATGACTATATATATATATATATATATTGTCATGTCGCCTCAGGATATGTATATAATTCTATGTACTTACTAAGTAATTAACGGTGAAAAATTGCCATAAAACTTTAAAACTATTAAAAATAAAATAAGAGGAAAAAGAAAAGTTATTCTAGCTGAGGTTGCATTAAAAAATCGTACTTCATTCAATTTTGAGTATGTTTTAAAATTATTACAAAGTTGAATCATTTATATGTTAAACCAAATTTCTGCAGTTGTAACCATTTTTATATTTTCAGATGGACGAAAATAGCAAAACAAGACATGCCTCGTGGTTGAAACAGTTGTTTATTTCCCAATGTTATTCAGTGGTCAATGTTCGAGCCCAGATAAAATGACAGGATTTCTAATGCTGATTTTCGAGGCAGCCATTTGAAATACCCTCCTGTTTTGCCAATTCCATTTTAGTCGTAATGGGCTAATCAGAGTAAATGTAAGAAATATCCCAAAATTTACCGATATTTCAACAAAATACATTTCATCTCCACCCACTGAAAAAAGAAATTGTCACAGATTCGATAAAAATGGGAAAATTGAGATCGCTTAATATGTACCCAATTTTATAGATTTTTTTCTTGAACTTTTAGAATCTTATGCTACTTGTGCTTGTCACCCCCGACTTCGTTAGTTTGCACGACCGTTACGCCCTGCCAATACCTCATAAATATTGAACTATTCCGTTTTGATTGCATAGAAAAACAAGGCATATCAGAGACGGTACTTGGTATCAGTGAAAAAAAAGAAAGAATATATATATATATATATATATATATATATAGATAGATAGATAGATAGATAGATAGATATGAACAGAATGAGATAGATAGATAGATAGATAGATAGATAGATAGATAGATAGATAGATAGATATGAACAGAAGGGGATAGATAAGTATGTAGATAGATAATAACAGAATGAGATAGATAGATAGATAGATAGATAGATAGATAGATAGATAGATAGAAAGAAAGAAAGAAAGAAAGAAAGAAAGAAAGAAATATTTAACATTCCTGTTAATATCGCATAAATAGTGAACTATTCCTTTTTGATCGCGTGAGAAGAAAAAAGATATGAAAGACCTAGTTTCAGTGAGAAAATGAAAGAAAGGAAGGAAGATAGAGAAGTGTTTAACGTCTGTTTCAGTGAAATGGAAAAGTTGTCAACATCAAATCTTTTCATTTGTGCGTCCTTACTTTTTCAAATAACGACCAGCATTCATATTTATGATTGTTATTGCAATATTTTGTTAAAGTTGTTAAACTCAAATATTTTAACGATGCGATAGGGGAACTTCTCCGGATATTCTATTGTAAAACTCGCATTGAGCTTACTCAATCATTAACTTAAGAATTAAGAGCCATCAGAAATTTCAAATAGGAAAACCGTGTGGTTTTCACGGGTTAAAACTAGTTGGTATAATTTTATTATATCAGTTTCAATAAAAGTAAATCAGCAGCCATCCACGAAAACTTTCCTCTTGTAACCATTCCAAACCAGTTTATTGCTTTATGAGGGTCCTGGAGCACTATTGCTCTGACCAATCAAAGCACGACACGAAAATATGTGTCTCTGTTTTTGTTTGTTTGTTTGTTTTTTGGCGGGGGGGGGGGGGCTAAAGTTAAATGAGAATCAGATGGAATAAGAATTATATAAGACAATTTGGGAAAAAATGACATAGATATATATCTAACCTTTGATGAAATGCCGCATAAACAAAACCAACCTTACTGAAACGAAACGTAATTCACATTAAACATCTCTAAACCAGTGGTTCCTAAACATTTTGATGTTGCCGCCCCCTTGGATACCAAAACACAACTTTAACGCCCCCCCACCACCACCACGTATAGTCAACCTTTGATTGAATTTTCTTAGTACTGCATGTCAAATGAGTATTTTAGTATTTCCCATAATAATTGTATAAGTGGGTTACGCTGTAAAAGAAAGACAAGGCACTGCAGGTACCATATGTGTGTGTGTGTGATGTATGGTTCAAATATGCTATGCCACCCTCTGGCCGCCTACTTTTTACTCACCGCCTCCTAGATCATTCCAACCCTCTCAGTATTCTCACTTTGGGAATTAATATATTGGTCTAAACGGTTGAATTTTATTTTAACAGTGTTGTTACAAAAACTAGATTTGAACTAATTTCAACTTAGTCGGGGGGGGGGGACATTTTCTTTAATGCGCAGGCCGGTAAACGTAATTCACTCAAAAAACAGCCGTCTACTCAAACATGGGCATCCACTAAAATAACGTTTAGCGTATTAAGAAATAATCTCAGATTAAAACGAAATCTATTAAATCCTTAGAAATTAATTTCATTTGAGTAAATTGACTTTTTATTAAAATGGTATTTTTCAGGTTAAAATTATCATCATAAAGGTTTAGATGGTTTTACAAATACATCGAATGTGTTGTTTAAATTCAAGCCCCCTTTATGTCCATGTGATGGATAACGGCTCGGAATAAGAAATCAGAGAGCCGTGTTCGAATTCCAGTCAGGTTAGTCACATTCACTTCTGCTGAAACACTCTTGAAAATAGCGAGACAGGCAGTGCCCTATAGACGACACTTTATTCCTATATAACAATTTGCAATTTGCAATGCTAAGAAATTTTTACAGTGAGTACTTAAGGTTAGGCACGAGGTCACAATAGCAAGATCTATTGGCTGAGATCAATGCGTGGTATCTGTTCTCTTCTTTAAATAATGGAGAGGCCCGGTCCCGTTGATCCCAAACCTGCGACAGCATGTTCATCATTGCATTAAATAGAGGGGGTTGGTGCATACAGACACCATCGTGACAGTAGTCACAGGGACTGTGAAATTCTTCTGCTTTGCTAAGATGTCCGCATATGGGCGCCCACATTAAATTAACTTTGTGTCACATCCCGCCCCCATAGGAAGCGAGTAAATATTTCAAAGCCATACAGTCAGGATCGAAGTGGCAGGCCGACCGGCCTTCGAGACCATCGCACTACGGCAAGCTCTCATCATAAAAATCACTCAAAATTGGTATAAATTGGTCATCAAAATGAGAAGGAACTCGTTCAAAAAACGTTTGTCTGAAAACTCACGCTTGGAACATTAGTTTTCTTGTTAGGCATTTTTATTTTGATTAATTATTTTCGTTTCTTTATATATATATATATGTGTGTGTGTGTGTGTGTGTGTGTGTGTGTGTAGCACACACGCGCACGCACAGGTACACTCACACAATAAATAATTATATACCAAACACGAATCAAGAGCCTGTGTAACAAGTTATTTCTTTGTATTTCTTTGTATTCACAGCGTCTTAAAAATGGAGGAAGCCTATTGGGTGGCGAAAAATAAAATAAATAAAAATAAAATAAATAAAAATAAATCCATCGGCTTTAAGACTTTATATTGGCAGCGTAACAAAGGCAACGGCAAGCCGAGTTGAAATTCTCACCTAAACTGTTACGGTCAATTTCTCAAAGGCATGAATCCACTTTTCCCTATCAGCCTATCCGCTATAAGTTAAATACAGTAGTGGATCTACATTTTAAGGGCCCTGAAGCTTGAACAATAGATTTGAGGATCCACCTACCAAAATGTAGACTATGAATAGAGCTCAATGATCCAATACAGTTTGGGGTTCGGGCGCTTCAAGCTCCGAAGAAATTCTGAAAGGTGAATGTTGAGGCCGTATAAAATGAGTATTAAAGCATATTCTAAGGTCACATTAGCTGCTTTAACCCAGGATTCTATCTATCTATCTATCTATCTATATTGTATATATAAATTTGTAAATTCTATTAGTCTGTCCATCACACCATCTAAATTAGCCATACATTGACCGGTCGAAATCAAAGTTTTGGGAGAAGTGCAAACAGATAAGGAGGGTACAAAGTACAGTTGGTTATTACTAGAGTACGTAGTTTAGTACAATAAATTTTCATTATTTTCCATACAAATCAGCTTATTCAAATTTCATCGATTGGTTTGCGAAATTGAACGAAACGTGGAGTTTGTAAATCTCGACAAAAAATGTTAGCGATAATTTCAACAATGAAAAATACTGTGAGGATTTCAACACACGTTAGCGAGTTGCCAAAAAACTCTAGTCACTAAAATGGCCTTAAAAAAAACATCGATCTTGTTGAAAAATTCATTCATTCAAAAAAATTGCTTCAGGGTACCCTCCGAGATTAGAGACCCTGAAGTTTAAGCTTTATGGTTAAATAGCAGTGCAAAGTGGGCTCTCTAACCTTGTGTGACAGACAGTCTAGGTCTAGGATTATTCTGAAATGAAAACAATGAAACCATTCCACTATCTTCGATGCCAGAAACTCACAACAGTTCATAGACAATAAAGAAACGAAATCCGTGCCATGTCATTAAATTTTTTTTAGAAAAACTGTCGTTATTTTAATCATTATGTTTTTTTATAATGCATTTTTAATGACACTTCAACAAGCAACACGATAAATCATAACAGCTGAATGAATTTAAAGCATGTACCTTTTAATTTGATCATAGTCTGATACATCGCCTAATTGAGGGTATTTTTGTGTAAATATGACAATGGGATAGTCACTTAATAGGAGTAGAGATTTTCCAAGCGTAGCTTAGATGTGGCACAGGGCCGAATGTATGGGGCACCCAGTGAAGATCGAACTCACTACTTAGTCGTAATTGTTCTAGCAAGACAAGCCCGCTAACCACTACACCGCCTCGAGGTGCCCAAATGGTGATTTTCTAAGCGTTGCTTAGATGTGATACAAGGCCGAATGTATGCGACACCCAGTGAAGATCGAACTCACTACTCAGTCGTAATTGTTCTAGCGAGACAAGCTTGTTAACCATTACATCACGCCGAGGTGCCCCTCACTTAATATAAGTAGGTAAGTTCGCCTATCGTTCGATACATACTCCTCTCCGTTCTTTTGAACAGAAATAGTGGCTTATCCCTTGTTTCATATTTAGGATTGGGTTTCCGGGTCCTTCTAAAGTATTCACATTCTATTTCATTCCCAGTAGCTCCCTTGAGTCTTAGTGGCATTATGGCCTTGCTTGGGGTGAATCGATTTTTAAAAAATGGAGAGTAAAGGCTGCCTGCTTAAAAATATAGAAAGAAACGGCTTTCGAAATCATTGCTTAAAATAAAGTTTTGCTGCCAGCAGGCGTAAATCTAGTCGGTAGAATGGTTGTACGAAACAAAAACAAATGAAGCCAGTTTGTCTTGAAAATCAACATTCAAAGTTTTTATTATTTTTATGTATGTTATTTTCAAGTATGAAGATTCCTTTTGTAATGTCGTTTACATCATTAATTAATACGTCGTAGTCACGCAGAAAAGCCATTCCAGAAATAGATAACTCACTTTTAAATGAAAGCACTTTTTCATTTTAACATTTGCTTTTTTTAGTTTCTTTTTGTTACAAAAGAAAAATATTTAAAAAAACAAACAAAGTATATATTAGGTTGGTGCAAAAATAATGACGTAATAATGTCGTTTTTTGATGTTAAAAAATACGTCAAAAAACGACATTATTACGTTATTATTTTTGCACCAACCTAATATAATTTAAGTCGAAACAAACAATATAAAGTCAAGCTAAAGCATTTTATATTATTTTATTTTTATTATAAAGTAGCTTAAAAGCCGCCCAATCGGAGAGTTGTGTCCCTTTAAGTTGAAAAAGTGTGACACACTCACACACTGACATTTGCATTTATTATATAGAAATTAGAATCTGTCTATATTTCTGGGATGAGGTATTGTAACTATTTACATTGTTCAGACTTTTGTCCTCATCTTTGTTGTCACATTCACGGCGTTTAGGTCGCGGTACACCCAGGTCTACTTCAAGTGATTGAAATTTCGAATCGAACCCTTTATTTCTTCCACCGGATTACTTCAGCCAGCGCTTGTATCCACTGGGCCATGTGTCCTTGGGGACGGTTCAAAATCCCAATCTCCTGAATAAGGCCGGAGCGTACAACGGCTAAAACGTTGTGAATATGACAACAAAGATAAGGACAACAGTCCGAACACTCTAAATAGAGTAAATATAAAAGTTAGAATTTCGAAGACTGCTGCGGTTGAATGTAAAATTGGAATTGTCTCAACATCGCTAAAACGACCATGGAAAGACTCAAGAGACATCAGTGTGTGCCAAGAACTGTTATATTATAGGAAATAAACCCTATTTCCAGCACAATTACATACCCATCTTAATACCATAGTAAAACACGCCTAAAATTTATTTTATACCTAATAACAGACAGTATTACAAACATGCCAAAAAAGATTGCACAATACAACACACGCCGTTTGAATCAAAGTGTCTATTAGTTAGAAATTAACATCACCATGTGCAATATTTGACCAATCGGAGAAAACTAAAACCTTATTTTTCTCGAGCCTACTTTCGGGAAAAAAATTCTTAAAACTTACAGATTTCAACTTTCATGTAGCAGAGACGCAAATGTCTCCAACTCTTTCAAACACAAGAGAAAACGTCGCTGCATATCCCTCAACCACTCCGTGCGTGCTGAAAGAAACATATGTCGGTGACTTCAAACGAATCATTTCCAACTACAAAGACGGACAATGAGTCGTCGCTAACGATAAAAGTCTTTTCTAAACCATAAATTTTCTGTGTACCAATTACCTAAAGACTAATTTAACTAAAGACTATTTTTAATCCTTTTCGACTCATTTGAATTCATGTACATATGTTTGTAATTACAAATTTATTTAACAGGCATGAGACCATGTTTTCTTTATTTTCATTTTATTATTATTTGGAATTCGAATGTTCAGATTTTTAATATAAACAACTTCAACGACTGAATCTCCTACAATACGCCACCCTGGGTAAGACGATAAACTACATCCGCGTCCTGGGTAAGACGATGAACTACGTCCGACAGCAAGACCTCTGATCAGGTGGTTCTGAGTAGCGTAGAACCAACTCTTAATTGCTGGTGTTCCCAGGTCCACCCTGACTCAGGGTGGTAGCACCTGTTAGGGTCCCAGCTATGGGCAAATACTTAACACCGAAACTTGGGTCAAAATAGTATGAAAGTGTAAAAATAGGTTTTAATAGCAGAAATGCTTTGTAAAAATTATTACCAGCAATAATTTTTTAAGAAAAATTATTAACAGCAATACTTTAAAAAAATTACCAGCAATACATTTTTACAGGTATACATTTTTTTTTTAAATATTACCAGCTACACATTTTTGGAAAAATATTACCAGCCATATATTTTTTGAAGAAAAAATATTCCCAGAAATACATTTAAAAAAAAAAAAATTCCAGCAATAAAAACTGTCGGCATTAAATAACCCATTGATGTTGATATGCCGTAAAACAAACCGGAAACCGGAAACCTACAATACGATATCATAGGAAATAACATAAAAATTAAACAGTTAAAAGTTGTAGTTGTCGATTGTACTGCAAATCAATCACTGAGACTCCGTTCTTGGTTTGGTTTGTTTTACGGCAAATCAACCTCAATGGGTTATTTAATGCCGACAATTTTTATTGTTGGTAATATTTTTTTTTTCAAAAATGTATTGATGCTAATATTTTTCCTTCAAAATATGTATCGCTGTTAATATTTTTTCCCGAAAATATATAGCTAGTAATAATGTATTGTTGTTAATTTTTTCTCTCAGGAAAAGTATTGCTGGTATTAATACCTATTTTTACACCTCCACAGCGTTCTGACCTTTATTTGGGGTCAACTATTTGACCATAGTTGGGACCATAACAGGTGCTACTACCCCGGGTTTGGGTGGACCTGGGAACACCAGCAATTAAAAGGTGGTTCCACGGTCCTCAAAACCTCCTGATCAGAGGCCTTGTTGTTGGACATAGTTTATCGTTTTATCCGGAACGCGGATGTAGTTTATCGTCTTTCTCAGGACGCCTCCGTTCTTGTTTACCACCTGGAGGCCAGTGTACCGGCGATGCTGATGATATAGGTGTTCTTAGTTGGTACAGGAATTATTTTGAATAAGAAATCACCATCCTATACCAAATATTCTAAAAACTAGGACTTTAGATAAACCTTTCTAAACAAGAAATTATGGTCTGGAATTGGAATGAGAATAATGATAATCCATCATGAACATTCAGAAAGGGGAATTGGTAAATTCAAAACACTTCAAATATCTCTGTGTATGGATCAGCCATAACAAAGGAGATAAGGAAATTGAACACGGGTGGGTTGCTCTAGGAGTACTTTTGTTCAACACCGTAAGATGCTATGAAACCAAAATATTCATCTGAAAATGTGCTTAAATAGCCTCGTCAAATTTAAAGTTTCATAAGGATGGCGCCCATTTCTTTCGAGGATGTCTAATCAATAATCCGCATACGAATATTTTCTCAAGTCAATGATTAAAATGGCTTCAAATGAATAAATCCTTTAACTCTTAAAGAAGACAATCCTTCATCGGACCCTATATACTGGCGCTACAAATTAACAACCGAAGGAAATAACAGAAACCATATCATTTGAACACTTCCAACAGCGGCAACAACAAAAATGGGCAACACATTGAACGAGAAGGAAAAATAATGATATAATCAAGCTATTATTAATTTTAGCGGCTCGGATTGAGGAATCAGAGAGCCGAGTTCGAATTTCAGTCGAATCCATTACATTCAGTTACGTGCTTATACCCTTGCCAAAGGTATGAATCCTCTTCTTCTCTCCCCAGCTATGGGTAAGTAGTAGGACAGATCGGGTTGGGTGGCAATTGGTCTACCGCAGAAAGAAATGGCAACCTACTGCGGGAAAAAATCTGCGTCGTTAGTCATGTATCGAAAGATACATGATCACCTAAGCGTCTGTAACGTATGGCACATTACTGACAATTCCAAATTCTGTAGAAGTAAACTCAAAGTTACCTAGGGAAAATATTTTAGGAAATAATTTTTCTAGATTATCATTCTTTAGACCTTCCTCAGGTTGCGACAGTTTTCGGAATTGAAAAATGTTGATTAATTATCGATTTAGTATGGGGTCCTCTTCATAATAGAGATACAGTGTAAAATCGATCCCTGACTTTAAAGAGTTATCAGAACAATTTGAAACTGTGAAATATATATATATATATATATATATATATATATATATATATATATATTAGGGTTATTGCCCCTTTCACTTTTTTGTAAAATAATTGATTTGCTCTATTATAATTCGATAAACTATTGTTAAAAAATTATGAAGAAGGTTTTTAGTTTATCGTTCGAAAAATATCACCCCTTTTCAATGTCATCATCAGAGCGTTGTTTATTTCAAGACAAATATTGTAATGTTGATAATTTTCAAAGACAAAATTTCTGTGGTAAATCTGCAAGTTAAAACTGATGATGACATGTCGAAAGTACTCGGAATAAAATAATATGTTTCAACACGGTGATTTTCTCTTTTTCTTTTATAATGACATAAAAAAAGCTTGTTCGTGAATATGAAAGGATCTAATTGAAAATAAGCACATCAAATTTGTCTAAATTATTCAATGAGACATGTCTCAATGAAAACATGCTGACCTTATACGCTATAGATATTGTCGTGCTAGCAGTGATTTATAATATATATATATATATATATATATATATATATATGATTAATGCATATATAAATATATATATATGATTAATGCAGATGAATTATATATATATATATATATATATATATATATATATATATATATATATATATATATATATATATATATGATTAATACAATACAAATTATTACAATATATGATTAATACAAATAAATTTAATTTGTCCCTTAGCATGATTAATGTTATATTCAGTTCCATGCGCACGTCAACTCTAAAGTACCGTAGATTAACATGTTGGTAATTGTTCTGTCCACTCCTAAGGGTTTCAGCAATATATATATATATATATATATATATATATATATATATATATATATATATATATATATATATATATATATATATATATATATATATATATTTGCCAAATGTTGCGGACTAAGGAATGTCTAAAGAAAGCTAATCTAAAAAATTATTTAAAAAATGTTTTCCCTATTTTTTATGAGTGGACCAGACCATTTTAATATGGACGGAACTTCTATCTATACTATAGAAAAAACTATAACAGTTAAAGGACTTGAGAAGTATAATTTTCTGAAAAACTGTTTAAAAAGAAGATTTTATGAATTTCAACCGAGAATAACACTAACTGTTCGGTCAATGAATGCCGAATGTTTCCTCTATGGAAACGGTTAATTCCACTATTGCTGTTATCGTTACTTTTCACGTCACCTTGCTAGATATTTTGAGAAAAATATCTTCTGCCATTGATATGCCCTGATCGATGACGATAAAAAGATAGAGAACCTGGATGAGCACACTTATTTTAAACAACTGTTATAGATTAGAATTCCTCTCAATATTCGAAAGAAAAATAACAGTTAATGGACTTGACGATTCCAATTCCCTGAAAAATTGTTTTAAGAGAGAGATTTTATAAATTTCACCCGAAAGTAGCACTGGCTGCTCAGTCATAGAATGTTTCCTTATAGGGAAATGGTTAATTTCACCATTGCTATTATCGTTACTTCGCACGTCTCGTTGCTAGATATCTGGAGAAAAATATCTTCCGTCATTGATATGTTCTGATGACGATAAAAAGTGGGAGAATATGGATGACCACTCTCTCATAATTACCTTACTACGTAAGTAAACACTGTTACATCAATTGGCAAGCTTGTCAGGAGGGAATCAAAAGCGCATGCGCGCGTGTATTCGTAGTTATTTGTATTAAAATCAAATTCTCAACGGGAAGAGGAAGAGGAAGACAGATCCTCCTACTTGAATATGCAAATAACTCACCTAAATATCAGTTCAAGACATCCTTATATCATAAGTCTGGTACAAGAGAAAGAGAAGAGCGCTGAACTGCTGTGTAATATGAATCTTCCTATAGAGTAGAAGATGCTTGGCCATTTCCTCACAGATGAAGAGACGACTTGAGGCAACACAAATTTGATTCTACAGAAAGATGGTGAGAATACCATGAACGGAGCATGTGAGCAACGATGAAGTTTTAAGATAAACGGAAACAAAAAGGATACTTATAAATCAAAAAGAGGCTGTTATGGTAATTTAACCACACACGCATGAACTCTCCCAGCTATAAATAGGAGCAGGTATTGCCTTTTCGAGATGGAAGTTTCCAGCAGTCAGCTCTGACAGTCGGGCCGAACATTCTTACTGTAACACTCTCGTTTGTATATCTTTGTATTACTGTTTCTGTTAGTATATTTGTTTAACTCAATTCCTCTCTTGTGTCTTTATTTCTGACCCTAACAAGGCCACAACAGAGACACGAGAAATTTCTGGGACATAATGTGGAAAGAGGGCTTGGAGAAGCTGACACTCACAGGACATACTGAAGGCAAGGGGAACAGAGGAAAACAGCGGGTAACCTACTTAAGCTTGTGTAAATGGGAGGGATCATAAAAGACAAACGTTGCTAAGCGATATAAAAGATAGGAAGTTGTGATCGCTCCTGTCATGAAGTGACACAGCACATAAAATAAAATCCCATCATCCATATAAAGTGAAGAAAAGGATTTTCCACCTCCGACAACATCAAGTGGCAACCCGGATTTAACACAAGGCGAATATTAGTATGATAAAGAACATTCGGATAACTATCCTTAAATCATAACCTAATTTTCTTGTAACAGGATATAAGAATCGACGACAATAGCCAGAAAATACATGAGAGGCATATCGGAAAAAACTCAGATGGTCCGCGATCTATCCAACACCAGGATAGAATTCAAAAGCAGTTTTCCGCATTGCTCCGGGGATAACTTCTTAAAAAGAATCTTGTCTCAGAAACCACAAACAGCGGATATTAAAATTCCATGCCACGGAGCATAGTCGATACAAGCCACCTCTTAAAAATAAAACCGGAGAAACATCGAAAAGCCGTAATCCAGTGGAAGAGGTTGGAATCAAATATGGCTGATCAATGGTTGAGGATAAAGCATATATACGCTCGCCAAACTCTGAAATTAGTTCAGAATAACAAAGAGAGAACAATACGGGAAAATTCAAACAGAAAATGTTTTTAAAATCATTTCACTTCAAGTAAGGCAATAAAGCCTCTAAGGCGCAATGGGTTACTGAGGGTAAGAAAATATGAGGAAAAAAAAAACATTATTAAAGAGAGAGAACAATAAAAGTACTGGAAGAAGACAGAAGATAATGATTGACATTGCATTATGAAAATCAAAGTTGACTCGGAAACAAAAAGCCGGAAGAGAAATCCACAAGCGTGGAATGCGAGAGAAGAAACGGTTAATATAGAACTTATGGTTACATCTAGCCATTCCAACTCTAAAATGATGAGATCTTGTCTCCAATCTAGTACTGCGCTTAAATTAATAGTGTCTATGTACCATAGAGGAAATTCCATCAGAACAATTGTCATGAAAGTATTTATAGAAAAGGCACAGGGAAGTTACGTTACATGAGAAAATAACGTAGTTAAAAGAATCATCATATATGCTAGGCTCTAACCTCAGTGGTTCTAGCATAGAAATGAAATTTCGCGTCAAGAAATCTTAAATTTAGAAATAAAGTACATTATATTAGGTTGGTGCAAAAATAATGACGTAATAATGTCGTTTTTTGTCGTTAAAAATACGTCAAGAAACGACATTATTACGTCATTATTTTTGCACCAACCTAATAAATAAGAATGAAAAAATTTATTATTTAAGTATACAATACAGATGTAAAATTAATATACTTTAATTCAATTGAAGAGACAGACAAGTGACACCAGGTTTAAAGTTTCAGAATATTATTGTCGATAACATGCTTGACTCAGACGATAGAAGTGTTTGTTAAATAAATCATTTATGGGCTCTGTCCCGAGGAATTTAGTCAGAAAAAGTAAAGTATTTTGGTTTGGTGAAGTGGTTTCATGAGAAGGAATTAACAAGGAAGAATTACATTTTTTTTCTTTTTTGATGCATGACAAAAATTAAGCATATTTCAAGCTTGAAGCGAGGATCATATAAATATATGATCCTCGCTTCAATATGATCCTTTATTAACATGAAGCTTATAAGCAAGATTAAATGAGTCAAAAAATTTAGCCTATTTTAAGCGTGAATCGATGCTCAGATTATTGTTTATTCACATGAAGCTTATAAGCACAACAAAGTCTAAATATTAAGCATATTTAAGCGTGAATTGTGGCACAGATTTTGTTTATTAAAATGAAGTTTATAAGCACGACAACGGTTAGATTATGGGAAATTTTCTTTTTAAACCCCGCGTTATGTAATAAAAATTCCCCAAATACTTATATTCCGGTGTAAATGTACATCCTTAATTCGAAAATAACAAAGAAATTTTGATAAAATCTACCGTTTTGGAGTTATCGACAACTAAATTTTGGACTCATTCGCGTCGCGGCTGCCATTACTTGCGTTGTTTGCATCTATTTCCTGCGGAATTAAGATTCACTTGTCTTGATGGTTGCGCTCGCAATGAGTCCTCCGTTGCGCAGTAAGAGACACAAGAGCAGTAAAAAAGCCGTTAACAGGGTGAACTTCCTGGCAAATCTAATCAGCAGCGAATGTATGCAAACAACACCAGTAATTGCTGCCGTGCCGTAACGCTAATGAGTCCGATATTTTATTGTCGATAACTCCAAAGCGGTAGATTTTATCAAAATTTCATTGTTATTTTCAGATTAAGCATGTACATTTTTAGCATCCCGATACCACTTTCTTATCAATGTTGAATTTTGAACAAATCTGTGCAAAAAATGGATCAAATATTAGGTTGATGCAAAAATAATGTCGTTTTTGACGTTAAAAAAATACGTCAAAAAACGACATTATTTTTGCACCAACCTAATAGCTTACCCAGCTTCATACAGATTTTAAGGAAATATCAGTTTCTAATTGGTCAATAAACACACAAGTGGGCGTTGCAATCCACCCACGTACAAATATTTTTCCAGAGCTTTGACCAAGTCAAGTTTTCCCGCTATTTTCCTAGGATCCTGTCACGTGGTTTCATTGATTATAAGTAGCAGACACAAGCTTGTTCATTCTCTTTTCTCTTTTCCTGTGATATTTAGCTACCCCCCCCCCCACGAGGGTTACATGTGGCACAAGGCCGGGTTTAATGTGAAAATGTAACCTTAAAGGATTCCCGCCTTGACCATGTGCGGCCAAACGCCCATTAAAACATATTCACGCATGCACGTACGTACGGAATTTTCCACACTACATTACAAACATACAAAACATTTCCAAACAAACAAGAACTTTTCTCTTTGAAATACTTTCCTAAAGCTAAAAGTTTATTCAACATTTCTCAGCTTATAATTCATTCAACTTTTGTGAGTTCAGATAAAAATATTTCAATTTCATCAATAAAGTTTTAATTCAGACAAAGGGACATAACACCAACAGAATAGTAACCTCTATGCGTGTACATAATTACACAAAAATAAATATAAATGTTCTTATAAAAACCGTTTTTGTTCATTCTTGTGTTTCATATTTTGTGGTATTTTGCGTTAAATATAAATCGTGAGGTCATGTTAACAAACAGACATCTACAAATGGTCATACACATCAACTGATCTCAACACATTTACACCTATTCGGAAAATTTTTATTAGATACTTAGCGCGGGGCTTAAAATACAAATTACCCAAGATTATTTCTACAATTAAGTATATTTTGAGCGTGAATCCTGTCTCATATTTTTGTTTATTATTATAAAGCTTATAAGCACGACAAAGCTCAGATTAGTTAAAAATTAACCATATCTCAAGTGTAAATCGAGGCTCATATTTTTGTTTATTAACATGCATCTTATCAGCGCGACAAAGCTCAGAGTCCAAAAATACGCATATTTTATGAATGAAGAGAAACTCAAATTTTTTCTTTTGTTCACACTCCTCCCCAGTCTTTTAAACTGGGGTAACTGCTTTGGATTGGTTTTTCGGTTCATTCTAAAGTTTTCTTATTTTCTTTCACGTCCAGTTGCCCCTTATGACTTAGTGGCATTATCGCCTTGCTTGTGGTGAATTGATTAAAAATAATAAAAAAAAGTAAAATTTAGTTTTTTAAAATTTAAGCAAAAAATACATCTAAAACTTCACAATTTGTTATACATGATCAGAGAATTGAGGACAATCTACTCCGGTTCGAGATTACTGGAGGTTTCCCAAATACGATAGACATCTGAAAAAGTCTGAATGTTCGAAACGTTGTGACTCTAAGAACCAAAATGAGAAACCAATGTATAATGATAATCTTTCAGGAAGAAGAGATGTATTCATACCTTTCCCGGATCTGGCAGTTTCAATGTGATATTGCAATAAATCATTATAGGTCTTCTAAAGGCTGTTATGTCAACTGTCAGTCATGACAAGTGGATAGTAGTAGTTGGCATCCACTCATCATCCTCTCTTCTTATTTCCTTTTTCTCCTCTCCTCCGGCGGCGGCGGAGATGGCTGTGAAGGCCCAGCCTATTCCTGAAAACATTTTGACGAGGCCATTCGCGTGAATTTGATTTGGGTGGACAACTCTGCGCGACATAGAAGCCCACACACTTGGCGGCCAGAAGCGCCTCTCCCGCGGCATAGCATGATCATAACCGGACAATAAAATGTCGTTCAGGACCACCAGCTTCATGTCCTGTTGCAGCTATGAGGATATGTGAAATAGATGCGCAAAAGCTTGAATTTCATTCTAAATTAGGACTTCCTGGTGATTTCTTGCATTTTTTTTTTATTGTTTACCAAAAACAAGGCCCAAGAGCCACTCAAGGTCGAGATTTACTGATGTTGACGCACGTAAGAATGGAATTGCGGTTTATGAGAATATGGTAGTTTTCTAAGCGTAGCTTAGATGGGGAACAAGGCCAGAAGTGTAGAGCACCCAGTTAAGATCGAATTCGCTACTCAGTCATTATCTCACTCCTCTTCAGTCTTTTAAATAGGATTATAGGTTTATTTCTTGTTTCCTGTTTAGGATTGGGTTTCCGATTCCTTCTAAAGTCTTTTCATTCTCGTTCACTCCCAGTAGCCCCTTGTGTCTTAGTGGCATTATCGCTTTAATTGGAGTTAATTGATTTAAAAAATTGAACTAGGGAGACTAGCTTGCTAACTATTACATCACATCAAAGTACCCAAGTTTATGAGGATATGTACAGAAGATGGCCCTAAACTTAAAGATGTTAAGATTGTAATGATCGGGGAAGCATCCTCTCAGGAATATCTTTCATAAAATAGCAGTTCTTGGGAAGAAGTTGTCCGAATGGAATTTCTTTCTTACTAATGGAATACGAAGGAAATGGGAATTATTCGTTCCAGCGTTCGTGGTATGACAGGTTTTAGCTGTGATGGTTAAGTCTGGTAGAACTAAAGAATATACCCCGCCAGTACATTTACCATGGAAATAGTGATAGTGTGGCGAGAGGCTTGCGGCTTCTTTGTGGGACAGATTGATATATCTCTCTCAGTGTTAGTGTGTCCTTATTGAGTAGTGGTGGTGCGTAATAACCCCGAACCACCCGACATTACAAATTAGCTTAAACACAACTATTAAATGATGAAAAAAATTCGAAAATTGTCTCGAAAAAACACTATACACTATATTTTATCAATAACTAGCGGTGATGTAACAGTAAGAGATAGATCAAGTATCGACCATCATAAAGACTGAAAAATAAAATTGACAAAGATTATTGTTTAAGGTTGACGGACACGCATGTCTTAATTAGATTTTTTTTTTTTACAAATTGGTCAAACCCAAACTGAAGCAAAAACATTGTTTTCAATCGTTATGAGTCTACCGACTGAATAGAATTTTATTATAAACAATTGTCTTGTAAATGGAATTTTTAAAGCATTCTGAATGTAAAAATAAAGAAAAAAGTGTGCAAGACAATAAGAAACACTACCTGCCAAAAAAAAAAAAAAAGTGTTTGTTGAAATCGGTTGAAAAATGTAGGAAATCCGATCCAATATATAAACGTACAGACACACACACACAACCTGGGTTTTATAATAAGTAAGATGTTGAATGTTTTTGCTATGTTTTGCATATCTCTTTGCGTAGTAGTATTCGTAGTATAGTTTTCCGTGTCCTGAATAGCAACTGGGTTTGCTAGGTATAGCTACCACATGTTCGCCAGTTTTTTTGCTATTTATACTTGTCTATCTAAATTGCATACGATAGAACAGTGTTAAAATTATCGAAATGTTGCCACTAAAAATTACTGTAAAAGATTTTCAATTTTTCTAGTTGAATTGTTCACCCATATTGCATATAATCCATTATTGTACATAATTAGGTTACAATAAAATTTGTATTTATATGAATACTACATTATGAAAATTGAGATATAGTAGAGTGGAGGCCCGTATCATAGATTCGGGGAAAGGGCCTATCATAGATTCGGGGGAGGGGCGTATTATAGATTCGGGGGAGGGGCGTATTATAGAATTGATAGGGGCCCACAAAACTCTTACTCCGTCCCTATTATTAAGAGATGATGAAAGTGAGTTTCTTTCTTTGTCGTTACTTTTCTGGCTGAAATTTTTGAATATAAGAATATTCCTTATTTTAGACAATAAATTCAGAAATATTCTGAGCGCTTCAAAGAAATTTATTTGTTTATTCTTTCAAGTGAAAGTCGGACGAAAAGAATATATTTGAATTATCTTTCACTAATCAGGTGATTATCTCGACCACCACTTTCTCCTCCAAGGCTTCCTTTATTTTTTATCTGTACTTTTTTTTTTTCTGAGAAAATCTTTATTGAAGACAATCCTTTATTTCCTATGCTTATTCAGTATTGTTCCGTTATGATTTTCATAATAAAACGCAGATTCAAATAAAGATAAGCTACTTAAGGTAATCTTAATTTCTTTCATGGAAGACAGATGGCAAAAAGAAAAATGTTTCATTTGAGCCGCGACAGATTTATCAATGGAAAATTTATTAATAAACCTCCACGCGTGCGCGCGCGCGCACACACACACACACAATATATATATATATATATATATATATATATATATATATAAAATTACATGAATATTTCATACAAAAAAACAAATATAGAGGTTAATGATTTAAATGGCGAGAATACATCATCACAAACAATTTCAATAAGATACACCAACCCCGAGCCTGTATATGAATGATATGATCCCTGTTTATAAATTCCAGTTGCATAATGTCTTTTTAATTTTTTACAAGGTTTCGTCTGTTCATACAGACTTCATCAGGTATGGAAGTAGATTTTGTTCTTGTTTTTACTTCTCGGCAATAAGAGGACAACGAAACAGGTTCTAAAACAATGACACAATTCTCATAGCATTTTTTTCGGATTACATCTATAAATTTCGTTATATATATATATATATATATATATATATATATATATATATATATACACAAATATAGACACGTTTCGAAAAACCCTCGAATTCCTGATTTGCCAATAATCAAATCAATCTCGAGGAAAAAAAAGGTATTAAAAAAAAGAAAGAGCTACAAACATGAACTTCTGCCGAAAAAAATCGCACAGATGCAGGTCTGAAGCCCAAAGAAAAAAACCCGATACGAGTAAACAACTAACTAACAAAAGAGCTCAATACAACCGTAGAGCAGACCTAGATACACCTTACTTTCCCTGACGATGCGTTTAGGTGAAACCTAGGTAGGTTTGTTGGCTCACTAGGTGTGTGTATATATATATATATATATATATATATATATATGTGATGGACTCTCCCGTCGTATTCGACGTATGAGACCAAAGCAGTTCAATTCTTTTAATCATTTTATTATAGTGGTGTAGGCTTTGTGCAGAACCAACTACACTTTTTGAAGGGCCGAATACAGAGACCTGGGGCACTACGTGCCACAAGGTCCCCAAACGACCCTCTGCAGGTTCTGAATTCAGAATCGTCCTTCTCCTAGACCAGTTGCCATCCAAGGCTATAGAACCCAGTCTATTTACCTATAGCTGGAAAGAAAAGAAGAGGATTAATACCTTTCCCAAGGGTAAGTTAATGTAATGGATTCGACTGGAATTCGAACTCGGCTCTCCGATTCCTCAATTCGCGCCGCTCCCGACTAGGATGGCCATATATATATTTTAAAAAAATCCACATTAGAACCAAAAACGTTTGCTGTTTCTGTCTTCTTTTTAAAATATACACTTTTCTCTCGTTGGAACACCTATAACCTCTTCCATATATATATATATATATATATATATATATATATATATATATATATATATATATATATATATATATATATATATATATATAAAAAAAACGAATAGAAATTTGGGGGGATTTGAATAATTTTTCATGCTAATTAATCATGTCTAGAACTAGAAACCTCGACAAAATGCGGAAAATCACCGAAAGGGTGTTTAGTTCTATTTCAGGGACTCGTAAGTAGTGCGCTACTACTACCAAGAATCGAACCGGGACCGTTACGATACAATGCAAGCATCATACAATTGGGTCACCGGGCATCGGTAACAAAGAGGGAACTAAGTAACTAGACACGATATAGCGCAACTAATCCTATTTCCTGTATTGATGCTTATCCAAGTATACATAACATACAGGACTAGTCTCAAGAACAACGACTTCCTTCACCATGCCGCTACATCCAAAGCATTAGAAGCTGGATCTAGCACTGGATTATATAAATCAATAGAAATTTTGGGGGAATAATTTTTCATAAAAATTCATCATGTCTCGACCTAGAAATAGAATTAACTGTGCTATATTGTGTCTAGTTGATTAGTTTCCTCTCCATCACCAAGGCCCACTGACTCAATGGTATGATACTTGCGTTATATCGTAACGGTCCGGATTCGATTGTCGGTAGTGGATGTACAATGCTGATGAGCACCGAAAATTTGAAGAGACGGCCGTCCAGTGCTTCTCTGCTTTCTGTTGAGGTTTCTAGGTTTAGACATGATGAAATATATACATATATATTTTCACTTTAAATGTTATTTTTAATGGATACTCATATCTGAATAGACGCATATATATATATATATATATATATATATGTATGTGTGTGTGTGTGTGTGTGTGTGTGTGTGTGTGTGAAAGTTCAAATGCAGATCAAATATGGATCGGAATCCAACAGGATAAGATAACAAATAGAAAACGTATATCACTCTAACATGTTTCATTTTTATTAAAGCTTCGTCAGATATTGCGAGAAAATAGACAAAAAGTTTAAAGAACTTTAGTATTATCAATTTTGGTTGGGTCAATTCTCATTGGTCAGTCATGTATCACATGTATTATAATTCTATATGTATCCTTGTTTGTAAAAATCTTTGTATGTCTAAGCCAGCATCGGTTGGTAATGTGTATTCGTAATTAGGCATGCATGTTTGTCTAGTAGAAGGAGTTTTAATGTTTTCACTTTTGTGCGATCAACTGGCGCAGTGGATGGCATTCCACTCTAATCCGAGACTGGCCTTTTTATGCACGTACTTTTTGTATTAGACAGATATAAGTTAGATTCTTTAGGAGTATAAACAAAGAAAGATGGTGATGCAATATAATGTTTTAGGCGGGTGTTTGTGTTTGTAATAATGTTATTATTAAGCTTTCAAATGATTTTTTCATTAAAGAATTATGTTTTTTTAGTGTGGCTTTAGTGAAACAATGAGAATTGAAAAATGAAAATACCAAAATTCGATCTGTTTTCTCTCAATCTCTGACGAAGCTTTAATAAAAGTGAAACATGTTAGATTGATATACAGTGTAACCCGGATATAAGAGAGTTGTCGGATCCGGAGAAGAAGTCTCTTATATCCGGGTTTCTCTTATATTCGGGGTTTCTCTTATATCCGGGTTCGCTCTATTTTGTTTAGGTGAGTATGGCTCTAATTTGGGACCGGATAAAATCTCTCTTATATCCGGGTCTCTTATATCAGAGTCTCTTATATCCGGGTTACACTGTAGATAGTTCTTGATAATGACTGAGTCAGTTAAAAGTACTTGAACAAAAACAACAACAAAAGCATTAACTTCGGACAGTTTATTCATAATTTCTATACACTATTTCACTATACAACACCTTATTGGAAAAATTCAATAAATTATTAAACAAACAGATCGTGTCGGTTAAATTTAAATTTAATCAAATATCTTGAGATGAATACTTGCACCATCGATCGACACCCCTCATAAGCTTGACTTTGTGAAAAGACGTTGTCAAGAAGTTCCCCAGGCTCAACGACATGTTAACATTCACAAACTGCTGGCAAATACTCAAGATGTCCGTTTTGGGCGTTGAACTATAACTGGAGATGAAAAATGGATCTATTTTTGTAATCCTAATGCGAGAAATCAGTGATTTCGTTCCGACCAGGCTTCAGAACTTGTTGTCAAATAAGGGCACTTTAAACAGAAGGTCATGTCGTATGTTTGATGGAACTACGAGGTGGTGTTGCGCTTTGAGCTTATCCCAGATAATCATGCTGAGAATGCTGACCTTTATACTCAACAGCTGCAGTGAGTATAGGATGCTTTGAAAGTCCACTACCCTACATTAGTCAATCGAAAGCACGCACGCCTATGGCATTACATTGCCTCAGCACACACTGCCAAAAAGATCAATCACACATTTGAGAGACTTGAGGTACTGGAAGTGCTACCTCAGCATCTCTATAGTCCAGATTGTGAAATATCAGATTACCAACTTTTTCGAGTCATGGTGCATTTCCTGTGCGGATGAGGTTGAAAACAGGTGCAGGGAATTTTTTTTTTTTTTTTCCTCTAAACCAGCAAGGCACGGTGGAGTAGTGGATAGCGGCTCGGATCGAGGAACTGAGAGCAGGTTCGAATTTCAGTCGAATCCATTACATTCAGTTACGTGCTAATACCGTTGGGAAAGGTATGAATCCTCTATGGGCAAATAGCATGAGGGACCGGTTCCTATAGCCTTGGATGGTAACTGGCCTACCGCAGAAAGAAAAAAATCTGCCTCGTCAGTCGAAAGATACATGATCGCCTAAGCGTGTTTCACATACGGCACATAACTGACTGAAACCAGCAAAATGATATATGTGTAGAATTGAACTTTTGATACAACGATGGCAACAGACAATAGAATATAATGGGATATATTTTGATGAATCAACGTTTCTCGTATGTAATCTGTTTGGACGCTTATTTAAAACTTGAAATACAAAGATCATTTGATTGGATTTAGTATATATAAATAAATGGGTAACGCCACAGACTTGCTAAAAAAAAAACGAAAAAGTCAGTATCCTCAAACCCTCAATCGCGATGACTTCGCGCTAACACAAGCATCGACAACTTCCAAACAGTTTTGTCTACCCACTTTCACTCAAAAGGCTTGGGTCAATCCAGACGCTGGGATCGCAGTTCCAGACCAATGTCATCAAGTATTCATTTACTGACAAATCGAACATATTCTCATGGTTGGAAAACGATCGTTCTAACCACTGCTCTCTCTCTCTCTCTCTCTCTCTCTTCTCTCCTTATATATATATATATATATATATATATATATATATATATATATATGATAGTTGATTCGCTGTGTCGTGCGAGACAATTTTTCTCGACTGGATCTATGTTACATATTTATAAGTGTACCGTTCGACTTTTGAATATTGCTGCCACATATGTTCTGACACTTCTACATATTTAGAGATCCTTCGTAAAATACAAAGAAGAATTTGCAATGTTATTAATCCTGACCTGGCATATCGGCTTCAGTAAAGTTGCTTCCCGATGCCTTTTCTATAAATAATTTCATAGGAATTGTTCTGATGAACTTTCCTTTATTGTACCCAAAATTTAAGAATTTAAGCACAATACTAGATTGGCGACACTGTCCCATCTTTTTACAGTTGAAATGGCTAAATTAAACGTGACTAAGAAGCTAATAGCTTTTTCTATCGCACTCCTGTATGGTGAAACTGTCTTACGGCTTCTTATTTTCCAGTCAAGTTTGATCTTCAAAAATGTAAATACAATGTCAATCGTTATGTTTTGTTTTCTTAATTCTTGTTCTTTAATTGTTCCTTTTCTTTAATATTGTTTTTGCTTTTCTCGTATATAATAATGACCCCCGCGTCTTAGTTGCTTTATTGACTTGCTTGGGGTGAAATGTTGAAAGACTATCGCCATTGGTCTTGACCTCAGTGTCCGCTTTTATATTTTCTGATATTGAGTAACGTTTTACGCATAAATAAACAATGCACTATATATATATATATATATATATATATATATATAAGTGGACATTGAAGTCAACACCCAGGAGCGAAAGTCTATTCCATGCTAAACTCAATCGTCAGGTCTGACGATTGAGTTTAGCGTGATACGGACTGTCACCTCTAGGTGTTGATTTCAATATCCACTTTTATATTTATATTCACTCTTTCCATGATATTGAGCATTTTAATCCATGAATATAGCATACCCTAAAACTATATTTTAGCATATATATATATATATATATATATATATATATATATATATATATATATATATATATATATGAAAATATATAGAAAATAGGAAAGAACTGGTTAGGTAAACAACCCAAAGTTCTTTAGTATTTTTGTTATTATTTTTAAAAAAATAGTGCTCGATACAAAATTAGAGCATAAATATAATTATTTATTTAAAAATATGATTCCAACACGCTACATAAGAGTTCTCATGTTTCAAAACAAGAGCCGAAAACTTCAACATAATTATTTGAATTAAATTGAATTAAAGTAAGCTCTGTTTCATCTTCAAGCGAAATTTTTTTATGGAATAACTTATTTCTGAAATTTACGTGTTTAATAGCAGATTCATTATTGAAATCAAAATTTCCATGGTAACGGCCAGCGCGATTGTTCATATAAAGAGGAGGCGCAGGGTGTTAATAATTTGTATCAGTATAGAGTTACATTCATAGGTGTCAAGTTAATATTAACAAAGTTTACTCATCTAGGATATTTTGTAAGGTTGGGGTCTCTAAATTTAAAACGGTTGATGATTTTCGTCTAGTCTGGTTTACGTGTCTATGGAGATTTATTTAGTTTTTTATTTTATTTTTTTCTGAAAGGGTTTTGTGTATATAAAAAAAACTGCTGTAACATTTGTTTTTTGACGATTTCATAAAGGGTTATCTTTTTTTGTAGGGTATTTAAACTATTTATTAGGACTATGGATTTTAAAAAGAAGTTTATGCTAATTATTCAATGCAAAGATTTGATGATGTCACAAAAAACCGTTAACTCATGTCTATTGTTTAATAGATTTTTATTATTTAGAAACTTAATAATGTGTAGTTTCTCATGTAGGCATAAAGGGCATGGGTCATCCCAAGTTTTACAAGTTCTAGTTTTGTTTATAATTTTCCATATAACTTTTGGTGTTTTATTCATTTCCTTCAAATGCCAAAAATATTTAGATAGAGATGTCTGATTTCTTTTATTTATATTGTTGAAAGAGCACTTATGCTGCCTCCATCTGGCTTTAAATTCATTCTTCGTAGACCCAATGTATATCATATTAGTATTAGGACTCTCAGTGGATGAGATAGTACATTGGTATACCACAGATTTGACGCAGCATTTATTTTCCAATGGGCAGTCTTCTGGGTTTCTATAATCACATAATTTTTCACTGTTTTTGTCTAATTTAAGTGTAGGGTTTTTATTAATACTATTCAGGCATAGGGATTTGTTCTACTATTGGTAAGGCTTAGTAATATATTTAATAAGAATACCCTAAAATTGAGTTGCAGTTGCACTGAAAATCTAGAAAGTATAATAAAAAAAAAACACAATAATAAAATCCTGAACAAATCTATTAAACAATAGACATGAGTTAACGGTTTTCCCGACATCATCAAATCTTTGCATTGAATAATTAGCATATAATTTTTTTTAAATCCATAGTCCTAATAAATAGCTTAAATACCCTATAAAAAGATAACCCTTTATGAAATCGTCAAAAACAAATGTTAAGCAAGTTTTTTTTTTTTTTGTTTTTTTTTTGTATACACAAAACCCTTTCAGAAAAAATAAAATAAATAAATCTCCATAGACACGTAAACCAGACTAGACGAAAATCATCTTCCGTTTTAAATTTAGACACCCCAACCTTACCCTGACTTGACACCTATGAATGTAACTCTATACTGATACAAATTATTAACACCCTCCGACCCCTCTTTATATGAACAATCGCGCTGGCCATTGAAATTTTGATTTCAATAATGAATCTGCTATTAAAACACGTAAATTTCAGAAATAAGTTATTCCCCCAAAAAATTTCGCTTGAAGATGAAACAGAGCTTACTTTAATTCAATTTAATTCAAATAATTATATTGAAGTTTTCGGCTCTTGTTTTGAAACGTAGAACTCTTATGTAGCGTGTTGGAATCATATTTTTAAATAAATAATTATATATATATATATATATATATATATATATATATATATATATATTGGTCACTTAGCTTATTGATGTTAGTTCCCCCGATTCCAGAGTTTCGTAGTTTTTTTGTAATCGTTCGGTTCACTCGTCAGGAGAATTCAGCAATATATCTAAATTCTATTCCATCAATTACACTTGTAAACTTATCTTACTTGCAAACTAGTGCAAACCATTTTTCTTATTTTCATTATATCGGGATGTTATGTGCTATTTTCTTTGCTTTGTCAGTAATTATATGGCTGTCGTGTAAGTGTAACGTTTTTTTTTGGCACAGAATGAGAGATCGTCAAGACAAGAAGAAATTACGGACTAATTCACTTTCGCATAAATTCCCTTTGGAAAGGCATAATTCTATTTTTTTATTCTCCTAACTATGGGTTAAAAAGAATGGTAGTCTGAGTTCACCGGCTTGGATAGCAGCTAACCTTAGTAAAGGCCTACTCTAAATTCAAAACTGTGGAGAGGGTAAAGGGAAAGCACTCCGCTATTTTTTATTTCTATGTCAATTCACATGTAATAAATGTAGTAAGACATCTTTGAAGAGCCATGATCGCAAGGGACATGACGTTAAAACACAAATACTTTTCTCAATTCCTGAAGATTGACAATTCTGCCTTTCTTTTCTTTTCTTTTTTTTTCACCCTTTTTTTTTTTAAACTTTTTACAAATTCGGTTCAAACTTGTTCAAAACATATTTTAATCAGTACTACTTTTTTTTAGTTCTGAAAAAAATGAAGTTATGCGGAGATGTTGTAAGAAGAGTATTGGTAAAGATTCTATGTGTTTAGTTCTGTTACTTGATACACTTTGTTTCAAAGTATCTTTCCTTTTAAAAAAAATGAATTTCATTTTTTCATATATTTATTTTTTAAACTCCAGGGAGACTACTCTGTTATGTAATGTAAGGGAGATTATCCGAATAGATCGTAATACTTTTCTTTTGGAGATTTTTTTCAGTTGAATTACATATGATAATGGATTTTTTTATTCTTTATCTCATCAATTACCAAACATATTTTTCATTTGTGAGCAATTACTTCTGCTAAGAAGACTGTTAGAAATTTTGTCGGTAATTTTCATTTCAACACCCGAGCGCTGTTATCCCTTCAAATTTTTCCGAAATAGTCTTATTTCCGTGCAAATGTATATGCTGAACTCAAATCAACAATTAAAGAAACCTACCTTTTTGGATGTTAACGACCAGAAAAACATCGAACTTCTTCTCGCTCTTTTTGTCATCCCTTACCGGCTTATTGATAAGTGCTGAACCCTGTCTGTGGACGTATACAATTTGGGCCTATTTTACTCCCTTTACACTACAGTAATTCCTTGTAGTTTAAGTTAACTTTCAAATTAGGGTTAGGTGTTTTTTTGTTTTTTGTTGTTTTTTGTTGTTGTTTTTTTTTTTGGTTATTCTTTTTTTTTTTTAAGAATAAAGTTAACTTTCAAATTAGGGTTAGGTGTTTTTTTTCTTTTGTTATTCTTTTATTTGTTGATGTTTACATATATTTGAAAGTTAACTTTATTCTTAAATTAAGTACCAAAAAAAAAAAAAACGCTTTACGGAAACGCGTACTAATTTCTGAAAGAAATTAGTTCAGCAGTATCAGCAGTAAATGACGCTCGGGTGTTAAAATGAAAATTTACCATTTTGTCTAGGATAGGACAATATGTTATCCGTATAGGCCGGACACAAAAAAG
Organism: Acanthosepion lycidas; assembly: GCA_963932145.1. NCBI lineage: Eukaryota > Metazoa > Mollusca > Cephalopoda > Sepiida > Sepiidae > Acanthosepion > Acanthosepion lycidas. Next base: position 51,466,130 of record OZ010600.1, on the reverse strand, counting down.
CAAAAAAACAAATTGTTGTCTTCCTGTAATTATTCACACAAAACTGAAAGACATTTACATTTTTTTTCTCTTTTTTTCAGCCATTTTTAAAACAACGGCGCGTTTTTTCGTCACTTATCGATTCATCGAACCGTCATTATAGAAGAAGAAAAATGCAAACAACTAATTTTAAAAATCTCTTAAAAGTCCAATATTTATCATCCCGGAGAAATGTTTTCGAACGTCAAATAAATTTGAAAGATTTTTCTAACGGCCAGTTGTGTTCGAAAATGAATTATATCCAGTAAGAAAACTGAAATTGTTTTCCTAGTCTTTTTTTTTTCATCTTAAAAGGATAAAAACATTATTAAAACAAAGAAATTACAAAATTAAAAAAGCCAAAGAAAAGCAATGACATAATCAACGCTAAAATTTAGAATGTCTCACAGTAAAACGATTTTTTCAAGCGATATCAAATCAATATACCATTAATTCATTAATATTTGGAATTGATTTCTTGGATAAGCCAACATAAAATCCAACTTAAAGGATAAAAAATAGAACAAACCAAGTATATATTGAAGACATTTATTTAAAAAAAAAAAAAAAAAAAAAAGAAAATTATATGTCTCAATTTAGAACAAGCCAGACATCTCTCACCTAGCTTTAAGTGAATCTCACGTTTAACTTTCTCACGTCTGGTGGAGACAGATTTCACACCAAGCTTTATCATATTCGCAATATTTTTCATAAAAAACGTGTATATGTTTGAGTGAAAGCATTTCATCTACATTTTTACTAAACTTGAATGTAACAATAGTTTGTTCGTGCAGCGAGCCAGATACACATTAGTCAATATGGAAAAGAGAATTGAATTAAGGTCTTACTTGATAGTTGACTGGGTCTTACAATGTGGCTAGTTGGTGAGATAAATTAAGGTCTAGAATCGCTATGCAGTGGTTTCGAGAGTCTGGCACCAACTGGAGAGACGACATACATTTCAAACCAGTCTGTTACATGATGTATTTCTGACCTTTTGATATGCGTATGAATTATAACTGAATCAAAAGTAGCTAATTGTGTAACGCTGTAACCCAGAAGCATTCGCATAATAAATATATATAGAATATATAGATAGAAGTGCCTTACTGTCGCTGATGATGTCAGCAGCGACAGTAAGGCACTTCTATCTATAGCCATGCATTCGGCCAACGAGGAAATCAACTGCAGCAGAGACTAACTTTCGATTATAGCCCGAGTGTTCGAGCTCGAGTTTCCCACTTTAAAAAATCGATCTTGTATCACAACCGAACCCAGAAGGAGGGGGATCTCTGGTAAATACCAAGACTAACTTTCGACTACTACAATGCGTTAAGTTGCAGAGTATTTATCCAACGAGTCGATCTCATTCAACATATGCGTATGGTTTTCTCCACGTGTCTCTCTCGACACATCGTGTTATATCTCGAATGAACTACCAATCTCCCACGATTGATATACGATAACTCGGAATGAGCAAACAATCGAACCTTGTAAATCAAGGATAATCTTTTTTTATAATTATCTCAACCATGTCTTGTCACCATTTGCTGTTTTGTCACTTTCACTTTTTTTTCTTGTTAACTTAATGTTACACCTTCATTATTGATATATATATCTTTATTTTGCAAATTGTTGATCTTTAGGTCCTATGATTCTACGGGTATCAGTTTTAACCTCTTTACAATTAATTTTTAAAAATCCCCCAAAAATATTACAATGATTTGAAAAGATGATAGTCAGATAGAGCATAGGATGGAGAGTAAGGAGGATGGGTCAAAACCTCCATATTTAGTATAACAATATTTTCCTGGTTGACTCGGTCAGTATGCAATCTTGCATCTTAACGATTAATCAATGATGACCGCATTTTCTGCAACATTTTATGCAGTGCTTCCAATTGATGAGACTACTTCTCTTCATTAACTGTTACGCTTTGATTTAGCATTTCATAATAGACGACTTTTTTATTATTATTCTTGGTTTAGAGATGTATATTCCTTTTTCAGTGAGTGCTAACCATTGTCGTTTTCGTTGGATATAGTTACAGAGAACCCACATCTTATCACTGTCGATCATTCTGTCCAGGAAATGTTCGGTAACAAGTCTACTCTTCAATGACGAGCAGAGGACAGTCTTTGATTAAGCTGAGATGGTGAGAGACACATTAACCAATTTTATACACTACTCCGTCTTTATGAGGATGTGATATAATTGAAGTATGACGCATTAAACATTTTTGTCAATTTACAGTTTGCAGAAGCTCAATTTTAGCTTAACTTAGTCGTTCAGATCGACGACAACCGCTGAGAGAAAAATTTCCTGAACGAAAAATTCTGTTTTCAACTGATCAGTCTCTGGTTTACAACAAAAGATACCTGGGGACTTTTATACACTTTATCTCAGAAAAATTTATGCATTCAACATGCTAGTCAGTATTTACCTTTGACTCCCCACTGAGTCAGGATGCGACACAAGGTCAGTTTTTTTTAACGTGGGGAACCCGAGTGTCTCCACTCAGGCCACTGGTCAATTTCTTGTCTTAGCTAGTCATGACCAGTCAAAACCGCGCTACGGATTAGATCCAGAGATTTTGTCCAAGTAGAGGGGAGAGGGAGCCTGGCACGGTCCAGATACAACAATAACATCTCCTCCGCCCCAGATCTTCTTCTCCCCCATCAGTATTTACCTTTGACTCTCCACTGAGTCAGGATGCGACACAAGGTCAGTTTGTTTTAACGTGGGGAACTCGAATGTCTTCACTCAGACCACTGGTCAATTCCTTCTCTTAGCTAGTTATGGCCAGTCAAAAATCACGCTACGGAACAGATCCGAAGATTCTGTCCCAATTCAACATGCTAGTCTGTGAATTAAAAAGATTTTACAAATAGCAGTTTGTTTCATTATACCATAGCTTCGGTGTCACGTGGCTGCGTAAGGATTAATAAGCTGGCGTTGGAGATTTAGTAGTGAGTACGTACCTCACTGATTTCCCCATATTTTTGTCAGGTTAAAAGTAAAATAAGTTTAATAAATATTATAGAACTTGAATATTATTCATTATCATGTTATTTCTATTGTCTTGTGAAATAACGATTTGTAAAACACCACTTAGAGAACGGATACGCAGTACACTTATCCTGGGTTGAAACGCTCAAAGAAAACCAGCTGGATCTGCCTCAATGTCAGACTTTCCCGTCATGTGATCAGCCTGTGCGCGTTTGATGAGGTGTCAGAAGACCTAGAATCCACCGAGCAGAAACCTTTGTCATGCCAAATTTATTGTGCAGAATATTCTCAACTCTCTCACGGGATATGCTAATAGCATTGGCTATTTGATTTATAGACAATCGCATACCATCCATCGCTATGTGGTGAACATGATCAACGTTTTTTCGGGGATGGCAGTCGCAAGACGTTCAAAACTTGGTTAATCTTTAAGAGGCTCCCTTCCCGTTCAAAATTCAAATGCTCACTTTTGTGCTGTTTATAAAGCTAGAGCGATATTCCCTAATGTAGCGATCATGTTAGCATGAATGTCCTGGGGGCTAAACACTTTTTCTGCAAGTACTTGGTTACATCACGATGACAAATTATGTCCATTTTCAAGAGATATAACTTCTAGTTACTTTTGAAGTCTTCTTTGAACAGTCAGATGTCAGTTTACTAGAGGGAAACAACGCAGTTATTAATAAAGAGAGAAAGAGAGAGAGAGAGTTGAAACTAATGCATGCGAAATTTCGCAGCTCTAATATCACTCCCTCATAGTTAGCCTTTGAACTTTTCAGTCCACCCTCATAGATTGAAAAGACAGTCTGCAGCACTGAAAAGAGTGCAAAGAAGATTGTATATATTAACAACTTTATGTAATATAAGAATATACTTATGAATAGAGATAATTAAATATAAAGGCAAGGAGGTTCAATGTAGAGCTGATCCAGATGTAAATGATCAATTATCCAGATAACATTCTAAGTTGTAAATATAACACAGCCAGAAATACTACTGATAAAATCTTTAAGAAATGTTTTCATACTAACAAAAGAAATTCACATTTACTGTGTGATAACGAATATATGAGATAGAGGACATTAAACGTGCATCTAATACCAACATATTTTTGTTGTTGTTGTTGTTTGTTTGTTTTTTTATAATTATTTACAGAACGCGAGGGCGACAACAGTTTGTTCATGCAGTGAGCTGAATACATATGAGTAGATATGGAAACTAGAAGTGAATTAAGGTCTTACTTGATAAATTGACACGCCCATGCTATGCGTGGGTGATTTAGCTTCGACCATAAGAGGCCAGAAGAAAGCGTTATAATGCTCGTAGTTTCTGCTTAATAAAATTGTAAGGAAAACATTGGAACAAAAGATTAGTGAAGAAAAGATTTAATCACATGAGTGATATGGATTAATAATACAATAACAGCGAATACCGTAGTTCATTGAGGCAATGCGTACGACAGCCCTACGCCTTGCGATCCACTTAGCGACTTCCTGTTCCTATGAGCAGACGTTCTACTCATAGTGAATAGAGAATTTTATGTTCAACAATTATTGTAGAAAAGGTTGGTCGCCTTTCTACGGAACAGAAATAGAAAAATGGAATAGATATTCAGCCACTCTAAGGAATTTGCTAATCGACTTAATTTTCGATATATACACAAATTAAGGCTAATTTAAGGATATATAAGTTTTGTAACTTATCAAGTCTCCCCAACTAAAGAAAATTAAAACAATTAAAAAAAACGGTTTTAAAAATAACCCTTCGACTTAAACTCAAAATACCAAGATGTGAAAGAGCAGGTCACCTGAACAAATTTGTGCACTTGAAACTGAAAACCGGCACAACATCAAATACTAAGTAAACAGTTTAAAGATGTTCATTCACAAGTATTGAAAAAGGGAAAGTTCTTTGTAAGATCAAGTTAGGCAGTAATAATAGAGCTTGTGCTAATGCATATAATTGAAATGTAAACGCATAAACACAATCGCTGTTTGGGCCGTCTAAATGAAGGACAAGGCCACATCACAGTATATTTTGGCACATCCCACACTATATGGGATGGAAATATCTTTTGAGAGACCACGTCAAGGCATTCAACTTGTCCTCAGTGATATTCTAGTCCAAATTTTTAACGCGCATAGTAAAGCACTTTGGATGCTTTCTGATAATCTTATAGCTGGGTGCACAGTGTGTGACGTGGTAGAGTTGCATACAAAAACAGGTTTACAAGAATTAAAAAAAAAAATCAGCATGTCCGTGGATTTTGAACTTTACACAAGGAGTTGTATGCCAAGTAAGCTGAAGGAAGTGTGGTCCATGTAATTCTGTGCAGTCTGAAAGAAAAATTATCCAGGATATCTAATTATGGTGCTTTACATAATCTCAGCAAATAAACATTGAATGCAATTCTTTACTGTCCTACAATGTCCCAGAAGGACTAGAGGAAAATGCACAAGCCAATCAAACTGGTTAATCATTGTTCTCGGGGATGACTTCAAACTGCGGTGGAGCATTTCCATGATACCGTTGGCTTCAAGACGATAGACAGCAGTAGAGATTCTTTTACAAATCAAAAGTTTCAAGTGACAATAAATTAGATTCAAGTTTAGTCTGTGGAAACGACAACTGAGACATCAAAAAGAAATATTCATCCAGAAGTCAAAGTTTTACCGTAGTATATAAAGAAATATTTGCCATTGGGAATCCTTTGCAGCAGTGGAAAAAACGATCACTGCATATTAACAAATAGATGTATAGTTCATAGGAAGGTAGGGGTCCGACAATATCAACGTGCATCTAGTTGAACTGCTCATTTACTGACAGAAAAGAACCAGAAGTTATACAAGTGTAACTTCCAACTTTAGCTTTTTGATACTGATCACGAAACTTTCTCCAAAGTCGAATATCCGACTTCATGCACGGTTAAAAAATCTGTCTGCGATGGAGGTTTTAGCACCAGGATGAGACAAGTTTCATAAATTATGTAGTGTCATATCACTATTAACATCAGACTAGCACTCGCCCAACACTACTGATGACTACAATTTTAACTTCTTCAAGTCTAGAATTAACTGTTATCTCACCTACATAAGCTCATAAACTGTATTTCTATCTCCTCGCATGTACAGCCTCATTCAGTAACCCTCTACCTTGAAACTTGTATCGATAGAACATAAATGTAAAAATATAAATTCCTTAAGCCGAAAGGAAGGTGCAAATTGTCAAATCAAATGGAATAACAAACTCGGGAATATAATGCGACACTACTGATATCTATTCTGCTATCTGTTCTGATGGAATCTAATTTGGTGAAAAAGCATTTACCTTAGGTAAATATGGGGCATAGTGTACATATCCGGTTTGGTGACCGAGTTGAGAGCCTTTTAGTCGCCACAAGCCCCATTGCATGATGCCAAACCCGATCATTTAGCTAAATTCAGCTTTCGCCATTCGTAGTCTATCTGAAACGAGCTGGTGTGGGCGACTGTGGAGTGGACCATTGGTAGTGATATGGTACGTAATGCCATGGGACACTGTTTCCTTGTGCAAGAACGTCTTAGTAATATTAGCGGATATAATTAAGAGACCTCGGAGCTGCACCCGGTTTTGAAAGCGTGTAAACGAGCTGCATGACAATGATATTAGGTTGGTGCAAAAATAATGTCGTTTTCTCACACATGTTACTATGTAAGAATTATTATATTTGCACCAACCTAATAGATACATAAGCAACCACCCAGAGATGAGTTGAAGAGTCTCTGAGACATAGTAGGCGATACTTTAAGGTCCACGCATCACACACTCACACTGTAATTAACAAAATACCGGAGTGAAATAAAACGTAATTTAAAACAATAAAAGATTCAAGTCTTTTACTATTTTTGGTTTGCGTCTCGGTTTACAAATACAGAATCTTCCATCGTATTAGCAACGGTGGAACATAACTGGGTAGAAATAAGAAATATAAGCTGGAGAGCTAACATGAGTCTTAAGATTCACCAGACGACGTCCATGTTGATCAATGAGGATACCATATTTATGAAAAACATCAGCACCTAATATAGGGTTTTCTACGCCCGTAATTATAAAAAGGAGGGTAAAAATCCGATGTAAGCCTAAATTCAAAGACAGGCATTTTTGTCCATCAGTCTGCATATAAAAAAATATGTTAAGAGCTTGAAGTGTAAACTTACATGGTCTTTTCACACCATTGTTTTAGTAGAAGGAATTATGAAAAAATTGATCTTCCCTGTTTACAAAAATACTGGTACCAGTTTCTACGCTTACATAGAAATAAACGATAATAGGCTTATCCATAGCTAAGTGACAAGCTTAGACTTTTTCTTGTGATTTCTCAATGTTTTTTTTTTGGGGGGGGGGGGAGGTGACATAGAATACAGGGTTCGTATTCACTCAACCTCTGGGGTAAACAATCTCTACTAAAAGAGCGGCCGAATGAAAGTTTTTGCAACCTATTGGACAACTTCTCGCCACATTTTTTCCAACCACTCTTGAATTTCCAACATTTTAAAGAATTACAGGCGCCTCATACGATAAGCGTTTGTGTCGATCGACACAAACGCTTATTGTATGAGGGGCCTGTAATTCGCGATGTTAGCCACAAACATCGCCAAATTTTCTACGGGAGTCTCGTTCCCAAATGAGGTTTGGAAACCTGCCGGAAGTTGTTGAGGAATTTTATGGCGCACAAATCCTTAATCATTGCGGTCACCCACAAGTTATTTTTTTTTTAAAGCATGTCACCCCTAGCAAGGCGGGAAGCCACTAGCACGCAAGGAGTTATAGAGGATTTGGAGCGAGGGCAGATAGGAATGATAGAGGAGAGGATGAGGAGAAGGATAGTGGATAGATCAAGGCAACTGGAGATGTCGATTGACATTACAGAGATTAAAGCTATCCGGGAAACAGGAGTAGGGAAGGGAGTTCCACAGGCGAGAGGTGCGAGACATGAAGCTATTGGAGTAGAAGAGGCGGCTACATCTAACAGTTTCAACACTGAAAGGGTGAGAGCGGGATGCCAGTCTCGTAGGACGCTTGAATTCGCGAAGTCTTGGAATCAGTGAGAGCAGCTTATCAGAGCAATTACCATGAAAGTATTTGTAAAAAAGACAGAGAGAGGCGACGGCACGTCTGTGAGAAAGAGACTGTAGACGAGATGCCAGATCAGGGCCAATTATATTGCATATCCGTCTCTGGGTCTCATCAAGAACCCCGAGGCAAACAGAAGGTCTCCAGACCATATATGGCAGCAATACTCCATGCAAGGGCAAACGGTTGATTTGTAGATTTGAAGGATCGATTTCGGAGAGAAAAATTTCCTGGCGCGGCACAGGGAGCCAACTTTCCTTGCGGTGGACGAAGTAATTGACTCAATGTATTTGTTCCATCTCAGGTCAGTAGACAGCGTGAGGCCGAGCAGCCGCAGAGAGGTGCTCTCGGGAAGTTGAACGTCAGACATGGGAGGCAGGGATACTTCCCTGTAGTGACTAATAGAGAGCAGTTTTGTTTGTGAGGCATTAAAGTTAACGAGCCAATTACTGCCCCAGTTCACAACCGATTGGAGGTCCTTTTCTAGACGAAAGGCCAGGTTAGTTTTGTCAACGACTCTAGATTTGTTTTTGAGGCAGGAGTAAATTGTGGTGTCGTCCGTGTAGATGCCCACCTGAGAGTCAAATGGCGTCAGGAAGGTCGTTGATGAAGATAAGGAACAGAGTATGGCCTAGGATGGAGCCTTGGGAAACACCTGCGTTCGTGGGATAGGAGCTGGAGGAGAATCCGTTGAGAACGACCTTCAATTCACGGTTTGACAGGAATGATTGTATTAAGTCAAACAATCGACTTGTAATACCATAGCCCTGGAGCTTGCGGAGAAGGCCGGCATGCCAAACCCTATCAAAGCAGACCATAGGATGTAAGGTGGTTAATCACTTCGACGTTGATTAAAGCTTCGAAGACTTTGCCGAAGAGGGGTAAGAGACTGATAGGACGGTAATTAGAAGGGTCAGAGGGGCCGCCAGAGTTCTTAAAGACAGGAACAATCGATGAGGACTTCCAGCAGTCTGGAAAACAAGATTCCTTGAGGCAGTAGTTGTATAATTTGGAGAGGGCAGGCGCCAGTTCAGGCGCACATTTCTTCAAGACGATGGCTGGTATCCCATCTCCACCACTGGCCTTGTGGGGATCTAAATTAGAGATAATGCCCAATACCAATGACGGAGTTATGTGCAACTCACTCAAAAGGGCCTCAGTTCTAAGAGGGAAATCGGGTATGGGTACACCAGAAGAGTTGAGCGTTGAATGAAAATTTCCGAGCAAAGCTCTTAATACGCTCTTGCAGAGACGCCAATAATCCTTGGAGCCGAATTTGCGAGATGCAATAGGTTCTTCATTCGAGCAGCAAATAGCAACTTAGCTTCGTTGAGGACACGCTTACACTCGTTACGGGCAGAGGCAAAGAGACGTCTATTGCAGTCGGACATGTCGCTACGATAGAGGTGAGAGAAGTGGTTCCTATGGGCCATGGTGGCTGAGCAAGCAGCAGAGAACCAAGGGGAGGAGCGCGATTTGACCTTAAATTTCCTTGGTAGGATGAAAGCGTCGATTCCAGCTTTGACCCAGGAGGAGACCTCAGAAGCACATTCTTGAACGGGGAGCGTAAAGACAAAATCCCAAGGGACGTCACGGAGGAAATCACAGAACGAGTCCCAGTCAGCGCGTTGATAGCAGAACAAGGTTCTGGAGGTAGGAGGTTCTTTGCAGGGTGGAGTTGAAGGAGATGTTGACAGACACTACAGGGTAATCGGAGTTACCGAGAGGGCAGAGATGCGAGGCGCTACAAGACTCGAGGATGGAGGTAAAACACTGATCCAGAAGAGAGGCCTTACCATTCCGGTTGTAGGCAAAACGCATGGGGAAGTCAACTATCTGCGTGAGGGATTGAGAAACTGAAAAATTAAGTGTTTGAATGCCTGCAAGGTCAGTAGTAGCATTCTTAAGCCACGTGGTATGATGGGCGTTAAAATCGCCAAACACAAATATGTGAGCAAACGGATGGGGGGGGGAGAGAGAGTTGTCTATACTGTCAGAAATAACATCGATTATTCCACAGTCTTGAGAGTATGGAGGGCGATAAAGGAAGAAGAGATAGCTTACAGCATTGAGAAGAGATAGCCGGAGACACAAGTACGAATAGTCTGGCAATTCGAGAGACAACTCTCTAGCCAGTGGGAGATGGTCCTTGATGTAAACACCAAGGCCATGCATGTGGGTTTCAGAGTCTTTTCTAAGGAGAGGGAAGTAGCCGGTGAAGATTTACGATCTCTCATCATGTCTTCATCGGCAATGAAATAGGCATCTATTAACAGATATGAAAAACAGAAATGAATTATGGTCTTACTGGATCATCTAATCTATTCTCTTTATATTAAGACTATTATCCTCATCTTTGTTTTTGATATCACAACATTTCGGCCGTTGTGCTCTACTTCTTAACTGAACCCTTTATTTAATCTACGTTTCACTGCCTATGTCTAGGGGTATTTTGTCTAGGTCTTATTTTTAGTACTACACAGTTATTGCTAGTCCTGTTTCCACTGAGTCTAATACACACAACCCGGACCAGGGATTTTCCTGTACATAAATAACTCCTCATCCGAGAAGTTCAAACATAAATTAAAATGATGACATTAATCGAATATGTCTATCTGAATTTCTGGGATGAAGACTATTTGCCTCATCTTTATTGTTGCTATCACAACGTTTCGACCATTGTACGCGATGGCCTTTCTCAGGTGTATATGTATAGGTGTATATGAATTATATATTTAATCTACGGGTGTAAACTGTTCCCATCGCACTGTCATATCTTCTCTAGTTCTTATTTTTAGTACGGCTCCGTTATTGCTAACTCTATCCACTAAGTCCAAGTACACTCTGCCCTGCCCAGGGGTTTGAACCCACAATTACTCTACAACCAAATTCACGAACCAAAGCTTTAACCCACTATTATCTGGTAGAATACTTATCTATAGTGAACTTGGAGCGTTAAACGTATTCTGCCTGCTGTTTAGTGCTGCTACTGCTGCTGTCTGTGATATTTCGATTGCTGCTGCTGTTGAAAAATTGCTGTCATTTGTTTTTCTTTCATTATTAGCAGCTCCCATATGGTATTTATTTCTATGCTAGGCCTATTAAGGAGATCCTCATAGCCTAGCATATTCTTTTAGATTGTTTAAATCTCCAGTGTTCTTTCTTGTCCAGTATTTTCAGATGACCACTCCTTTCCTAAAATACATGATCGGCCATACATGATTTCATTATGTCACCCCTCACTACGGCTTTTCGATGTTCCTCCAGCCTTACTTTTAGTGGGCGACCTGTTTCACCTTTTATATTCTATGCCACACGAGTGCACCCAATTCTTGATTATGTTCTTCCCCCGCGGATAATCTAACTTGGTCGTCATTGCGTCAGCGATATAGCTTCATAAAAGGCCGGAGAAAATGGAAAGCTGAAATACATGTGCAGTCTATTTACATTATTCGGACTATTGTACTCATCTTTGTCGCCATGCTTATCACAACGTTTCGGCCGTTGTACGCTCCGGCCTTCTTCCGATGGTTGGAATGTCGAACTGAACCCTTTATTTCGCTCACTGGGGTAGACTGTTCTAGTTCCATGTGCCACGTCTAATGGATGTCAGGAGCGTACAACAGTCAAAACGTTGTGATAAACATGGCAACAAAGATGAGGACAATAGTCCGAATAATGTAAATAGTGTACATAATACCTCATCTCAGAAATATAGACAGATACACGTGCAGTCATTCGGAGAAATTGACCCAATTTCGTGCCTCACACCTGAGGTATTTCTTAACCCTTGGTATGCGCACAAATTACAGGTAAGAGCAGACAAACAAGATAAGTTCGATAATTTTAAGAGAAGTCATTATCATTGCAGGTGTTGTTCAGATCTGTAAATCTCGTCTTTGTGCAGCGTGTGCTGTTAACACACACGCGCGCGCATGTATGATCTTCAGGATGAATTCACATAGTTTTTACTAATGGCTATAATTCTTGTGTAAAAACGAGAGTGCGGTCAGGAAGAACACTCTTAAATACTGAATAGAAGGATAGGTTGGATATTCCATTCAAAATTGTTTTCATAAGAAAGAGGTGGTGAAAGGATGATGGGCAGGCGGGAATAAACAGATATATTGGGGAAAAAAAGTAGGAAATGAAATAAACAGACGATAACGATTAACATTGGGTTCCGTTGAAAAATATAAAAACTTAAATAGCCGGGCAGTCACGTCAATTCTGGCCGCGAAAGTTAGCAAATTTGTACAGACACGATACGGACAAAATTTTCCGAAGAGTAACCCGCAGAAATGAGACGTACTGCTTTACTCATCTACTTTGCACAGGTACAACTAACAATCTTTATTTCTTCTGTATGTGGGGGGATGTGGATGGACATTGTTGGATCTCAGGAAAAGGACTCACCACTAATAAATAAACAACCCTCAGTCAGTCAGTTATGCGCCATGCGTGATATACGTGTAGGCGATCATGTATCTTTCGATACATGACTGGCGAGGCAGATTTTTCCCGCGGTAGGTTGCCATTTCTTTCTGCGGTAGACCAGTTGCCATAAAAAGCTATAGAATCCGGGAGGAGAAGAAGAGGATTCATAACTTTCCCAAGGGTATTAGCACATATGTGAATGTAATGGATTCGACTGGAATTCGAACTGGGCTCTCCGATTCCTCAATCCGAGCCGCTATCCATTACTCCACCGTGGCTCCTAAGAAGTAGAACTAATGTCCTTATAGTCCCCAGTTGTGAGGTGCACACTGTATTGCTGGTAAAAGTCCAAACAAATTTTGCAATGAAAAATGCTGTTCTTGTCAGGCCGAGAAATTAATGTTATCTGAATTTCTGAAAAATTTATATATCTTAGCGCTTTGCATATGTGATTTTGTTTGTTTGTTTGTTTTTTTTTCAAATTTTAACTAACTGGATAAAATATTTAATCGTCTATTTGCATACATGAGTAGGAAAACATTTTGGTGTGATATTTACTGATGTTTTGTGCAATTATGAATTTAATTCCAATACAAACTTCTTATCCTATACTTATGAAATTTCAACAGTGGTTTCCTTATAAGATTTTGTATAATTACAGCAATTTTCAAGTATTTTCGGTATAATGCTTTAGAATTTATTACATAATTATAACCTTTTACTTGGAGATGTAACCAAGTGTTGTCCAGATGCTATAATATTTTTGGAATTCTGCAGACAATCTACATAATATTCTCAGCATTAACAAAAACGTGGGCAATTTTTAAAAACATTTACCCGGGTTATCAGTTAAACCCTTGAGTGGGAGTGTTGGATTGATAGTGTTAAAGCTATTCGTTATCAAGTTGGAAAAGTATATGATGCACTTGTGGAAATAGCAGAGATAACAGATGAGCCCATATTAAAAGCAGAAACTGAATCTTAGCAAACCAGCTAAAAGACTACTAATTTTTAGTTTCTTTGATTATTTTGGTGTTAAGTACTTTTTTAAAGTTAATTATGTAAGCAAGGAACTACAAGATGAAACAAAGGACATTGATGAAGCCATGGAGTCATTTGAAAAACTACTATCATGGCTAAGAATTTATAGAGAGGAAGATTTTAATGATATTTTAGTAAATGAATTGGCTGAAGATGTTAAATTACCATTGGACTTTAGCCAATTTCAAGAAAAAACTACCTGAAAGACAAAAGGTTAACCCTTGGATGATCCAAAAGAAACATACAGAGTTCAGTGCGTTAACTTAGTGCTAGACGAAGCTATTCAGTCCAGGGTGTGTAGATTTGAACAACTTAAAAGTCATGTAAAATTATTTGGATTTGTAAATAACATTCAAAGTATCCAGAAGGTGGAAATAAGGAAACACACAGCAAACCTTGAAGCAGCTTTAACAGACACCACAATAACACAAAGCACTGATGGAGAGGTAGTTACTAAAAAAACTGAAGACGTTGATGACTATCTGTTGGCTGAAGAACTTTAAACTCTGTAAACTTTTCTTCACTTAAGTCTCAAGCACTGTTTGAATACTTGGTAGTAAACAATCGATTTACAGCATTTCTAATGTTTTTATTACTTTGAGAATTTATCAGGTGAAACAAGTTTTGCAAAACTAAAACTGATTAAAATATGCTTAAGGTCAACAATTTCACAAGAGAGACTAAACAATTCGGCAATGCTATCTAAAAAAATGTCATTACTAAAATCGGTGACCATGAAAATATTTTGAGAGATTTTGCAAATAAAAAAAATAAAAGACCTGTGTATAAGAAGTATTGTTATGGTCCAGGTTAGGACCAAGGTAGAACAACACGAACACAAGAGTAGAAATCACGAAGGTATATTACACGAAATAATAATACAAGATGTGGAAGGTGTTAGTATGACTGTCAGTCTGGTTTGGAGTGGACTACTATCAACTCGACTCGATTCGTCCCTCTCTTTTGAGAGGCGTAGTGTACATAGTGTTAGGAAGAGTTCATTCTGTAGTTATAGGTAAGGACCCATGACACTTTCTTTCATTCATTCTTTCTTTCTTTCTTTCTTTCTTTCTTCCTTTCCTTCTTTCTTTCTGTTATGGTCCAGGTTAGGACCAAGGAAGAACAACACGAACACAAGGGTAGAAATAACGAAGGTATATTACACGAAATAATAATACAAGATGTGGAAGGTGTTAGTATGACTGTCAGTCTGGTTTGGAGTGAACTACTATCGGCTCGACTCGATTCGACCCACTCTCACTTTGAGAGGCGTAGTATACATAGTGTTAGGAAGAGTTCATTCTCCAGTTATAGGTAAGGACCCAAGACAAGTATGTCTGTAATTACCTTATTTTGTATTTAAAAAATAAAAAATTTCATACTGTATTAGGATATCAAGCATTTAATGTTATTTTTTGTTGTTGTTGTTTCTAGACGAGCATACTACACATAATATAAACATATATCATTTTTTACTTTTTTTCAGTAATTTTTATACATAATTTTATAATTTCCCACAATTTCCTAGCACCGGCTTTGAATGGGGAAATCTTTCATGGAGCAACTACAGAATCTAGAATTTACGCTACAGCGAGCGGGCTTGAACAGCAAAAAGAGACGAAATGAGTAAGCTTTTGAAAAGCAAACTATAGAATCTAGAATTTAAACTAAAGCATGTGTGCATGTTCTACAAAGACAGACGACTAGGGGAATCTTTCGAAGAGCAATTATTGAATCTAGAATTTACACTACGATGACTGGGTGAATCATTCAAAGAGCAACTATTGAATCTAGAATTTACACTGCAGCATTCCTGCTTGTTCTTCAAGAACAGACGACTGGGTGAACCCTTCGAAAAGAAACTATTGAATATAGAATTTACACTGCAGCATTCGTGCTTGTTTACTAGAAAAGACGACTGGGTGAATCTTTCGAAGAGCAACTATTGAATAGAGAATTTACACTGCAGCTTTCCTGATTGTTCTTCAAGAACAGACGACTGGGTGAATTTTGGAAGAGCAACTATTGAATCTAGAATTTACACTACAGCATTCGTGCTTGTTCTTGAAGAACAGACGACTGGGGGAATCTTTCGAAAATCAACTATTGATACTAGAATATACACTTCAGCATTCGTGTTTGTTCTTCAAGAACAGACGACGGTGGGAACTTTCGAAGAGCAACTATTGAATCTAGAATTTACACTATAGCATTCGTGCTTATTTACTAGAAAAGACGACTGGGTGAATCTATCGATGAGCAACTATCGAATCTAGAATTTACACTGCAGCATTGGTGCTTGTTCTTCAAGAACAGACGACTGGGTGAATCTTTCGAAGAGGTACTATTGAATATAGAATTTACATTACAGCATTCCTGCAAGTTTACTAGAAAAGACGACTGGGTGACTCTTTCGAAGAGCAACTATTGGATCAAGAATTTACAGTGCAGAATTCTTAGTTGTTCTTCAATCACGGAAGACTGGGAGAATCATTCGAAGAGTAACTATTAAATCTAGAATTTATGCTGCAGAATTCCTGCTTGTTATTCAAGAAGAGACAACTGGGTGAATCCTTCGAAGGGCAACTATTGAATCGAGAATTTATACTGCAGCTTTCCAGCTTGTTATTCAAGAATAGACGACTGGGTGAATCATTCGAAGAGAAGCTATTAAATCTGGAATTTACACTTCAGCATTCATGCTTGTTCTTCAAGAACAGGCGACTGTGGGAAACTTTCGAAGAGCAACTATTGAATCTCGAATTTACACTATAGTATTAATGCTTGTTTACTATTAGGTTGGTACAAAAATAATGACGTAATAATGTCGTTTTTTTGACGTATTTTAACGTCAAAAAACGACATTATTTTTGCACCAACCTAATAGAAAAGACGACTGGATGAATCTTTCGAATAGCAACTATTGAATATAGAATTTACACTACATCATTCCTGCTTGTTCTTCAAGAACAGACGACTGTGTGAATCCTTCTGAGGGAAACTATTGAATCTAGAATTTACACTGAAACTTTCCCACTTGTTCTTCAAGAACAGACCACAGGGCGAATCTTTCGAAGTTCATCTATTTAATCTAGAATTTACATTACATCATTCGTGCTTGAACAGACGACGGTGGGTATCTTTCGAAAACGTAGTATTAAATATAGAATTTACACTATAGCATTCGTGATTGTTTACTAGAAACGACGACTGGGTGAATCCTTCTAAGAGCAACTATTCAATCTAGAATTTACACTGCAGCTTT
Organism: Acanthosepion lycidas; assembly: GCA_963932145.1. Taxonomy (NCBI): domain Eukaryota; kingdom Metazoa; phylum Mollusca; class Cephalopoda; order Sepiida; family Sepiidae; genus Acanthosepion; species Acanthosepion lycidas. Next base: position 51,449,248 of record OZ010600.1, on the reverse strand, counting down.
CCTGCTTGTTTTTTCAATAACACACGACTGGGTGAATCATTCAAAGAGCTACTATTGAATGTAGAATCTATACTGCAGCATTCCTGCTTGTTCTTCAAGAACAGACAACTGTGTGAATCCCGCGAAAAGCAACTATTGAATCTAGAATTTACACTCCTGCTTTGTCTTCAAGAACAGATGACTGGGTGAATCATTCAAATACCTACAATTGAATCTAGAATTTACACCTCAGCATGCGTACTTGTCTTACAAGAACAGTCGCCTGTTTGAATCTTTCGAAGAGCAATTATTGAATCTAGAATTTACACTGCAGCTTTCCTGCTTGTTCTTTACGAACAGACGACTGGGCGAATCCTTCGAAGAGTAACTATTAAATCTAGAATTTACACTACAGCACTCGTGCGTGTTCTTGAAGAACAGACGACGATGGGAATCTTTTGAAAACGTACTATTAAATATAGAATTTACACTATAGCATTCGTGATTGTTTACTAGAAAAGTCGACTGTGTGAATCCTTCGAAGAGCAACTATTCAATCTAGAATTTATACTGCAGCTTTCTTGCTTGTTATTCAATAACACACCACTGGGTGGATCCTTCGAATAGCAACCAATGAATATAGAATTTACACAGCAGACTTCCTCCTTGTTCTTCAAGAACAGACGATTGTGTAAATCTTTCGGAGAGCAACTATTGAATCTAGAATTTACACTGCAGCATTCTTGCTCGTTCTTCAAGAACAGACTACTGTGTGAATCCTTCGAAAAGCAACTATTGAATCTAGAATTTACACTGCAGATTTCCTGCTTGGTCTTCAAGTACGGATGACTGGGTGAATCATTCAGATAGCTACAATTGAATCTAGAATTTACACCTCAGCATGCGTACTTGTCTTAAAAGAACAGTCGTCTGGTTGAATCTTTCGAAGAGCAATTATTAAATCTAGAATTTACACTGAGGCATTCATGCTTGTTCTTCAAGAACAGACGACTGAGTGAATCATTCGAAGAGCAACTATTGAATCTAGAATTTACACTGCAGCTTTCCCGCTTGGTCTTCAAGAACAGATGACTAGGTGAATCATTAGAAGAGCAAGTATTGAATCTAGAATTTACACTGCAGCATTCTTACTTGTTCTTTAAGAACAGACGACTGGGTGAATCCTTCGTAGAGTAACTATTAAATCTAGAATTTACACTACAGCACTCGTGCTTGTTCTTCAATAACAGACGACGGTGGGAATCATTCAAAGACGTACTATTGAATATAGAATTTACACTACAGCATTCGTGCTTGTTTACGAGAAAAGACGACTGGGTGAATACTTCGAAGAGCAACTATTGAAACTAGAACTTACACTGCAGCATTGCTGTTTGTTCTTCAATAACAGACGACTGGGTGAATCCTTCGAAGAGCAACTGTTGAATCTACGATTTATACTGCAGCATTCCTGCTTGTTCTTCAAGAACAGATGACTGGGTGAATCCTACGAAAAGAAATTATTGAATCTAGAATCTACACTGCAGCTTTCCTGCTTGGTCTTCAAAAACAGACGACTGTGTGAAACTTTCGAAGAGGTACTATTGAATATAGAATTTACATTACAGCATTCGTGCTCGTTTACTAGAAAAAACGACAGGGTGAATCTTTCCAAAAGCAACAATTGAATATAGAATTTACACTGCAGTTTTCCTGCTTGTTCTTCAATAACTGGGTGAATCTTTCGATGAGCAACTATTGAATCTAGGATTTATACTGCAGCATTCCTGCTTGTTCTTCAAGCATTCAAAATGCAACAATTAAATCTAAAATGGACACGGCTGTATTCCTGCTTGTTCTTCAAGAACAGACAACTGTGTGAATCTTTTGAAGAGCAACTATTGAATCTAGAATTTACACTGTAGTATTTATACTTGTTCTTCAATAACAGACGACTGGGTGAATCCTTCGAAAAGCAACTATTGAATATATAATTTACACTGCAGCTTTCCTGCTTGGTCTTTAAGAACAGATAACTGGGTGAATCATTCGAAAAGCAAATATTAAATCAAGAATTTACACTGCAGCATGCGTAATTGTCCTACATGAACAGTCGTATGGTTGAATCTTTCGAATAGCAACTATTGAATATAGAATTTACAAAGCAGCATTCATGCTTGTTCTTCAAGAACAGACGACTGGGTTCATCTTACGTAGAGCAAATATTGAATCTAGAGTTTACTCCTCAGCACGCGTACTTGTCCTACAAGAACAGTCGTCTGGTTGAATCTTTTGAAGAGCAATTATTGAATCTAGAATTTACACTGCAGGTTCCCTACTTGTTCTTCAAGAAAAGACGACTAAGTGAATCTTTTGAAAAGCAACTACTGAATCTCAAATTTATACTGCAGCATTCCTGCTTGTTCTACAAGAACAGACGACTGGGTAAATCATTCGAAGAGCAGCTATTGAATCTAGAATTTACAGTGCAGCATTCCTGCTTTGTTCTTCAGACGACTGGGAGAATCTTTCGAAGAGCAACTCTTGAATCTAGAAATTACACTGCAACATTCCTGCTTGTCCTTCAAGAACAGACGACTGGTTGAATCTTTCGAAGATCAACTATTGAATCTAGAATTTACACTACAGTATTCGTGCTTGTTCTTCAAGAGCAGACGACTGTGGGAATCTTTCGAAGACGTACTATTAAATATAGATTTTACACTACTGCATTCGTGATTGTTTACTAGAAAAGACGACTGGGTGAATATTTCGAAGTGCAACTATTGAATATAGAATTTACACTGCAGCATTCCTGCTCGTTCTTCAAGAGCAGACGACTGGGTGAATCTTTCGAAAGGCAAGTACTGAATCTAGAATTTGCACTGCAGCTTTCCTGCTTGTTCTTCAAGCACAGACGACTGTGTGAATCTTTCGAAGAGGTACTATTGTATATAGACTTTACACTACAGCATTAGTGCTTGTTTACTAGAAACGACGACAGGGTGAATCTTTTGTAGAGCAGCTATTGATTCTAGAATTTACACTGCAGCATTCCTGCTTGTTCTTTAAGAACAGGCGACTGGGTGAATCTTTCGAAGGGCAACTATTGAATCTAGAATTTACACGGCAGCATTCTTGCTTGTTCTTCAAGAAGATACGACAGGGTGAATCTTTCGAAGAGCAACTATTGTATCTAGAATTTACACTGCAGCATTGCTGCTTGTTCGTCAATAACAGACGACTGGGTGAATCCTTCGAAGAGAAAGTATTAAATCTAGAATTTAGACTGCAGCGTTCCTGCTTGTTCTTTAAGAACAGACGACTGGGTGAATCTTTCGAACAGCAACTATTAAATCTAGAATTTATGCTGCAGCTTTCCTGCTTGTTCTTCAAGCACAGACGATTGGGTGAATCATTCGAAGAGCAACTATTGAATATATAATATACACTGTAGCATTCCTGCTTGTTCTTCACGAACGGACGACTGCGGGAATCTTTCGAAGAGGTACTATTCTATATAGAATTTACAATACAGCATTCGTGCTTGTTTACTAGAAACGACGACAGGGTGAATCTTTCGTAGAGAAAGTATTAAATCTAGAATTTACACTGCATCATTCCTGCTTGTTTTTCAATAACAGACCACTGGGTGAATCGTATGAAGAGCAAACTATAGAATCTAGAATTTACTCTGCAGCATTCCTGCTTGTTTACTAGAACAGATGACTGGGTGAATCTTTCGAAGAGCAACCATTGAATCTCGAATTTACACTACAGCATTCGTGCTCGTTCTACAAGGACAGACGACTGGGTGAATCGTATGAAGAGCAAACTATATAATCTATAATTTACACTACAGCATGCATACCTGCATGAATGTTTCGAAGGGCAAACTCTCGAATTTATAATTTACACTAGGGCATGCGTGCTTCCTTTGCAATGAAAGACGACTTGGAAAACCTTTCGAAAATCAAACGATGGAATCTAGAATTTGCATTATAGCATGCGTGCTTGATTTGCAAAGACGACTCGGGGAATCTTTCGAATGGCAAACTCTAAAATTTAAATTACAATAAAGTTTCTTGCTTTGCAAAGAAAGACCACTATGAAGAATCTTTCAATGAGCAAACTATAGAATCTAAAACTTACACCATAGCATGCGTTCCTGATTTCCAAAGACAAACGTCTGGTGGGGAATGTTATGAAGAGCAAACTATAGAAACTAGAATTTACATTACAATATGCATGCTTGCGTTGCAAACATAGACAACTGGGAGAAAGAGCAAATCTTTCATGGCAAGGCTGAAAAAAAGTCTAGATTTTTTGTTAATTTAATATAGCTTTCTAAATGTGTTCTCAAATACTTGACGCATCATATGCATTGGGAAATATGACCCAAGGTTCGCAGAATCGTGGTACGAATATTCAACGCCATTTGGAGGTGAGAATGAGCAAGTAAAGCTCATGTGGAATACAACCATCTTGACTGTCAAACACTTGGAGAGAAATCACACTGAAATTATACTTAAGAGACGTGAATGAATCCTGACAGACGTTGTGTTACCTTGTAATAAGAACATTGATAAGGTGGAGCAGGAAAAAATACACAGTCGTCAAAACCTGGCAGGGCTAATCAGAGAAATATACAGAACAGTAGCTCAAGTTGTTCCTTTTGTGGTTGGAGCTATTTCCAGGAATTCTTCTACCTCATAAGATTCCTTACGGTGTGCACAGGTGGCATCACTGTTAGGAATAGTTCATATGCTGAGGAAAGTGTTATGTCTCTAAGCTACGATGTAATATGATCATCACTTGGCTGAAACATTTAAGAGTCGCTAAGACCTACATGCTTTATTTAAAGTCATTTTTAATAATTGTTCTGAGAAAGCAGTTGTATACGGCTGATACGATGGAAATTTCAACACCCACACCACCCCAAAGAAAATGGTGGTGTGTGGTTACATTGTATTTTGTCCACTAAATTCTGATAGGAAGACCTGTATGCATTTACTTAAAATTATTCTTCAATTTTGATTTGGTTTGGTACTACGCAACTAAGAGAAATTTTTAAATGAAATATGAAGAATTTTTATTTTACAGAAGGTGGGTGAGGGAAAAGAAACTTGTAGTTTATTGAATAGAAATGGATTTTTTTCTTATCTAAAAGCAACTGTTCACAACTCTTAAGAATGGGGATTTGATTGAAGAGATAAAAAAAAAAACGTTTAATTGAGGTAAAAAATCAGTTAATACTTTTTACAAACGATTGTTTTGTGCAGACTTAAAATAAATTTTTTCTTTGTTTTTGTTTTTTTTAAATATACAAAATGCTTAAAATTTAGAATATGCAAAGTTAAAAAATGAATAAAACGTTAATATTCTTCCTTACATGGAATTAAAAATGAAATATTTTTCTTTAGCAATTTATCTTGATTCATACGTATTTTCAATTAATGCGGATTAAAAATTCAACTTACTGTTTATTTTTTTTAACTTTAATCAGTCAACTATGTTTAAATCTTTACTTTGCACTTATTATTCCCACAGATAAATCTTTAAACAAAAGGTATATTCATTCAATATTTCATTAAAGCTGAACGATTTTGAACAAGCAATATAAGTTACTTTTCTTTTCTTTCTCATTCTTCAACAGTTGCAAACAGATTTTTAATCATTTCACCCTAAGCAAAATAATAATGCCATTAGGACGTAGGGGATTACAGGGAGTAAAAGAGAATGAGAAGACTTTAGTGGCGAGGATTCATGAACAACAAATGAACAGGGTTAAAAAAAAAAAAAAAAAAAAAAAAATGGCAATTGATGTTGCATTAAAATTTTTGAAGATTGTAGTTATCAGGGAAGCAAGAATTCGGAAGGGAGTTCCACAGGCAAGAAAAGAAACTGTTAGGGTAGAAGCGTCTAGCTAGTTCAACAGTAAAATGGTTAGACCTAGTTACAAATCTAATAGCACGCTTAAATTCATGAAGTCGAGACACTAGGGAAAAAATGCTCATCAGAAGAGTTGCCATGAAAATATTTTTAGAAAAGACAGAGGGAAGGCTCGTCACGTCGGTGAGAAAGTGATTCAAGTTCAGATTCCTGTTCAAGATCGATTATGTTACAGAATCTTCTTTGGATTCTGTTAAGAATCTCGTGATATACAACAGGAGCACCAGACCAGATATGGCAACAGCATTAATTTCATGGAATGGTAGTTGCATTTGTACCGGAAAAAAAAAAAAAAAAAAAAGAAAAATTAGGTAAACTAGATTCTTCCATTATTAACACATTTTCCTCTATCTTTTGTTCTTTGTCAATTACATAGAACTTTTTGTAGCTATTTTTTTGTTGAAATAGCTACAAATCAAAACAAAAAATAACCAAGGTACTATTTGGAAAGAGTAATAACAGTATTATACAACTGACTACATTCCAAACAGCCACCTCTTTTAATCTAAATAGGTTTCTGTTATCAAACTCTTTTTAAGCACAAATTCCGATCATTTAGAAAAAAATGCTGATTAAAAAATGCCCCTAATCTTCCTACCAAGGACAGCATCACAAAATATGTCAGGCTACATCATTTGTTAAATGTGGGTGGGCACTACCATAGTTACTCGAGTATAGTGATAGTTTTAAAGATCAGTTTATTTTTGTATTTTTTTACACAAAATATAATCATTCAATTTTTATGATCAGTTTTTATTATTTTTTTTTTTGCACAGGTAATTTTTTGAAGAGGTTAAAAATTATGTATTTTCAGAGACCCATTGCATTATACACAGGCAATTTTTTCTGGGGGGTGGGGGCTTAAGATCCATACCAAAAAATAAATAAAATAAAAAATAAAAAAGTCAGCGGTCGCGCTATAGACGAAGTCGGCTTATACACGAGTATATACGGTAAATAAGATATTAAGTTTTAAAGATTCTTGATTTTACTTTTTTTTTTATCTTGTCTTCATATAAAATTATTTTTTTAATTTATCCTACTGTAAATACTTTTGTTTTGATTATAAAACATTTTTTTTATTTTTTGCTGTTTGAAATAATGACTTAAGTTAATCTGATTTAAGTGAATAAGATTTAAAAATACGAATTATTTATACAGTAATTTTTATTTTAACTTTCTTCAAACAGACAATTTTTTAAAAACATTTTTAAATAAAAGACAGACACAAAGAAATCCCGCTTTGCCGTTTTGTCCAGTTGTTTGTAGAGTAATTATTTATATTTTAGTTTTCTTTAAACAAGCAATATTTTAAATATTTAAAAAATATTTTTTTCAAGTTAATCTGATTTAAAGTACAAGTTTATCCGGTAAGTTCTGTTCTTATTAAATGTTGTAAACAATCAGTAAAACATTAAACATGAACTTGTAAACCAGATCAATGATGACACGAACGAATTGAAATATTTAATAGAATCATAATAAAATTAACTTTCATTTCAATGGAATGCTGAAATCAACTTCTTGAACCGTCAGTGACCCAACGGGTTTTCTAGTATTTTATATAGTTCGGATCTTTTTTTGTTAATTCACTCCAAGTAATGTAAAGTTACTTATCGTAATTAATTCACTTCAAGAAATTTTAAATTGAAGTTTGTTTTTTTTAAATTTTTGGCACTCTTGAAATTATAAATCAAAATTTGTTTAGCTTGTCATACAGTTAACACAAAAATGCAAAAACAAGGAGAATGGTGTTCGCTTCTTATAGAGAGTAAATAATATTCTTCCTACATTTATTCAAGTAAAGGGCATACGAGATTGAGCTTAACAAATCGACAGGATAGATGGCGCTGTCGTCTCAGTGAAGGCCGTGAAGAAAATCCGCTAAGGAAAGGAAATTGGCTCCACGGGTCACAACTTCCTAACCATAAAATCCTATTATTTATTTCTAGTCAAAGAATATAGCCACTATGAACTTTTTTTTAAAGGACATTCCTGAATTTTGGTGTGAATTTTAGTAAATATAATTTTTTTGATTTTTAGGGTGACTTAACAGAAAAAGATCTCAACTTTCTAATGGCTGAACAGTATCTGACCTAGAATTTTCTGATATAAAGCAATAGCAAGTTTAAAAAAGATTAGTCAAAAATCGATAATCAATACAGCCTCAGTTTAAATTTAATTTTCTTATTGTTTTAGTTAACATTGTCTTTCTTAAACACGACAATGTATAAATGCTATATACACTTCTATGTGCTGCAACCCTTAGGATCATAGGCGATCATGGCTCTCCACAACATCCTATCTCGTGTAACTCTTAGCAGTTTTTCTCTTTTTTCCTAAGGTTCCCGCTCCTCGTTCCACCACAAGCTTGTCTTTCCCCTCAATATGTCCCATAAGAGTTAAGTTTTTGAAGCCATCCTTCCTCATTCTGGGCCCAAGGAATTTCAGATGTTTTTTTTTCTAGATTCCGAGTTTCTGTTGGCATTTTATCTAAGACTTCCTTGTTGCTTAATCGCTCCATGGAAATTTCAGTGAGGAAGATCTAAAGAAACTATTCTAAAATTTTTAACCTACCTGTAAAGTACAATGACCAAAACATTGTGATATAATAACAAAGATGAGGACATTAGTACAAATCTAAATTATTATTATATAAATTATTATTAAATTATATTATTAATATAATTATTAGTACAAATGTAAATAAGCTCTCATCCCAGAAATTCATACAGAAATCACGTTTTGTATAGAGTCAGATCATTCTTTTTTTTTTTCAAGTTGAAATATCTATGAACAACAGGTCATTTCACCCAATAATCAATGGCTAACATATTTCTTTTATTCACAGACCAAACAGCGACTAATTCTTATACAAAGCCCTTGTGTCTTAGTGGCTTTATTGCCTTGCTTGGGATGAAATGATAAACAAAATAAGAACTATGTTTAAGTGAGTAGAATCTTACAGGCTTTGAAACATGTAGAAAAATAAAAGTTATAACTGATTTCTAGGTATATTTGGCCATTTTTTTAAAATCATTTCTTCCCAAGCAAAGCAATAAAGCCCCTAAGACAAGGGTTTACTGAGTGTGAAAGAATATGAGAAAAAGAAAAAAATTAAGGAAAGAGAACAGTAAAAGAAAAAGAATTAAGAAAACAAGATAACAATTGACATTACATTTAAATTTTTGAAGATCAAAGTTGATTGGGAAGCAAGTTCCACAAGCGAGAAGTGAAAGGAAACTGTTCAGTTACATCTAGCCATTTCAACTGTAAAATGATAAGACCTATCAGCCAATCTAGTAGTGGCCATAGTGGAAAACCTGATCTTGAGAAGCCACATACATTTTATTTACATCTGTCCTCTTGACTGTTACTATGATGTTTCAATTGTTGAGTTCTTCGGGTCTTTATTGGTTAAGATAACCATCAGAGAATTTTTAAATGAAACCTTTAATCTATTTTATTGCTCTGATTTTACTGTCCATCTCTGGGAATATCTCAACTCGTACTTTTTAGTATTTGCCTCGTGAATAGAAGCATCAGTTCGTGAATTGTGTGGCATAGTAATTTTGAGTTCAATCCCTGGGCTGAGTTACAGACCAAGTGGAAACAGGGTAAGCAATATCTGAGGAGTACTAAAAAGAACAAAATAAGATGCTCTTAGATACAGACAGAGGAATGAGAACAATCTACTTGTAGATTAAATAAAGTGTTTGTAACCTTCAGGGAATTTTGAACCAAAGATTGACAAACACCTGAAAGGCTGGAGTATGCAATGGCCAAAACACTGAGATAATAACAAAGATGAGAACAGTGGGATTAATAAAAATAAGCCCTCATCTTGGAAATTCAGAGAGAAATCACATTTTGTACAGATTCAATATTTTCTTTTTTTCAGGCTGAAAGATCAATATTTCAATTGGTTAGAGTTAAAAAAAAAAAAAAAAATCTTTAAGATTATTTTTCAATATTTTTTTAATGAAATGTAATTTTAGTATTTTTTCCATTTTTATTAAATATACTTTTTAAATATTTTGCAAACTAGAAAATAATTTAAAATAAATAATAGACAATACTTCATCCAAGAAATTCAGACATCTTGAGATTATGACCTGTAAAAGCAATAGAAATAAGATGAAAGGAATACAAGTCAAAAACTAGTAATAATTACTTCAACGAAGGAACTCAGACAACTTTATAGTGACAGACACAATAGTCTTAAGTGTAAAGCAATAGAAATAAAATGAAAGGAATATGAATTAAAAATTGAGAATAATTGCTAATGCTTCAAGAAATTCAGATATCTAACTTTAAGTATCGACAACTACTACTAAGTAGTAAACACAACATAAAATGAAAGAAATACTTATCAAAATAAATAATTGACAATACTTCAAACAAATTTAGACAAGACAATTTCATGAACCGTTTAAGTATTGTAGTTTAAACTGGTCTTGTTATTTTTAGGAGACAGCTTTCAGATTAAAATTGTCTATATATCCACAAATTTGTCACCAATTTCAGAATGAATAATCTTTACAGCAATAGAAAAAATTATGAAGTTGTTTCTGTGATTAAGTCTTCACTATTACAAAATTTTGTTAGGAGCAATAGATCCTTTAGTCAATTTACTTTCACTGAGAAAGTGGAATAAAAGAGTAGCTTTAGACAAGAGTTGATTGCATATCCTATATCTTGAGTGAGTACTTTTATTGTCAACACCTTAAGCCCAAGGCAAAGCTCTTATTTGATATTTTGGTATTTTTATTTCTTCTAATTTATCTATACAGGATGGCTGACTACCTAGCCACAATCTGAAGACAAAAGTTGTATGATTAGAACTACTACAATTAGAAATTAGTATAAAAAGATGCTGAAATGTTCTTGAAATGTTCCTTCTCAAAATCTAACCAAATAACCCAGCCTTAATTTTTGAGAAAGCTGTTCTTGTACAACCAAAAATTAGGCAAATTTAAACTTTTTTTTTTTTTTTTTTTTTTTTTAAGTAGTAATGGTAACAAGGATTATGTTACTGGGCTTAGAAGTGTCTTTTAAAAATATTTGGTTCCAAATGTATATGCAGAATTCTTTTAGCATGTTTACATCTTGTATTATGCATACAAGTGGGTAAGGAGACCATATTTTATATTAATTGCAAGAAACAAATAAAAAAAATAAATAAATAAAAATTTTTTTTTTTGCATTCTACCCAGCCAGATGATAATGTACTAAAGAAAATTTGTGAATAATTGTATGCAAGTTTTTTTTATTGTTTTTTTTATTAGTCATTCACATCTCAAGGTTGATTTATTTTTTTTTATGGTTCATCAACCTTTTGTGAGTTACTTAAAGCTAAAATATTTTTGGATTGCAACAATATCCCCCCTCTAAGTGAACATTGCATTAACAATTTTTTCATAACATTTTTTTTTTTTTTTTAAAATACCAGTCCTACCCATAGCTGGAAGAGATGATGGGATACCTATCCCAAGCATATTTGCATGTAAGTGAATCTAACAAAACAGACTAGAATTTGAAATAAGCTCTGCTTTCTCATTGCAAGCTGCTATCCATTACACCACCTGCACATCCACCATCTTCAAGGTAAATATTATATTAGTATCCACTAACATGATAATAATACATTTGTGCCTCAGATTTAACAAGGAACATGGTATCAAAGAAATGAATGCAGGATGTCTCTTAAAACATTCTTATATACTCATCACAATTTTTTATATATTTACCCTCAACATAAATATGTTATGTATAACTCAAAATCTTAATGTGCTAGGATAAGTACGGAGTTGGAATTTAGTCTTGAACAGCATCATTTGGTTGGGCTACAGACAGAAAAAAAATATTACCCCCAACCTCAGAAAAATTGAATGGAAAACTAGTTAAAATACATTTGAATTAATCTTAGTTCAGAAGTAACTGCAAGTTTGAGAACTCTGCTTAGAATGAGTAATTAAATTCATGAATTTATACAAGTGCATGCTGAAACATTCTCAGCCATCCTTACAAAGATCTTTTGCTTAGTCAGATTTTGGAAAGTCAGGCTGAGAACTTTTCAGCATGCACTTGGTTGACTTTGTTTAGTGGCATATCAACCTCTATGGATTATTTAATGCCAAAATCTAAATATTTTGAACACAATTTTATGGCTTCAACTAAATATATTTTGAGTGCAATTGTATGCCTTCAACTACAGATAAAATTTATTGGTCATTTTGCTATAAACCGTATTGTTGATAATTTATTTTATACAAAAGATGAAATGCTTGTATTTTTATTATAAAAACCGTATTCTTATACTTTCAGCGTTTTGTTTCATGAGGTGGAGATCACTATTTGTCCATAACTGAGACCCTAACAGGGCTTAAGAGTTGAACTTATTAACCTATTGACAATTGATAAATTTGAGGATTAATGTATTTCTTTTTTTTTTTTATTACGTCACAGAAATATCATCTTAGGCTTATGAATTAGTTTGAGAAAAAAAAAATAAAATAAATAAACAGGGATATAGCGAGTTGTAGAATTTAACCTGGAATTAATCAAGCGTTTCTATTCTTGTATGATTCAATTGGTTGTACACATCACTACCTTTGAGCCCAACTGGATTCTATTGAAAAATGGGTTTCTACCTGTAGCATGGGTAAAGTTTCATTATCTATCCCAAACTGCTAGAAACATACAGTGTGGGCCCCCTCTGTCTCGGTCATTTCACCGACCTGACAAATCACTGCAAACTGTGTCACAATTCTTGTTTATGTTGGTAGGCACAAAAACTGGGAAAAGCCTGTCGTTTAGTGTTTACAAGGAAAATGAAAGGTGAGAAGGATATCATGACAGTGAGAAATGAAAACCTAGTTTCCAATATCTTTTGTTATTTATTTAGGGATTCACTTTCTCAGGGGGTCAGTAGGTGACACTTGAGAAGGATTTAGATGCTGCAAAGTGGCTGAAAAATTACCAAATGTCAAATTTATCTTGGACAGAATTAATTTCAGTATTTATTCTGAAGGTTTCCTTATTTTTGTTACACTTTATTGCAAATAATTAAATTCATGCAACCCTAATTTACAAGATATATTTCAAACCCCAAAGAAAGTTATTTTTTTTAGTATACACCTACCAACCTGGTATCATTGGAATGTAGATTAAATAATTTTTGCAGCTGTATATGCTTTATTCAAATTCTGCAAGTAGCTTAGAAACTGATAATTTAATTTCATCTTTATTGATTTTGTTTTTTTAAGACTTATCAGCCCTTTACAGGTTATTTAAAACCAGAAAATATTTTTAAATTGTAAGAATGTTTTTTTTTGTAGATAATAAGTCTTACTAAGCCATAGCTGTAAGGAGAAGTGGGTTCCTACCTAGTCAGAATTTGATAAACAAGAAATTATAATGTGGATATAAAGTGGGGGATTCATTTTATATCACAATCAATATATAAACTGATCCCTCACATTTTAGTTTCTATACATTTATATTTCAGAGAATGTAAATAAATCTAAGTTGACCGTGTAGCTAATCAGCCTTTCCAAAAAGGCCTGACCAGTGGTGTTTACAATTAAATCTAATATCAATTTATATAGAGGGACATGCATTATTGAATCAGTCCAAGCAACATGACCCTGCCCCCCCCGCACGACGTAGCAGAGGCAATCTTAGAATTTAAGGATTTGTTTTGTGATATTTTTCATCAATGAATGAATATCAAAAACATGACAATCAAGCACAGACTGATTAGTACCCAGAAAGTCTTGCAGGTTATTCTTGACTGAAGAAATTTGAAGTAGGGGAAATAAATGAATTTAGTTCTAATGATGATTTGAACTTTGACAAGCACTGGCAGTTAGTCAAATGCCTGTATTCACAGTAAATTTTGCATTTTATTGCATTTGTTTTCTATGACCCAATAAATAAAAAATATTTAAGACTGGCAAGTTATCTGACAGAGATAGATCACAAATTTGAGTTATGATAAAACTTAAATTTTGGAAACAAATTCAGTCTGGAAAAGATTTAATAATTCATAGGAAAGATTGGTCCATAACCAAAGACAGGTTCTAAGAATGTTGCTAAAAAGAAGTTAGAATTTTATAGAAAGATATTCCAGGGAAACATATGTGTAGTGCAGACAGACACATTATTAAACTGATTTATAAGAGAAACTAATGTAAATAAATAAAATACAAAATGTTAATAGTAACTTAGAGTTTATTTAATTTCAATACAATTTTGTACAAGGGTCTCATAAAACTAGTAACATTACCAGTCCAAGCTTTTACTATTAAAAATAGCAGTAAAAGCTTAGCCAACTGCACAGTGAGTAGTTATACAATAGTTTTGAAAGGATTTTGAGTAGTAAAAGAGAGTCATGATTAACTTAACATTATTCAACTAGTATTAATAGAAAAATTTAATATATATTTATAAAACAAAGTTTTAATGTATTTTCTATAAAGTTGAGAAGGATCATAAATATATCCAACATTGTATAATTCTGGATGATATATTCTTAAAGTTCCAAAAGTTTAAATCATAACTAGGAGAGAGAGGAAAAAAAAAAAAAAAAAAAAAAAAAAAATATAAAATGAAAACTTAAATCAATCATGCAACTGTCATCCACAACATATCATGTTTCTTAAATATTACCATTTTTAATTAAAAAAAAAAAAAAAAAAAAAAAAAATTAGAGCTTCCAATCCATGTAAAGCTTGTAAAGATTATTCATTCTGCTTTCTAACAAGACTAAATATATGAGTATAAGATGGAAAAAGGCACTTTTTTATGAGGTCAAGAGAAGTAAACTAGGGAATGTACATAAGAACAGGATCAACGTCATACTTGAAGTTTGTGCATAAAAATAATATCTTTCGAGATGATACCGACAGTAAAACAAGCAAAATACCTTTTTCAAGGATTTTTATGCAAAAACTGCATCAAATGTTTTTACGACACTTCAGATAACCCAGAATACAAAAGATTAAATGAGAGAATAAGAGGGTTAATACTGCTTTGTTACAAACATATAACCCCATTGTCCAACTTGCACAGTTATACCTAAGTTTTGTAGGATTTGATTGAACTGATTTGCTTTTTACAGCTTATCAACCATGTAAGTTTTGCAGGCTGTTAGGTTTGGAAATAAGATAAATATAAAAATATATACTGATATTTGTACCATGCTTCATATTGCAAATATACCATTTTTAAAAATTAATAACATTAATTTCCACTTATAAATATAAAAAAATAAAATCTATATATGATAGAGCAAGTAGATAATTTAATCCAGATGGGTTAAAATGAAGTGCACAGTAAAGAAGGTATTTGTTTTATTCCTTTTGTTTTTAACTTCCTGTTAATACTTCATTATGTGTGTGTGTGTGTGTGTGTGTATTTTGCGAGAGTGGACACATTGAGGTCCAAACAAAATAGTTTTATGTTAACAAATCTTCAGGCTTGAAGATTGCATTCAAGCACGAAACAGATTGTCACCACTGTGTTCCCACTCATACTTACATTCTCTATCCTGGATATTAAATACTTTTAGGCATAAATATAGCATAGCTTAAAGCTTTATTTTGTGTGTGTGTGTGTGTGTGTGTGTGTGTGTGTGTATATAACCTAATCATGGCATCAAAATTAAACATGATATTAAGAAAAAATAATTGTTTTAAGAATTATGTGAACAATCAATTTCATTCTTTGTGTTATTAATATTCTCCCAACATTTGGTCCAGTAGATTCTATGGTTTTTATAGAAAGAGAGGTTTTCTTTTTCAGGTCATGCAGGGTAGAAAATGGTAGCAAACAGAAAATTTTAAATATTCATGATATCACTTGTAATATAAGTCATTCTATTTTCAGAAACTTGTACAGTGCATAATCCATAATTTATATGCAAGGGTGGTTTCCATTCTTTTCTTTGTTAAACAAAGAAAGGAACTGACTTTCATTGCTCAACAGGGACATGACAGAATTCTTTGCTTAATGAAAGGAATTGAGAACATTCTGGAATAAGCTGTAATGCTGTATGCTAGTGAAAATAAATCAACATATTACAAGCATTGTTGCAAATGTTTATAAGTTCCTGTTTGCTGCTATTTTCTGCTTTGCAATATTGGAAAAAATACAAAAACGAAAAAGATTCTTATAAATATATTATTTGAATCTATTTTGGGGGGAGGGGACCCAAATAACTTATACAGCACAGTTTTATAATAAATTTAACCTTGAGAATTTACTAAAAATTTGCTTTAAATTCAGATTAAAGAATTAACTGAACATTATTGTATTATATAAGGGATTTTGTGAGGCAAGTTCTCCAATATGTAATGGACTTCATAAATTATTACCATGAAATACTATAGGTTGGCTTAAAATCTATATTTAGTTGAAACAAAATATACCATTTTTATAAAACATCTGAAAAGAAAAACAATAATAAAGCAACCTTTCAATGCACATGCATTTTGTATTAATTAACATAATGCTCAGGTCGTTTGTTACTAGCACAGAATTTATCTGCCCTTATTATTATTACATAGAAATATGGAGAAGCAACAGTTCTGTGAATTATTTGCTTCCATTTTATAAGAGTTTGTGTGAAGTGCCCTAACAAGGAAAAAAAAAAAAAAAAAATAAAAAAAAATATCCTTCCGCCATTTTCAGTGTTTTTTTTTTTTTTTATTCTTTTCCTTGTTGGAAAAGAGGTTGCATTAAAAGGGGAAAAAAAAAAAAAAAAAAATTCTCCCCCTTCCATACTCATATTACAAACCCTTTGTCCAACCCAAAGCAGTCACGCAAAAGGGAGGAGGGTATATATATATATAAAATATGGATTAAAAAAAAAAAAAAAAAAAAAAAAAAAAAGGGGAGTGGGGCTTTGATCCATTTAAGCACATTGTCCATCTTCTCGATTTCGGAAGAATCCGTTTTCCGTGGCACATTCTCGAACAGTCACAGTAACCATGTTGGAAGTAACGTCTGTAATAAATACCTGGTCAAGGAGGGGCTTTACATTTGGGGGTGGACACCAATATGTACGCCTTTCAGGGGCACTGGTTTTGTTTTCAGTGTCTGTGCTGTATTCAAGTCCCTCAAAATTGTCGCGAGCAAAAGAAATGCATTTATTTTTGTCAGTGTGCCGACTGGCCGGTACTTCCTCGTGGCCATCCTGCAGCTGACTTAACACAGCCCTTGACTCGGTCTCTTTGTTTTTACCGTCTTTGCCACTTTGGCCATTGAGACTTGATGGTGTACCCTTGCTGTGTTTCCTCATGCCATGACCTACATTGCCAGTTGACTTAATCACTGAAGAAGGTCGAGTTGTAGGCAAGGATTTGGTAGTTGGAGGGGTTGAAACTCCTAACAAGGGTCTGTTTTTAGGGGGTCGACCTGGCCCTCTTTTTATGGGCATGTGTACTTGTAGAGGAGTGCTGTGGGGATTAGAGCTACCCACAATGCTGCTGGGTCGATCGTTATTTTTACTCCGTTGAATGTTGCTTTCATTTACTTTCTCATCTAGACTTTTAGTTGATGACCGCTCTTTCCGGTTCGGATCATTTTGAGGAGTTGATGAAAGGCCCCGGAAACCAGATTCCCGAGGCCGATATTTACTAGATGTGCCTTCTCCACATGACGATGAAGCTGGTGTTGTTGTTGTTGTGGTCGATGAGGAAGAAGTACCACTGGGATTTTGTTCAAGATGACTGACAGCTTTTCGTCGACAAGGCGGACTTTCCATTTCCATGTCTGACCCATCCCCTGTGTCATCTGTGGCTGAATCCTACAGTTAAAATAAATAAATAAGTAAATGTATATAATAATGAACCAGTATTATTATTATCTTTTTTTTTTTAAATCATAGTCATTTGGCTAATACAAATGTGAAGCATATACATTTCAATTTAAAGATGTCATTCAAAATTTCTTTACAAATATATTAGGTAAAATTGTGGAGATACACATTTTTTTTTTTTCTCTCTTCTATTCTTACCAGTTAAATATGGCTACTCATATTGACTTTATCTGGACAAAGTTTTCCATGCTTTCTAAAGGGAACTCATAATACAATAGTTTTTTTAATCTTTTTTTTTTTTTTTTTTTTTCCACAGGATGTTTCACTACTTGTGATGGAACCTAATAGTACTTTACAATCATACACCATCTTATTCACCTGTCCTATATCTTGCCAAGAATTTTGATGCTATCATTAAAGAGCTATTTAAAAATGCTTTTTTAGATTTGTTTAAAAAGAACATTTGAATTCTGAACAGCATTTCAGATACACAAATAAGTCCTTAGCCAAATAATGATAAAATCAATGTATTAGGTTGGTGCAAAAAATAATTTCGTTTTCTCACATAGTAACATATGTTAAAAAACGAAATTATTTTTGCACCAACCTAATACTTAGTTCAAGGGTGATCAATCATTAAAATTATACAGTGAAAAAAAAAAAAAAAAAAAAAAAATTGTAGGGTGGGGGGTAAATAAATAAATGTTCAGAAACTTCCTTTACTTATTTGGCACATTTCTATATTTATAAACTTAGAAAACTTATTTAATGAGATTCATCTAAGAATGAAAACATATCAACAATAAAAATTTACAATGTTTTCCCTAAAACTTTTCTAATATAAAATTATAGGTAGCAGATCAGAATGAATTCACATCAAATATTTTATTGGTTTTTCATAAACATCTTGTTTGGAGATGAAAAAAAAAGAAAAAAAAAAAAAAAGAAAAGCAGATGCAGTCAAGATATTTTGTAAGAAACTATTTCAGTTTGTTATCTTTAGCTGACTTTAGTATTTAATTAATCTTTATTGCAAATGTATTAAATTCAGCTGTTTAAAAATTTCAGATAAGATTTAAATGATCATAAATTTTTGTTACAGTCGTAAAGATACAAAAAAAATAGATTGGATGAGCATAATTTTGAATTTCACTCAAAATTATTTTTTTATGACAGTGAAAAATAAATAGCTAAAAATTGAAAAAAAAAAAAAAAAAAAAAAAAAAAATTTCAGATTTGATTAAAGAATCAGTGAAAAAAAAAAAAAAAAAAAAAAAAAACCCATCCCCATCTTTTTGTTTTTAAATAAAACTTAAATCCTTAAAGATAAAGAGTAAAGCATTTTAAAGAAGTGTCTGGAATTGCTGTGAGCAAAATCATAAGGCAATTCAAACCAAATCTTTTACATTTTCATAATGAAGATTTGGTTTGAATTGCCTTATGATTTTGCTCATTTATGAGCAAGAATAGATTTGATGGATAACAGCTTTGTAAGATTTACAGATAAAAGAAATGTTTATCAAGGTACAATTCCTTAGAAAATTTACTTCATCTGAATTTTACTGTAGAACAAAGACAATATATGCATAATCTTATTCTGATGCTATGATAAATAAACATTTTGCTTCATAGATAAGAATGTGTGTGACATAATGGATAGTGGCTCAGGATGAGAAATCAGTGAGCAAAGTTCTAATTCCGGTCAGGTTCATTACTTTCACTTACAAGAAAATACCCTTGGGAAAGGTAATAATCCATCTTCACCCTCCAGCTATAGGTTACATAGTAGTAATTGTATCAGGAAAAATTGTTAATGCAATAATCACTTAAAAAAAATTCTTATAATCCCAATGAGGTTTTGGCTTTAAATAAACCATGAGAGGTTGATAAACTATAAAAAAAACAAAAAAAAACAACAAAGAGACAAATCAATCACGGATACTTAACTGCCAAAACAATAATAAATAAAAACCTCTAAGAAAATAACTTGAATTAAAGTGTATAGAAGATAAAACAAAATTTATTATATAACTCTAAGTATTATTTATAGTGGATACACGTGTTTGAATAGAAGCCTTGTTTGTTTTAGTATGAATTATGTCTACTGGCCTGCACATTCACAAAACTTAAAAGAAAATATGTTCCTTCTTTTGTAGAGGAAAAAAATATGATCCATTGTGCTTTAGACTGCTAAGCTATGTAGAGCTTTTATTAAGTCTTTTGAATTTTTGAAGTAATTAACAGATGTATAAATAATGTTTGGAGCAGGGGTTCTCAAACTTGCCCCATGCACCCCTTTCACCATTTGTCAGAATGCCATTCTCCCCTCCTTTTCAAGGTCACAGGCCAGAGAGGCCAAATTTTATAATTGCTCTCATTCCTCCCCTTAAACTTACTTTGGTCACAATTCACCCCTGGTTTAGAGTAATAATTAATTTTTACAAAATTAAAATAAAATCTATTAAGTCCTTTCTGGGCAATATAAGTTTCATTAAAGATGACCGACAAGGAACTGCAATTAGGCTTTTTATTCAATTTTTCTTGCATTCATACAAGTGTTTTACTTTTCTAGACAAAGTATGTAAAAACTGTCTGATGTTCTCTCTCATATATATATATATGAGAGAGCGCACTTTCAGCTATTCTACTAGCCATTATTGAGGATGTTTTTTATTTTTAACTGAAAAATCTTGGTAATGGCTAAGAGAATAGCTGAAAACACTGATATAAAGAACATTTAGACAGTTTTTACATGTCTAGAAAAAAAACTTACACAAAAGAGGGACTGATGCCCAAATATATATATATATATATATATATATATATATATATATATATATATATATATATATAGATGTGTGTGTTTAACACATCTACAAGGTTTATACCCATAGTTCTCATATGATCACTTAAGTTAAGCAACATCAAGACTGGTCAGTACCTAGATGGGTGATTGCTTGTGAATAACAGATAATGTAAGCTTGTATGTGTGGATAGTGTAATAACAGGTTGGAATTGGAAACTGGAAAGACAATATATTCACTTACATGTAAATACCCTTGGGAAAGGAATGAATCCATCTCATCTACCCCCAGCTATCGGTTAATGAGTATAATTTGTATCAATAGAAAACAACAAAAACACATTATCACCATAATAAATTCTTACAATCTAAAAATATGTTCTAGCTTTAAATATCCTGCAAATAGTTGATTAAGCTGTAATAAACAAATCAATCACATTCTTAGTAATTCTTCTGACGATGAAAAAAAAAAAAAACTGAAATTTGTTATTTTAAACTTAACAGATAATTAATTTCTCATCTTTTTCATTATAATTAAAAAATAAAATATAGTTGTCATCTTTTGGTGACAAGTAAACTAGTTCATAAATTACTAAGTTATTTATATTGAGACATTTTTAATTTTTAAGAAGGTATTCACAAAATTATAATCAATAAAATGGATAAATTCACCAACTTAGTGCTAAAAATCTGATTTAGGATTTTCCAAACTTAAGTATGAAGGCTAAAAATAAAATACTCTTTATAAATGATGCATTTGATTCTATATCAACAAAAGTAAAAAAAACTCCCTTTTATCTAGTATTGTAAGCAATCAAAGCAATCTGAAGACAATTATCTTTTGTCAATGAAGTTGACAAGAGAAAAGTAATTTTATAATGCAAAAATCTTTTAAGTTAATTTTCTCTAATTCTTCTGACAAGCAAGACAATACAATTATTGATACAAATTTAGAATGAAATTGAAAAACAAATCATTTTCTTTGTAACTAGAGAGAAGAAAAAATATTCAATTTTTAACTGGAATGTTTGAGTGGTAATAACAATGGAGAAAAAAAAAAAAAAAGCAATTTAAAATGATCATTTTAAGTTGAACAAATTTAAGTGAATTTAGTAAAATGTGTTTTAATATTCAGTATTTAAGCACTATAATGACTAAAAATATTGATTTTTACAAGATAAAATTTGTTAAAATGGTTAAAATGTTTGTTCACTTAAGAAGAAAATTAAATGAAGACATTTTGGCCAATTTTCTAAGAAAATCCTGCAGTTTACTCCCAAATAAACAAATGTCATTCAATCTTTTTCATTTGAAAAAGTTATTAGAATTAAAATAACAACTGATGCAATTGTGCTAATTTACAGAAGTTATTTTGTATCTTTTGACAGATTGATATATTCATGAAGTTTATGAAAATTTTGATTGAATATAACTTTGCAGTTCATCAACAGTGGTGGACTGGCCAGTGTGTCAAGCTTGCTCAATGGCAGATGAGGCCCCTGATGGAGTGGGCCCCACATATCAAAATAAAAATAAAATAAACAAACAAAAACAGACAACCGTTTTAGTAATAAAAACTATAAAGTCATCTGCACACTATCAGTTAATCAAGTCAAATGTGAGGACATTTTCAAGATTTAAATTCTCTTTGGAAAATAATTAAAAGAAATTTGCTGTCTGAAGAGAGTTTGGAATCATACATGTTCTTCTCAATTGAAAAGGAATTGTTAGATGAATTGGATGCAGAAGCAATTATTGGCAGATTCACACAAACATATAGTGAACAAAAATGATTGCTCTTAATATAGTGAACTGCATACAATAACTATCTGTTAATGTGTAAATTGTGCAGTAAATAAAAGATATCCAAAAATTTGAAAAAAAAAAGAAATTCAATCATAACATGCTTTATTTGCATTTGATATCTACTGCCAGTAATATGTACAGTACATGTACACAAGAAATAAACATTTTTCCATAAAAAATTTAATTGTACTCATTTTTTTCATATGTATTTTTATGAAAATTAAATGATAGTATTGTAGTTATGGATCAGTCCCATTTGTCTCCTGGCAACTAATATCTTTAACCCTAGTGCACCACTGTTCATCATTGTAATGTTTGTAAGTTTTACTTAGAAAGTTGATTGTCTGGTTCATTCTCTATGGCTTAACCAATTGTAGGTTATTTAAAACCAGAAAATTTTTTTTTTTAATATTTGTAAGAACATTTTTTGGGAAATAATGATTTAGAGATACAACTAATTATCCCATGGGGGAGAAGAGAAGGACTCATACCTTTCCCAAGAGTATTTGTGCATAAGTGAATATAACGAGCCCCACTGGAATTGGAACTTGGCTCTCTGATTAAGAATTCCAAGCCATTATCCATTACACCACCTGCACATCCAAGCTTACAACACCCGGTATTCTCAAACAGTCACCTATCTAGTTACTGACCATGCCTGATATCATACAAGAACCAGGGTTTCAATGTGATATGTCTTGGAAAGTAAAATTTAAAAAATAAATAAAAATAACACACACACATAACCTAAGAATTTCTGACTAAACAGTAATAAACTATCAATATTCACAATCTTTTGATCACTTGAGTATGAATTTTATTTAGTAAAAGTTTTTAGCAAGAAAATTTTTTTTAAATGAATTGGTTCAATTTTAGATAAAGTTATAAAGATATAAAATACCTTTATTTAACTTTGGGATTTTTAATTTTAAGTTTTTAAGTCATTGAATATTTGAGATTTTAAAATTATTAATCCTGTACATTATCTTTTCTGTGATTAGGTATGTACTAAAATTTCCCAGTATTTTAGCTTTGCACATGCATACTTACAATATCATGTTACATTTTTATAAAAGCATTTTGTTTTGTTTTTTTGTTTTTTTTTTAATTTTAAAACTTAATTATTGACAGAGGAACAATATTTTCAAACTAAAAAAATCCTGTTATCAATTAATTTGTATTATTTTTATTAGAGTTTATGTATTTGTTCAACACAGCATTAATGTTTCACAGTCAAATAAAGAAAATATTTTTCTTTAAAGCAATAAAACATTCAGAAATCTAAAGTTTACAAAAGTCAATCATTTAAAAACTACTAAATTATTTGGGATCCGAAGTTACAAACTTTACAAATTTTCAATGCTTTGTCAATCTTAAAACATTTTTTTTTTTTTTTTTTTATAAGAATAAGATTCATTTCAGAGATTGGGTGCTAAAATTTAGATCATAATAATAATTCTAGAATTAAAGTCCTGGACAATTTTCGTATTAAAAAAAAAAAAAAAGGAGTGGAGGATAGAAGGGCAATAAAATACATTTTTTCTTTATCATTTCAATTATTCATGGATCATTTTAAACAGATTCTTAATATTAAGATAAGTACGACAGTTATTTAATTTGTTAGGAAAAAGGGTATTTCGTGAAATACGAATTCCGGTACAAAACTCATCTTGTTTACATTTCAATTTCATGTACTATAAAAAAAGATTTACAACACATGAATTATCATCTTTAATTTAACACAGGATTTAAAAGTAAGTTTTATTTTTTATTTTTTTTTTAATCCCACAAAATTTCGGTGCAGTTTGTAATCTTTATGAAACTCTTAATAAAATAAAAATAAAAAAAAATAATAAATAAGTGATCATAAATCGTTGTTTGTCACGTTCAGAATGTAGAATTTTGTTGAATTATAATAAATATCAATTTTTTTTTCTGAACGTGACAATTTATAAATTAAATAATAAAAACAAAAAATTCATTGTGGTCCAATGTTTTTTAGCCACAAATTTAGTTTATTGATGCATAAAAGGTGAAATAATGAAATCTTGTCCGAAAGATTTTATTTTTATTAACAAAAACAAAATATTTTTTATAATAGCAGAAAAAAGAAAAAAAATTAGTTTGCTTTTTAACCTACGATTATTACTGTATTATTACAGAATATATAACTATATTACTTATTTAATCGACATTTTAAAATTTAAACACTGCTTTTTTAAAACTTTTTCTCGTTTCACACAAAAAATAAAAATAAATGATTGTAATATAAAACAAAAAACAGATTAAAATATTTCTTTCAATAGAAAATTAAGAAAATTAAACTAAAAAATTTAAAAATCCATAACATTTTTAAAACATCTCTCGGAAAAGACAAATTTCACGAAAGAAAATATGACAATAATCAAACATTTGTGAATTTATGAATAAATATAAAATATAATAAAAAGATGTACAAAAATAAAAAAAATAAATAAATAAAAATAATTTTTACCTGCAATTTTACTTTCTTAGGTTTAGGTCCTTTCTTATGTGGAAGAACATCTTTATCGCCTTGACTAAAAACAAAAACAGAATTTACTTTAAAAATACGAAATAAAATAACGATAATAAATTGGACATTAATGCAAAGATTATTTACAATATTAAAATGGGATAATTTAAGCCAGAAAATATTTATCCAAAGAACCATTAGAAATTTCAGAAAGAAAATGACCCCAAACAATAATTTCATTTTTTGGGGAGTATTTTTATTCCCAAATATTATGAGGTTTAACCAAAATAGTTGACATTTTTGTTTTCGTAAGACAAATATGCATTATTTTTTAAAGCAATTATATCGGACTTTGGAGTTAAAAAAATAAAAGCAAGAAAGAGAGTAGGTTTTATTTTATTTTTGTGTTATACAAACGAAGAAGTGATTTTTAAAAGGGATTGAAAGAGGAAGAAGTTTTTTTTTTTTTTTTTTTTTTTACATAAACGAAAAAGAAAATAACGAAGGGTAGTGGTCTTTTCATGTTTTGTAGTAAAGAAAAAAAAAATGTGACTATTGCATCAAACAAACAGGAAATAAATAGAAATTATTAATAATTTAAATAAAACAAATAAAAGCACGTCTTGTGTGTGTGTGTCTCTCTCTCCTTGGAGGAGGAAAACGAATAGACAACTTGGCTAACATCGCCATGACACCCTCAGATTAGACACACACAACACTCTCTGATGCCAAAACAGAAAAGATGATCACGGTGATAACAGTAAGTATGATAATAATAAGAATAATAAAAAGGATACAGAATCATGTAATAAATAACAATACCTGTTCTTGAAGGCTTCGATCAATCGCGAATCTAAAATATTTTCTTCTGGTTCCCATGTATTGTACCTAAAAACAAACATGACCGAAAGTAGATATTATTATTATTAATATAGGTAGATCTCTCTCTCTCTCTCGGATTATTATTATATTATTATTATCATTAAAGGTTCACATATAATAAACAAGCCTTCATGTGATGAAAATTAATTTTAAAAATAAGAAATTATAAACTAGGGGGATCGAATGTTGAAGGCTTTCTATTGGAAAATGAACCCCCACTTTGTGATTGCTGAGGTTGAAAATCTATATCCAACCCAGATAAATAAAAACAAGTTAGTTTTTGTTTTTAAATACAGGAACAGAATAAATAATAATAAAAAATATATATTCAAATAATAAATCAGGAAAAATAAGCAGGAACCCCAAAATTAAAATAATGCAACAGTAAAAAAAACTGAATAATTGCCAAAATAATTCAAAAATAATAATTAAAATAATAAATTATTAAATACATACCTTGGGGACCATCCCTTCCATTTAACGTAAAATTCAACTTTGCCCTGAAATAAACAAAATCCCCCAAAAATATTTAATTTAAAAAAAAAAAGAAAAAAAAAATAGTTAAGAAGCAAATAATAAATACACAACAAAAATAACATTGTTGTATGTAATAATAAATATAGACATATTTAAAATGATTTTTATCCTAAATAATGAACGAGAAAAAAGATAAGCAATGAAGAGATCGATAAATAATTAACCTTATTTCTATATAAAATATATTATATATATATTAATAATAATAATAAAGAAACAAACGGGAATATTTTGGTAAAAAGTATTATTGAAAGTGAGAGGAATCTGGCGCGATTTGCTGTTTATGGCCGATAAGTGGTCGACAAGAAGAGAAAAGCTATAATCAAAAACTGTCTTTTCAATAACCGTGTTATTCAATAAAAACAAATTCATGGCTATATTTAACATCAGGGCATTTAGTTGGAAGTAAATCTTTAAAAATATCTTACAAGCACACGATTTTCTCAAGACAAATGTAAGAAACAAACAAAAAATATCAGCCACATTTTATTACATAGTAGTCTTAATAAATACGGTAGGTGTGGATCGAAGCAACAAATATCAATCTATAGATTATACAAGGAGTGAAATTATACAATATTGTGGTTTTAAATAATATATTTCTTAAACTGAAATTTAGATGCAACCATCTATGATTCTGTTTTTTTTTTTTTAATCTGAAGCAAGAGTTTAAAATAAATATTGCATTTTTAGCGAAGGAAATTGTGGCGTGTACAAATTATTAATTGCTAAAAATGAAGATCGCTGATAAAATTATTTAATCTTGTTTTCATTTTCTTTTAATTATTTTAAAGCATGAAATTCAATATTTATTCATTAATATTTTGCATCTGATCACAAAAACAAGAGTTTTAAATGCTAGAGAAAATAAAGACATGTAGTATTAATTACTCCATAGGTGTATGTGTCTGTTATGCAAAAATACGTATGCAAGCGAACAGTAGTAGATCTTCTTAATTTAAATAAATCAAAAGATATAAAAGTATACATGCTTTAAATTATTTAACAAAAGAATAGGTAAAAAAGTAGACATAACAGACATTTTTTTTAAATAAAGCACAAGTTTTTAGATACTGGCTTGAAACGAGCAAGTGCGTGTGTGCAACTCAAGGAAGGAAAGACTGACAAGTAAGAGGCGAGGCGGCATTTTTTCGTTTTGTAAAAGGCCAGTGATATTTTGAGGATCGCTTTACCCAGTTACATCGGGGTGGAACATCGGTTTTAACCGTTCCACAAGGGTCTACGTGTCTAGACGATTTAGAATCGGTCATAGTTTGGGATGTAAGGACGTTTCTTACCTTGCGTATACGTCTTTTTTGAATGCGTTCGGCGGCGAAAACTCTCTCACCCATTTCTTGTAGTTCCATTTGTTAAGGAGGCCAAGATCCGAATGAGGAGAGGCAGGCAAAAGCAAGGCGCTTATTTGCGAAATAAAAAAAAAAAAGAAAAAAGAAAGAAAAATAAGGGAAAAAAAGAGATAAAAAAAGAAAGAAAAAAGAAAAACTAACTTGCCTTGCTTTTTTTTTTAACTAAGAGATAAAAAGAGAAAATCTATTGCAGCAGTAGCTTTATTTTTACTACTACTGCTCTTTCCTTTTCATTTTCCCATTCTTTATCATCATCATCATTATTATTATTATTATTATTATTATTAAATGTTGTAGTATTGCTACTGACTGCCATTGCCTTAATAGACACTGAACAGGGAGGGGAGAATTTAAAGAGAAAGCTACACAGCGTAAGGGGTGAAGGGGAGGAAGTAGATCAGTGAGAGAGAGTCAATAAAAGGGAAGTTGGAATGTAGATAACCACAACAACAACAATAAGTGCAAAAAAAAAAAAAAGAAAACGGCAATGATTACAAGAGAAGTCGAGGGAAAACTTACTATCGAGTCATCTCTTAGCTTTCTGAGATTTCACACACACACACACACACGTACATGCAAGATGTATAACAACACAAGGTTTTAAGCTTTTTTATGCATAACGGATATACATGACTTACATGACATGTAAGTGTGTACTGTAGTGTAATATATACAGAGGGTATGCATGCGTTTTTAGTTTTACCCATTTTTAAACAATATTCCACATAAAAAACGATTGTCACGTACGCATTTTTAAGTTAACACACGTTTGGGTTTTATGCACAAAGCTACAAAGCACATACTCTCAGAAGGGGTGGGGGCATATTGTCCAGTATTGCATGTATAGTCTTTTAGTCTTTACTCTTTTATGATTATTATTATTATTATTTACACTCCACGAGTCATGGACACAAATTAGAGAGAGACACGAAATTGTTCACTTTACTCTATACTACAGAAATGCATAAATGACATTATTTCACATAAACGGCCTCTCTTTCTTTCTTTCTTTCTTTCTTTATAATATATATATATATATATATATATATATATATATATATATATATATACATATATGTGTGTGTGTGTGTATGTAAATTAGAAAGACGTAAGAAATATGATATATCATCTCTATATTTCAGATAAATGGTGGGTAATTGAATGACAAAAATGGCAAAATTCTATGTAATGCGTTTCGTCCTTCAAATGGATTTCATCAGACTAAAATAATGTTAGTACTGATGGAATTATGTAGGGGTAAAAATTAGTATCTACAACATCTGATGATAATCTATCGTATGAGGACTTATAAGTTGACCCCTAAAAATTATTTTAATTCGTCGGATAAGTCACATTTGCTACTTTCTAATTGAAGCCGTACGACTTTCATCAAAGTTTTGATGACTTATTGATTATTAATACAACGAATTTTAGGAGATTTTTTAATTGTGAAAAAGTCGACTTATATGCCGGCAATTGCCGTAATTCATTGGAGTATTTGAAATTTTATTTTTTTTCATTTTGCTTATATATATATATATATATATATATATATATATATATATATATATATATATTATATATATATATATATATATATATATATATATATATACGTACACACATAAAGAGATAGAGAGATGACCTGAAGATTTCGTTCATGCATGAAACAGACTTTTGTCATTCGGTGTTGACCTCTGTGTACAATTTTATATTCCCTGATATAAACACTTTTATCCATAAATATACTATATAGCTTAAAACATACATATGTGTGTGTGTAATGGTGATTGCGTCTAGCATCAAACAGTTTGTCACCTTTGAGTGTTAACTTCAATGTTCACTTATATATATATATATATATATATATATATATATATTATAATAAAAAGAAAAACAGTAAGATATATAATCCGGTGTTCTTATTGATATTTTTTATTTTTACAAAACAGTGCTCAATGTAAATTTACAGAGTATATTATAAATTAACTGATTTAAAATATGGTTTCTTCGCTACACACATATTTTAAATCATTTAATTTATATATATATATATATATATATATATATATATATATATATATATATATATATATATATATATATATCCTGTTGATTTTAATTTGTGCATTTCTGTGGATTTTATTCTGTTTATATCTACTTATCTATTTGGTACGCTATATGCACGTCGGTACATCAAGAAGATCGTAAACGTAACCTAATGATGAAAAATACTATAGCATTTATTCTGAACAACGCAATTTTTTTTCAATTTAATCTCCTTCCTTGTCAATGCACTTAATTTAGTAATATGTTTTAAATCACCTAGACAGTATGAAGATAGAATTTAATTTACGTACAACGAAATTTTCAGCAAATATCTACGTGTCAGGACACAGACTTACTGATCCACTCTCGTATCTATCATTGACATTATCTAGCTAGAGCCCAGAAATAGTACCTCAGAACTAAATTTTTTCACTCATGACAGTGACACGTATTAATATACGATTACGAATCACTGATTACGCATATGCATCTATTGGTATAATTGTGTGTGTATGTGTGTGCATGCGTATGTCAAAGACTAAAGGTCGAAGTGCACTTAAAGACTATTGTCAGAAGAGTCGGGCGATTACATATAAGAAAAGTACTGAATAGATATCTTTAGTGACAATTCTTCATTTGCATATTAGACTGTTTCTCAGCTTTCATATTATCACCGAGAGGGTCTGCAAGTGTAAAGACATCAGCATGGTCGTCATCAACATTAAATGGTCAGAAAATATGATGTCGCCATTAAACTTTTTTTAAAAGTCATTTTCAGGCTTGTTAATGTCCGCGGACTGCAGGAAAACACCCGTTAGTTCTTGTTCATACGTGCATGACACAGGAACATGCTTTTTAAAATTTAGGGTGTCAAATTCTTGTAAGGAAACAGAGATTTGCGAAGGGAACGTAATGTTTTAAAATAAAACTGATGGTACTTTTTTTCTCTTTTTTTTTTTTAAGACATAGAATTAAGGGGTATAGTGTTGAACCCTTTAAATTAAATTGCCCGAGACTGTTATTTCAGTAAAAATGATAACCTTTATGCCATGGTCTTTTAATTTTGTCAGGAACTGCATGAAAAGTATAGTTAAAGTGTAATCTTGAAAGATTTTCAAAATGTCATTTGAATTGAAGTAATACACGTCGAAATAATTTTATTTTTACTGGAGCACATAAAAATTTGGTTTGCTAAAAAGAGGGATTTTAAAACTCTTTAAGATAAGTGAGTGATTTTTTTTTTTTTTTTTTTTTCAAACAGTGAAAAATTAAAATTAAATTATTGTCGCAGATCTAAATAAATGTTTTTAGTGCATGAAGGAGTGCTGAAAGGTTCTTCTAAAAGAAAATTCTGTATTAGTCAAATTATAAGTGGATTAGGCCAATAATTTTTCAGCATTTTTCATATATATATATATATAGGTAGATAGATAACCAAAAATAATAAATGTTTGATATGAAATACCTGATGAATTATAGAAGATGGAATTCGTGAAAACCAGTTGCATGTTTAATTTTTTTTATTTCTTTCTTAACATTTCACTCTGTACAAGCATTCTCAAAACAACTGAAAAAATCTAAGGAAAAATAGTTACTAAAGCAATTCTATTACTTTAAGTAAAAAAAAAATAACAGTTAATAACATTTTAAAATAGATATTCGTGAACTAATCAATGACAATTATATAAATATGTTACAAAATACATTTTATTTTAACACATATTTTTCAAATTAACCACAGCGTTTTTAATTGATAAGGTTGCCATGGTAACTATTTTTTTCTTTAAATTTTTCAGTTTTGAGAATGCTTGTAGAGAGCGAACCGTTAACGAGGAAATAAGAAAAATAATTTTAAATCCATTGTTTTCATGAATTACATATTATAAACAGAAAAGGTATATCATTTTTATTTTAAAAATATTTGTGTTTGGTAGTATCCTAATTTCTACATGTCAGAATTATATTTTAATAACATTATTCTCGTGCGATCATCGAAGTTAAGCAACGTCAATTCAGTACCTAGAGGGGTGACCGCTTGGTAAATACCATGTGCGGTAAACTTGGATGTGTGGGTGGTGTAATGGATAACGACTCGAAATTCGAAATCGGAGATCTAAGTCCCAATTTCAATTGCTTTCATTATATCCCCTTACGCGCAAATACCCTTGGGTAATAATGTATGATTCTATCTACCCCGTCTCCCTCTAGCTATGAGTTATTTAGTAGGAATTGTATCAGTAATAATAATAATTCATTATTATCTTCATTCATTATCTCCAAAAATTTCTTACAATCTAAAAATAATCTCTGTCTTAAACAACACGCAAAAAGTTTATAATCCGTAAAAAAGAAAAACAAATCAATCAAATACAACCAATAAAATTATTGTATTTTGTTTTAGATTAAAAAATTTACGTAATTTATTGCTATTGCGATTTTGAATATTCGAGATTTTTATCATATGTCTTCTTGCTATTTGGAACATCATGTTCATCTTCGTTGAACCCTCCAGTTGTCGTCTGTCGCTGTACACGGAATTTTCAATCCTTTGATCAACGTGCTACGGAAGTAGATTGTTCTCATTCCATTTTCCATTCTTAAGGGATAATAATACTCACCAGTCTTATCTACGTTTTTGTTTTCTGTCCGTTTAGAATGTGCGGATTTGTAATGGATAACGACTTGAGATAAAAAGTCGGAAGACAAATTCGAATTTCAAACGAGTTTTAGTTACATTCACTTACGCGCAAAAATACCTTTGAGAACAGTATGACTCCATCTTATCTCACGAGTTATAGGTTAAATTAAAATAGTACAACTTGTATAGTGAATTAATCATTATCTCTAAAAAATGTTAATGCAATATTCACTCGCAAAAAAAAAAACAACTTCTTACAAGCTAATATACCTTTCGGTTTTAACTAATAAATAAAGACTTGAAAAAACAAAAAAAAAAATCAATCAATCTTGTCCATTTCTTACATTGAACCAGTTAATGTGACTTTTCAACAGTACCAGACCTAGGGATCGAATTTACAACTGTGAATCAGATTTAGTTTTAAATCGACATTTTAATCTATTAGGCTTAATCCAGTCGCGAAGAAAGCCCGAGGGTACTATAAACGACCGAAACGATGTCAGTATGACAATAAAGATCAGAAAGCCCGTTCGAATAGTAAAGCATTAATAATAATAATAATAATAATTCTTCATCACCAAAATTTAGGTAAATGTGGTCATATTTACATCATTCCATTTTTAGCATATACAACCCTTCAGAATATCAAGATAATACGGTTCATCCGGGTAAAAATATAATTTATTATTTAACGAGCGAAACCTTTTCTTTTCTTTTTTCTTTTCTTTTTTTTTTTTTTTTTAATTTATCGAATAAAGACTTAATTACTTTAACTTTGTCCGGCATCCCGGCGAATAGGGGGATAATGGGAAAGAATGATTCTGTTGCACCAAGCTCCCAAGGAGGAAGGATCTGTTTTCATTGGAAAAACCTGCAATCAAATTTCTCGTTTTTATTAAATAATACTTAAGTTTGTACAGTGACCGGAAGCACCGGAATGAAAACCATTATCATCCGAAACAAGTAGGCCGTTTTGTCTGTCAGAGAGCATTTTCCACTTTGTAATGAACTTTGACACCTTAATGATCTATTTGAATTTGTATAAAATGTTTCATTAATCCAAAAAAATTATAACTTCTTTTAGTCAAACTTTTCAAAAAAGTCTTTTCAAAAAAGTATTTGTCTATAACTTTAATTTTTCCATGTTAACAGTAACCAGCATTTATTATATTCTCACAGTACCCCTTTTTATGTATAAGATTGATTCTAGCAATAAAATTGTTATTTGTCTGAAGAGGTTTCTTCTAGGAAGGAAACGCGTCACAAATACGTTTTCCCTTTTGTCATTCACTCACATATTTTGAAGGTACAGTTTATACAAGTTTATGCAAGCCATAACTATATATACACACGCACACGTATTAATAATAATAATAATAATAATAATAATTATTATTATTATTATTATTATTATTATTATTATTATTACTTAAAGTTTATTTTTACATGTCGGTTTAAACTTTATTAAAGGTTATTTTTTTTATCTGATTAATAAAATGAAAAATCCATTCCTATATATATCGGGAGAGAGAGAGAGAGATAATGTGTGTGTGCGCGCGTATATAGATGTGTGAGTATATATATATATTTCAATTAAAAGGTGCAATTATAATTTATAAATTCATGAATCATTCATACAAAAACAAATATAGAGGTTAATGATTTAAATCATTAACCGCTATATTTGTTTTTTGTATGAATGATTCATGAATATATATAATATTATAATATATATGTGTGTGTGTGTGTGGATAACCGTATGAATTTCGTGGACAAGATTTAATTTTAATATATTAATTAGTGTCCAATAGTTATCACGAAAAAAAAAAACAAGTTAATAATTATTGCAGCCACTTATTTATTTCTTGTCCACAACAATCAGCCGGCTATCATTTTAATTGGTGAAATTAAAATTTAGCATCGATGTACAATATTTTGAGGAATGAATTATTGGAACGGTTTGTTAACTCACACACACACACATATATATATACACACACGTGTGTGTGTGTGTGTGAGTGTATGTGTGCATGTTTCGTTGAACAAGAAGACTCTCAGGGTGCTATTTTAGTTTTTTTTTTATTGTTTTTCTTGTATGCGTTCAAGTATTTTCTTTTCTCGACTCAATGAATGTAAAATTTCCCCAACAAACTTTTATTGGATCCGAATTTTTTCAGTCAAACTTTCAGCCATTTCCAGAGATATTTTTTATGATCGTCTTTGAATGTAGATTTATTCTTAATTTCCAAACACGGCCAGTACACTGTGGCCGTGTTCATAGTTAATGTTATTAAGGATTGGTTTTTTGATTGTATAATAAGGGCTTCCGGCTGTTTTTAAAACGCTTTTTGCAGTTGAAGGCCAGTGTTGCAGTGGTTTCGACCAGTGTGTTGTGTATTGTAGTTGATATAATTCCATGGTGGTTTAAACTTTTATTCAATTTTTACATTAAGTCCAGAAAAGAAGATACTTTTAGGCATATAAGTAAAACAAATAAATAAACAAAAGTACCCTGTCAGTTTTATTATTAAAAAGAACGTTTGGCCAAATACGCATCTAAATGCATAGACACACACGCATAATGTATATGTGGGCAGCAACCTTTTTATTACACATGTTTCGTTGAATATGACAGACAAGGGAAATTTGATTAATTTTTTTATTTAGCTTTTCCAGCCCACTAAACGGAAAAATATAAGAGTGCTGGAAAACTAAATAAGAGTTAATGTATATATATATATATATATATATATATATATATATATATATATATATATAGAGAGAGAGAGAGAGAGAGAGAGAGAGAGAGATAATATTAGTGGTAAATATACAAATACATATGCAAAATATATAAATATATATACATACATACATACACATACATATATATTTGTATAAACACTAAATCCAAGAGAATAGAATCCAGATAGAACTCAATGTCCAGGACAGAGTAAGGATATAATAAAAAGGCTTAAACACTAATATTCCATGGTCATAATTTTATTCCATTGGAATCGTAAGTACGATCCAATTCATCAGACCTACAAATTCAAAAAATTTTTATTCCCGGAGTTGTTTTTTATTCAAAAATTTTTTATTTCTGAAGTTGTTTTTTCTGTTTTCTTTTTGAATTTGTAGGTCTGATGAATTGGATCGTACTTACGATTCCAATGGAATAAATTATGACCATGGAATATTAGTGTTTAAGCATTTTTATTATATATATATATATATATATATATATATATATATATATATATATATATATGTATATGTATATATATATATATATATATATATATATATATATATATATATATATATATATATATATAAAACTATTTATATATATAAAACTATTCTTAGCCAACGCGTTTCGTCCTCTGAAGGATTTTATCAAGGCTAAGTCCCTTGATAAATTCCCTCAGAGGACGAAACGCGTCGGCTAAGAATAGTTTTTCCTCTTTTCTATTTTTATTCATTTTTTTGTTCCTTCAGAGATACACGCTATCTGGAAATAATTTACACACACACACACACACACACACACACACACACACATATATATATATATATATATATATACATGTTTTTGTTTATGCGTGAGTAAGTGTAGGTTAATGATGAAAGAGTATTTATTTTACACAACAAATATTTATTTCCTTACATAATCTTTCGCCTTGTCAAAGACCTAATTTAGTGGTGAACGTTAACCACGTTGATCTAACATTATGTGGTGAAAATCTCAGATCGAAATTAAGGCTACACACTTATTGATCTATCTTCATATCAATATCTAACTATAATATATTTATTAATTTTTATAAAGAACAAGTAGAAAATCATAAATTTGACGTTCATTTATTTAGTTTCATCAGTGGAAAGGTTCGGAGTTCGAACTCCGTACCA
Source organism: Acanthosepion lycidas (assembly GCA_963932145.1). Lineage (NCBI taxonomy): Eukaryota > Metazoa > Mollusca > Cephalopoda > Sepiida > Sepiidae > Acanthosepion > Acanthosepion lycidas. Next base: position 51,413,008 of record OZ010600.1, on the reverse strand, counting down.
TTGCCCTCCAGATTTCCATTCCGATGAAGTTAAATAAACAACGAAATATGTCAAATTTATAAATATTCCCTATTTGTCTCTTGATCATTCTGTCGGATTTAGTTAATATTTTTTACTCTTATATTTATATATTCATATGTACATATTTGAAAAAATTAGAGACATGCAAAAAACATACACATTCGCATGTCTGTTACTTTGGAACGTGCAAAATATGTCGCAATGTGTTCTTGTTCATATCTAAGAATATAGACTCGATACATCTATCATATTTTACACACAAAACCCGCAAAATATGCTTACAAAAGGTAGCCTATGTCTTCGACTACAGAAGATTGCGCAACATGTGACTCGAGATTGGTTGATTGATTCGTTTTTTTACGGCTTATCAACACTTTGCAGATTATTTAAAGTCAGAAATTATTTTTAGATTGTAAGAATTTTTTTAAATTTAGGTAATAATGATTTACTGATACAGGTTTTAATAATTAAATCATAGTTGGAGAGAGACGATGTGAATTCATACCTTTCGCAAAGGTATTTGTAGTAAGTGATTATAACGAACTCAAATGGAATTGAAACTCAGCTCTCTGATTAAGAATTCCGAGTCATTATCCATTACACCAGCCGCACATCCAAGCTTAAAATATTTTTCTTTAGTGGCATATCAACACCTCTATGGGTTATTTAATGCCGAAATCTAAATAGACATTTGTTTAGAGATAATAATGGATAATAATGGTTTTAGTCATACAAATCTTAACCCATAGACGGTGCAAGAAGATGTTGATGCATACCTTTCCCAAGGATATTTTCGCGTGTGAATATAACAAACCCAAATGGAATTGAAACTCGGCTCTTCAATTAACAATTCCGAGACATTATCCATTACACCACCCACACATCCAAGTATACAGCACCTGGTATTCCCAAGCGGTTACCCATCTAGGTACTGAACAGACTCGACATTGCTTAACTTCGGTAATCGTAGATACATCACCACGAGTGGATGGGTGTTTTTATAGTCATCATCTCAAGATTAGATGCCAACTATGATGAAAGAGTTCAGTTTACTTTACTATTTAAATAATAGCCGAAAAGCAGAGTAGAGGAAAGGTGGATTCATGCCTTTCCTAATGATAATATTCCGAAAGTGAACGTACCGTATTCTGCCGGAATTCGAACTCGACTTTTCCAGAGCCGCTAACCGTTGCACTACCTTGCGTAAAATTGTATAATTCATAGGCACCGATATTCAAAGGACTTAAAAGGATTACTTGGTTACTTATTTTAGTGCATCATTTTACTTACAATTATTACATGCATTATTTAAACAAATTAACCGTAAATAGTCAACAGTGCCTTTTCATAACCATCAGTCACTTGTATTATTGCCGACTAAGACAATTACATTTACAGAAGTAGCAAAGTAATCGTTCTAAGTAACGCTTTTAATCAAAATAAGTGCTGCATAATTTGTTGCGATTTTTTAAAAGCCGTGAATAAGATACGATTTATTTTATAAATATCGCAAAAAACAGATTGGAAATGAATGACAAAACAAATTATTTTAAAAATTAAATATACAAATTAAGTATCTTTATTTTATTTTATTTTATTTTTGTGCCAATATTCAGAGAACCTAAAACGAGTACCTGGCTACTTATTTTAGTGTATCATTTTACTTACAATTATTGCCGCATAACACAAACAATAGTCAGTGCATTATTTAAACAAATTGACCATAAGTAATCAACAGTACCTTTTCATAACCACCTGTCACTTATATTATGCCAACTAAGACTCTTTTTTTTTTACATCGTTCTAAGTAACGCAGTTAATCCAAATAAGTGCTGCATAATTGGTTGTGTAATTAATTTATATGTTGTTCATCAGAAATAATATAAAAATATGAAAAATTAATGGAAGAATTATGGATTTTATAAATATTGTAATAATTTAAATATCTTCTTTAAGGATCTTTAAAATCCTTAAAGTCTTAATTTTAGTTTTAATTGCAAGAAAATGCCAATAAAAATTACTTTTTAGCCTTTGCAAACAGGTTATATAATAATAGTATATTTAATAATAATAATAATAATAATATTTAGATAATATATATTTGTAATAATATATTTATCAGTCATGTCCGTTAATTTGGACCACAAAAAACACGTTACGTTATGACTAGAATGTAAGCTAGGTGCCTTTTATATTTCTCAGAAATTAAGCAACGTCGAGCCTGGTTAGTAACTAGATGGGTGACCGCTTGGTAATACCAGGTGCTGTAAACTTGGATGTGTGGATAGTATAGTGGATAACGGCTCGGAATTGGAAATCGGAGAACCGAGTTCTAATCTCAGTCAGGTTCATTATATTCACTTACGCTTAAATATTCTTGGGAAAGGTATGCATTCACCCCTTCTCCCCCCAGCTATGGGTTAATTTCTAGGCCTTGTCTTAGTAAACCATTATTAATCTCCCCCAAAATTTTTGCAATCTAAAAATATTTTATGTCTTAATTAAAGCCAGAAAAACCTGGAAATGGTGGATGAGACGTAAAACAAAATCATTCATTTCGCATGGATAACCCTAATTCCCGCATAAAATGCTATAATTTTTATTATGATTTATATTTTATAATTTAGATTTTGCTTGACTAGACTAGATAGCAAAAACATTATAAATAGTTACAATGATCATGGATATTTTTATAAAAGATTTTAAAAACTTATTGCAATAATTTAAATACTTTATTTGAAGTTTTAATTTTCGTTTTTATTGCAGAAAAATAGAATAAATCAATTGCGTACTTCATCGTAGTGTTAAATTTGTCGTCCGAAATTAAATTTGATTATGGTATGATAGATGCCTACCAACAGAAAAAAATTAAACTCTCTAATTAAATATCTTTTAGAAATAAAATTGCCGATAAAGAAATTAATATTTGAAAAAAATTACTTAATTTAATAAATACACAATTTTGAAAAAAAATTACTTTTTATATAAAATATAGTTTAAAATTTACAGTTTACAGTGCATGTCTGCTTTTTATCATCTAAATTCAAAACATTGAATCAGCTTAGACATATGTGATGGAAATCCGTTTAAATTTATGTGCGTCTTGTGAACAGCTGATGCATGAATTACGAAAAATATTATCTGCAAAGGAAAATGTAGAATCCTAGTCTTTTAATTCCGTTATTTGATGGGCAAAACTGTTGCAGTTACGTATTGATTTATTTTTTTTAAGACTTATCAGCAATTTCCAGGTTATTTAAAGCCAGTGATAATTTGTAAGAATTTTTTTGAAAATAATAATGTTTTATTAATACAAATTAACCCATAGCTGAGGGGAGAAGAGGTGGATTCATACATTTCCCAAGGGTATTTTCGCGTAAGTGAAAATAACGAACCCGACTGGGATTAGAACTCGGTTTTCCGATTTTCAATTCCGAGCCATTTTCCATTACCGGGACATCAAAGCTTATAGCACCTGGTATTCACAAGCGGTCACCTGTCTGGGTACTGACCAGCAATGGCGTTGCTTAACTTCGGTTATCTTACGAGAACCGGTGTATCAGCGTAATACGGCCCGCAGTTGCAAAAGATTAAGCTTATTCTGAGTTTTAAAAACATTGTTTTTTCGAAATAAATTTTATTTTTTAATATTTTTATTTTTTAAATTTCGGATATGAAACTCGTGACGTGTTTGCTTATTGATTTTCACGAGTATATATATATATATATATATATATATATATATATATATATATATATATATACATACATACACGGGTAAACAGGAGGACAGACTGGGTTCTGTAGCCATGGGCGGCAACTGGTCTAAAAGAAGGACAACTTTGAATTCAAAACCCGCGGATGGTTGTTTGGGGACCTTGTGGCACGTAGTGCACCAGGACTCTGTATTCGGCCCCTCAAAAAGTGTAGTGAGTTCTGCACAAAGCCTACACCACTATAATCGAATCATATGTGCTGGTATTTGGGCTGTCGGTTCCTAGGAACTGAGCTGCTTGACCCTCATACGTGGAATACGATGGGAGAGTCCACCATATATATATATATATATATATATATATATATATATATAGATAGATAGATAGATAGATAACGCAAAGGTTACAAGTACACAAATCTACTTACATATATATGAGCAGGGTTAGGGAAAACTGGATTCCAAAAAGAAAGACTTAACTTTGAAAATTAACATTCGAAATCCTAAGTGGTGCATTGACGACAATACCCCTGCATAATTATTTAAATTACCAAAGAAAGATATATCCGAAGTTCATAATCTTTTTCAATCCATCGAAATTTCAAAATCTTTCTCGCTACCTAAAAAAATTTTGTTAAAACTAAAGGATAAAAAAATTAAATTTAAATTAAAAATAAAAAGTTCAAAATTGTTAAATGTAATTTAAAAAATGTTAAAATTTATCGGATGTCAAAATTAAAGCCTACATCAAGATATTACAAATAGAACCATTAAAGTTAATGATTTTTCCAGATTTTTTTTAATGCTAATTATGAAAATCAATAGAAGAATCCGTGTCATATTTTCCGTCCTCTGACGTATTGGGATGGTCAAAGATACCTACATTTCGTTCGAAACAAAGAAAATAGTAATGAACTGTTATATGATATCTGTCCTCCTGCGTGGCAGCAAATGCTGGGCAATTTCAAAAATGAGAAGCAACAGAAATGTGGTTCTACAGAAAGATGCTGAGGATACCATGGACCGAACTTATGAGCAACGACGAAGTTTTAGATAAAATGGAAAGAAAAAGGAAACTTATATTTAACAACAGGAAAAGACAGTTGAAATTTCTAGGGTACATAATGCAGAAAGATGGCTTGGAAAATCTGATACTCACAGGACAGATTGAAGGCAAGAAGGAGAGAGGAAAGCAGCGCTTAATATACTTGATGAGCTTGAGAAACTGGATGGTAGAACAGGGTTTAGAAGAAATAACAAAAAGACAAAACTTATTAAGAGCTACAAGGAATATGTGGAGGACCTTGATCGCCTACGTCCTGAAGGGACACGTCACATAAAAGAAGAAAAATCATTTGCTGATTCGAATCATGTAGTGGGTGGGGGGAGTTTAATTTTTTTTCTTTTTATAAACAACTCAGGAGAATATGATACATAAATATTTATAACAGAACATTGTTGGGTAATTGAGTGTCAAGGAGAAAAATATCTATGTAACGTGTTTCGTCCTATAAAAGGACTACATCCGTCTAAAAAGTAATGTTCTTATTGCTAAGAAACTAGTTTATAAGGAACTGTAGTCAAATTTGACTAAAAAAACCTTAAGCAACTCTACTTGTGAAGTCGGTGTGGCTTAAGTAACTGAAAAAGCAAAATAACAGGTAAAAGAAAGAAAACCTTAAAATTAAAGAAAAAAAGTTACTAAATCATCCACAGTATTATAGGGGTGAGGTTTTCGGGAGTTCAGCTCACTAAATATTTTGCCGAAACTGGGAACTAAATAAAAAACTAAATTTAACTTCTTTGCCACAATCTATAACAATGCTATTTCTGCTGAGCTCAATCATATGTCTAAAACAGCGGTTCCTCACCTTTTTTTTTTTTTTGGCCATGCCCCACCTAAGCATCTCTAAAACCCTGATACCCCCATCCCACCAGTGACATGCCATTCTTATTATTCAAAAGGTGAACTCCTATTCAGGTGGAGGAATCCTAAGAGGTCATTAACTTAACTTCCCTTAAGAACTTGAGACTGCATATATGCAATAGTATTATCATTTAATTTTAGAAGTTTACAATATTTATAAAAAATATTGTGCTACTAACAGTACACACGTAATTACGCATGTACATACATACATACATATATACAAATATTTTTATGTATGTATACTGTATAATGCAACGTATATATTAACTCTCACACACACTCATACGCACACAGACTCACTAGAAAAAAATCACTGTTAATAACTCATTCTTGATCCCACCCCTTAAAAATACAATCGCCCCATGTTGGGAATTACGGGTCTAAAATCATTACAGTCATTAATTTTCAAAATAAATAAGAAAACTTCATTTTTCGAGATATATATATATATATATATATATATATATATATATATATATATATATATATATATATATATATATATATATACAGGTAGTAAGTAATCCGCTGGTATAATCCAATCGTGTCCTATTAACACAATATAGAATTTGAAATATTAAATATTAAATGTTAAAAAAACTGACTCACAAAGAGCGCTCAATGTTTATTTTCATTAAACAGAGCAAATTTTTTCTTACAATTGGAATTAAGATACCATTGTCTCCTACAAACTGATACCATATACAGCTTGAAAATACCTGCGAATTTTAAAATTAAAATTCGTAGGTGAAAATGGTCACTAACTAAACTAAAGGTATCTTAATTCCAATTGTAAGAGAAATATACATATCATATATATATATATATATATATATATATATATATATATATATATATATATATATATATATTCGAAATTTAAAATTTTCAAACTTTTATATGAGTTTTATGTGTGGAAAAAGTCTAGTTTTAATTCCAGAAAATAAATACTAGCTAAAATTTTTAAAAGTGTGAATTTAAAAAAGTTTATTAATTTATAGAGTATTCAGGAATCCTACCAATTCTAACAGTTCAGGTACTACCAATTATATACTAATTTAGGTTAGTTACTACGAATTCTACCAGTTTAGATAAATTACTTTATTTTCTACTTATTAAAGTCAAACATAAAAAATGCAAGCATCCATTTTTAAGCAACTTGAGCGCTAATCATTGTGTAAAGATTAAGCAAAACAAAGTCCTGGTCCAAATCCCAAGTTGTTTATAAAAAAAAAAAAAAAAAATGTGGTGTATATACATCAGCAATAAAACGGGGAAAATGTCTGTTTGGTACCTCCTCGCAAAATTGCCAGACGCACTATTTAGGGTTAGGGGTAAGGTGTGTGCGCTGCAGATTAAGATTAACTGATTGGTTGATTTTATGTTTACTTTAGTCTTTTTTTTTTTATCTTAATAAAAAAAATATTACATTGCATAATAAATAAAATTAACACTGACATAGCGATGTACCAAGCATTTGTACCGCCCGGGGCGGTCGTAGAATTTGTCGCTGTTTTGAACACGTTGTCTTTAAACGCCAATTTTATAATAGCCAACTTAGGCAATAAAAACAAATTTATGAGTCAATTCATAGCTTCAACTGAAGTCTTGACATTGTTTTCACACTAAAAAAAGTATCACTTGTGAATAAAGTAAACTTGTTGTTATTGTCGCCTGCAGATGTATCAGAAAATACCAACTATTAGTTTATATCGTGGTTGGCAGTCAATTTGTTAAGCAACATTCCAAAAACTAGACAACGTCAAGAAATATAAAGAATTATATAATAATTAGAATGATAATTACGGCCATTTATTTTGTTTTGATTGCAAACAAAAAACAATAAAATAAGAAGATGGAAAATATCTTAAAATAATTTAAAATGAAACCTTTTTTTGAGTAAATTACATTTTTTTCGGATATAAAATTTCACAATATAGCCACTATAAAAAATTCCCCTAAAAATATCTAACTCATAGTGTAACCCTTAAATTTACTTTAAGGGTTACACTATGTTTGATGTATTCTTTTTCTTTTATGTGCCGTGGACGTGCAGGACGTTGGCCATCGTGGGTTTCTACAATATTCTGTCCTTTTTTCTATTTTTTCTTTTTTTTTTATCTCTCCTCAATCTTGTTCCGCCATCCATTTACTAAGCGCGCTAGGGAGGTTATGCGTTCTTGATCATAAAGTGAATTTAAGTAAAAATGGCACATATGGAATGAAAGGAAAAAAATGGCACATATGGAATGAAATAAATGCAAAGATCACTAAACATAAATTTCAAAATGCCTGTCTTTTAGTTTTAAGGTCACAACGTTTGTACTTGGGTTTATGAATTGAATTATTAACGTATTACCAGTTTTAGCTTAATAAACCAACATCTCCACCTGATGAGCAATATACCTCGCTGTTAGTGTTATAAATTAGGTATGTTTTACATAAGGTGGGTGTTAATTACATATATTGATCGCGGTGGATACGGTATGGGAAACATTCATTTGGACACTCCCCAAAAAAAAACGAAACCCATAATGTAAAAATGTGCGTCTAGATAAATAATTAAAACTAGTTAATTTGTCTGTAAACAGATGTTTATAACAGGCGATATCGGAGTTTAAAATTAAGTTTACCAGTGTAGTGGTTTTCTAGTTTAAAACATTTTTTCTTCAGTTGTCAACTCGGCTGCCTTCAGGGGTTACCACGGGCATATTTGGTTATGTTCGCTGTTCTTATTAATTTTAAACTTCATAATGCAAGAGAGACAGAGGAAAACATCGCATAACCTACATAACGATCTTGAGTAACTGTAAAAGGATGGCGGTGTAAGGCGAACTAAACAGGAAGACAAAATTTATTAAGAGCTACAAAGGACAGGAAATTGCGGAGAGCCATGATCGCCTACATCCTGAAGAGACACGGCACATAGAAGAAACAGTCAGTAAAACATGTTTCATGAATCAGTCACAAATGCATTTATTTATTTTGTCTCTTGGCGTATTTCAGATGTTACAAGTACAAGACTGACCACAGCGGCCACATGAGGATAAACTTTCCTTTAACTTTTTTTTAAAAACTAAAATCATGGATCAAAATGTGAGCTTTTAATTTTGCAATACGAATTTATAAAACGTCACCAACTTGGCATTGAGAAAAGAGCCTCAGATTTACTATTCGATAGGTCACCATTCTTACCATTGATTAAAGTATAAGTGTAATCGGGTGCGTGGGTTAATGGTTAACATGTTATACACGCATGTCATTATTATTGTAGTGAGTTCGATCTTGACATTATTTGGTGCCTCCCACTTGTGTCCTTGTGCAAGACAAGACTAAATTAAGTATTAAAAAAAAAAAAAAAAAAAAAAACAAGAAAAAAAACAACAAAAGTCTGATTTACAAGGTACAAGCATAAATTAATACATTAATGGATAACTCAGTAAGGAATGAATTTACCAGAGAAACAAAACTTTACGAAATTGGTTTGCTAATCATTACTCCATGGCAGAAGCTCTTTAGATAGATAAATTACATAAGGAACATAGATAGATAGATAGATAGATAGATAGATAGATCATATGAGGAACATAAATAGATAAATTGCCTGACTAATTATATAAAGAAGATAGATAGATAGATAGATAGATAAGGAACATTTAGAAATAGATAAGGAACAGATTTAGATAGATAAGGAATATATTTAGATAAATAAGTAACATATTCAGAAAGATAAGGAACATATTTAGATAGGTAGATAGATATATAAGGAACATATATAGATAGATAAGGAACATAAATATATTGTTATATGAAGTAGATACATAGATTGTTGTATAAAGTAGATAGATACATTATTATATAAAGTTTATACATTATTATCTAAAGTAGATATTTATATAAAGTATTATAATTATTTTCTACTTTAAAAATAGGGCTCCATCGCTACACAGCAATTACCATGTTTCAAAACAGAAACTAAAATTTCAAATTTAATAATAAAACACAGGAATTACCATGTTTAAAAGCAGAAACTAAAATTTCAAATTCAATTAATAAATTAAATTTAAAATCAATAGAACAAAGCTAATGATTTTAAATTTAATTTTATGATTAAATATGAAATTTTAATTTGTGTTTTGAAACATGGTAATTCCTGTGTAACGATGGAACCATATTTTTAAAATAGAAAATAATTATAATATTATGCTCTACTGTTTTGTATACAGCACTGTTTTTTTTTTTTAAATAATTACTAAGAACACCGGATTGTAAATTTTACTGTTCTTTCTTATTTTAATATGTGCACATATTTATATAAAGTAGATAGATAAATAGATTGTTGTATAAAGTAGATAGATATTTATCTAAAGTAGATAAATAGATTGTTATATAAAGTAAATAGTTATATAAAACAGATAGATTGTTATATAAAGTAGATACATAGAATTTATATAAAGTAGATTGTTATAATTAGAAGATAGATTATATAAAGTAGGTCGGTAGATTGATAGATTATTATAAATAGTAGATAGGCAGATAGATTTTTTTTTATATAAAATTGATAGACTATTATATGACGTAGATAGATGGATTGTTATATGAAGTCGACTATATAAAGTAGAAACATCGACTGTGATGTATAGTAGATAGAAAGCTCGACTTTTATTTAAAATAGATAGATTGTCATATAAATTACATAGATATGTAGATTATTACACAAAGTTGATAGATTGTTATCTAAAGTAGATGGGTAAATTGTTATATAAAGTAGATAGCTAGATACAAAGGCAATACACTGAGATAGATAGATAGATAGATAGATAGATAGATAGATAGATAGGGGAAAGTAACTATTCAATACAAAATTCCACTACATAAGTTTTACAAAAGTAAATATGATTCAAATTTTCAATAACTACATTTAAATAAGATTATAAATTCCCAAAGGGTGTATATTTTAAAAAGAAATGACTCTAGAAATATTCAATGTCCTACAGAGCTTAATAACTTTATGGAAATTTTTTTTATTCACAACGACAGCCTCTAGTCCTGTGATTCTTAACGTGTTTCCTTGTTCGAACCACTTTCAAACCACTACCCAGTTTTCGCACACCTTTCAAATCACCAACCAGTTCTCGCACCCACTTCAAGAGTTGATGAAAAGCAATATTGATCTCATGTGTAAATAACAAAACCATTGTGTTTCTTTAGTCTTTATTCACATAACTGACAACAAAATGATGCATTGCAAGAACCTAGATTACTTATGAGCAAAAAATAAAATTAGGGTAACATGTGCTTGTACTATGCATGGTGTTTTGTGAATGATTATGATTGAGCAACAAACTCAGTGACTTTGTTGCTATCGTTTTCTGTTTAAGATGAGATCAGATTTTGGTGCCTTGGTGCTAATTGATACTCGCATGTCTTGTTGAGTATCCAGTCGATTTCTGATCTTGGTTTTGATGTGAATCAGACAGGAACATCCAGTTTCGCATAGGTATGTAGTCTCGAATGTCAACAGTACAGCGAGAGTTTTTTTTGCCAGTATAGGATACGTTTCCAATTGAGAAGCCCAGAATTGCTTAAGGTGACCATCGGTGAACTTCATTTGTATTCCGTGATTGTTTCTCAGATCGATGAGATCTTCCTTGATGTCGCTGTCATCAACAGCACTACACTAAAGTTTACTTAATAAACCAACCCTAATAAATCTGTATCCTCAGACCACCTAGGAACCGATATCGCACCTCTGGTTAAGAACCACTGCTCTAGTCGATTCCTATAAGTAGTTTCGACCATTTTTCTGCTGGTATTTCATGGCAAATTTTCTTCAGTTTATTCAACGTTGACAAACATGGACACAAATCTTCATTTCTTTTCGGGTCAGGAGATTGACTCTGCTACTTCACTAGTTTGATTTTCTTACTTCCAAATAACTATTTGGTTGCATTGATGGTATGTTTAGGATCTCTATCCTGCCGAAACATCCAATTGAGCTTCATTTTTAAAATCTCAATTGATCTAAGGCGATACTTGTTCAATTTATTTTGCTTCATGAATCCATTCATTCTTTGTTTGATTTTGAGATGTTGTCTTGTACCTATTACGTTTCTGCTGCCATGCTTCACAGTTGAGATGATGTTTCGATTGAATCTTTCGTTCTTCTTCCTCCAAAACTGATGATGCCTAATAATTCTATCTTGACCAGACCAAAGAATATTATTCCGGTCGACATCTAGTTAACAGGAAATGTTCCTTATTAAACTTCAGACACTTGTAATTTCTTCGAGAATGGTAATCTTTTGTGTTTTATTACATTGCAGTCTAAACCACCGGAATGTGTTGCTGACATAATGTGGTATAATTGTTGTCCTTGATACTCGGAAATCTATAAACTATGCGAGTAATCCTTGCCTGTTCCTTTACCATTCTTGCTTGCAGCACGGATGGAAATCTTTCGAGTGGCACCAAATTGAGGACAATACAATGTTGAATCACACGTTCCTTCCACTTGCAAACCAACAGTGCACAGATAATAAAGATATAACTCTTTATCTTTGTACTTGTAATCTTTTTGATAAAGACAAACCCGATGTCACTAGGTGTATAGAAAAATAGTTGATTTTCAGCTACTGCGACGATATTTAGCGTTCGACTGATGCAACTGACCATCATCCCAAGAATTCTTAGAAGGTTCTGGAATAGCCTACAGCTGTTTAAAAACCAACCACCAAGAGGACTACATTCTCTAGTCTTACCACATGACGCTTTTTATCAGGTGATTTTCTAAACATCTAGCTTAGATGTCGCAAAAGGGCGAAAAGATGCGGCACCCAGTGAGGATCGAACTCAGAATGATGCTTTTTATGGATGGGTATTGAATACGTTTTAGATTAATCTTTTGTTTTTTAAATATATATTGGGATATAAAATTAGGGAAATAAAAGTGGGGAGAGAAAGAAGAAGAAGGCGAACAATTCCAAGTAACCTCTCAAGAAAGCAGAAATAAAACCCATACAGTAATATACCTGCCTGGGAGAATTTCATTGGGTGATGCTAAAAAAAAAAAAAAAGTCAAAACCGCTTAAGAAAACATGGCCGAAGAATTTTAATTTGGAGGTGTGTGTGTGATTAGTACAATTATTTTACAGTTCTCTAAAGAAAACTCCCTGAACATATTTCAGTAAAAAAATTATGCAATATCGACCGTGAGCATACGGAATATTCGTCACCTATCTTAATAAAATCAAATCAATAATACTTGAAAAAATAGGTTTTTTCTCGTGAATTGGTGCTTGCATAAATTTAATAAATTTATTTTCTTTCAGATTGAATAGAAAAAGCTTAATATTTATTTTTTTTTAAATTACTTGTAATTTTTCAGTGCAATTTTGAAAATCATCCTGTTGCTGTTTGTCACAATAGTTCCTTTTATTAAATAAAGACAAGAATATTTGAAGAATAAAAAACGTAAAGTTTAATGCTATTATCGAGTGTGAATCTGTTTTAAAAGAATACTATCTTTTTTTTTTTTCCTTTTAGCAAATGTTAGATTATTTTTGGCAAGGATGTACAAAAAGGACATAATTCTGATATCTTACTTTGACTTACTATTATTCAATATCAGAAGAGTATTATGAATTAATCAAATTTTATATCTCTGATTCAGTCAGTTTTTTGTGTTTTGAAGCATTGTTTTTCGATCCATCGATAACAGTGTTTTTTTCTTTGCTTTTTTTGTTAGTGTTTTTATTTTTTATTTTTATTTTTTTTGCGTATCTATGTTTTCCTGCATTTATTTACAGACTTTTATATACAAGCAGAACCATTACTTAGTAATAGTAATTAAACGTAAATTGTTACTTTAAGCTTTTATTATTTAAAAAAACAAAACAAATCTTTGTCTTATTTTTCCTGCATAATTTGTTCCCCTCGCGACCCAAAAAAAAAAAAAAAAATCAAAATTACGACAAAACTAATTTCATTCGCACAAAAGAATGCTTTATACTATAATTTTTCTAAAATTTACTCTTTTCACATTAATCTAACACAAACTGCATTTACGCTATATATTTTTAGGTAACGCTTTATTACCTTCAAATTTATTAATTCTGCCAAATTTGATAAAAGTCTATGGAAAAAGAAAATATATTCTTAAACTATTGGTTATACAAGGTTAAAGATAATTTATTTTTAAACATAAATAAAAAAAAATTCTTGATTCTTGGCCTTCCGTATTTCTTTAGGTTTTATTTTTATTTTTCGCGCGCTTTTGCGGACAGCGGTAGAATTACAGAGTTTTTATTGTATCCTTTGACTTCACAGGCTATCGTGCGTAAATAAAACGTTATTTTCATTCTGTTTTAAGTAAAAGGAAAGTATTACTTTCACAAAAATCCAGTTAATTAATCCTTAAATTTACTAACAGACTTCGAAACACATATCCAGATTAAATAATGGATTTTAAATAGATTTTTAAATTTGTTGTTTACAGTTTTCGTATATAATGCCGGTCCGATGAGTGACGAAAAACATGCCAAGATTTTAGAAATGCTTAAAAAGTTATAAACGGAAATTAATTTTTCCTTTAATTCGGATTAGCTTTTAAGGATATTAACTTTCGAATAGAACTGAAATTTAAGTTCCAACAAAAGTTTAAAACATTTAAATTATTTAAAATGCGCTTTTCATTTTATTTTTATTTTTAGAAGGTCCGTGCCTTAGAATAAAGAAATAATTACGGTCTTTATTAAATATTTATTTTTCCCACTTACTATAATTCGCAAAACCGGGACAGTTTTCATTTTCAGTTCTTGATTTTAGTTCTTGCATATGAAAAATGTTTCCATGACCCAGCTATACCTTAAGTTTCATCATCAACTTCCAGATTGATAATTAAAAAACAAAAAAAAAAAAAAAAAAACGACAAATAATAGTCTATATGTCTAGCGCAAGTTTTACTAAAGCGTTTGGTATCGTTCTCAAAGGTCGATAAGATATTTTAGGGAGTCGAAAAAAATTTTGTTTCTGTTCAGGTGTGGATCATTCGAGCGCATCCCAGGAATTTTCGATTAGCTAGATGTAAAAAGAACCTATGCTCACTTTGCTTTAGTTTTAGACACAAAAGCATTGAATGAAAAGTTAAAGGAGATGAATTACTATATAAGTGTAAATTCTGTAGTTCAAGAAGAGACCAGCGAAAATATCTGATGATTAACAGGAGTTATAAGTAAAACGTCAAAGGAAAAATTGTTTTTTAACCGTTAGTAAGCCTAAAAGTAATTAAAGGAAAGATAAGTTTTAGGGTTAATTGTATTATAGACACGAGCAGCCAAAGATTATATTTTTCACAAGATAACTTACATAAAGTTAAGGGTAGAAATTGTCTTGTCTCTTCCACTGATTTTCAAGTGAACATTTTTGGGGTTCCCAACTTAAAAAAAAATTAGGGAAGTAATATTTGATATAAAAGTTAATACGGGTATTCGTTTTGTACCTGTTTTAATAGACTAGAATTTGTTTGTAACACGCTAAGACGTGTTGAAATCATCTCAGTATTTAATTATTAAAGTTATCGCTAATATTTTTTGTCAAGATTTACAAAATACGTTTCTTTCAATTTGAATAAGCTGATTTGTTTGCGGAAATACTTTGATAAAAACCTTACTTAGCGGTTTAATCATTAAATTGTTTTTAAAATAGTGGGAGTACTTTGCATGTTAAATAATGAAACTTTTAATATTTCAAAAAAAAAAAATAAAAAATAAAATAAATAAATAAATAATAAACATTGTACTAAGTAAAACCAATTGTACTTTGTACCCGCTTAGATGTTTTCCTTTCTCTCCAAAAATCTGGTTTCGATCGGTCAATGTATGTCTATTTTAGAGGGTATGACGAACGGACAGACGGAAGTCACAGAATTTTATAGATAGATGACAATTTTAATAACGATTTTAATGTTCAAAGATTCCACCCCGTAGCAAAATATTTAGAAAATCTGAATTATACGTTAGTTACGGATTATATTAACATTTTACATTATTCAGACTATTGTCCTCATCTTTGTCGCCATATTTATTACAACGTTTCGGCCGTTGTACGCTCCGGCCTTCTTCAGGTGGTTGGAATGGCCGAAACGCTGTAATAAATATGGCGACAAGATGAGAACAATAGTCCGAATAATGTAAATAATGTAAATAATGTACATAATACCGTATCTCAGAAATATAGACGGATTATATTAAGTACAACAAACCCACGCCTGTTCATAGTCTGTTAGAATTTTATATAATTTATAGGTCCACTACACATGATTAAGTGTATGCGAGGTTCTGCTTGGGAATCCTCTTATGGGATAATCTTTTTTTAGGGATATAACTAATTTCTTATATCCAATCCAAGTGAATTATTTGTGAGTCCATTAATCGACAAGGAATAATGTTGACAGTTGACACAATAATTTCTCATTATTCTGCTTATCCTTATGCACAAGTAAATTTTGTTTTAGAACCCAAAATGTGACATGTATTGTAATCCCCTTTGCTGAGAGATTCGAAGAGTGTTTAGTAGAACGTAATTTGGAGAAAATATTTAATATGGAAACCCTGGGGTTGATGGATGACGAAAACTCCGTCAGCGGCTACAATAAAAATAAGATCGAACAATTTAATGACTCCATAGAATATAAAAAAATAATTGTTATTATATAAAGTTGTCATGGGATGAGAAGAAAATTAAGTTTGTCCCTTTCAATCATGCTGTCGCAGTAAATGTATTAAATAGGGTAGTAAAGAATTTTGAGCAGGATAATTTGTATGAAGAATATACTAAAGTAATTTCCCAGCAAAAAGAGAAAGGAGAATGAATTAATATAAACTAACCCTGACAGATTTAAAGATTATGTTTGGATACCTCACCGACTAGTTATTTTGAGCAGATATTCCTGAAACCAAAACTCACGGGATTTTATAAGCATGTCATCGCGTTTTTTTTTCGTTTTTTTTTTGTTTGTTTTTTCTAAGCTATTTAATAATATCTGATCGAGACGGAGGGTCTGAAGCGCTAAAACATTGGTTGTTTATTCTAACCATAAGTCGGGCGACTACTAAGATAAGACCTGTCTTAACCTGCTCACTCAGAACTAACGAGATTCCTTCTCTAAATGCGGCTTATCCTGGTATAAATCTCATGGGTTACCTGCAGGGATTATTGTTTTTATTTCGCATAAGTACGTGATTCTCGCCTATGTTAGGAAGACCTTCTTAATCAGTTATATGTGCCATGCGAAATGTATGCTTAGGCGTTCATGTATATTTCGATACATGACTGAAGAGGCTTGTTTTTTTTCCCGCAGTAGGTTACCATTTCTTAGATAGATAGATAGATTTAAATTGTTAATGATGATAGATACGGATATATTTAAATTGTTAATATAGATAGATAGTTAGATAGATAGATAGATAGATAGATTTAAATTGTTAATGATGATGGATACGGATATATTTAAATTGTTAGATAGATAGATAGATAGATTTAAATTGTTAATGATGATGGATACGGATATATTTAAATTGTTAGATAGATAGATAGATAGATTTAAATTGTTAATGATGATGGATACGGATATATTTAAATTGTTAGATAGATAGATAGATAGATAGATTTAAATTGTTAATGATGA
>OZ010600.1:51325656-51390656 GCA_963932145.1 Acanthosepion lycidas | reverse complement strand
ATAGATAGATAGATAGATAATGGAGATATATATATATATATATATAGATAGATAGATAGATAATGGAGAGATTGAGGTAGATAGATAGATAATGGAGAGATTGAGGTAGATAGATAGATAATGGAGAGATGGAGATAGATAGGTAGATAGATAGATAGATAGATAATGGAGAGATTGAGGTAGATAGATAGATAATGGAGAGATTGAGATAGATAGGTAGATAGATAGATAGATAATGGAGAGATTGAGGTAGATAGATAGATAATGGAGAGATTGAGATAGATAGGTAGATAGATAGATAATGGAGAGATTGAGATAGATAGATAGATAATGGAGAGATTGAGATAGATAGATAGATAATGGAGAGATTGAGATAGATAGGTAGATAGATTGATAGATAATGGAGAGATTGAGATAGATAGATAGATAATGGAGAGATTGAGAAAGATAGATAGATAGATAGATAGATAGATAGATAGATAGATAGATAGATAGATAGATAATGGAGAGATTGAGATAGATAGATAGATAGATAATGGAGAGATTGAGATAGATAGATAGATAATGGAGAGATTGAGATAGATAGATAGATAATGGAGAGATTGAGATAGATAGATAGATAGATAGATAGATAGATAGATAGATAGATATACGAATAGCTTTAAGATGTTAATGAAGATAGATAGATATACGAATAGCTTTAAGATATTAATGAAGATAGATTGATATACGAAATCGTTCATATTTTTGATGAAGACAGATAGATATATGAATAGATTTAAATTGTTAATGAAGAGAGATAGATAATAGGTACGCCCTAAAATTTTCTATATAAGAACATATCACGATATCATCGTGATACGTTTTTATAAAGAAAAGGCCCGAATTTGTTAAAAACTAAGATGATATTATTATTAATTGAAAACTACATTTACTATTCATAAATGGATAAGCTTTATACAAATCATCAAATACTAATACTTTTAAAATAATTTTGAATTTTTTTGCATTTGCATAAACGTGCTGATTTTTGTAAGTACGGATAACCATACACGACATTATTACAAAATAAGATAGATAATTATAGTAAATTTAAAGTCAACATTTCTTATATTCAATAAAATATTAGATTACGAAGAATAGTTTCCTAAATTTTTTAAGATTACTGAGTAATTAAAAATTATATAAAAAAAGGCGCTCGCGCCATTTTCGTAAATTATGTTTTACAGATCAAGACACCGTAGAATAAATTAGATCCGTCATCAGGTGGTCAACACGTCAAGATAACTACTGTCGAGTTAAAGGACAGCTGCTGCCGTGTTAAAAATGCATTTCTGTGATATTTTAAACTTAAAGTAAATAATGTTTATTTCAAATCAGATTATTCCTCAAATGAAGTTTCAAAAAAGTATATTTTATTTTTGGAAGATTTTTATTAAAGAGAATTACATTGCGATGAAAGACAACTAAGAAAGGCCGCAAATCAGCTATTTTAGCAAAAAAATAAATAAATTAAAACTCCTTCCAATGAATTTACATTAGTTTTTGAAATGCTAGCAAAGTATTTTGCTTATTGGAAATATTAAATTTAATCTATTATCGATTAGGTTGGTGCAAAAATAATGACGTATTTTTTAACGTCAAAAAGCAACATTATGTAAAATAGATAGATAGAAAGATGTGAGTCTGTATTTAAGAAAGATTAACTTTTAAATTCTCTCTTATCTCGAGTTTTTAGGTAATATAAATTTTGTGCATATAGCAAAACAAAAGGACCGTTAACTGAAAGTCGTTTTACTGAACCTAAAAGCTTTTGTTCTCATCTCACCGAATGGAATAATTCGTTAGTCTGTTTTATACAACTGAGCCAGCTCGAGTAATGTACATTAATAAATTCGTTGGTTGTTCACTTATATATTACGCAAGAAGAGATATTTAATTTTCAGCATAATCACTTTACGGATAATGTATTCAATTCAGTGCGAATAGGAATTACAACAGATGAAACCACCAGACATTGATCCAATTTCGTGTGTGCATATATATATATATATATATATATATATATATATATATATATATATATATATACACCAATAATTAAAAATAAATGGATCGCCTACTCAAATATGGGTATCCAATAAAATAGCGTTTAAGTAGACATCAAGTGATTATATATATATATATATATATATATAGTGTATTGGGGCAGCAGATCATGATTCAAACATATTAAATATAACAGAAAACAATGTATATTATGTTTGATCAGGAGCCGTTCTAAGCTTCGTATAGTTGCTTTAATTTCAGGAGAAAATAATGACAAAAGCTGTCGAACATCTGGATAAAAATATAACAGGATATTATCTTTGATGGTGAATATCTTTGTTGAAATGTAATGTAAGCCGAAAGCTTAGATCAAGGAACAGCATAATAAAAAATCCAAATGTTGGACAGTTTTTGTCTTTACTTTCTCCCGAAACTAAAGGCATTATACGAAGCTTAGAACGGCTCATGATCAAACATTATAGACATCGTTGTCTGTTATATTTAACAATATATGTTTGAATAATATATATATATATATATATATATATATATATATATATGTATATATGTATATATATATTCAAATATATATACATATATATATATAACAGAAAACGAATATTATATATATATAATATGTTTGTGTGTGTGTGTATATGTATATATATATATATATATATATATATATATATATATATATATATATATATATATATATTGAGCTTGTTCCTATCCTTATCTGTAACCTTTCCCAAACATGCATCTTTACTCTTATTCTCAATCCTCTTTAACCCCTTGTGTGCTAGTGGCAGTCCCACCTTGCTTGGGGTAAATTGATTAATATATATATATATATATATATATATATATATATATATATATATATACATGTTTCATTAAATAATATAGACAAGTGTTGTCTATTTTATGTAAATTCTTTTCGTAACGTCTGATAAGCTTAATAAAATTATCATTAAACGAAGAAAGAAAATCAAAATATTGATACATATTTTTTAATCCAATCTAAGCTTTCGGCTTACATAAGCCATTATCAAAGATGACAATTACTCTACAATATATTAAGCAATACACGGACAAATTTGAAACTTTTGGTATTTCAGTCGTTGATCTAAAAAGTACCAGACGACCAAAAAATTCATGGTTTTTATTTCATTCGTTATAAAAATAAGAAATCTTGTTAATGTTAATAGTTAAACACTTTCATCGACATCCACCCCTAATATCATTTATTACGAAATCGCCTTCATAAGTGTATATACTCACAGTAGCATGTGTATATGGGAGGACATTTTAGGGAAAGATCAGAAGGGACTTTGCCTTGAAAATAAGCAGTTCTTAGCCTGAAAGAGTAAACCCTTCCATGACTCTGGTGACGAGTGAATTCAGCATAGCAAGCTAAATGTTTATTATGAGAGTTATTTAATTATATGAATTTAACTTATTAATTCTCATATCGTTCAGTTTTGAAGATAGTGAACACTAGTCGGTTAAAAATAAAAAATATAATTAATACTCTTTTTTAAATACATACATTTAATACCATATTTTTATTTGTATAATTTTCAGTTCCTTTTTCAACACCGTAATCTAGCTCCCTTGTGCCGTTTTCTATAAATATTTTCATGTTAATTGTTCTGATGGGCTTTTCTTTAGACTTTAAGAATTTAAGCCCACTACTAGATTGGCAGCGAAGTCTCATCATTTTACAGTTGAATTAGCTAGCTATAACCTGCAACTATGCTGACAGTTTCTTCTCTCGCACTTCTCGCTTGTGGAACTCTTTTCCAGCCTTCTGCATTTCGGTCAACTTTGACCTTCAAAATTGTAAATACAATGTTAATCATTATCTTTTGTCGTTTTAATTCCTGTTCTTTTTCTCATATTCCTTGACACGCAATAACCCTTTGCGTTTTAGTGACTTTGTTACCTTACTTGGAGTGAAATGATTAAAAAAAATAATTTCTGGTTTTTACATTAATTAATGGGTTCAACTTAGAACAAAATCAGCCTGTAAAATGTCTATAATTCGACCGCAAAAATGGTTCAAGAAGTTTTCAGTCGAAAATCAATCGTAAAGGACAACCGATAAATATT
Source organism: Acanthosepion lycidas (assembly GCA_963932145.1). Lineage (NCBI taxonomy): Eukaryota > Metazoa > Mollusca > Cephalopoda > Sepiida > Sepiidae > Acanthosepion > Acanthosepion lycidas. The sequence goes on along the minus strand of OZ010600.1, from coordinate 51,386,492 downwards.
AAAAATCAGCAGCTGAGGTGTTAAATTGATTCTAATCCTATTTGAACATAAATGATGTCTTAATTAAGGTTCAGTATAACTGATAAAACTATATATCTCTATATGTATCGTATCGGATGAAAAGATATGCATAAGGGAAATGGGTATCCTCCGAACACTGTGAATAAAAGAATATATTATACACGAACGTTTTAATTAATTTATAAAATGATGTACTTAACAACAATGCTGAACAAAAGCAGAATCGGAAAGCATTTAGCTAGCTGAGTATCTAATATAATTCACACTTTAATCTTTAAGATATATTAGGATTTTCTTTTTCGAAAATAAATTCTACAGATATCTACCGCTTAAATCTTGATGCCATCATTCAAGAAGTCAGAAAATATAATGATTGGTCATTTTACCGAAACAAAAACGGATTTTATTGCCAAACCAAAAATGTATGAAACAATAATTGTTATATAGGAATAAAGTGTCACTGTCGGCACTAGAATTTGAATACAGATCACCAGAGAGCAAACACAGGCGATTCCATTTTGAATAAGTAGATCACGTGATAGCAAAGGAAATGTATAGATGGGAATTAGTATGGCGCCTAATAGATCACTCTTTCTATTCTATCTTTTATTACTATACGGATCACTATTTCTAGACTATCCTTTATTACTATACGGATCGCTATTCTCTATACAATTCACTATACTATTTCTCTATACTAATCACTATACTGATCACTATTCAGTGGTTACTTTTCGAGCGAGTATTATCGAGCAAGTACTATCAGTGCGAGTGTTATTAGAAGGCGTCTGACACTAGCAGATTACAAAGTCTCTACTACAACGAGCATTTCGAAAGTGACAACGAAAATGGCAACGAGTGTTCGTTAACATCACAACAACAATAACAATAATAATAATGAAGGTATTACTGTACAAAAGAGAAGCCACGTGTGCATATTAATACTCGTAATCATTAATTCTTAAACAAGTTTTGTGATAATTTTTTAATATATTCATGAGTTAAATTGTTCGAGATCAGGGATAGAGCGTATTTAAAAATTAAACTGGACATTGATGTTAACACCAAGCAACGACAGTCTGTGTCATGCTTAAATGCAATCGTCAGGCCATGTAGGTTGTATTCTGGCCAGTGATGCATCGTAGGTAGGTCTATTGTATTATTCTAACAGTTATTGATTGGACGGTAACGGTTAGGTTTCGAATTATTCTAGTGGCTATTGAGTGGAAATAATTGTGGATCCGAATTCAGTTTTGTGGCTATTTTAAAGCGTTGTTAACTTTATTATTGATTACTTTATTTGTTGTTGAATAATAACAGTCAAATAGAAAGAATATGCCATCACCGGTTGGACGAAAATAAATATACTGTTAAATAATTAAACGGAGGGTCTACTTAAACACGGGTAGCCACTAAAAATAGCATTTAAGTAATATAATCAGTTCGATTAACAAATAAAGATCCGTCACTTCTTTAGAAAATACTTTGTTTACGTTAAGATACGAAACTGAGCAGATATGAATGTTTCGAGAGTCTGAGAAAGATTTGCGTTCATAAGGCACTATACAACTTTGCTTAATCGTCAAGCACTCCATCTAAAGCTCCTTGGATCAAATGACTGTTTCTCCTTCCAAGAGGGACGGAGCTTTGAATCCCTACCGGAGAGCGCGTATTTTACTTTAATAAGATTTCTCGACATCTCTATCTCTCTCTCTCCCTTTCTCTCTCTCTCTCCCTTTCTCTCTCTCCCCCCCTTTCTCTCTCTCTCTCTCTTTCTCTCTCTCCCTTTCTCTCTCTCTCTCTCTCTCTCATTCTCTCTCTCTCTCCCTTTCTCTCTCTCTCTCTTCCTTTCTCTCTCTCTCTCTCTCCCTTTCTCTCTCTCTCTCTCCCTTTCTCTCTCTCTCCCTTTCTCTCTCTGATTTGATTTGCGGTGCTAACACGTAGATATTTTGTCTTGGTTAATTACAGTAACTATCCCGTTGTGTACTACAGAAATGATTGTCAGTTACCTGACCATAACCGGTTGAACATTTAGCCTAAGACCAGTGAGCAAGAGCAGTGGAAGTGCTTTTATAAGTTTGAAGGATGAGGCAGCGAAGACGATTTGGGAATCACATTCCGATATTTGGGAACACTCACAATCTGTCAGGATGAGTCAACCGATTTGTACGTATTTTTAACTGGGTACAATTTGCAAAATTATGTGCTGTTTTATCAAAACACCTCAGCATACTGTGCACACCTGGATGTGATGTCTGTCTTATCAGTTTCGGTGTCATGATGGGTATATTGAACATTGTATATTTGTACACTAGCCTCACTTTTTTGTCATGTTGCTTTCTCACATAATAATAATAAAAACAACAACAGTATTAATAATTATAACTATAATAATAACTATAATAACAGACCAATAATAATAACTTTAATAATAGATAAATAGTAATAATAACTCTAATAATAGACTAATGATAATAATAACCATAATTATAACTATAATAATAGCTATAATAATAGCCCAATAATAATAGCTATAATAATAGACCAATAATACTAATAATAACTATAATTATAACTATAATAACAGCTATAATAATAAACGAATAATAATAACTATAATAATAAACGAATAATAATAACTATAATAATAAACCAATAATAATAGCTATAATAATAGACCAATTAATAATAGCTATAATAGACCAATAATAATAGATCAATTATAATAACTATCATAATAGAACAACACTTGCTAACTAGAAATTACCAAGCACACATCGTGAAAAACTGTGTTGATTCCAAATGCAGATTCTGTGATAAATATCTAGAAACAATTGACCATCTTGTATCAAGTTGCATGGTATTGGCACCCATTGAATATAAAACACGGCATGATGGAAGGGGCCAATATCTGAATTGGAAAATATGCAACTGTTACGGAAATGAAGCTACAAGAAACTGGTATGAACATTACCCACACTCTGTTACGGAGATACTACAAATAAAACAAGTAAAGCTTTTGCGATCAGAGACAAGAAGAAGAGAACGCGCTTTCTTATTGATATGACAATCCCTGCAGATTGTAATGTATGTTTGAAGATATTCAAAAAACTATCTAAATACAAGGATCTTGAAATGGAATTCTTAAAAATCTGGCACATGAGGACATCAATAAATCCAATTGTAGTTGGAGACTACGGATTGATTGGAAAAGGTTCCAATAGACACATTGAAGGGATTCCTGGTAGCCCATCCCTCAAAGAAAAAGCTTTATCTATATAATATGTATGTGATCTTAGTTTTTTTATAAAAATGATCAGTGGAAAAATATCATGAAGCTATTTCTAACCTTAGGTCACTGATTGAGATCCGGAAGGAATTGTGTATACAACAAAAATCAAAGGAAATAATAATAATAATAATAATAATAATAACAACAATAATAATAAGAAGAAGAAGAATGATAAAGAAAAAGCTAAATAGAAAATATATAAGGACCTCACTCGAGAATTGTAAACGGTATTGAATATTTAGTTTAAATTAGTGTTTATAAAAATAGGTACGATTGGAAGCGTAAGAAAATCACTAGAATCAAGATGAGATGAATTTTTAAAAATTGGGAAATGGCAGATACTCTTCATCCCACGTTGTTGAGTTCTGTGAAGATTTTGAGAAAGATACTAGAAAAACATCAACATGCAAGGATCTTGAAATGTAAATCTAAAAAATGTGGCACATGAGGACATCAATCTTTCCAGTTGTGGTTGTGACTCTGGGTTTTATTAGAAAAGGTTCAGATCGACTCATTGAAGAGATTCCTGTTAGCCCATGACTTAAAGAAATGCAAAAATTGTTATCAAAGTTACGTGCTAACACATTTAAGAAGGGCTTTATCTATGAAATATTGTGTGTGATTTTAGGGGTTTTTTTTATTATTCATCTCGATGTCCAATGGAAAATGTCAAGACGCCATTTCTGATCTTAAGTCTGGTTGGGAGTCGGAAGGAAATGAGTGTACAACAGAAATCAAAGGAAATAATAATAATAATAATAATAATAATAATAACAACAATAATAATAATAAGAAGAAGAATGATAAAGAAAAAGCTAAATAGAAAATATATAAGGACCTCACTCGAGAATTGTAAACGGTATTGAATATTTAGTTTAAATTAGTTTTTATAAAAATAGGTACGATTGGAAGCGTAAGAAAATCACTAGAATCAAGATGAGATGAATTTAGAAAATTGGGAAATGGCAGATACTCTTCATCCCACGTTGTTGAGTTCTGTGAAGATTCTGAGAAAGATACTAGAAATTTGAGGAGACTGCAGAGATAACATATGATCGTCACGAATCTCGTAACTCATTACGATCATAATTGCGCCACATGTATTGCAGCCGCAATGGTGTGTCTTAGGCAAAACAACTCGATAGACTCCATCATTCTTCAGGCTAGTTCTAAATTCAGTTTTCTTTCTCCTAGATTGGTTACCATCTCAAAGAAAGAGAGCCCAGTTTGTCCTGCTATTTAACCCATAGTTGGAGGAAGATGAATTCATGCCTTTTTTAAGGGCATTAGGAATATTGTCTTGTCTTCTTGTCTTGTAACGGCATTCACCCGGGGTGGGTTGTGCCGGCTCCAATTGAATTAACCGCATCGCGCGTCAAGGCCATCCACCCCCGTCGATCGGCAGCAGAATCGACTTAGATCACCTCTGCCAGTCAAACTCCATTAGGAATGAAAGAAACAGAGTCGAGCGGGAATTGAAATCTGCACGTAGAATTCACTTTTCGTGTCGATGCTATGAACATGCAAATACGTGATGAAATATTCTGACGACTTTAAAAATTAAGCCGAACGCCATAAGTCAGGAAATTAGATGATGTCGTGTACGAAGTATGTCCGGAAATTATCCAATCATTTGGAATATCCAGTGAACAGCTAACGCAGCTATGATGTAAATTAGCAAACAATCATAAGGGACCATAGTGCGCATGCGTAAACAGATACTCTCTCTTGGGGGTTAATCAGTCGGGATTGAGACGTCATTGAGAGAACGTATGCATTTTTCACGGCAAATCTGCGTCAAGTTTTGTCCGAAACTTGGACATTCGACCGTGGAAACTATTTGAATAATTAAGAAGGCTTTTGAGGCTGATTCCTTGAACAAAGCACAAACAAAATATTGCTATGCATGCTTCAAATATGGCTAAGAATCTATTGAAAGCTACTTAAGTTCTGGAATTATTTCAACAAAGCAGAATACACGGAAATGTTGAACGTTTGCCAAAGGAAATCGGTGATTGACAGTGAGAAAATCAGGGGCGGGGGATTTCACGCACTATTCGGAAATGCAGCCGTTTTAAAATCCCGTCTGATTCTTTTCCACGTCTCCTGGAGTGTGTGTTTTTTTTGTTTTGTTTTTTTTACACATCATTCAAGTCTAATACATGTTTAAAGTTCAGATTTGTTTCGATGCAACATCTGTCATTTCGCAAATTCTCAATTTACCCCAAAACTGAGAATATTCCAGGCGATGGATGTGAGGCAAAAAACCAATGGTTAGCATGCAGCAGTGATTCTCTATCTCTCTCTCTCTCTCTCTCTCACAATATATATATATATATATATATATATATATATATATATATATATATGAGTATTTTTACAAAGACTTTCTAAAACAGAAACGTTTCAAAAATAATCTAATCCATTTCTGGATAAGTCATGAAAGTCTAATTAAAATACGTATTAAAAGTATCTGATTCTTGTAAGATTAGCCAAATCAATGTTTTTCATCGCAAAAATACACTCAAATTTCCTGTAAAAATTCATGGCCACACGTTGACAACAGAAAAACAAGATTTTTAATCCAAATTCCGAAAGTAAGTTCTAAAAAGGATTTCAAAATTCCATTTAAAAATTCTTGGATTTTTCCTCTTAATAATAACACAAAGATTTTGTTTTTATTTATGTTATGGGGATTTTTTTCATCATGTAACTTTTTTAGCGAGGGTAGCTACTGTAGAGGATTCCGGAATTAGTGCACTTCCAATTACATTCCACGTAATAGATCTAACCATAGTTTAAACTTAAAGAAAGAAATTTACGAGTATATATATGTGTGTGTGTGTGTGTGTATAACTTGTCACAGAGCCGATAGTTACTACACTTTATTCCAAGTTAAATGTAAAATTTTGATCCGAGACAAAGAATGCATTTTCTTTGATTCTATGTAGAAATGCCAATGCATATATAAACAAAACCTTCATTTTTACGGGTACTAAGAAAATAAAAAGAAAGAAAGAAAGAAAGAAAGAAAGAAAGAAAGAAATTAATGGATTATACACATTCGGGGGACTTAATAAAAGAATATGCTTTCCGGTGTGGTTCAAACTAAATTATTGTTTCATCCAGCAGGATTTAGCATGCTCGACTACAGAAAACCTTACAGCAAAGGTTCAATTTCTTTCTTTTTATCTGCCGTGTCCGTTCAGGACGTAGGTGATCATGGCTCACCACTTCCTCCTATCCTTTGTAGCTCTTAATAAGTTTTGTCCCTCTGCCACCTCCTGTGATTTTATTTTTAATAGACAATTAGAGAGAGCGAGAGGGGGAGAAAACAACAGGCAGAGAGTGAAAGGGTACTTGCTTTTCTGATTTAGTCGTAAGACTTGTGAACTATCGATTCGTACGTCTGAAATTGAGTTCCAAGTGATACCTTTGGTCTACGTGAATGCAGAAACTGCCCACAATGATTTGTTGTCCTAAACGCTTTCATCCAAGCCATTATTATTATTATTATTATTATTATTATTATTATTATTATTATTATTACTTTAAATGTTATTTTCAGTGGATACCAATCTTTAAAAATAAACGGAACTAAAACTAAACAAAAGTACCTTTAGTTTTATTATTAAAAAGAACGGTTGACCAAATACGCAACTATTTGGGCAGCAACCTTTTTATTAAACATGTTTCCTTGAATATGACAGACAAGGGAACTTTAATTAATGTTTTATTTAGTTTTTCCAGCCCACTAAACAGAAAAATATAAGAATGCTGGAAAACTAAATAAGAATTAATATATATATATTTCATCCTCCTTGGGACTACCCATACGGATTACCAAGTTTTTCGTAATTTACACATATATATATATATATATATATATATATATATATATATATATATATATATATATATATATTATGTCTACCGATTTGCGCATTCGAGAGACTTAATAAAGAAAATATGCTCTGCCGAAGAATACAGTATCTTTTGTGTCTCTCGATTGCACAAGTTGGGGTAGAGGTAATTTACATTGTTAAAAAAAACGAAAAAAAAACAGAGCGTCTATTCAAACCTGGGTATCCATAAAATAACGTTTAAGAGTATATTACATGAAACAATGACGGATCAAAAATCCATTGATTCCTTAAAATATATATATATATATATATATATATATATATATATATATATATATATATATATATATATATATATATATCTGTATCTGTGTGTGGATGGGTTTGGGATGGCTAAAAAATATGAGTATATATTTCCGGACTTATGTTAAGATCTGAAATATATTTTTGCAATATAGAACGAAACGATAATCTTGCTTACTAAATACTTTTTCTGTCAGACTTAAAAGACATCATCTTTATTCTTTGAAAACTCGGAAAATCCCGGTGATCGGAGTGATATGTACAATTTTAAAATATTTCCCAGATAAAACAAATCTTTCTTTCCTGATTCAGATATTGATATCAATAAGAAAAATCGATTGATATTCAGATTTTAAAATAGATAACCAATAGCCTCATTAACGAAATAGAATTGATTATAAGCATAATGTATTCAAACAAGCGTATCCTGGGATTTTCGTGAAAAAAGGTTGAAAGAAGTCGAAAATTAAATGAATCCGGTAAAACTAGAAATAATTATTAGGTTGGTGCAAAAATAATGTCGTTTTCTCACATATGCTAATATGTGAGAAAACGACATTCTTTTTGCACCAACCTAATACAATAATATAATAGGTATATTATTCTATATAATATTCTATATATTAATCTATAATAATAACTTTTCAGCAATAGTTCTATATAATTATATATTAGGTTGGTGCAAAAATAATGACGTAATAATGTCGTTTTTTGACGTTAAAAATACGTCAAAAAACGACATTATTACGTCATTTTTTGCACCAACCTAATATAATAACCAAAATAATAATCTATATAATATCCTATATAATAATATATAATAATCTTTCAGCTGCAATTCCTCCAATAATCTGTAGTAGACCCAACTACTACAGATTATTGGAGGAATTGCAGCTGAAAGATTGTTATTACAGATTATTATATAGATTATTATATAGAATTATATGTGAAAGATTATTGCAGTAATTATAGATTATTATAGAGAATATTATATAGATTATTATTTCGCTTATTATATATAACTATATAGAACTATTGCTGGAAAGTTATTATTATAGAGTAATATAGAATAAGATATCTATTATTATATTGAATATTATATAGAATATTATGTAAAATGTTATCAAGATTTTTATAACTTCAACTGAAATTTTATTATTAGTAACGTTGTACCTGATAGAAATTATATAATTATGCCCGAGACCGGTTGCAATGAGAGGTCAATTGTCTTACTAAATTACGCGTGCTGATTTCAAGATGAAACTGTTAATGTCTGTCACTGTCTACCCTTGTAGTATCTGTGAGCGCAGAGCAAAATGTTGGGCATAAGTATATACACACACACACATGTATGTATGTATGTAATTATGTATAGCTAAAATTGTTTTATTAAATTCAACCGACAAGACCTGTCCGTTTAATTTTTTTAGTTTTTTTTCATTTTTTTTTTTTTTTTTTTTTTTTTCACATTTGTTGTGCATCCGGATAAAAACTGAGGATAAAATGTAAAAAGTTCATATTTTAGTTACATTATTTTTTGGAGTACTTTCGACCGTCTCGCTCATTATGAAGAATTGAACTAATGTTTATATTAGTTATAAGAACAAATCCTAGGAGAGTTCAAATCATCAAATTTTGGAAGATCAAACAGAACCCCTAGTTATAGAAAATCTGCTCTGTATCGTAAAATAAAAAAATACAATAAAACTAAGAAATTATTTAATTAGAAATACTTTTAATTGTTTTTATGAATAAAATATATTATAGACAGTTTTGTCTTAAGGAAAAAAAAATCCGATGAATAGCGAAATTTTACAATAATTGTTTTCCTTTTTTAAAATTTTAATTAGAATAATTTATAAACCTTTAAAATGTATTAATTTGTAAGGGTCAAGTAATATTGTTATTAAATAAAATCTGTATCTACTAATAAATGAAAATGCTTATACCAATTCAACGACCCGCAATATTTGAAAAATAATTTTGATTTTATTTTAGGTGTGCATAAACGTGTCAATTTTTGTAAATACGGACATCCATACACGACATTATCATAAAATAAAAGTGGCAACTATAGTAAATTCAAAATTTATTGGCAATTTTCGAATATTTCCTCAACAAGGATCTTCGTAAGTAAGGCTATAATGCCTAAAATTCAATAAAATATTACATTGCTGAGAATATTTTCATAAATTTTAAAGATTTACTGAATATTTCAAGAATATTTATAAAAAGGCGTTCACGTTATATTCGACAAATTATTCTAGAGTTATATTTATTACCTAGTTACATTTACCAAATATCAGTTTGTTCCTAAAGATGTTAACACTGCATAAAAAACCCACCCTTGTGTAAAAAAAAAATGCTTTTCTGCGATGTCTTAAACTAAAAGTAAGTAATATTTGTTTCAATTCAGATTAATTAAATTTTAAATAAGTTAGTTAATATTCGTCAAATAAAGTTCCAGAAAAGTATTTTTTATGTTTTGTTTTATATATGTTTCTATATAGAACGTGCTCGGATATTAGGGAAATTTTAACACACTTTATGTCCAGAAAAAAAATACGCTTATACGATCACAAGAAAAGATAAATAAATGAAAAGCATAATTACAGTAACTTGACAGTCGTCTTTAATGAAACTTGTATAAAAGAAGGATTGCTGCCTAAATATATAATATATATATATATATATATATATATATATATATATATATATATATATGTTAGGTAAATGAATGAAAAATTGAAAAAAAAAAAAATCTCTGTAACGTGTTAGCAGGAGTTCATCGGACTAAAGAGTAATATTTTTGTTGATGGAATTATATACAGGAGAATGAATAGATATAATAACACAAGCATCAGTTACAATTATGTACCGAGAGGAAACGCCACCACCTACGATACATATACAGAGGAACCTCTGTATATGTATCGTAGGTGGTGGCGTTTGCATGTCGAACAAATCGGTTTTCGAACAGAAACTTCGTGATGAAAATACCTCGGTAATCGATCAAAATTTCGGTTCTCGAACAACGTTGCCGAACCGAGTTAACTCGAACGGAATCATTTCTGATTTGACCGCCATGTTGTATAAATTCGTTTGTTGTGCCGTGCTTTCCTTTTCCAATTTTATTGTACTGTGACTTTTTTTTCTCTACATTGATTCCTATCGGAAAAATAGTTTCGGTTTACAAACATTTCGGGCGACGAACGACCTTCAGGAACGAATTAAATTCGTCAACCGAGGGTCCACTGAACAATTCCATCAATAAAAACATTACTTTGAAGTCTTCCTAGAAGACGACACGCGTTACACAGAATTTTCTCACTTTGTCATTTATTTGCCTAACATTGTTCTGATATATAAAAATGCATATATATATATATATATATATATATATATATATATATATATATATATATATATATATATATATATAATTTATTCACCTCTATGTGTACATAATTGCTCACATATATGGTTGATGATATCGCTTTATTTCGCTTATTTTTCTATCTATCTATCTATCTATCTCTCTCTCTCTCTCTCTCTCTCTATATATATATATATATATATATATATATATATATATATATATATATATATATATGTATATGTATATATGTATTGTTCTGTATACTTTATACATTGAGCTCTCTTCTTGGATCTGACTTTTTAATATTTCTATATTAAAAAGGCCTCCTTTGGATGATTCCTACCACTTGTGGATTTGTTATATATATATATATATATATATATATATATATATATATATGTATCTATATATATATATATATATATATATATATATATATGTATGTATATATATATATATATATATATATATATATATATATATATATATATATATATATATAGTATTCCCTATCCTTTTATAAGGTCACATTTGATTGCGTAAGCGAAAAAATACGTTTCAAATAAGATTTTTCTTTATTTTCTAAATAAAGAAGTACTTTATCATAAAAAATACTTCAAAGTACCCAAAGCGAAGACGCAATAATTGAAGAAATTATTGTTTATAAAATCAACAACATTAGAAATATTTTTTATGATTACAAATCTTGTTTGCTGATCACGAATGATTTCAGTTTTGCTTCACTAATCTTGTTTGGCCAACGCGATATTTATTTCCGTACTAGAGTTTTAGGAATTTACACTGCTTTTTGCCATTGTTGATCATACATACTCGCATAATACAAACAGACTTTGTTAAAACCAACCGACAAGGTCTGTCTATTTCATTTTTTTTTATTGTATTATTCCAATTTTCGAAAAATAAGTTGTACATTGCCTTCAAAATTCATGTTTTATTCTTTTTTTGTTTAAGTATGTTCGACCAATCCAATTATTATTAAGAAGTGGAAGATGTCAGCGTTGGAGACAAGATTTTAATGGCTACACCGTAGAATTTGGGGGCAACACTGGGATTCATATTAAAGTGGCATCATGTGTAAAACGGTTACACGGATAAGACCGCACTGGAAAAGAATATTAAACATTTACGTATTATTATTATTTAGTAAGTATATCAAATATTTCCTACTCACTTTAAGATATCGTCCTCTGTGGCGAAAGAGAAATCAATGAAGGAACATTGTAGAGTATATTTCCAATTTAGAACCTCTTATTCGAAAATTGGAAAAAATACGATAAAAGATTTAACAGACACATTTTGATTTGTCGGTTAAATTTACTAAAATCTGTTTACACACAATATATCTATATATATATCTATATCTCTCTCTCTCTCTCTCTCTCTATATATATATATATATATATATATATATATATATATATATCAACAACGTAAACATAAACTTAGTTTACGAAACGCGTCACAAGAAAAGATTTTCCCATTTTGTTATATTCCTTTACCCTAAAATTTATATATAGTTATCCCATAAAAAGAAGATTAAATCTTTTTACCCCAATGTGTCTCGTTATATGAAGAGGTAACGTGAAGAAAAACATCGTTATATATATATATATATATATATATATATATATATATATATATATATATAACATTATTATATATGTATATATATAACATTAACATAATTATATATATATATAATATATAACATTATATATATACATTATATAACATGATCATGTATATATTATATAACATTATATATATATTATATAACATGATCATATATATATTAGGTTGGTGCAAAAATAATGTCGTTCTTCTTTTGAAGTTGAACACCAAAAAACGACATTATTTTTGCACCAACCTAATATATTATATAACATTATATATATATTATATAACATGATCATATATATATTATATAACATTATATATATTATATAACATTATCATATATATATATATTACATTATATATATATATATTATATAACATTATTATATATATATATATATTACATTATTATATATATATATTATATTACATTATATATATTATTTATATTATATATATATTATATATATATATTATATAATATATATATTAATAAAATGAAATGACAAAATACGAACATAAGTTTTCCTATTTTGACATTTTATTTCAGATATATTCATTTATATCTCAATTTCATATATAGATATGAGTGTGTGTACTCAATTTCATATATGCGTGTGTGTAAAATTGTGCACGTATGTGTGTTTGTGAAATTGTTTGTGTTTGAACAGTAAATCAACATGTGCATTGTTATAAGCGTTTACAACAGTGTACAGCTGTACTTTTTTTTACCCTTTACTGTATGATTTTTAATTCTATTTACACCCTGTAACAATATTCCAATGTTGCATACAATGAATTCAACACTTAGAGGCGACAGGCTGTTTCATGCTGGACGCAATCATCAGGCGGCCTGCCTTCAATGTTCACTTTTATAACCCCCCCCACCCCCCATCAAAATGATCGCCCCAGCCGTTTCCATAGTAATTAATTTTGCGAGCGAACATGCTTATAAAGATGCGTAAATTTCAAGATTGGTTATTCCTAAATTTTCGCTTGAGGATGAAACAGGGCTTGATACCTTAATTCAATTTAATTTTAATAATTATATAGAGGGTTTCGGCTCTCGTTTTTGAAACATGTGTGTATGTATGTATGCAGTAAATTTGAAATATTCCGATTATGACTTCAATAGACGTCGAAACATTACGAAAAAAGCCAGTAACACTCGTTTGTTAATCGAATATTGATTAGCTACATGTACGTTATGATAAAAAGCAACAATACAGTAAAACTACTACTACTACTAATAATAATAATAATGATGATGATGAAGGTCTGTTGTAATAAAAAGCAACAATAATATAGAGCAAAACTAATCATAAAATAATAGTTAAAACTGAATAGTGCATTGACCCAGAGTGTTGTGATAAAAAAAAAAACATTAATAAGAATATAAAATGAACAGTAAAATTTGAAGAGTGTATCGACATTTTTTTTTTTTAATAAAGCAGCAATAAAATGCTAATAGGGAAATACTTGAGTTCAAAAGATATCTACAAGCCTCTTATTCGGGATTATTTTTGCTTTTTAATGCCTTCAGAAGATCGTTTGCTAAACGAAATATTATTTAAATTGAACTTCACCTGGCACAGGCTCCCACTGGTGGTTTAATACTAGTTATATTATTTACTTGCACAGACATTCAAAAAATGGAATACAATACAAGGTCACATTTAAACTTGAAATCCTATGTGTACAGGGGACTAGTGACAAAAATTACGCAGCTCCCTCAACACTTCTTTATTGATTAACCCTGACCCTCCCTCTTTTTGGGAGAATGGGAGTAAATTCTATTGTATATGTATGAGCCTAAAATTGTCCTATGTAGCTAATGCATTATAAAATGTACGCGTATGGCGGCAACTAAGTAGGCTACGAGATACGCATGATGCTATATGTAATCAAAAGAAAGAGTGTAGAGAAAAGTATAAATAAATAATAATAAAAGTTTGTTCGTTTTGAACGAATTTCCATAAAATAACCACTGTAGATTTTTGTTGTTTTTCTTCGTTTCCTTTTTAGGGTTTAAAACTTACAAGTTCCTGTAGTCCTTAAAAGCCACCCGACATATTAGTAGAAGATTCTTTCTTTCTTTCTCTTTTTCTTTCTTTCTATCTATCTATCTATCTATCTATCTATCTATCTATCTATCTTTCTTTCTTTCTTTCTTTCTTTCTTTCTTTCTTTCTTTCTTTCTTTCTTTGTCTCCTTGTTACACAATTGACGGCCAGTATTTGTTATTGTAGCTTTGTCACATTTTTTTTTCTCGGATTAAACGTAACCTTAATGTCTCTCTCTCTCTCTCTCTCTCTCTCTCTCTCTCTCTCTCTCTGGTGTTTTGCTCGAAAATTGTATACACATTATTTGCGTATTTGAATAAATAATAATATAAATAATAAATCAATAATTTCATTGGGGAATTTTTTTATTTTTATTTTTCTTTTAATGGATATTAAATTTAAAAAAAAAAAATATTTTTATCAAATACAAGATGTTGGACTGACTGGTTAAATGCGCGTATGTACGTGCGTGCGCGTGTAAGAGATCGTGTGTTCAAGTTCTGCTAAAAGTAAAGAATTCAACTGTTTAATTTCAGAATAGATGGGCCTACTTTACTAGAAAAATCATCGTAACACTTTTTATCAACCCAATTTCTCTCTGTTTAGGCCTGTGCTGTTCTCAACTCGACTAAGTAAACACATATGCGCGCACGTGTTTGTTCATGTTTGTGTGTATGTGTGTGTGTGCGTGAAACTTTCAATAGAAATAATATGTCTTTTTTCTGCACTAAAGGCTTACATTCAAAAACTAAAAAACAAAACAACTTGATTCCACAAATGCAAAAGTACTAATTCGCATGTATCACCAGAAAGCTTCTGTAGAACCACAGCTTTGTTGACTCAAGTCTCCTCTTCATTTGTGAGGAAATTGTTCAGTATGCATTGTCCTATAGGAGGACTGATATTACCACGCAGTACAAGGCTCGAGAGCCACTCAATGTGGAGGACTACTGTTAAAAAATGGTTATTATGAATGAGATGCGTGATATGAATGAAGAAAGAGTAAGGATAGATAAGGATTTAAAGATAAAATAGTTTAATGACGTTTACACGCAAAATTTATTAGGTTGGTGCAAAAATAATGACGTAATAATGTCGTTTTTTGACGTATTTTTTAACGTCAAAAAACGACATTATTACGTCATTATTTTTGCACCAACCTAATAAAAAAAATACACATAAAACAAAATATGTATCACTGTATTTTGTTTGTTTCTTTGTGTGGGCGCGTGCGTGACACATTTCGAAGTCCCCAAAAGTGTCTGCTATATAGAATTGTCCATCTCTATGTAGTGTACTGTAGTGCTGGCGACGTAGTTGTCCACTTTAGAAGTTCCTTGTTGTTCATATGTTCTCGCAATGGTATTCATAGTTTTCTTCTGTGGAACCACAGCTTTGTTGCCTCAAGTCTCCTCTTCATCTGTGCAGAAATTGTTCAGCATTCACTCTCCATTACATGGAATTTCCGATCTCTATACAGCATAAACTACTGCTGACGTAGTTATCTTCTTTTAAATGTGTACTAGTATTGAATATATATATATATTGAAAATGGGAAATACACAGGAGAAAGTTTTTGATATTTTATAAGTACAATATAATTGCAGAAAGAAATCTTTCCGTCTACTGCCCGGATTTTTTTTAACACAATTAAAGTAATGCACCATACACCCTCGATTATCCGTACCTTGATTTTCAGAACTTCGATTATCCGGACATGAAATGAAGAGAAAAATTGAAATCATCAGAACATTTTTTTATTTATCCAAACTAAACCCATTCTAATATTTCATTTCCGGCAAGCTTTTTGAGAATTTAGAAAGTCATTAATGTTTAATAAAAGTGCTAATAAAATCTGTTCAATTATTTCTTGTTAATTTTCGACTTGTTTTCATACAAGGGATATAAATTGAAATTATCATTGCTTGGTCATCGCCAGAGATTATGGCTTAGATAATACCGTAAAAAGATAAAAAAAAAAAAATTTACACATTTTTTCATTAAAAATAAACTGGGCAAAACCTCGAAGAAAGCGTTTGAAAATGTCATTTGATGATAAAAATGTTAAATTTATTTCAGAAAATGACTTTCGCTTCATTCTTTTTCGCTTACTGTCGCCATTTATTAAATTAATTTTCCAACTTTTTCACAAATACATTGTGTAAAAATATATTATCCCAAAGATTCATTTAGCGGTTTGAAAAAAAAACAAACAAAAAAAAAAACAATTAAAAACATTTTAAACACCACATAACTTTATCACCAACAGGTAAATTAAAAAAGTGACTACAAATAAGAGTACCCTTTTTCGATAATTTAGGTATTCAATTGTTCGGAATTTATATTATCTGAATATATTTTTTCAACACTAGTCCAAATATAATCGAGGGAGTAGTAGTGTATAAAAAAAGAGAAAGAAAGATGATTTTTCCAACCATAAAAAATTTATTTTTCTTATGCAAGATTTTGCAAATTAGCTTTACTTTATATGGGTGATAAATTAATGTGGACTATAATAGTTTATGTAACGTTGTCGAAAGGAAAACGCAAATAATGCGTTTTCGGTACAGCAAAATAGAAACTATAAAAAAAAAAAAAAAAAAGAGGGATCATTCACATACACACATAACGGATTTTACATTGTATAACATGGACGTTAGGTTTTAAGTAAAATTTATGACAGTAAATAAATAAAACAAAATACTTTACAATGTTTCCATGTAATCAAATAAGATGAAATTGAATAAGTCACAAAGGAAAAATAACGTACATAGGAAAATTTATTCATGAAATATGAGAAAAGGTTTTCAACGTACAGTGTAACCCGGATATAAGACAGTTGTCGGGACCGGAGAAGAAGTCTCTTATATTCGGGTTTCTCTTATATCCGGGTTTGGTCTATTATATATCCATTAACACAGGCTCTAATTTGGGACCAGATAAAATCTCTCTTATATCCGGGTTTCTCTTATAACCGGGTCTCTTATATCCGAGTTACACTGTATTTTTATGTTTTTTTTCTTGTAAATGAATAAATAAATAATCGTTGTTCTATTGTTTATTAATTCTCAAGTTCAGAAAAAAGGTCAGTGCAAATTCTGAACCCATCTAAATAATTAGGTAAAGTTTATTCCCCATAGAAATTTCCGAAATCTTTGTAAATTCCTATATTCGTCATTCTCACAGAATTTCGGAGAATACATGATTCGAGTTCTAAAAGATTTAATCCATGTTTATCTTTCTACACATAGTGCTTCTTATAGGTCTGATGAATTGGATCGTGATTACGATTCTAATGTAATAAATTATAAACACGGAATATTAGTGTTTCAGCTTTATATATATATATATATATATATATATATATATATATATATATGACGTCACACATTATGAAATTTTATTCTTTTTCTGGGAAAATTTTTTTTTTTCTGTGAAATTTTTTTTTTTTTTCTGTGAAAGTTTCTCGGGTATTCAGGCCGGTAAATGTTGTTTAATACTGTTTATTATAAACAGAGCATTTACTTAAATATTTGTATCTATAAAAAGAATGTAGAAACATAAAAAATGTCTTGCACGTTCCAAAACAATAACACATTTCTCATAGCATTTTTTCGGATTATATCTCTATTTTCGTTGTCCTCTTATTACTGAGAATAAAAACAAGAACAAAATCTATTTCCATACCCGAGGATGTCTGTAGGAACAGACGAAAGCTTGTAAAAATAAAAAAGACCCTATGCAACTGAAATTTATAAACGAGGATCATATCATTCATGTACAGTTTCGGGGTTTATGTATCTTATTTGAATTGTTTGCGACGATGGATTCTCGCCAATTAAATCATTAACCTCTGTATTTGTTTTTTGTATGAATGATTCATGACTTTATAAATTAATTGCACCTTTATTGAAATTTATATATATATATATATATATATATATATATATATATATATATATATATATATATATATAGATAGATAGATAGATAGATAGATTACAGCAAGGTTCAACCTTTAAAAGGCCCGGAATTAGAGCGTTACGTTAGAGGCAGTTTATGAGAATAGGAATGGAAGATAATGGTTAACCCTAGACTTGAACAGGGTAAGATTGTCGTGATCGGAGAAGCATCCCCTTGGCAGTCGGTTCCACAGGACAGTGGTTCGCAAAAAGAAGCTGCTCGAGTTGAACTTACCGTTGGTATATGGAGAAGATGTGGGTGGTTTGCTACTATGTAAGTGACATGGCGTGTCCTTGCCGTAAAGGTTTGTCCGGCCGGGACCAGGTAATGTAGTTCGATCCAGCACTTTTCCTGGAAGTAGCGGTAGGGGCTTGCCACATCCCGCCTGTGGGAGAGAGATTGAACGATGGAGAATAATTCGTCACACACAAAGCCTCGGTGATGCTTTTGAACTCTATCAAGGCTGGAGAGGTCTAGGCTGTGTACATATATATATATATATATATATATATATATATATATATATATATATATAATATAAAATTTGTCACTTAACTAAATGATATTTAGCACCCCGACTTTAGAGTTTCGCAGACGAGCTTTTTTTTCGTACCACTCGTCGAGAGGTTTCAGCAACTGACTCATTTTCGTTATATATATATGTGCGTGTGTGAACTTGACAGTGGGCAAAGGAGTGTCAGACGGCCGTGGCTCAGGTATAAAGCGAAGATAAAGAACAACCTCTCAGCTTCCCATGTACATCATACTAACTTCGAACAAGTTGCCCTGGATAGAAATAACTGGGTATATGTGTACCAGAGTGATATCAGGAATTTCGAAATCAGTCGCGTATTGACCGGCTAAGAGACGAAAAACAACGGCGAAAAAGCGTCAGCAAATATTCCTGTTGCTATGTCCCGAGATTCTCGCTGTTGCAGAATATGTGGGCTTGTATGCGGGTCACTAGCAGGACTGAAGCGACACATACGGCACAAACATAAAAACTGAATGAGTTTGCCGGATCGTCATACGTCGAAATCGACGAGACATTCCATCATGTATATATATATATATATATATATATATATATATATATATATATATATATATATATATATTTGTATGTGTGTGTGTGTGTGTGAGAGAGTGAGTGAAATTGTGTAGACGGAACCATCGTCGATGGCTGTGCTAGCACGAAGTCACAAGTCATCGTGACCGAGGGTTTGAGCGTGCTGGTCCTGTTCAGATTTTTGATTATGCTAAATAACACGTTATGATGGGAATGAATACGTTTAAGAACCAGTTTTCTTTTATTAGAATCACCTAATGAATTCAAGGCGACTACTCTGTTGAAGAACCCCCCCCCCCAACGCTATCAAAGAATTCATTAAATAAGAGAAAATCTATCTTTGACAATAATTTAATAACTGGTTATGCAAACTTCTGTAATTTTGGTAACTGAGTCGCGCAAACCAATACGGACCATTTGAATACCACCACCACCACCACCTTTGTATGCCTGTCTGTCTATCTCTGTCTCACCATTCCTATTTCTCTCTCTCTCTCCCTACATATATATATATATATATATATATATATATATATATATATATATATATATATATATATATAATAAGTAAAGAGAATTCTTAAAAATCCATTTCGGTTATAATTTATTTCATGAATATATTTATTTAAATATTAAACTCTTCAAACCGAAGATTTTTTTTAGAACTGAAATTAATTTGTCCATACAAAATGGAAAGGGAGAAGAAAAAAGAAAGAAAAAGGAAAATGAAAAATTTTTATAATAAAAAAGGAAAAATAAAAATAAAATTTTATATAATTTTTTTTTTAAATTTAGCGTAGAGAATATATATATATATATATATATATATATATATATATATATATATATATACATATATATATATATATTGAGCCACTTCATACATGAGTATAGTAATAATATGAGAGTTTCTGAGGGCAACACGAATCTCTGTGAACATGTTCTCAAAATTCAGTTTGTCTGCACACAAACTCTGGTATAAATTCACTTGTGTAGTGTTGGTACATCTCATTTATGATGGGAAAAAGTGCTTGGATCCGGAAATTTAAACCCTGCAGCAGTACTTTCCTCATTAAGATATGCGGGATTCGGTGTCGCACTAAGATATGTGGGATTCGGTGTCGCGTGGACTGGGTAATTTTGACTTTTTACTCATATGTACGCATATGGGCTCCTCACTTGGTGAGGTCAAGTAAATAAAATCAGTGAAACGGTAGGCTTTCAGAGGTGCTTTCAGTAAAACCAAAATGATTATGAATAATTCATAAACAAGTATTGTCCATAATCATTTTGGTTCTCACCAGTCGAGGTGCAACAAAATGCACCGAAACGAAGTTGCATCTTTGTAGTTAGTAAATTGTTTTTGTCTATATGAAAAAATTATAATATATATATATATATATATATATATATATATATATATATATATATATATATATATATAATCACTATGTGTAGACACATAGAGTAATAGTTATCAGTGCCCAGAATGGGATTGGCGTGTCGAATTCAATTTCCAACCTAGACAGTTGCGTTCCCTTGTACAGAAATAATTTTGTTTAAGTTAATCTATATTTTTCTCTCCAGTTTGGTTTCCTTAGCTTTAGTTAGCAACTAGCCCAGGAGAAGAAAAACACTGAATTGAAACCCCATTGGGCTCGGGGTTAGCAACCAACAAGTCTGGTGTCACTTGGGGCTCTACTATACCCCACAGTGTTGTCTACAGACTTAACAGTAGCAACAAGAATAAAAACACTAGATAGAATAATATTTTGGATATTATTATGGTTTTATAGACGAAATAATAGCCATAAAGATCGTATTTATTTGCAAAATCAAAGACAATCTTAGAAAAGAAAAGAGTAACATCTATACATATTATGAAACAAATATTAAGCGTAGCTTAGATGCAGCACAATTATGGGGCACGAATTCACTATTATGTCGTAATTGATCTAGCGATACAAGCTGATAACCATTACACCACGTCCCCGTGTCCATGAAACAAATATCATGAAGCAAATAACAAAAAGAATGGAACTTGTACATTATTATAATTTAAATAGAGAATAAACCTATAAATATTGTATTCACACAGTGGTAGACACTGTGTGAATCGTCTGGCTTACGGTCACATCACGCTGAAACACCGGTTCCCGTACGGTCACCTAAGTTAAGTAACATCGTGTTTGGTCAGTACCTAGACGAATGACCACTTTGGAATACTAGGTACTGTAAGCTTGGATAAGCGGGTGATGTAATGAGTAATGATTCGGAATTGTTAATCGGAGATCCGAGTTCCAATTCCAGTTGGGTTTGTTATATTCACTTTGCGCAAATACACCTGGGAAAGGTATGAATCCACCTCTTATCCCCTCCAGCTATTAGTAAGACTTGTATTACTAAACCATTATTAGCCCCCCCCAAAAAAATGATTATAATCTCTGGCTTTAAATAACCTATAAAAGGTTGATAAGCTGTAGAAAACGAATCAATCAATCAATCATATGCGAAGCGTACGTGTCAGGAGTTTTTCTCTTAAATTGTCAGGGCAGAAAAAAAAGCAGTCGGTGTCAAATTCATTTAAGAAATAAACATAAAAAGTGCTTTAATGTTGCCTTTCCTATCAGATGGGAATAAAAAATATAATTACGATGGAGTAGTGATTAGCAGACTGTTACTACACTAGTGAGTATCCAATACTTGTAATTAACTGAACCTACTAAATACACTTATATAAGCAGAGATTTATTTTAAAAAAAATGTCACCAACGTCGCTAAAGATTATTTTCTTCTCGCTGGAGTTTCCGAAATGAGGTATTTCAAAAAAAAAATTTCCTTACTAATGTTCACCAATACAAGGCCCAAGCGCCACTCAAGGTAGAGGGTTACTGTGTGGAATTGTATTAGTGTAAGAAAGGAGAATATAACAAGAAAGATATACAGCTAACTCTAAACTTGAACAGGTCAAAATTTAATTAGCGAATAAAATTTCAGAGTTCAGGCGGATGGATGAGAGCGAGTTTTCATACGTTTATTTATTCATTAATAGCTGCTTGTCAAAGATCTCATCGGCCGAAAGCGTGATAAAAACAACAAAAAAGGAAATGAGCGAACTATTGACTTTCCTTATTAAACTTTGTCGTCTGCAACGGTTTTTCCTTTTACTCATTCATTTTTGTTAATTCGTAAATTTTGTTTTTGGGACCTGGCATTGTATCTTCATATTTTTTGCAGAGCTACTTGGTCGTAACGTGAACATTTCAGCAATTATATATATATATATATATATATATATATATATATATATATATATATATATGCCTGGAAAAATTTGTCACCCATATTTTTGTATAAAAATCCCGGTCTTAAGGAAATAAATTATAATCACAGTTCATGTAAAAAGTTGTCTGTTTCTTAATATAATATAATAATATATATGTGTGTGTGTCTGCGTGTGTGTGTTATCAGAATATATTTGTAGAAAAGACTAAAAATAGACAATCGAAAAATAGTACTTAAGTTTTGCCGATTCGCTTCGTCATCCGACATTAACAACATTATCGACATTATGATAAACAAAATTGAAAACTGGAGTGTCTTTAAAATTTCGCTTTTGTTTTATCATCACTCGCCTTGATAAAGTCGGATGACGAAACGCGTCGGCAAAACTAACTACCGTTTTCCGATTGTCGAGTTTATTCAATATACATACACACACACACACACACACACATATATATATATATATATATATATAAATAATGGATTTTTATCCAACAGATTTTATTACTTAAACGTTACATCTTACATACAGAAAGGATTAAAAAAAATAAATAGACATAGTCAATGAAATATGTTTGAATAAAGATATACTGCATATATATATATATATATATATATATATATATATATATATATATATATATATATATATATATATATATATATATATAAAGAAGTAATGGATATTATTCATTAATCCGACAGATTTTATTACTTAAACATTATTTTATATGGATACCAATATTTGAGTAGACACTGTGTTTATTTATTAAACAGTATATTTATTTATTTTCGTCAAAAGTTTCATTAAGTTCAATAGTGACTTATAAACTCAAATCTCTCTTAGACTCTGCTCAGTTTCTTATCCTAACAAAGCAACAAAGCAATTTTTATCAGAATTTGAACACAAATGAATTCATTGATTTTATTTATATTTACAATATTTCTTTTATATAAACTTGAAATTAGTTTAACATATTTTATTAAACAAGAATTTTAAAATCGGTAGAAGACATGTTTTTTATGAACTCAGAAACGACTGAATGCATTTCAACTTGGCATGAAGACATGCTATGACCCAGGGAATGTCTGACGTTATTTAAAGTTGACCTAGGTCAGACCCCGAAGGTCATGAAAAGGGAAAATAATTTTAAAGAACCTATAAATATATATATATATATATATTTTTAATTTGAAATGCGAAAGATTCTTAATGAGAAATTATTCACAAAAAGAATTTATTCTCCGGAACCCTTTACGGCGTCTTCAGACTCAATTTCTGTTCTATATTTTTTTAATTTTGAGAAAAAAAAAAAAAAAAAAAAATCCAACTTATTAAAGATATTTCTAAAATAATATAAACTATTTTTAGAATATAAATAAACTCAACTCACGTAAAATGAAATGAATTTTATTATTTAATTTTTAATAAATATATGATTTATTAAAATGATAAAAAATATTCATACTTTAGAAAATATCTATATAATAAATTCTGAATTAGTATCAAATATAGATCAAATATGAACTAGAGCAAAAGGATAATAAGTAAATTTGATATGTTTCGCTTTTATTTAAGCTTAGTCAGAAAATGAAATATTAAGAAGAAAATAATATTAGGCCATTTTTATTTTTATGAAAAACCAACGACACAAAATAAAAAATCCCACAATTTTCTTTTCTCCTCCACATTTAATTTTCTGGTGAAGTTTAAATTAAAGTGAAACATGTTAAATTTATAAATGTTTCCTATTTGTTTCTTATCATATCATAATAAATTATTTATGTATTTCATATTTAATAATTTATACATGTTGGGTATTTTTTCAATTTTCAGAAAAAAAAATTTTTTACGATATTTTAAAAATATTAACAACTCTTTTTAAAACATTAATAAACTCAATGCCCGTAAACGAAACAAATTTTATTTCATTTTTAATGAACATACGATATATTAAAATGATAAAAATATTTATGCTTCAAAAAATATTTATATAATAAAGTATGGATTGAGATAAAATATTGATCCAATATTATCCATCAGAATAATAAGATTAAGAAACAAATGTTCCTAAATTCCAAATCAGGAAATGAAATATGGAAGAGAAAAGAAAATAGTGGTATCCTTAATTTTATGAAAACAAACAACACAAAAATAAAAATACATAGCGGCTCGGAATGAGGAATCGGAGAGCCGAGTTCGAATTCCAGTCGAATCCATTACATTCACTTACGTGCTAATATCCTTTGGAAAAGTAATAAATCCTCTTCTTATGGGTAAATAGCAGGACAGACCGGGTTCTATAGCCTTGGATGGCAACTGGTCTACCGCAGAAAGAAATGGCAACCTACTGCGGAAAAAAATCTGCCTCGTCAGTCATGCATCGAAAGATACATGTTCGCCTAAACGTGTATCACGCATGGCACATAACTAGCTATCGTTGTAAGTGCAACATTGTTTTAATCTTGATCAAAA
This sequence comes from Acanthosepion lycidas, assembly GCA_963932145.1. Classification (NCBI taxonomy): domain Eukaryota; kingdom Metazoa; phylum Mollusca; class Cephalopoda; order Sepiida; family Sepiidae; genus Acanthosepion; species Acanthosepion lycidas. Next base: position 51,361,137 of record OZ010600.1, on the reverse strand, counting down.
AACAAAGACGCACTTAATCGTACTATTTCTTATTGTGTGTATTTTCTTAATAACTGTTTATTTATTTTACCCAGAGCGAAGCCAATTAAGACTGCTAGTAATTACCGTATTTTCCGGCTTACAAGACGCTGCGGCTTGGAAGACGCACCCTAATATTGGAAAGAAATTTCTAAGGAAAAAAAAAAGTCATACAACAATACATTCAACATGCGTCCCTCATATACTGACGCCACGTATTGTTTATATTAATCACTCGTCCGATTTTGTTTGTATGGAAATGATATATTAGTCAAAAGCAGAAAGGCTCCCGCTGCTTCTAGTAAACAGAGCCTGTTTAAGCTTGTGGCTCGGCTCCAGGAAGGTTTATAGTCTTGGAAATACTTATAACATCTAAGTACTGAGGTTACATCATATAAAAGGCTGAATTAGATAGATAGCTAACATTATAGTGTAATGACTCCACATACAAATCCATGTCCCTATTAGTTAAGTCAATTAGAAAACCGTCCAAGCTTACTTGAGCCTGGGCGTTGCCTTACATTCGTCTTGGATGACGCATAGGAATTTTTCAGGGTATTTTTTTAGGAAAAAAGGTGCGTCTTGTAAGCCGGAAAATACGTTAATAAAAATTAAGGGCTCACGTTATTAATAACTCCTGTATATGAACATTTACTCAAAGATCTGTTAGAACTGCTCAACAACCGTGAGATATTTGGGAAGGATATTAGAAACTGAGGAAGGAGGACTTGTAAAATGTGATACTCACAGGATAGATTGAAGGAAAGAGGGACAGAGGAAAACAACGCATAACATACTTTATGAGCTTGAGTAAAAAGATGGCGGAACAGAGTTTAGGAAAATAACAAACAGACAAAATTTATTAAAAATTTATTAAAAACTACAAAGGACTGTAAATTGTAGAGAGCAATGATCGCCTACGTCCTGAAGGTACACGACACATAAAGAAGAAGAAAGTCTATTCATATAAAGCACTCTAATTGCAAAGACTACTTGCCTTATAAACGTTATCTTATAAAAAATAACCTGGTTAACCGTTTTTAATCATTCATTTTTGAGAAAAAAAATCTTTGTTATATATGTATATATAAAATTTTAAACTATAATATATATATATATATATATATATATTATAGTTAAAGTATTTATTTATATATATTATATATATATATATATATTATAGTTTAAAGTATATATATTGTATTTATATTATAGTTTATATATATTATAGTTTAAAATTTAATATATTTTATATCGATTTTCTGATAATAGCTTCAGATGTGAATCTGAAAATTATCAAGAAATGTTTATTTCTGTCTCTAAGATAGATAGATAGATAGATAGATAATGGAGAGATTGGGATAGATAGATAGATAATGGAGAGATTGGGATAGATAGATAGATAGATAGATAGGTAGATAGATAGATAGATAGATAGATAGATAGATAGATAGATAGATAGATAGATAGATAGATAGATAATGGAGAGATTAGGATAGATAGATAGATAATGGAGAGATTGGGATAGATAGATAGATAGATAGATAGATAGATAGATAGATAATGGAGAGATTGGGATAGATAGATAGATAGATAGATAGATAGATAGATAGATAGATAGATAATGGAGAGATTGGGATAGATAGATAGATAATGGAGAGATTGGGATAGATAGATAGATAATGGAGAGATTGGGATAGATAGATAGATAGATAATGGAGAGATTGGGATAGATAGATAGATAGATAGATAGATAGATAGATAATGGAGAGATTGGGATAGATAGATAGATAATGGAGAGATTGGGATAGATAGATAGATAGATAGATAGATAGATAGATAGATAATGGAGAGATTGGGATAGATAGATAGATAGATAGATAGATAATGGAGAGATTGGGATAGATAGATAGATAGATAGATAGATAATGGAGAGATTGGGATAGATAGATAGATAGATAGATAGATAGATAGATAGATAGATAGATAGATAATGGAGAGATTGGGATAGATAGATAGATAGATAGATAGATAGATAGATAGATAGATAATGGAGAGATTGGGATAGATAGATAGATAGATAGATAGATAATGGAGAGATTGGGATAGATAGATAGATAGATAGATAGATAGATAGATAGATAGATAGATAGATAGATAGATAGATAGTGGAGAGATTGGTATAGATAGATAGATAGATAGTGGAGAGATTGGTATAGATAGATAGATAGATAGTGGAGAGATTGGGATAGATAGATAGATAGATAGTGGAGAGATTGGGATAGATAGATAGATAGATAGATAGATAGATAGATAGATAGATAGATAGTGGAGAGATTGGGATAGATAGATAGATAGATAGATAGATAGATAGATAGATAGATAGATAGATAGATAGTGGAGAGATTGGGATAGATAGATAGATAGTGGAGAGATTGGGATAGATAGATAGATAGATAGATAGATAGATAGATAGATAGATAGATAGATAATGGAGAGATTGGGATAGATAGATAGATAGATAGATAGATAGATAATGGAGAGATTGGGATAGATAGATAGATAGATAGATAGATAATGGAGAGATTGGGATAGATAGATAGATAGATAGATAGATAGATAGATAGATAGATAGATAGATAGATAATGGAGAGATTGGGATAGATAGATAGATAGATAGATAGATAGATAGATAGATAGATAGATAGATAATGGAGAGATTGGGATAGATAGATAGATAGATAGATAGATAGATAGATAGATAGATAGATAGATAGATAGATAGTGGAGAGATTGGTATAGATAGATAGATAGATAGTGGAGAGATTGGTATAGATAGATAGATAGTGGAGAGATTGGGATAGATAGATAGATAGATAGATAGTGGAGAGATTGGGATAGATAGATAGATAGATAGATAGATAGATAGATAGATAGATAGATAGATAGATAGTGGAGAGATTGGGATAGATAGATAGATAGATAGATAGATAGATAGATAGATAGATAGATAGTGGAGAGATTGGGATAGATAGATAGATAGATAGATAGATAGATAGATAATGGAGAGATTGGGATAGATAGATAGATAGATAGATAGATAGATAGATAGATAGATAGATAGATAGATAGATAGATAATGGAGAGATTGAGATAGATAGATAGATAGATAATGGAGAGATTGAGATAGATAGATAGATAGATAATGGAGAGATTGGGATAGATAGATAGATAGATAATGGAGAGATTGGGATAGATAGATCAGGTAATTCAGTCGAATGTTTCTGATACCATGTAACCCAGTATTAACTGCCTCATTGTACAGTGATCAGTGACTAAACCTGCTCCACTGAGATGCTTGCCAGATAAGTAGCTATGTCTCTAGGAGGAGGACACTCTGATCATCTGCAATCATAGCTACACTGGGCATCTTACTTCAGTCTGTCTCTGAGATGTGAGGGAGAGTGTCGATGCGGTGCTGTGCAAGCAACATCTGAACTCAAAAAACTGCACAATCATCACTCATCTGGCATCGTTTATGTTGGCTATTTATGTCTGTCAGAGATAATGAGCAGCTGGTAACAGAAACGTAGCTATGGTACAGAGATGGTTATCCTCGTAATCGACTAGACAGACACTTCCTACTACTCCAATTTTGTGGATGTTTGAGTAGACGTCCTGTTTTTTTGTTTTTTTGTTTTTGTTTTTTTTTAACTGTGTGAATTACGTCAATCGTCCTGTTCATTTGACAGACTTAATAAAGTAGATGTGCTCTATGGGAGGGTTCGAACCTGCGCCCCACTTTGTAAGAGAAACTACCATCTGATCTGACGTGTTTCAGACGGCTCGGCCACAGTAAGGTTCACTTAACTTTTCTAAAGAATATACATTCTCTCGTTCAGCTCTTCTCGAAAGTTCATATCTGCTCATTTTTTCATATCAACAACGTAATTTCTAAGGAATGAATGGATATTTTATCAAACGTTACTCTTACTACAAATGTTATTTTGTGGATACCCAACAGGGTGTCTACTCAAACAAGGGTCTCCACAAACTTTGCCATTTAAGCATTAAATAAATAAATTATTTAAACAAGAAATACTACTACTACTACTAATAATAATAATAACAACAACAACAACAACACTGGAAGATATGCAAGAAGCACAAAATCGAAACCACTGAGAGATGGTATGAGCACCAACCAGACACAGTTACCCAAAATAACGATGTAACTATCCTCTGGGATATGCCAATTCAAACTGAGAGGGAAATAAAAACCAACAGACCTGATATTATCATAAAAGATAAATTCAGGAAATGTATGCTTATTGACCTAGCAGTACCATCTCAGAGAAACACCTCCGTGAAAATTATCGAGACTGAATTAATAGCAATCGGAGCTCTAGGCCGCGTGAGAAAAGGAATGGACAATTGTCCCAGGTAACATCGATATACAAGTTGACCAGATGATCGCCCTACTAGAAACATCCCATATATTAAGAAAAGTGTTATCAATTAAATGACAATTCTCCTATAGGGCCTAAGGTCCATAGTTTGGACCCGGCTCTACAGGATATAAAGCAGGAAACAACATACACAAATAATAATAATATTAATAATGATAATAGACTATCAAAATACAAAGACCTTGAAATCGAAATCTCCAAAATGTGGCATATGAAGACAGAAACAACTACAGTTGTGGTTGGAGCCCTCAGTTTGATTGGAAAAGATTCCAAAAGAATCACTGAATGGATTTCTGATAGCTCATGCCTTAAAGAAATACCAAAAATGTACTCACAAGTACAGCCCACACCTTATAAAGGGCTTTATCTACGTAAAATGTGTTTGATCTTCGATTTTTTTTTCTCAAAAAATGCTCAGTGGAAAATACCATGATGGCATTTCTGAACTTAGGTCTCTGACTGGGACACGGAAAGATATGAGTATACACCAGAAATCAAAGAAATAATAATAATAATAATAATAATAATAATACGATATACCTATATTTATCAAATAACCCTAATTTTAAGAAAACCCCAGAACACCCGAGAAAACGAATTACTCTAAAATCTCCCAAAGTCAAGATACTGTAAATGATATTGTTACATTATCTTTGGCCCTCGGGACTGAAAGAGAGAAAAAGAAACAGGGATAGAGTAGAAGGTGACAAGAAAATGATGAAAAGGAGAAATAACTACGACATTCGACACATACATGCAACCACAGGCGTACGCAAACACTCACACACAAAGAGAAAAAAAATTCACCGTAACACTAATAAGTAGCGTTTAAATTAAATTTTAACTTAATATAAAAATAACGAAAATGAGAAAAATCTGCAAGTCAATTGCTGATACCTCCTGACGAGTGGACGGAACGATTACAAAACGGTTCGTCTACAAAACTCTGTAGTCGAGATGATGAATATAACATCAATGAGATAAGTGTCAAATTTTATAAGTAGATAATGATAATGATAAACATATATAGCCCATCGTATTTTTAATAATCATTTAACCTGAATATTTCCTTCTCTATCTTTTGATCAATTAATATTATGTCTTCGAATATTTTTTTTGATTTCCTTGTCATTCACAATTATATCCGGCTACAAAATAAGCGTGCATTGTTCTCAAAATATGCAGCGAGCATCCTCATTTGGCACAGTAAAGAAATAGCATAATTTTTAATAATGTCCCAAGAAACCAATAAAAAATGGCTTCTTATTTGACCAAAGGATGTAATCGCCCCAGATTAACTATCATGGCCTGGTTCATGTTCGTCTGCTATGGTTGATGCGAAAAACTTCAAATACAACAGTATTCTTGACTACTTCGCTTTACAAGAATTTTTTTATCAGATTTTTCTAGTGGATACGCGCGTAGTGATTTTTGGCGTGCAAAAGTGGAATTGACATGCCGAGTTCAAAATCCAGGAAAAATAACTTTGGGAAAGTTATGAATCCACTTTTTTCCCAGCTATGGATTAAATAGCAATGCAGACTGGTTGGCAACCAATCTAAGATAAGGACAGTTCTGAATTTAAAACTAGTTGGACATGGTCTGGAAACTGAACCACGTAAAAACTTACTTGCTGCAGAAACTACAACACCTAAGTAAAGCTTTTGCCCCTTTCTCCGCAGGAGAATGACACTAAAGAGAAGAAGAGAGATTTTTTTAGGCATTTAAAGCTGCCAAGCTGTCATAAACCTGCACCCAAAACCTAAGCTTTAAATTTTTTGCAATCATTATCGAACAGCCAATTGTAAATCTAAAGAAAAGTTGAGGGTTTGGGAACACTCAATTTTTTGCACATATGATAACTACCAATCATATAATCACATATTATATGATCACATAATCACATATGATACTAATCATATAATGACATATGATAATTACTAATTATACTAATCACATATGATAATTACATATGATAATTACTTCTATTTCGGCTTACGAATAGTTTCATTGGAACATCCTGTTTTCAGAGAGCAGTTTAATTATCCGATGCGATTGTAGGATAATTTGTCGACAGATGTAATTTTAACATCATAAAATATTGGCTTGTTATGACCGAAATCTTGATAATATGTCATAATATCGAACATATGACAAGCCTTTAGTAGTGACCCAGTCTTTCGGAGTAAGTAGAAGAGCCTGAAGGACGTTGACAGCTGTCAACGAATATAGTTAAATATAGACCCAATTTTATGTGATTGAACTTGGAAAGGAACGCGATAAGGTTTGTTTGTGTTTACTGTGTATTGGAATTAAACGTGAAAAAAAAAGAAAGTTAATTATTTTTGAGAAATCAGACAAAGGTTTCTTAAAAAATCGTACTCGAATAGTAAATTTGAGAAAACATTTTAACTTAATATAAGACGTGTCTCTGTAACCATCTGCTTCTTCTTTTATGTGCCGTGTCCTTTCTGGATATCGACAATCATGACTCCACATTTTCCTGTCCATTGTAGCTTTTAATAAGTTTTATCTTTTTGTTATTTCTCCCAAACACTGTTCTACCATCCATTTACTCAAGCTCATCAAGTATGTTCCGCGCTGCTTTCCTCTTTCTCTCTTTCCTTCAATTTATCCTGTGAGTATCAAGTTTTCCAAGTCTTCCTTTCTCATTACGTGCCCCGGAAATTCCTGATGTTAAGTATAAATATCCTTTTTGTTTCCATTTTCGTCTAAACCCTTATCGTTGCTCACATGTTCGGTCCATGTTATCCTCAGCATCCTTCTGTAGAACGACATTTCTGTTGCTTCAGATCTCTTCTCATGTTTTAGAGATTGTCCGACATTTCCTGCCACACAGAAGGACACTCACCAAATAAAGCGAAAATGATACAAGTACATCGACTGAAATTTAAAAAAAAAACCCTTTGAAAAGCGTTCTGATTTAAGTTTTTTGTTTTACATACAGACCTACCCATTGGACTGATGTTATTTTGTTAAGCAAAATAATTTCAGAGAAAGGTCTTTCGGAAAAACTCAGTTAAGTCGACCAACATGCCGTGTTGTTTGTTTACATATTCGCCAGTGTTTTTCATAGGTTAAATGTTGTACTGGCTATGCGCTTTTCGAAATAAAAAAAAAATGGCTGTGACAAGCCGTCAGGCTGCGTTCCATATATACGTGTGAGCGGAAGCCGGCCGAGAAAAGACCACGCGGGATGCTGACGAAATGGAGACATGGGAAGAGCAGATCATATGAATAGCCATGGACAAACGGGGCACCAGGTTATAATCCCAACCTTTGAAAAAGAGGGAGAATGAGTAAACGGACTCATACCACTGCTGTTGCATCATCATCATCATTATCATCATGATCGACGTCGTAGTCATCAATGAGCAATTCAGAATTCAGAATATTGCGTAACGCTAAAAAGCATTAGAACGGCAGGCATCTCGGTGTGGCATAATGATTAATGTGGTTAGTCTGGTTGACCATTACCACTGAGTAAGGAGTTCAATCTTCATTGGATGTTCCATACAGAATTTGACATTAAATAATCCAGTATATAAAATCAAAGAGTTAACCCAATAATTCTCAACCACCGTGCCGCGTCACACTGTGTCGCGCGATCCTCTTAAGCGTGCCACGAAAAATTGTTACAGTATGCATATATATGTTTGTGTGTGGAAGCAGTAATGGTACAGCGTTAGTATTTGAATAAATGAATAAGTATTTTTTTTAAATAATTATTTTCACTATTCTTCTGATTTATAAGAAGCGAGAAAGACTACACTCAACTGAAGAAGAAATGAGGGTCTGCGTATCACATATTCGACCAAACCCTGAAGAAATCTGAGTCAGATTGTGATACAAGGTCATTTTTAACGTGGGGACCCGAGTGTTTTCACTTGTACCGCTAGTCCAAGCTGGTCAAACCTGGTCAGAGCCGGTCCAAGCTGTGATACTACCAACGCCGGGACGAATCCCTACACCAGGTAATCATCAATAATTTTCTAAACGCAGCTTAGATGTGGCACAAGGCCGAAAGTATTGGGCACCCAGTGAGGATCGAACTCACTATTCAGTCGTAATTGTTCTAGCGAGATAAGCTTGGTAACCATTACACCACGCCGAGGTGCCATCAACAGCTAAAATAAACTGCGTTTTGTTAAGGTATTTTGGCCGTATTCGTCATTATTCCAAGACTTCGATCAGTCTCAAGATTTCAACAACTTTAATTTTGTGTAACCCGTAGCTGACTCGGGTTTGTAATATTTCAACCCTGACTTTGGGACCCCTTCAGGTCTAATTGAAACACAATGCGGGTGAAAGAATCTGTCCGGGCATCGCTGTACCAGTGACAGTAATAACTGATTGATACTCCCGGCTACAGTACTATATATCGTGTTGTGACCAAGTAATCTTGAACCATGAGGTTACACGTGAAAGATACGCTGCGGATTGTGCTAAATTTAGTGACAGGAATAACGACCCAGTCCCCCAGCTACAGTATTACAAACTATCGACATATATATTTAAATTTTATAGAAAAAAATTATAGTTATAGTTGGCGTCCTCGCTTTGATTGGAAAAGTTTCCAATAGACTTATTGAAGGTAGCCCAAGCCTTAAAGAAATGAAAAAATTGTACTCACAGGTACAACTCACACATTACGAAGAGCTTTATCTATTAGTTTGGTGCAAAAATAATGACGTAATAATGTCGTTTTTTGACGTATTTTTTAACGTCAAAAAACGACATTATTACGTCATTAATTTTGCACCAACCTAATATGTAAAATGTGTACTTCTATTTTCAAAAAATGCTCTGTGGAAAATGTTATGATACTATTTTTGCTCTTAGATCTTTGGTTGGGACCCGGAAAGAAATTAGTATACCACAGAAATCAATAATAATAATAATAATAATAATAATAATAATATGCCCCTAAATCACACCAGAGGCACTGCTATCTCCAACCGTCTGAATATCCAACGTGGAATCTTTCAGGGAGACTCCCTGTCACCCATTCTGTTTTATCTGTCCTTAATCCCCCTTACGCATTACATGTGTTTACTCGACCATTACTACTGTATAGTGGGTTTGATCCTCACTGGGTGCCCCATACAAAATTTAATGCTGATTAAATAACACAACAGTAGCTATGATTACAAACTGAAAAAAGAAAAGAAAAAGAAGCCCTAAATGCAAATTCTGTAATAAATATCCAGAAACAATTGATCATCTTGTATCAGGTTGCACGGCATTGGCACCCACTGAATATAAAACCCGGCATGACAAAGTGAGCCAATATCTGCACTGGAAAATCTGCAACTTCTACGGGAAGGAAACTGAAAGAAATTGGTATGAACACCACCCAGACCCGGTTACAGCGATAGAACCTGTTACAATTTTACGGGACTACACAATACACAGCCAGGACAATCAAAGTTAGCTACCCAGACCTTTTTATTAGAGACTGCAAACAAAGAAAGTGCCTCCTTATTGATATAGCAGTCCCTGCAGACTGTAATGTATCTTTGAAGATCTTCAAAAAGCTATCAAAATACAAGGACCTTGAAATCGAAATCTCAAAAATGTGGCACTTGGAAACATCAACAATCCCTGTTGTAGTTGGAGCCCTCGGGTTGGTTGGAAAAGATTCCAATAGACTCACTGAAGGGATTTCTGGAAGTCCATGCCTTAAAGAAATACAAAAAAATTTTCTCACGAGTACAGCTTACGAAGGGCTTAATCTATGTAATATATATATATATATATATATATATATATATGTGTGTGTGTGTGTGTGTGTGTGTGTTTTAATTGCTCAGTGGAAAATGGCATGATGCCATTTCTAACCTTAGGTTTCTGGACGCGACCCGGAAAGAAATGTGTACATACCAAAAAAGGAAATAAAATAATGCATTAGAATTGCTGGTGCTTCTGCATGGCTTAATCGTTAGCAAGGCTGGTCTTCTTGACCACTACTATTTTGTGAGTTTGATCCTCACTGGGTGCCCCATACAAAATTTGGCGTTACATAACCCAATAAATATTAACATGTCTTGAAATCAATCACCCCTAACTAAATAGGTGCCTCAGCGAGAAGCTAGTTTACTCGGCCATTACTACTGTATAGTGTGTTTGATCCTCACTGCGTGCCACATACAAAATCTAATGCCGATTAAATAACCCAACAACGGATTACATGTCGTAAAATCAATCAATTTGAACTAGGGAAAGAAAGGTACTAATTTGAAATGTCTATCGACCCAACAGCTAAAATAAATTTCGTTTTGTTAAGGTATTTTGGTATTATTTTAGCCTACGATATAAAAAGATAAGCTGTGAAATAATTCAAAATCTTGATATTGAAATAAAAGAATGTTCAATCTATATTAAACTCTTCATTTTTCTAATAAGTCACTGGCATTTATCAGATATGCTTAAGCCACAATTTATAATGGAAAATAATTCCTACAGTGTTATTTAATTTTTAATAAATTATTTAACTTCTAAAGGTACTATTTTATTAATTTAACGATTATGCTTTTTGTTATTTTGCCAGTTCGATGTTATAATAATAATAATAATAATAATAGTAGTAGTAGTAGTAGTAGTAGTGGTAGTAGTAGTAGTAGTAGTAGTAGTATTACAGTGGTTTTATAGTAATAGTAACAGTAATGATAATAGTTATAAAGATAATAATAATAATAATAATAATAATAATAATATTAATAATAATAATAATAATCCCAGCAACCTCTGAGTTTGCCAGTACTCTGCTTGACGACCTCTCTGCCTTCGGGCGGGGAGGAACTTAGATGAGGCTATGCCGACGGGCAGAGTCTAATCTGGGGAGGTAAACAGCCACCCGTCCTCGTGTATGCGGGGTCTACGGGGAATTTTTGCCCGAGCGTACGCACTCAGAAAGCCCCACGTTAAAAACCGGCCTTGTGCCACATCCCGCCTTGTGGGGGAGGATTTTGGCAAATACCGAATCCCAGCAAGATATAGGGCAACCGCCTCTCAATGCTAATTGTTGCTGCTGTGGTTTTTTCTATGCTGTGTTCATTACCCTATGCCCATTTTTTTTATTTATTTCGGATCTGTCTTTCGCCTATATTGGTTGCCAATCAATGCTAGAGAGCCTACTCAGCTATTAACCTCGATCTGAAGGAAGAAGAGATAGGTTCATACCTTTCCGAAAGTATTTGTGCGGAGGAAACTGGAACTCGACACGCCAATCCCACTTTCAGTGCAGATAACCGGCTAGACCACGAACACATCCTTTGTTCGACGTTATGACCGGTGGATATTTTATCGATTCGACATTTTTTTCGATCAATATTTTATCCACCGACATTACCTCTATGAAGATTTAATCGCTACATCTGGCGATGTACTTAGATTTCATGGTTTCAGTATTTTATCCATTCGACGTCACGGTTTGTCTATTCTACCCCTTATCTTTCGACATTTATTTTTGTCGGCGCTATCTATCGACATTTAAGCTGCGCTATGCACGCAGCTGAAGAAACACTTATATTATCGCAAAGATACCAATCTTTTATTTATCAACGCTGGAATTTATACATTCTCATTATTCGAATATTCTGCTAGTAACGTCTCTGCCTAAACTCTGAAGTTTATACTAATTATTTATTCTTTAATTTTTTTATTTTTTCTTCATTAGATAGGTTCACCTATCATCCAGTTCACATTCGTCTCCAGTCTTTTGAAGAGGTTTATCCCTAGTTTCCTGTTTAAGATTGGGTTTCCGGTACTTTCTAAAGTCTACATCAACTCTATACTTCTCATGTCCCCGCCTAAAACTCTGAAAATTTTATTTACTACTTATTTACTTTTTTCCTCAATGGGGGTAGACAGATCCGCCTATCGTCCGATTCACACTCATCCCTGGTCTTTTGGACATGGACAGAGGTTTATTGTTGATCTTTTGAACACGAGTAGAAATCTATTCCTTGTTTCCTGTTTAAGATTGTGCTTCCGGTTCTTACTAAAATCTTTTCCATCTCTTTCCAGTGGCTCCTTTAGTTTTGGTTGCATTATCACTTTGCTTGGGGTGGTAGTGCTTTCTCTGTAACCCGCTACATCCAGTGGTACGAAGTAGAAGTCTATTCCTTGTTTCCTGTTTAAGATTAGGATTCCGGTTCCTTCTAAATTTTCCTTTAAATTTAAACTTCTAATGTTTCCGCCTAAACTCTGAATTTTTTTGCTATGTCTTTATTTCCCTCAATAGAAGTAAATAGCTTCAACTTTCGTCCGGTTCACATTCCCCTTTGAACAGGAGTATATGTCTCTCTCTTATTTCCTGTTTGGTATTGAGTTTCCGCCCACTTCTAAAGTATTTTCCTACTTTTTCACTTCCAGTAGCCAGTAGCCCTTGTATCTTAGTGGCGTTATCGCCTTGTTTGGGGGTGAATTGATTTAAAAAATGTACAACTGTTACGTTTTCTAAAATAGATCTCTACTCGATAGTAGTTGCTTAATCGATATCCCCGTGTCTATCCCCAAAATGTCTCACTGATCTTATGACTTGATACGAAGATGAATCCGAAAGTAGTTCCTTCTATTATGTCGGCCCATGAACTCGGAGGTTAAACTCGACGTGCTTTAGACTGGTCCAACCACAGGGTGTTTCGAATCCTGTCGTAGAGCGCATATTTTTTCTTTAATAAGATTTCTCGAATATTTACATCGGCAGACGAAAGTAAATATACTATTTAATAAATAAACGGAGCGTCTACTGAAATATGGTTATATATATATATATATATATATATATATATATATATATATATATATATATATATATATATAAGCATGTTTCATTAAAAATGACAGACAAGGTACTACGGTTAAGATTTTTATTTAATTTTTCTTGTGTTCGAACAACAGCTTTCTTTTCTGAACAAATGGTGTGTAAAAACTGTCCAAATGTTTTATATTTCCGAGCGCTTTCGACTATACCTTTAGCCATTATCAAGGATGATTCGATTTTTCAGCTTAATTAAGTGTATGCGTTCTGTGTATGTCTTAGTGTGTGGTAGGGATGTTTTTAATTTCCGAATACGGTTAGCACATTGTGGCTTTGTTCGCAGTTAATATTGTTAAGAGTTGTCTTTTTTATTATTATTAAAGCTTCCATTATTTTTAGTCTTTTTTTTTTTTGCAGGTGGATGAAGTTAATATATTTGTGTTTTCTACTAATATGTTTCTAATAGAGTCTGGTAAATTTGTGTGTGTGTGTTTAAATGGGTTCTAATAGAGCTCTGGTCAGATAGGTGTAACGTAAGACGTCTGGATAAGCATGTGGTTGTGTAACCGATGTAATTATTTATGAGTCCGCTTTGATCAGGAACACAGTTCCTTAAGGGGCATTTGAACTCATAGATAATGTTCGTTCTTTGTAATTTTGACTTAGCTGGTGTGTTGTTATTTTTGAGGATAAGGTTGGCTGTCTTAAATTTTTCATAATATATAATAAATTTGATTTTTTTATTCGGGTCAATTGGGGTACTATATTTCTTTATATGCCTTAGAGAAGATTCGTCTTGTTTGTAATTAATATATATTTGTTTTTTGTAATAAATGTTTTTTTTTAAATGAGATTTTTGGCTGTGTGTTCACTAACGTTATTACTTGCTTTGGGGAGAAATAGTTTAATTTGGTGGTCTATAAGGTGGTTAGGGAAGCCGTTGTTGATTAGTGTTTGTTTAACATTATTAAGTTCTTTGAGGAAGAGTAGTCGAGAGGATGAATTCTGGTGTGCTCTATTTAGAAAGTTTTTTATTACTGCTATTTTGTACCTAAGGGGATATTCGTTTTTGAAGTTAAGGTGGCACGAGTTTTTGCTGGTGGATTTTTTGTATAATGATGTAATGAAGGTGTTATTGCGGTATTCAACGATGACATCTAAGAATGGAAGTTTTTTTTTTTGGCTAAGTTCATAGGTAAAGTTAAGGACGGGGTTTTAAATGTATATAATATAATGTATATGGTGAAATTACCCATAGAGTTTATTGTCCACGAGCGCTTTCGCCTCACACTTTTCTCAAAGTGTTTATAGTCCTTTTTATTTATTAGTATATATATATATATATATATATATATATATATATATATATATATATATATATATAATATTAAAAACGATTCAAATTCACGTATCATCTCCTAAAGATACGCCGTAGCATAGTTTTAAGATATGTTATATTTATGGATAAAAATACTCAATATCAGACATATAGCGCATATAAATATAAAAGTACACACCGAGGTCAACACCAAGTAGCGACAGACTGTTTCCTGCTTCAATGCAATCTTTGGAACTAGAATTGAGGGCATCAAAGGAGGACAAAAGGTTTAGAATACTTCGCAAATTGGGATATGCCATGAAATGACAGGCAAACTCCCCTCACTAAAGCGAATATTTTAAAATGTCAAAATTTGCCCAATAAATAGATGGAAATTGACTTTTCTAAAGTAAATTTCACGGACGAATCCCAGGTGACACACGAAGGACCTGATGGATGGAACGACCTGATCGAATGCAGATGTACCTGTGGCTAAAAGACAGTGTGAGAATATGGGCTGGAATTATTGACCAAGACATTATTGGATCATTCAAAGTCGATGGAGGAATTAAACTGAACAGTACGATTTCATAGACAAGACCTTCTTTGAATGATACAAGTCCCAGCCTCGCGGTTTCAAAGTGCAGTGTGTACCTATGCACAACAACACCCCTTCTCATGTAACTAAGGTTATCCGTGAATCTTTTGAGCGTAAAAGGTTTATAGGAGATAAGATTATAGAGTAGCCACCATCAAGTGCCGTTCTGAATCCGCTCGAAAATCTATGGTCATTTATGAAAATAAAATTATATGAAAGTGACAAATAATAGGACTATTAAGAAAGAATTAAAACCACCATGTTGGAAATTACGGTGCTGACGTAAAACAATTTAACGAAATCAATAGATAACAGATCGCTAGTTATTATTGAGAAGGGTCACTAGATTAAGATGTAAAAGCTTCAAAAACTTATCATATATGTTTGTTATTTGTGCTAGTATAGGAGGAACGGTGGAGTAATGGATATCGGAGAGCCGAGTTCGAATTCAAGTCAAATCCATTACATTCACTTACACAGACCTGGTGCACTACGTGCCACAAGGTCCCCAAACGACCCTCCGCAGGTTTTGAATTCAGTTGCCCTTCTCCTAGACCAGTTGCCATACAAGGCTATAGAACCCAGTCTGTCCTGCTATTTACCCATAGCTGAAGGGAGAGGAAGAGGATTCACACCTTTCCCAAGGCTATTAGCACGTAAGTGAATGTAACTGGGTTCGACTGGATATGTATGTATATAAATATATGCGTGTGTGTGTGCGTGTGTGTGTGAGAGAGAGAGAGAGACAGAGAGAGAAAGGGAAAGAGAGAGAGAAAGTGTCCTGAAAAGTTATTGGCCAGACACATTTCTCAAAATTCTAAAATTCATATTTTGTGGCGATGATTTCTTAGCCAGAGGGAAAACATTCCTGCACAAGCTCGTATGTACACACACACACGCGCGCAAATATATAGATATATATATATTAATTCAATGTTTATATATATATATATATATATATATATATGTTTGAACACTAGTATTAACCTACCTTACACTTGGATATATATATATATATATATATATATATATATATATATATATATATATATATAAAACTGCAGACTGAGTTCAGCAAGTTTATTTCATACATGTATGAGTTTAAACTTTGTTTTGTGTGTGTAAAGTAAAACGCCTCAAAGCTATCTACATCAATTGATTAAAACAGAATTTCATCACACACATACACTCACACATATTATTAATATTATTATTATTATTTCAAACGTTAATTTTAGTATATATATATATATATATATATATATAATATAATATAATTTTATAATATAATTATAATATATATAATATATATATAATATAATTATATATATATATATATAATATAATATAAAAGGCACAAACACTAATATTCCATGGTTATAATTTATTACATTGGAATCGTAATCACGATCCGATTTAGGTCTGATGAATTGGATCGTGATTACGATTCCTATGTAATAAATTATAACCATGGAATATTAATGTTTGAGCCTTTTGTATTATATTCTTACTCTGTCCTGGACAATGAATTCTACCTGGGTTCTATCCTCTTGGGAATTTATTCATACACACATATATATATATATATTCTTCGCGCTATATATATATAGCGCGAAGGATTCTAAAATAGATTGTTTTGTTGTTATATATAACATACAGAGAAAAACATTATAACAGAGAGAGAGAAAAAATTCCATAATGCATAACTTTTTTTCACGTTCTAATTAACGCTCAGCACGTTGTCAACCGTTTTGCATTTAAAAGCATAATGAAAAAATTACGGTAATGGATACCAGCACACAACTTTGTATAAATACTTATATTAATGAACAATATATAGTTTTGCACCCCCTGAAGATGATCTTGGAAGAACATCGAAAGTACTTGGGGAATGAAAATAAAAGTAATTTAAACAACTACAGCACATTTCTCTCATCCTTTAACATCAATACATGGTAGGTTATTCGTGAGTATGAATGGATTTTGTTAAAAATTAGCAGACATAATGTCTGTAATTTATTCAATCAAACATGCCTAAAAGAGAATTTGCTGCCTAAACACAGACACACACACAGATATATATATATATATATATATATATATATATATATATATATATATATATATATATATATATATATATTGCACATGTAGTACTGGTGTTAATAAAACAGTACTCGATATAATACAACAGAACTATAAAGCATATAGTATTAATTACATTATATTTCTCACCGATAAAATTTTTCAAAGATCACGAGCTAAATATTACGGCTATCACCAATGCTAAAGTGATCAACATTCTTGATGTGATCTTGAATTTGAATACTGGTTATTACAAACTATATATCAAAGATCTATATAAACATAGATATGTCAATAAAGAATCAAACCACCATCATAAAATCAGTCCAAGTTAGATTATCTACCAAGTCCAGCAATAAGGAAATATTTGATAATAATAAAATTAAATATATAAAAGCAACCATAAAAATAAATTTAGAAAATGACAAAAAAAAAAAAAGTAAAAACAAACAGAAACACTGTAAACATAATATTATAAGGTTTAATCCACCTTTTAATCGTAATGTTTAAATGAACATCGGAAGAATTTTCCTAAATTTAATTCATAAGCACTTTAACCATTCACCAACATTAAAAAAGATTTTTAACAAAAATAATGTTAATGTCAGCGTTAATAACATCGATAAGTCTATATACCAGCATAACAGCATCATATTAAATAAATATATTTCCAGCAAAGACAACATTAATTTGTTTTTTAAATATTAGGTTGGTGGAAAAATAATGTCGTTTCCACACATAGTAACATATGTGAGAAAACGACATTATTTTTGCGCCAACCTAAAAAACGCAACAACCGAAAAAATATGATGTCCCTTAAACGGTCAATGTATGACGGATAATATTGTATACCGAGCTAGAATACAATCCGGTAACGATGTCAAATTTTATTTTGTTTCCACTGAAAATCCTTGGAAATTTCGTTTCTACCGTTATTAAATGACTTTAGGCAATATAAAATACAAAACAGCATTGCTCTCTCTAAATATTTCTGGCAATGAAAGAAAGGTGCTAATACACCTTTTATCAACTGGGATATTATAGCAAGAGCCAAATCTTACAACGAGAAATGCAATAGATGTAATTATGTTTTAAAACACTTAAATAACCCTAGCTTAATAAACAAGAGAAATGAATTGATGGTTACATGTAGGCCTAAAAATAAATGTCTGGTTAAATACGTCGATCCAGATTATTTTTTAATGTAAATTATGTTTTTTTAAAAGAACAAGTAATCTCTCTTTATGTTTAATATAAAAAATAATACTCACAGTACTAAAATAATTTCCTTTTACATATATGCAAATCCTGTTTATTTTAACTGACAAATATATTTTTAAAATTAAAAAAATATAATCCCAGTATAATATATAACTGCGCCAACATTGCGATAACCAGATATTTTTATTAAAATTTAAATTACGTAACGGTCAGTCTATACCCAATACCTGAATATTGGGTTGTACATGAAACTTCGAGACGTGCTATTGGCAAGGTATATATATATATATATATATATATATATATATATATATATATATATATATATATATATTAAGTAGTGTTACATTAGAACATGCACATGTAACATGTAATGTAACACTGCATAATAAATAAATATTTATTGCTCTACTTTTGTATTGAGCCCTGTCTTAAATTAATATTTTAAACGCTGAAATCTTACATCTTCGTTCTTTTGCATTTGGATATATATATATATATATACAGTACTGCTTTTTTAATCCAAACAATATTTATTTACTCTCATTCTTGGATTCCAAGTTCTCCCACGATCAAGTCTGGCCCATCATCCTAATAGATCACAAAAAATATAAGTATCATTTCCTCGGATGTTTTAATTCAAAATTCCATTCTTTTTATCCGTCTGTCCATCAATCTGTCCCTTAATGAAATGATCATATGTTATTTTAATATTCTAGTGTTAAATGCACACATTAATATGTGAGTACAAAGATGCACATGCGCAGACAAGCACACATAAGAAGCCTTCTAGTTTTTGATTTGAACAAAGGAATGGTTACGGTGACATAGACTTATTAAAGATTATGAAAAGCAAACCAGCCAAGAAATGGAGTAAAATCACTTCATTGATCAATCAGCCCTACGCACATACGCATACGCGCGCGCGCACGTAAACACACGCACACACACACCTACACACACACATTCACGCACATACACATGGGCGCGAATACACACACACACACACACACACAGTGTATCCAAAAAAATGTGCTCACTTTTTGATTTCTAAATGACATACTTATTTTTTTAAATAATTTTTCAGCTCCAAGTTAATTTTATTTAATGTTTAGTTCAAACCATTAGTCTTTATAAGTCAATAAATATGAACACTTCTTAATCTTAATCATTAATCTTGTTTGCAAGTAAATAAACACTGCATATATTGTTATTTAAAGAGTGAGTACATTTTACGGACATCTTACACACACGCATATATATATATATATATATATATATATATATATATATATATATATATATATATATATATATATACTTAACATAAGAGTTAACATAGTTATACGTATACAACTAAGCATATATATATATATATATATATATATATATATATGTATATATATATATATATATATGTATATATATATATGTATATATATATATATATATATATGTATATATATATATGTATATATATATATATATATATATATATATATATATATGTATATATATATATATATATGTATATATATATATATATGTATATATATATATATATATGTATATATATATATATATATATATATATATATATATATATATATATATATATATATATGTATATATATATATGACTTTTTTAAACACCTTACCAGCCCGGGTATTCGTAATCATTAAAATCCCATAACAAAAATGAGATTGACTGAAAATATGTATTACATACATTACATATGTTATAAGAAGAACGGATGATGAAATGCAATTTATTTTTTTTAATTTGTGTTTAGATATAAAATTTAGGCAATTTCTTTTGTGTTAATATCACACAATGTGATAATAGAAGATCTGTGAAGGTGAAATGTTGTAAGAATCTGGACGCAAATTTACTGTGGGTGATCTAGCAATTAGAGCACTTTCTATACACTTCCACCTTAGTAAACTGCTTTCTATTTTTAATTTAAGTAGAATTTTTAAAAACTGAAATGAGCCTAACCATAGTTTAATTCATTGCCGGTCGTATCATCAAAATCTCAACACATTTTCCTGTCGCGCTGTTTATAGTGTTTTGTTTTTCGTTCCGACCCGAAGAAAGCGAAACCAACACACGTCACGCCGGGGAAAGTCGTCGTTTTAAATCTTTTTTCACGTTGTCTCGTCATCTCCACACACACACGTATATATATATATATATATATATATATATATATATATATATATATATATATATATATATATATATATATATATATATATATATAATTGGTTAACTTTTTAGTTATTAATGTTTTGGTTTTCGTTCCCTTCACCTAAACTTTCTTTATTATTATTATTATTATTATTATTATTATTATTATTATTAATAATAATAATAATAATAATAATAATAATAATAATAATAATAATAATTTATGCAATCAACAGCTTTGATAACATTTTTGATTTTTCAATAAATGAATTTTGATTTCGTCTACTTAATTTATTTATTAAACACATGAATCTATTGGCAAATTTTAAAATAATCACTTTTAAAAGTTAAAATTTTTTGTTTATATTGGTATAAATTTATTTTTTATTTACAGGACGTTAGTAATGCATTTTTTTTTAAATTGATATATACTTCGTTTTTGTTATTATTATCACTACTACTACTAATATATTACTATCTCTACTGTTACTACTACTACTAAAAATATTATTATTATTATTATTATTTCATTTGATTTCTGTTGTATACCCATTTCCCTGTGAATCTCAACCATAGACATAAGGTCAGAAATGGCTTCACACACATTTTGTATAAAGCCCTTCGTAAGGTGTGGGCTGTACTTATCACTATATTTTTTGTATTTCTTAAAGGCTTGGGCTACCAGGAATATTTTCTATTATTATTATTATTATTATTATTATTATTATTATTATTATTATTATTATTATTATTATTGCCCAGTAGATACATCTAAGAGTCAGAGAGAATCTGATAAAAATAATAATAATAATAATAATAATAATATAATAATAATAATAATAATAATAATAATAATAATAATAATAATAATAATAATAAAAGAATCAGCAATTTTGAAAATATATTGTTTATGTTTATTTCGTTACTTATTAAGTGAAAACCTTTACTTATATAAGTCGCCGAGTATTTAACTATGTCAAGGTCATGTGTGTCACATTTTGCAAGAAAAAAATGAAGAAAAAAACTCCTTGTTTAAACGTCCACATTGCTATTCTTCGACTGAAATCCTATTTTTACGTGGATATTACATTTAAGCAATGCAAACCTCATTATTATCTAAATGCATCAAAAAGAAAGACGAGGCGGACAAGCAACAACAATAGTGAAATATAATCCAGCTTTTATGATGTTGACAGTGTCACTCACCGTACACTAAATGACCTTTTTCTCTGTTTGTATTGAGTAGGAACAAGTGATATTTTTGTATGTATATTTCTTTCTCACTTTTCAATGCACTTTTCTTCCTTTCTTTATGCAATGAATGCTAAGTAGCACTACAACTCTAAAATACGGGCCTCTTATACTGGATATGACGTTGACTGAAGACAGCCACCATAAATAATACTTTTTCTGTGTCTCCACGGTTACTACGTGTGTATTTATTTATTTGTTTATTTGCATAACATTAAAAAAAAAAAAAAAAAAAAAAAAAAAAACACTCTTGTTTGCTGTATTTGACTTCATAGTCGTTTATTAAAATAAATTTTAAAAAAACTAATACATAAACGTTATTACTAATTTCAGTGCGGGGACATTGCCGAAGTCAGACGACGATCTGGTGGAGTTAAAAATAAATAAAAAAATTAAATCACACAAGTTTTGAAAAATCAAATGAGTTCATCTTTATAGTTTCAGGATGGAGTGATCATTACAAATATCACGAAAAAGACTGATTCGAAATAAGTTTTTTTTTTTTTTTTTTTTTTTCGTTTGCTGATCTCATTGTCATATTGAGATTCACCTATCCAGCATTTCGGATGTAAGGAGTAGAGATTTATCCCTTGTTTTCTGTTTAGGATTAGGTTTCCAGTTACTTTTCCTGGAGTCTTCTCATTTTCTTTCACTCCCAGTAAATCCTTGCGTCTTAGTGGCATTATCTCCTTGCTTGGAGTGAAAAGAAAAAAAAAAGCATCATCAGATACTGTTGTTGTCTCTGATCCAAATCAACAATTTTGGACTTTATTTAATAGAAGAATTCTTTGGTCATTGAAATATAAATAATATTTACATCATGGTTTTAAAATGTGTACGATGTTTTTTTTTCAGTTTTAAATACAAATTATTATATATCTGTAACTTCGAATTATATAAAATTTATTTGGTTAAACAAGGAACACGTAAAGAAGATCTTTAAAAATGTAACGTTTCGCAATTCAATTTAGTTTCATCAGAAATTCTTTTGGTAAGTGAAATAATGCGGAGTTATGTTTCAATTTCTAAATTCAATGTTGTTTTGTTTACACTGTTTGTATAGACCAAGGTTCTCAACCTTTTTTGGCCATGCCCCACCTAAGCATCTCTAAAACCCTGATGCCCCCATCCCACCAGTGACATGCCATTCTTATTATTCAAAAGGTGAATTCCTATTCAGGTGGAGGAATCATAAGAAGTCATTAACTTAACTTCCCTTAAGAACTTGAGACTGCATATATGCAATAGTATTATCATTTAATTTTAGAAGTTTACAATATCTATAAAAATATTATGCTACTAATATATATATATATATATATATATATATTATACAGTACATACACATTTGTATTTACTTAACCCCCACGAAGTCAGGTTGTGACACAAGGCCGGTTTAATGTGGGTAGCCCGAGTGCGTACATCCGGGCTAGGAACAAAAATTTCCTGGGTCGGTTGCGCTGCCCTCGATGCGAGCACCGATCCCTCTCTCTAGTGCAATGAGAAGTGGGGACGCGGCCTCGGGCAGCTGTTCCCTAGGGCTGGGCACCTCTCAGTATAATTTTCCTTAGTTGCGACTCTGTCCTTTGACGGAACCGCCCCGGAGCGCACTCTGCCCAAAGACAGAGACGGAACTGACAAATGATAAATAAACGTGTTACAAATTACTTTATAGATACATAATTACACATGTACGTATATGCACAGCATACAAATATTTTTATTTATAAATATAAATGACAATAGGAAAACTGCAATAGTTACCGACGCGTTTCGTCCAATGTGTCTTTTCTTGAGAAATTTTCACAATATATTTTTATGTATGCATATGCACCGTATATATTAATCCGCACACACACTCATATTCACATAGACTCACTAGAAAATATTGACTATCAATAACTCATTCTCGAACTGCTCCCTTTAAAAATCAAGTTGCCTTCTGTGGGGCGGGCATAGATGTAAACTTTAAATTTATAAAGCTTTTCCTACATTTTCATTATTTAATCACTCTGTGGGATTTGATCCATATATTCAATTCATGAATTTTGTTATATACTATTTTTCAAGCGTGAGCCTGTACACTTCAGCGGACGTGCGTCTGCATGTGCTTCAATGTGTATGTATGTCAGCACGATATGTTTTTTATTTAGTTATCTATGGTTTATCAACCCTTTGCAGGTTATTTAAAAGCCAGAAAATATTTTTACATTGTAAGAATTTGGCGGGGTTGGGCGGGGGCGATAACTGGGTGGAAAACTGCTGGATTCATATCTTCCCCAAGGATATTTTTGCGTAAGTGAATTTAACAAACCCAACAGGATTTTGAACTCGGCTCTCCGATCTCCACTTCAAAATCATTATCCATTACACCACCTGCACATCCAAGTTTACAGCAGCTGGTATTCCCAACGGTCACCCATCTAGGTACTGACGACGCTCGACGTTGCATTACTTTGATGATCGTACGGAAACCGGTGTTTCACAATCATTTTTATATATGTGCATATGATTGTGTCCAGTATGTGCTTGTGTGTATGAGCATGTCGGCAGTTCCGTGTGTGTGTGTATGGGCGATTATGCAAGCTTGCACAATGTAGTATGTGTATAATTATATATGCAACTGTGTGTGTATATGTATGTGTACATACCGAACGTATACGCGAATGTGTGTGTTTACAACATTAAGAGCTCTTGTAATCCTGATCAATCTCGCCTCTAACGATCTCTTCGTGTCCGGATTATTTATTGAACATAATCAAAGGATGGCTGATAAAAACAGTTTGATAGTGTAATTAATTAATCTATAATTAGCACCCTCTTCAGACTCACCACATCATCATCATCATCATCATCAGTCCCATGACCGGGTGTGGTCGTAGAGTCGCTGAAAGTTATTAGGTTGGTGCAAAAATAATGACGTAATAATGTCGTTTTTTGACGTTAAAAAATACGTCAAAAAACGACATTATTACGTCATTATTTTTGCACCAACCTCATACCTCTAGTTTGAAAGCCGGGGAGGTGTTCATTCATGTGTATAGTGTCGAGTATAAGTAGACCTGGCGGAACCCATCCATCCATCCACAGGTCAAATCACAGCCAATGTTCTCCAACTTGAAGGCTTACCTGGGTCATGGCCACAGTCACGTGGGTGTTGATTCCATAGGAGGGACCCACCATAGGAGGGACCCACCATTCAAAAAGGTTTTGAATTTGTAGGTCTGATGAATTGGATCGTATTTACGATTCCAGTGGAATAAATTATGACCATGGAATATTAGTGTTTAAGCCTTTTTATTATATCCTTACTCTGTCCTGGACATTGAGTTCTACCTGGATTCTATTCTCTTGGATTTAGTTTTTATACAAATATATATGTATGTGTATGTATGTATGTATATATACTTATATATATATTTTAGATATATGATTGCATATGTATGTATATATTTACCACTAATATTATCTATCTATCTATCTATCTATCTATATATATATATATATATATATATATATATAAGCAATGTTATTTACCCTATTTATTAGGTTGGTGCAAAAATAATATCGTTTTTTGACGTATTTTTTAACGTAATATTATTTTTGCACCAACATAATATATTCGGATTGTTGCTGTTATCACAACGTTTCGGACTTTATGCCCTCCTACTTTCATCTGGTGTATATCAATCTTGGTAATCTACAGGGAATTCCGAACTGAACCCTTTATTTAATCTATGGAGGGAGTCTGTTCTAGTTGCACTTCACCAAATTCACGAACCAAAGTTTTAATCCATTAGGCTATCCACTATGAATAATAAACTCTTCATCGAGGAAATTCATACAGAAAATATATAAGCAATTTAATTATATACACACACACACACACATATATATATATATATATATATATATATATATATATATATATATATATATATATATATATATTAGTTTAAATCCAACCTATCGAGTGGCATTTAAGCTAGCTCCTGCGAAGAGCTCTTAATTGGCCCTTCATTACAATAGGTAGGGAGGAGTAGATGCGATAAACAACAGAAGAACTCAGAATTGATCGCTGCATTTCAGTATTGCATTAATATTTAAGCTTACCTTTTAAAAGTTCAATTATAATTCGTCTGCTGCCAACAATTTGATGTATGTAGGTCCTTATTTTCCGTACAAACAATTATTTTGATTTCATGGGTGATTTTCACTGGATATCGCAATTAATTTCAATTATTCCCAAATTTATTCCCAACTCATAAAAATTGTTATAGTACAAAGAAATTCGCCACAAAAAAAAATCACGTAAAAACTCGCGGAAAACAACCACAGTAATGAAAACTTGGGAATCTAAAGTTTCAGGATTTCGTGTCCTGATACGGCTCGGTATGTGTTTAATTTGCTCAAGGTGTCGGCCTGATTCGAAAATCGTATGATATGCTGAGCTATGGTATTTAAGAATAAAGTTGAAAACACGAATAATTTTATTTTGAAACAATGTAATTTTAGAACGGTAATTTTTTCATTTGAACATGAGCTATTGAAAGTTACAGATTTGTGTGCCTTTAATTATTTTATCAGTAGAAGCCAAGATGGCGGAATCTGAAAATAATCGCAGTAATGAAAACTTGAGGATCCAAAATTTCACGATTGCGGGTCCGGATCCGGCCCGGACTGTTTTTAATTTGCTAATGGAGTCGGCCTCTAAGAGTAAAGTTGAAAAAGTATGACAGTGACATCCGCATTGATGATATAAATATATGTAAGTAATTTATATATATGTGTGTGTATGTATGTGTGTGTAAAAATTTCAGATAGTGAATATCTGTAAAATGACAATATGAATAAGGACAAAAGGAATATATATATTTGTTTATTTAGGCAGCAATTCCTCTTTTATACAAGTTTCATTAATGACGACCGACAAGGTTCTGAGATGAAGGTTTTTATATTGTTTTCCTTGTGTTCGTATAAGTGTTTTCTTTTCTGGACGTAAAGTGTATAAAAATTGTCAAAATGTTCTCTGTATCCGAGCGCTTTCGGTTATTCCTTTAGGGTGATTATATTTTTATTTTTTTTTAAACTGACTGTATGACTAGAGTTATAGGAATGTATTTTTTTCAAATACGGTCAGCAGATTGTGGCCGTGTTCATACTTGATGTTATTGAATGTTGTTTTTTTATATTACTAGTGCCTCCATTAATTTAATTTAATTTAATTTTTTTACATGTGGTTGAGACTATTATACTTGTATTTTCTGCAATCATGGTGCTAATTGAGTCTGGTAGGTTTCCGTGTGTGACTAAATAAATCCTAAGTATATATAAGAAAATATCCTACTAAGTAAATATAATTAATTTATATATCAACACTTTAATCCAATATTATTTTCTTTTATTAAACGCTATACTTTGTGGATGTGCGTGTTTGAGCAGCTATCCCAGTTAATTAAAACTATGAAATTTATGTGAACCGACTAAGAGATAGAACACTTTAGTTGGCAGGCATATTTATTGCTAATAAAGACTTCTAAGTCGGTTGAATTGAATTTCACTATTTAAAATAACAGTAATATCTACTCAAACACATGTACTCACTAAATATGTTTATAGTAGGTACCACCAACATGGCTGCGTTTTTTACGTAAAAATCCCTACCCACTGTTTTAAAGATTTGCAAAAATCAGAGAATTATCGGATTTAAACGAAACCTTCAGTCCTTATTCATGTGTTGTATACTGAATAGATCATTTTATTAGAAAGCTTTTGTAAAATCTTTTTTCAATTATATAAAGGAAATTCAATGAAGTAAATAATTTGTTATGCAACATCAAGCAATATTATCAAAAATATTTCGATGAAATTCCCCAAAAACTTTTTTAAGTGTTGCTGCTTGCATAATTTATAAAGCACATTTTGTTTTAGATTGGATAGTAAAAAAAATTGCACTAAATATTTATTTAAAAAAAATTATTTCTTCTTTTTCAGTGCGATTTTGAAAATCATCCCGTTGCTATTCATAACATCTTTTTTATTATTAAATAAAGACATGTTCTTCGTCATTTTCAAGTGGAAAATCTTTTTTAAAAGAATTGTTTTGTTTTTTCATTTTTATACTTGTTAGATTATTTGTACAGAAGTACAAAAAGGAAACAATTGTGAATTATCTGGTTTGACTGACTACTCTTCCCTATCGGAATATTATATATACTCTAAAATTCAGAATAATTTTTTTAAAAACTCATTGACTGCAATTAAATATTTTATGACCTGGTACAGGTAAGAAAATCAAAAAATAAAACCAATGAATTAAACCCCAAAGTATAATTTCACGAGTTTTAATTACCTTTTTACACTTCTAATATAGCATAAAAAATTAAAATTTATCCGTTCTATGAAGTTTAATGAAAGTGTATAAAAAATATATTATTAAACTATTGGTTATTTACGGTTAGAAATAATTTATTTTTAAATGTAAATATCATTTGAGAAATTGGCATTTATATTTAAAAATAAATTATTTCACGCTGGTGTTCCATAATTGGTTTTTAAGAGTTAGTGATGACGGTAGAAAATTACTGTTGTTGACCTATGACATGGATGACAGCTCACACGTTATTTTCATTATGCAAAGTTAGCACTACTTTTACAAAATCCAGTTAATTAATCCTTACATTTACTCATGTACTATCAGGCACATCTCTCATACAATTGACTTTGATGGAGTAGGGATGACATAGGCGTGTCCGCAGCTATAAGCAAATATGTACCATTTGTTTGTTATGAACCGTTGTGGGTGTTGACATTGGATTATTATTTTCATCATCATCATCATCATCATCATTATATTTCGATTTCTGCTATGGTCCCACTACCTACCAAGTCTGCGGGAAGACCTAAGGCAGGTCTGTTGTTATGGCTACATTTCATGATTTGTTTTTCTAACTCCCATAACATCACTAACGTTGCATGGACAAAGTTCTTCTTAGTGTTTCGGTTGTACAAGACTATTTTTTGTATTTCTTTTAAACTGGAAATTCCAGGGATTTTTTTTTTTTCAATGTGTTGTTATGTTCCGTTTTTTGTTTTTTTTATCATTCCAGGCTCACCTATTATGACTGTACTATTCTTGATTTCAATTTCCATATTTGTTTTTTCTATTTCGATTTCCAGGTCTTTATTTCAAATTACTTGGTTGCCATGTTAAAGTCCGCTAGGCAAGTCATATCAATTAGGATTTTTTCGGTTTTTGACAATGCCGGCCTATTCGCTTCAATCTTCCTATCTGTAAAGATGGTTTAAACCCATAGAATTGTGATATCTTCTATTTCTGTAACAGGTGCTGGGTGATGTTCATACCAGTGTTTATTAACATCGTTTCCAAAGTGTTTGCACATTGTCCGGTGTGTTGTTATTATTATTATTATTATTATTATTATTATTATTATTATTATTATTATATTTCGATTTCTGCTATGGTCACACTACCTACCAAGTCTGCGGGAAGACCTAAGGCAGGTCTGTTTCATGATTTGTTTTTCTAACTCCCATAACATCACTAACGTTACATGGACAAAGTTCATGTTAGTGTGCGAGCTGAATGTATCAAGACAAAGACAATTTTTTGTATTTCCCTTAACCCTATGTGCACTGACCTCCGCTTTACCGGTGGTAGAGAAAAATGACGTAATGCCCAGCCACCGGTTGAACGGTGGGTAAACACTTGTAAATATTTTTATACCTACAGTAAAACATTCAGTCAGTTATGTGCCATGCGTGATACACACTAAGGCGATCATGTAACTTTCAAGACATGACTGACGAGGCAGATATTTTTTCCCGCAGTACGTTGCCATTTCTTTCTGCGGTAGACCAGATGCCAGCCAAGGCTAGAGAACACAGTCTGTCCTGCTATTTACCCATAGCTGGAGGGGGGAAAGAAGAGGATTCATACCTTTCCCAAGGGTATTAGCACGCAAGTGAATGTAATGGATTCGACTGGAATTCGAACTCGACTCTCAGATTCTTCGAGCCGCAGACAGAAAGGTTAAAATTATTCAGAAACGCAGAGCTGAAAGGCTTAAGCTGGGATTTCCAGGGATTTCTTTCAATGTGTTGTTGTGTTCCTTTTCTTTATCATTCCAAGCGCACCTACTGTGACTGGTACTATTCTTGTTTTCAATTTCCACTATTTTCGCTAGTACGATTTTTGTTTTCAACCGGACATCTTGTATTATGGGTGTTCTCCATCAAGTCGTACGATCTCAAACAGATTGCTTCTTTTGCAGAATATTTTTAGTGCCAAAAATGTAGACTTTTGAAACAATGGAATACTAAGCTTTATTCCGATTTTCCCAATGTAGGACATTAAATAATAAATGTCAAGGTAAATAGACGTGTTTTTATCGCTCCAAGAAAGCGATGAAATTTACAAAAAATAAGGAAAGTGATGGTTATTTTTTATTTTTTATTCATTGATCGTTTTTATTATTTTATTATATAATTTATTTGTTTGTTTCTTCAATTGTATGTTTCATATTGTATTAATTATTATATTGTATTAATTGTATGTTTTATATTGAATTACATATTTTATCCATTCATTATGCTCAACATTGGTTTATTTATCATATTAATTGCTATGAATTGCATGTATTAAATGTAACAAATATTTTTTATTATGAAATTATTATTATTATTATTATTATTATTATTATTATTATTATTGATGCTGCTGTTGTGGTGGTGGTGATTCCAAACCAAGTAGGAATGACTGGAAAAATACCCCTCTCCCCAAATTTATAAACAAATCGTGCAGATGCATGCTGGGATTTCTTCCTAGCCAATAAGATAGACTACTTTTCGGCCTCATTTGCCATATTTCTGTTCTTTCTTGTCTTGAAATCAGAATGCTGTGATCATTTGTCTGCATTCCTTTTGCGTCTTAACACCATTCTTAGTTTATGAACTTTTTTGCCGAATTACTTTTGCTTTTGTCTACTTTTTTCTTGCATATATTGTTTGCTTAATATTATTTTTGTCTTGTTCTTTTCCTTCTTTTGTTAAAGTTTCTAAGAAACTTTTGTTAATTCTTTTTCTTTGATTTCTGCGGATTACATTTAATCATGGCCAATTACTCAACAGTTATTAATATTATTATTATTATTATATAAATATATTTACAATACTTTTGGTAGGATAATGAAGAGAACTGTATCTGTATTATCGAACCTACTACCAAGAGGATGCTTTCCCGATCACTACAATCTTAACCTGTTCAAGTCTAGAGTAAGCTGTTGTCTTCCCCATATATCTCCACAAACTGTGACTTTTACTCTGTAACCTTCTACATCGAGTGGCTCTTGGGCCTTGTATCGAGTGAACATCATTGTAAAAAAAAATTTCTAACGTACAATTATCTACGCTGATATATCGTCATTAGAATATTTATTCTGTGTTTATTATCCAAAACAACTGACTTACAGTCATATCACATTGAAACACCGGTTCTCATACAAAAACCGAAGTTAAGCAACGTTGAGCCTAGTGAGTAGGCAACCGCTTAGGAATACCAAGTATTGAAAGCTTGGATGTGCAGGTGGTGTAACGGTTAACGGCTCGGAATTGGAAAGCTTTCATGAAACTTCTTAGAACAGATAATGCAGTTTTTGAACTGCATTAGAAGTATAAAGAGATAATTCAAACTAGGGAAATTATACTTTTTAGTTTAATTAATTGCTTTTATTGTGTGTTTTTTTAATTATTTTCTTACCTGTTCCATGTCATAAAAAAGGGAAAAGTAGTCAGTCAAAGCAGTTATTCACAATTGTTTCTTTTTTTTTTTTTTTTGTTTCGTATTTCTCTATAAATAATATAACAAATGTAAAAATTAAAAAAATATATATTTAAAAATGGTTTTCCAGTTAGTTCGTTAAGCACAAATACCCTTGGAAATTAGGCTAATTAGCAGGACATATCAGTAAAGTCATTATTATCTCCGAAAATTCTTATAATTTAAAAATATTTCCCGGTTTTAAAATAACCTGCAAAAGTTTGATAAGCCGTAAAAATAAACAAATCAATCTATCAACTACAATCTTCAAAAATTTAAATGCCATCTTTGTTGCCTTAATCCCCATTTTTTCTTTTATCCTTTCCTTAATCTCCATTCTACACAGTTTTTCACTCACTTTCACTCTCTGTAACCCCCTGCATGTTAGTCGCAATCCCGCCTTGCTTGGGGTGAAATGCTTAAAGATAAATCCAAAACAACTTTGAACAGCTATGCAACATCAGTTCTCCTCTATGGCAGTGGATGTTTGACAATTTCCTTACAGACGAAGAGAAGACCTGAGGCAAGGCTGCTAAGAATGCCCTAGACAGAGCGCATAAGCAACGAAGAAGTCTTAAGAAAAATATTCTAAGTAATATAATGTTTTATCGAATTGTAGCTACTTTGGTTTTACATTTACTATACTTACCGCTCTTATTTTCTAATAATGTCGTGTATGAACGTCCGCGCTTACTAAAATCGTACACACAAAAAATTGGAAATTATTTTTAAAATATTGCGGGTCCATTTATAATTAGTAAATATAGTAAGTATCACAGATGAAAATTTCAAACAGGTATTAGGTATTATCTGATTGCATCTTCTTAATCTACATGATTAAAGAAACTTAGCAGTTTTTATCTCATCAAAATATCTCAAACCGTTTAATTTTGGCAGATTTTTTTTATTTTTACACATGTGCTCGACTTAGCCATTTTTTTGTCGATTATGAATTAGGACAAAATACCATATTTGGACTCCTATATTTTAAAAAGCAATTAAGAAGAACAGTGAAAATTATACTAGCTTGTTAGTTACATAACAAATAAATTAATAATAAAATTACAGATAGTATCACTGCATATTTCTTAAATAAATTCAGTCTGAATATGCAAATTTTATAAATCAAAACCTGCAACGACATGCAAACAACTCATAACCTGAAGTTTGACATTTCATAAAACTGGAAATAAGACCCACATTCATCCCAAATTTCAAATATCACATTATGATTATACCAGCAACATGTCTAATTTTGGGGGGAGTGATAGAATGGATATATTCTGGATTATTCCACTTCAAAATTTAAAAAAATTGCTTTTTAACATTCTGTTACAAGGTATTTGAAAGGCCGATTTTAGACTTGCTTGAATTGTGTCATAAAATGAATACTTCTTACACTAGAAACACCAAATTTCATATCTAACCATTTCTCGGGATGCTCTTTCCATTTATCATGATTAAAATGATCTGAAATCAACAGATTAGAATGTATATGGAGCAGATGCTGAACAGGTACAGTCCTGACTCAACATATACAATTTCTGGACTGTAGAGAGAGAGAAGCTTAACACACGCCAAGCAGTACCCACTAATGAACATAAGAAAACAACAGAAAACACCATATCATGAAGTGGTATTCAACCACTAAATTTGTAACTGAAATCATTAAAATAAAAATATTTTATCTGTCACAATTTGATCAAAAGGTTGATGTTCTGACACATGTTAGTGCCGATCACTATGTAACCGGTATGAAATCACCAAATAGTCTCAATTTTTAAACTGTAATGTTCCTCTCATATTATGTACATAAAACTAAACAACACAGACATAAAATTAATCAAATAAAGTTTATTTGGAAATTTTCTGTAATGGTGGGTTGGTGTTGGGATACCTCTTCACTGAGTAGTCAAAAGTAAGTCTTGGCATACTCTTCATACAATCCCTCCAAATAATTATTCTAGTTTGACTAGTATATCTTTGCTGGCGTATCCAGTTTATATAGTTCAAGTATGATCCCATTTGTTACTTCCGCACATAAAAGCTTACGACCCAGCGTTGGATCCAACAAAACACTGAGGAGAGTCAATCCAACACTCTCACATCTTTCACCTATGAATCCCAAATTTGTTACCTCATGATACAATGCAGGATAACTCTGAACTTCTGCTACAACTTTCTCAATAAGGTTCACCCATCTGTTCTTAGGAAAGATTGGTAACAATTTATGTAGCCAAGTAATAGCAGAATCCCAGGTTTCCTGAGGCTGATACTTCTCTTTCAATGAATATATTTGAAGCAGCACCTTCTTGGAACATTCCACAAAGATATCTTCCTTCCACGTCCTTTTGTCATAAAATAACGTTGTAACTGATGCTGTACATTGTCATCTTCAAAA
Organism: Acanthosepion lycidas; assembly: GCA_963932145.1. NCBI lineage: Eukaryota > Metazoa > Mollusca > Cephalopoda > Sepiida > Sepiidae > Acanthosepion > Acanthosepion lycidas. The sequence continues at coordinate 51,326,962 of OZ010600.1, read as the reverse complement.
AGAAAAAAATATGAATTTATAATTCTATCCAATTTTGTCGAATTACTACTTAGTAGTCATCTATAAATTATTGTCTACGTTTTCTTACTGAATTTGAGTTTATTTGCAGTTCATAAAAAATTGCACTAAATACAATCAGGGATAAATATACATTTACAGTCATCCATACACCTGAGTAACAAATAAGGAAGCACTAAAATATTTTATTTCTCAACAAACCTATTTCCACAGTGGTCCTTATAACTGACACATTAAAATATTTTAGAATAAAATAAACAATCATAATCCGTATGTAATAAAATTAAATATTACTAAGAAATAATAATAAATTAGGAAAATGAATATTAAATCATAAATTTGTATCTAGATAGCAATAAATCGTAACTAAAATCCATTCATTAGATAATTTATTTTAAGAAGTAAGAAAATTGGAGGGGTAACTTTTAAACAAAACAAAATGTTACACTTGGTAACTGAAATGCTGATAATTATTGTGAGAATACTGCAAAAACATAAAAGACATTCTAGAATTTTTTTGTAGAATATTTTTTTTATCTCATTCTTTGAATATGAACATTTTTCGATGAATAAGTCCTACGTTTTTTTTTCGTGATTTGAATCTCAGCGTAAAGTAAACAAATCGATTTTTGTTTCATATTTTTTATGACGAAAACGGTTTTTAAATCCCATTTACATTTTACATATAGAAAATTAATATTTAAAACAAATTCTTATCAATTTCCTTGAAAATTTCGTCCATAGAAAACATGCTGGTCGATTCTTTTGTGTCCGTGTTGACACTGTGTAATGAGTTTCACGTGGAGTTGAAATGATGGCCAAGCGAGTCGCACATGGTTACACATAATCGCACACGCGCAAAATGGAGCCATTGTTCCATATTTGAGTTTGATTTAGTTTCATAGATTATTAAATGAGCGTTTTAATGATATATTTTCTGAGGTTTTATTTTTACAAGATGCATTTGAATTTTACGATCAAACTTTTCATTTGAATTGTTTACAAACTTCTTATTAAAATACAAAAATAGAAAATATATGAAAATGAAGCTTAGAGAATGTTAACTTTTGAACTAACGTGTTACCAAAATTGTAATAAACCCTGCAGAGTGCGCATGTTAATAAATTTGAGGAAGTCGGTGAATTTGCCGTCAGTGAAAAAAAATGGCTAAAATTTTGCGAAATTACCAAAATGTCTCTGTTTTCAAACTGTAATGTTCGTCGCACACTGTAGTACATATAAAAATAAATAAGATAGAAACAAAGTTCATGAAATAAGCTTTTATTTG
>OZ010600.1:51295656-51320656 GCA_963932145.1 Acanthosepion lycidas | reverse complement strand
ACACCAGAGTATTTTGCTTACTGGAAATAGTAAATTTTAAATCCTTTAGCTTTCAACTGAAGCTAAAATGAAAGCTTCAAGAAATCTTTTGCATTTTTAAAATTTCATTTTAAACCTTATGTATACCGAATTAGTGGAGGTGCTTCTACTATATAATGATTAAAGAAATTCTTTTCAATCTCCTTGTAAAATTTAACATTACTTTAAAAACAAGTGATTTAATCAATGCAAAATGAAACATTAAACTTGAAGCAGGAATTTACAAAATAGATCGTAAAAAAATAAATTCATTTTAAACCTTACATATACCGAATTAGTGGAGGTACCTATTTTTAGATTTTTGGGGAGAAAAAAGTGGGTTTTTATATATTATCAAATCTTGGAATTAATGAATGACGGTGTCTGAAAACAACAAACACGTTTTTTTTTTATGTATGAAAGTAGAGCATTCATTTTTATACCAACTTTTAAGAAAGAAAAAAAATGAAAATCTGTGACAGACAGGCTCTTCATAATTCCATGATTTTGAGAATAGCTGTCCTTAATATTCGGTGATTTGAATTATGTTGTCAGTCATTAGAGTGAATTTAGTGATGTCGCAGTTTAAATAAAAATAAAAAAACAAATAAAACGTGAACTAAAAGGAGTCGACAGGGACTGTATAAATCCAGCAGCGGTAACTCTTTCTAGAATCGAACAGATCAACAGTATTATTTGCAGAGTACACACTTAGAAAATACCAATTTTAAATGTATTTGAATGTATGCTCGTAAACTTGTCAGTCAATTTATTGCTAAGACTGCGTTTTTTTCTTTTTTTTTTCTTTTTTTCTTTTTCTTTTTTTTGTTAATTCATTTATTGATAAGACTATATGGCCCGTCAACTAACCTTTGTCATCAAACACTTCCGTTTATCATGCTGTTGTATTCATGACAATTATCATAAAATATGGGTTTATGAGTCACGACTGATTCTTTTTGTTGATAAGATTTTGTCCTTTTATTTTCGCTGATCGCGTTCGCCTAAATAAAGTTGTAATCGAGCAAGAAATCTTTCCGTATGACAGGCACTCATTGATTAAGCTTCTGTCGACTTAGAAAACCGGTTAGAAAGTAAAATGAAATCGGATGAAAATTAACATTTTCTTACAAGACATATGGCACAAAGTTAAAATATATATATATATATATATATATATATATATATATATATATATATATACTGAATTAAATAAATTATTAATTCACGAGGAGTTGTCTCTTACCTTCTCATTTCTTTCGATTTAATCTTAACAGCAATAGAAGTGATTTATTTGAAGCTTAAATAGTCGGGGGCATGGCTGGTACACACTAATTCCGAACCACCCAACCGGGAGGAAGGTCAAGTTTGATTAGGGGACCCGGCCAGTGCTTTGTAACCCTTGATATCTTATCAACATTTGCTTTTTTTTCTAACTACATTTATACACGTTACAAATTAAACTAAGCACAACTGATCATTAAAGGATGAAAAATTTTCACGGATTTTGACGTCATTCAGATCATTTTCTTCGTCCAAATTCGTGAATTTGTTTTAATTAATGCTAAGTCACGAAAAAACACTAATTGGCTATTTTTTGTAATGTTAAATGTGCTAAATTATTCAACTTTTTAACAAGAAAAATCTCAAGTTTATGTTAAAAACTGCTGCAAAACATTGTTAATTTATTCAAGATTGGATGATCTATTATGAAATGTCTCCAATTTGTATTTAGATACATTGTATTTATTTTCATTTTTGGTAGTTGAATTGTTCACCGAAATTGCAAATGATCCATTATTGTACATAATTAGGTTACAATAAAATTTGTGTTTTATATGAATATTACCTTATGAAAATTGAAATGTATTAGAGTGGGAAAAGGTCGGAAATTTTCATCTCTATCTATAAAAGGCAGGATGTGTGTGTGTGTGTGTGTAACGAATGCACGGCCGCAATTTTCGTCGGATTTACACCAAAATTTACATGCACATGTTCCAAGTTAGTGGAAAGGCTAAGACCGACTTTGCATTTCCAAAATCCCATCGATAGTGGAAATAATCGATTTTTTCATGCTTCTACGGCAATTTTCATGTAGTTTGTGGCCATTTTCTACTGGCCAGAGTGAGAGCCTATAGCTGGCTGCCACGAATAGGCAGGAAGATTCTATTGGCCAGCGTGAGAGCCAACAGCTGACTGACACGAATGTTAACTAGCATGCTAGCATGCAAAAAATCGATAGCTGCATTCGTCACAAGTGGGAAAAATTTAAATCTGCATGGCACTTTACTCCAATTGGCTCATTCGCTTGATTCTGATTCCGCAGAACTGGGTTGTGTGTGAAAAAGTATTTTTTGTTAACATTCTTTTTTTCATTCGGTTTTTCCAGTTACGAGTCCTTTTTAAAGCTGATCGTTTTGTGTTCATTTTGTTTAGTTCTTTTTTCGTAACAGATTTAATGTTTAGTATAGAGCTTCGAAAAAAAATGCAGTGTGAGATAGGCAAGAAGTAAGGCATGTAGCAACATCAGCACGGCAAAGGGCACTCCTTTAAAGGCAAGGAAGGGCAAAAATATTTTAAATCAAGTGATAGCAATTGCTGTATGAGTCGTACGATTTTTTAATCAAGCACGGGCAACGCCGGGCCATGCTGCTAGTTAAAATATAAATGTCCCTCATCGTCTATTAAGCACCTCAGTCTAATTGTAAATATTGACAGGAAAATAATTGAAAATTAAACTTTAAACATTTTCAGTACTTCGCATATAAGAATTCAGTGAGAATTAAACCTTAAACTATTTAAAATTATTTTAATTAATGTTTAAATCTTTTAAGAAAACTAATATTTTCCTTAATAACGATTCGGGATGAATATTTGAAAGAAAATCATGATAATCTGACAGCAGGTGTTTTAGAATTTAAGACATCTGTAAAAGCTTTACAAACTAAACCGTGAAAGAAAGAAAGAAAGAAAGAAAGAAAGAAAGAAAGAAAGAAAGAAAAGAGTAAGGAAAGAAAAAGGAGTAAAAATACAAAGAAGAGAAGCAAGGAAAGAATGAAAAATTAATAAGGAAAGCAGGAAAAGAGAAAGTAACAAAAGAAAGGAAAAAAGTAAGAAAATTCACGAAAAGAAAGAGAAAATGGCATCAGTTAAGAAAGAAAGAAAGAAAGAAAGAAAGAAAGAAAGAAAGAAAGAAAGAAAAAGTGAATAGAAAATAAAGAAAAAATGGAAGGAAATAAATGAAGAAAAACGATGTAAGGAAAGAGAGCTTATAAAAAATAAAAATATATATCTTATATAGGGAATCCTGCCACTTTTTCTCTTAGACCATCTTGTCATAATTCTAAACAAAACGACACGACAATACATCGTAGCGAAATACAAAAATAGAATATTATCAGATAAGTCGTTGTGAATAAAACAATATTATTCAACAAAAATAAATAAATAAATGAGATCAAATTACAGATGCTACCCATTTAAAATCAAAACACGTAATAATAATCAAAACATCAAATGATTGAAAATATACCTTCAAAAATTCTAATTAGGTCACGTTCACGCGATACCACAAACTTTCAAAACTAAATATAACATCAACTTCACGTGACATCATGAATATTCAAAGTTGCGATATCAAAATCATAATAAAGATGAAAACAATCCCTCAGTGGACTTTGAATTTCATTTAAATTCATTCATTCTTGATAGTGACTCAAATATCATTCAAAATCTCAAACTTTATCAAGAACTAACATGAAATATAAGAGAAAGATTTTTTGTATAATTTTAATCAAAAGTTAAGAAAATTAACCCACCAGCAAAAGGAAAAAGATGATTAAAATGTAAAAGGCATAACATGTCAGTGATAAGGAAATGTAATAGTTAGAATGGACCCGTGGCCGAGTGGTTAGAACGTCCGATGGGCCCGTGGCCGAGTCGTTATAACGTTCGAGGGGCCCGTGGCCGAGTCGTTAGAACGTCCGATGGGCCCGTGGCCGAGTGGTTAGAACGTCCGATGGGCCAGTGGCCGAGTGGTTAAAATGTTCAATGGGCCCGTGGCCGAGTCGTTATGACGTTCGATGAGCCCGTGGCAGAGTCGTTATAACGTTCGATGGGCCCGTGGCCGAGTGGTTAGAACGTTCGATTGGCTCGTGGTCGAGTCGTTATAACGTTCGATGGTCCCGTGGCCGAATGGTTATAATTTTCGATGGGCCCATGGCCGAGTGGTTAGAACGTTCGATTGGCTCGTGGCAGAATCGTTATAACGTTCGATGAGCCCGTGGCCGAGTGGTTATAACGTTCGATTGGTCTTGTTTCAAATGGCTGATCAAGCTAGATAACACGCTCTTTTAACGCGCTCTTTCCCAGAAACTGTAACAAAGTTTGCTCAGAATAATTGCAGTATAAACCAGAGATGGGCTCTTTTTTTTTTTTTTTTTACTTTCATAGTGTTTTGTGGTCCACTATTTACTCATAGCTGGGACTCTAACAGGTGACACCACCCTGGGTCAGGGCGGCTTTGGGGACAACAGCAACTAAAAGGTGGTACCACTCTCCTCAAAACTTCCAATATCCCGATCAGAGGGCTTGCTGCCGGATGTAGTTTATCATCATACCCAAGACTAAAATAAATAAATACTTATGAATATTATTATATATTTAGCGTCCTGGGTATGACGATAAACTACATCCGCGTCCTGGGTATGACGATAAACTACATCCGCGTCCTTGGTATGACGATAAACTACGTCCAACAACAAGGCTTCAGATAATGTTTTCGGAATAATAATGTTGCCAGCTATACGTTTTTGAAACAATAATGTTGCCAGCTATACGTTTTTGAAACAATAATGTTGCCAGGTATGCGTTTTTGAAACAATAATGTTGCCAGCTATACATTTTTTAAACAATAATGTTGCCAGGTGTGCGTTTTTGAAACAATAATGTTGCCAGCTATACGTTTTTTGGAAAAATAATGTTGCCAGCTATGTGTTTTTGAAACAATAATGTTGCCAGCTATGCGTTTTTGAAACAATAATGTTGCCAGCTATACGTTTTTTGGAAAAAATGATGTTGCCAGCTATGTGTTTTTGAAACAATAATGTTGCCAGCTATACGTTTTTTGGTAAAAATAATGTTGCCAGCTATGGGTTTTTGAAACAATAATGTTGCTAGCTATGCGTTTTTGAAACAATAATGTTGCCAGCTGTGTGTTTTTGAAACAATAATGTTGCCAGCTATGCGTTTGTGAAAAAATAATGTTGCCAGCTATATGTTTGATAGTACTGTATATTTAATATGTGTATAGGTATATGTGTATGTGTGTATATATATATATATATGTGTGTGTGTATGTCTATATATATGTATACCTTAATTTGGCATTAAATGACCCACAGTGGTTGATATGCCATAAAACCCAACCAACCAACCAACCAACCTATTATATATTTATTATTGTTATTTATTTTGTTAAGTTGTTAAGCTAAAATATTTAGCGATGCAACAAAGAAATTTCCACGGGTAGAATATAGTCGTAGAATTAAGGTTGATCAGAAAATTCAAATAGCAAAACCATGAAAATTACATGTAGCAGTGAACATAGAAATTTCCAACTCAATCAAACTGGTAAACCCGATTATAACTATTGCATGTGTTCGAGCTCAATAAAAGCTACAATTTCAAATGCTGATTTTCAAAAGAGACACACAGATTGTACAATCTTTCTTTTCCCATTTCTTTCAATTTGGTCTTGCATCGTACTAAGCTAGGCTTAGCAAATATTAGGTTGGTGCAAAAATAATGTCGTTTTCTCACATATGTGAGAAAACGACATTATTTTTGCACCAACCCAATATTAATATACAGCAACTGTTTTTCGCCAGTCAAATGTTGTCCTTGGTTCTGTTATTGAAGCTAAATCAGAGAGTTTTAAAATCAATATGTATATATTGGATGTCCGGAAAATAATTATATATTTCCCCGCTATGAATTATGAGTTAACCAAAGTAAAACTAAATCTGAATTGTAGGAAAACTGCGTCAAGAATTTAGTTCCTTTCTTTTATCTGACAGTGTTTTACTTATAATATATTTCAGGATTTAATTGAGAAAACAAGAGGGGGTTTGGATTCCTCATGATCTTTCTCTTGAGAAACGAATACATCATTCCTCCATCGCCACTTCCATTTTTGTATTAGCATTGCTACACGTGATGAAAATGAAAAAATTACATTTGCTTTTATATCCTTTCTGGTAAAACGTAATTACTTTCCGAACAGCCTAATATTTCTTTACATCTAACTTATAATACTGAGATAATGCGAGACTAACTTCCACCCCACATCCAAGGAATTCATTGATATTTACTAAGAATAGTATTGTATAAAGACATTAGTTTGGAGTAGTGTGTCGGGATCCAACTTACTAGACTTCATCATCCTACCGCATCGACCGCCGTTGAGATTATATTCTGCAACCCTGTACCGTAGTTAACTGCGAATTCTATAATATTTTCCATGATTGTATAATATGGGCCTTGCCGGGGCGACGCAAATGTTTGAATTCAGTACTATCCTTCTCCTAGACTGGTTACCAACGACAATCAGAGATGCCAGTTTGCCCTGCTATTTAACCCATAGCTAGAGGAAGAAGAGATGGTTTGGATTCATATCTTTCCCACGGCTATTTGTGTGAATGTAACCGCCGATTTCTGGTTCTGTGCCACTAACCATTACACCACCTGCACGTCCGTGCTGTAATAATTATGGTATGCAAGACCAGCTTGTTTTTATGTGATGGCGAAAGTTTCTCGACCCAATTCACTTCCCAAATAAACAATCAACGGGGCTCCTGGTCGAGCCGAGAAGTTATCAACACTGAAAAAATTACAAATATATCTATCAAATTGTACAGATAATGATTTTTTAAGCAAAATTTAAATGTGGCACAAGGACGAAAGTACCCAATGAGGATCGAACTCACTTTTGTGTTGTAATTGATTTTTAGCGAGATAAGCTTGTTAACGATTACACCATGTCGAAGTGTCTATCTGAAATTGTACAGATAAGTAAAAAAAAAAACCACATTAATCACCTTTTAATGTTATTTAAAGACTGAAGGTCTTGCTTTTATAACTTAAATAAAAAAAAAAAGCTTAATAAACCATTGATCCTTAAAAAAGATAACTGCTCCGAAAACGTTTACCCGTCAGTTTTAAGGTTTAAATTATCAGTCAATCTCATAATAGATTTTAAGATTTTTTTTCAGAAAAAATAACTGGTGAGTGGATATGACATATTTATGACATATTTCGAAAACATTATTTATTTGTAATTTAAAAGTAGGCAACGAAGCAGCTGTTACCATTCTCCCAGAGACACAGGATACAATAAATTTGTTTATTAAAGTTAATCATTCGAATGAGTATCAAATTTCCCATGCATAGTGAAGAGAGGTAATAAATAATGGCACTCTCTCGAGAATCGGCTGCATTCGTAAATATGGCTGCCATCCTATTGTTATCGCCTGACAACTTAATTTCATGTATCTGCGGTTATTGAAGTGAAACAGGATTTAAGCCGTTTTATTTATTTATTTATATTGAAATCTAATTGAACAAAAAAAAAATTTATTTTATTTTTAAAAGCATCAAACAAAAATAATTTAAATTGTTCATACGTTCTACAAAATTTCAGCTGAATAATGATGACGTAATATTTTTTTTTAATAAATAAGTAAAATAACAGATGACACAATTATTTATGCCTGCTGTGTATACTTAAGACAGATGAACTAAATTCCAACAGGCGTTGTAAGTTAGGCACCATAAATGAGAGGAGATCTTAAAGAGACACAATCATCTGGTATCAATCAACTGTTTTTATTTATTTATTTATTTATTTGGGTGCAGCATGTTTTCATACTAGCAAACGAAGCATAACAAGTATTTTATTACTAGTTTTGCTGCATCTTATTACTGTTGTGTGGTGACTATGAAAAAAGCGACAATAATAACATGGAAGTTACTACAATAATAGTGAAAATACTTCATTCATCTAAAAATAACTATTACTATTAGGCAATAAAATAAAGTTGGTTTTAGTGAAATGGTTATCAAGTTTTTACTGAGCTAAGGGTTTTAAATGGGAAAAGGCCGCTAACTTTTGTGTGTTTTGTGTGTAAGTTTGAAAAATAGTATTTAAGCTGAGACTTTTGGATATTTGTAGTTGGATGGAGAAAACAAGTTAGATCGACATATAATAACACATTTCATTTATTTATATATATATATATATATATATATATATATATATATATATATATATCCATTATACTGTTTAGATTTATGAGCACTACGACATGATGTAATGTTTAACAAGCGAGTCCGATACTTACTTAGTGCTCCATATTTTCAGCCTTGTGCCACATCTAAACTACATTTGTTTCTGACATCAGATACATTTCAAAATAGATTAAGTTATTTTGAAAGTAATAAAATGAAGAAGGATACAAGTCGAACTAGAAAAATTTTCTTACTGTTGCTACCATATTTGATCTGGTGTTCCTGCTATATATCATGAGATTCTTGATGAATCCTAAATAAGAATCTGTATTAAGTTATCGGTCCTGACCTGGCATCTGGGCTTCAGTCACTTTCCTTAACGTCGTTTCTATAAATATTTTCATGGAAGTTATCCTGATGAGCTTTTTTCCTTGGTGTCGCGACCGCATGAATTTAAGCATAGTACTAGATTGGCCATTAGGTCTCATCGTTTTACAGTTGAAACAGCTATATGCAACCGTAAGTTCGGATCTTTTCTGTTAATTCTCAGAAAAGATCCGCGAGAGACCTTTTCTGTTAATTCACGGGGTGAAGTTATTTATCGCAAATATTAATTCATCCCAAGAAATTATAAATTTTAAATCAAAGGTAGTTTGTTTTTGTTAAAATTTTGACACATTTTTATTACTTTCAAAACAACTTAATTTATTATTAATTTTGAAATTATAAATTTTAAATTAAAACTTGTTTGGCTTGTCTCGCAACAACTCCAACCTTCAGAATGAAAAATGACCAAAAATTAGGGAGTTATTCACATTTTATAAGTGCGGATGATATTCGAGGTATTTACAAGGAGTAGATAGATTCGCCCCAAGATGAGTAGATAGATTCGCCCCAATATGAGTAGATAGATTCGCCTCAATATGAGTAGATAGAATCGTCCCAAGATGAGTAGATAGATTCGCCTCAATATGAGTAAATAGATTTGCCTGTAGTCTGGTTCACACTAATGGGATGGCAAATAAATAAAATGTAACCAGATTCACTCAGGCACGTAAAAGTATAAACGATAGAATTTTTATTGGTGAAAGAAACATAATCCTTGCTAATGGAAGAAAAGTATTCATGGTTTTAAATAGACACTAATTCACTGCAGAAAAGCAACGACTTAGTAATTTGTTGAAAATACCGGGGGCTTGTATTACACAACCAAGGCAATTTTAAATATAACGAACATTTAGGTAACCCGAATGGAAAGGTGAGTACAAAAAATATCAAGCAGTCATTTTTTTTTTCAACTAGAAAGTGAACACACAATAGAAAACTATTTTTGAATTTTAAAATGCGGTAAACTTTTACAAACGCTTAATATTAAATACGTTTATGGTTGTATATATATGTGTATATATACACAGACGCACACACTCATGCACACACACACACATATCAGAAGAGTTAAATTGTTCGTACTACTGAAATTAAAAACACATACTCGAAACAAACAATTTAAATACGCAAAATATATTACACAGATTATTACTTTTAATTTTGTCCGCAGTAATGTAGACAAAATTAAAAGTCAAATAACTTGTTTAAATCATATAAGTATTTATCAATTGAACTAGTAGTGTGGGTAGGAGCGTTGTCGTGCAGTGAAAAATGACCTTTCGTTTGAATGTTTTTTTTTTCTTAATCCATGCTTTAAAAAGGAATTCAATGCAACCAGAAGAGGTCATTTTAATATTACCGCCCATCTTCAAGGGATCAACTAATTCAGTAACAATGATTCCCTGCAAAAACTTGCTGACGATTTAACCAAACAAGCATAGGTTCACCTTCAGGTACCACTCATTTCACCAAATGTCGAACTATCCGGCGTTACACTCAAGGGGAAACAATTGGTTTGGTTCACACTCCTAAGCGCTTCGGTATGCGATATTATATTTTCGGCACGTTTAGACCATCTTGTCGGAGTTAGCTCCTCCTTAATTCCCAAATTGTCACTAGGGATCATTCTCCCTATACTATAAATACTGGGCGACTTCTCGCCTCGTTGTCTTTTTCATTTCTTCATTTCAGCGACTACAACTGTAAGCTCTCTTAGAAGATCCGCGTCTTCCCATTTGTGGGAGACGCCATGAACATTATACACATATACACGTACGTACGAACATTCACTAAAGAACAGACACCAATGTTTACACACACACAAATATTATTGTCTATGTTGTCGCGGCCGCCTTTGGCCGCTCCCTAAACCGGAAGAGAACAGGGCATTTCGACCTTGACCTTTCGATCGTGTTCCCTACACGCTGGTAATTTCGTTGTAGAGACTAGCTAATTACCTTTTAGTTCATTTGTATTACGAACCTAGTTGTAATATATCTCTAAACATTTTTAAGCCTTAGTTTTCGTGTAGCAAATCTCAACTCATTTTTTAGAGAGATTTTACACTATTTTAGCCTGACCATTTGTGTTATTAGTCTTCTTTACCATAATACAGTGACTTCTCGCGCCTGAACGGTCGTTACGCAAGCTCCTGACCTTCGTGGCCAGGACGTCGACCAGGGCTGTGCATTTATTTACGCTCCCATTTTTTTTTATGTCTGCCAACTTGACGATAGTTGGAAACTACCTTTATTTCTCTATTTCGCCTCTTTACTTCTGGCTCCTTGCCCATGTTCGACTCTCGGCATTCCATCCCTACTGGCTGCCCGCACGTCGTCCATAACCTTTCCTGTACACTACGTTTGTAATTATTACGGAAGGTTTCGATATCGGACTCGACCAGCAGACACGCAACACCAGTACCGGATATTCGATATGCCCAACAACATCGCAACGCAGCTACCTGTACCTTCTCGACATATCCAGTCTCAAACCAGACCAGCCGACCAGTAGCGATCATCTGCGATGACCAACCAACCTTCCCCGTATACTATCTGTTGTAATAATTACGGGAGGTTTCGACACCGACCTCGACCAGCGTCCAACCGTCGACCTGACCGGAACGTCAGCATCCCGACTCCAAACGTCGACACGACCGGAACGTCTGCATCTCAACTCCAACCGACGACACGACCAGTCCGACCACCATTACCCCTTCTTTATATAATAAACTTAGTATTAATCCTACATACCCTCGTTCTGTCGTCCGTTTTGTTTCACCCTGTCAGATTTAACGTCTTCGACACGAAAAACGTTAGCGGGCCTCTTGTGACCTCATCACCTTTGCGATACGGGGGCCCTCAGGCCACGCTTTCATATCGCACCCCACTCCAGGGGGTCCGCTACAAAAATGTCCATTGTAAAATTGTTTTGTTTAATACATATATTTGTTTATATATATCGGTTTTGTTTGTCTTCTTTACATCTTCAGTTGGACTTAACTTGAGTCCGACAATTTTCTTGTAGTTGGACCTTTTAATATTCTACCAGGAGTTACACACGTGTTTCTAATGCAAAAAGACGCAAACACACACGGTTCTCTACAACCTGATGGTATCTAGTAACTCTTTATCACTCATAAATGGGCGTTTGCGTATCTCAGTTTTCAATTTAGTTTACTTTCGTTAAGTGAAAGCCTATGATTTTTGTGTCTTCCCTTTGTCGTGCATTATATCCAACTGAGTTTGTAACAAATTTCTTCATCGTATGATGCTCTCTTACACGGAATTTGGCATTTTCTAATGTTGTTTAATGATCATATAGAATTTGAACATTTTTATCCTTTTATCATTGATATAACTGCTTTACCGTTCATATTGAATGAAAACAGAAACGGTCGCAATGAAGCAATATCAACAAAATGGCTGCCACATGTTGCGCAGAACAACATGTTATTGAATTCGATTGCGCATATCAGTGTCATGGTTCTTTGGCCGAATTAAATTCAAACACATGCAGTCAATAAGATATGTACATTATTATTTAATTATTTTACATTTCAAACAGAAAAAACGAAACGCGTCAATATAATAATATATGAAGCAACGACAACAGTTTTTCAGTCTTTGAAAGAAAGAAACTCCCGAATGATTTCACTTTGAGGATGTCATCTGATTACGTGTCTACTAAAAATTCTGAATCATTCACTTTATTTACGTTTTCAAAAACAGTAAATATGAAGTCACATTTTTAAAACATTATCTTTTTCCTGTACTATCTATTAGGTTGGTGCAAAAATAATATCGTTTTCTGACGTATTTTTTCAACGTCAAAAAACGATATTATTTTTGCACCAACCTAATATAATCAAATGTGAAGAAATTAAGTAAGATTTGAGTATGAATTAAAAAAAATTAATTAATATACAGATTAATTGAGCATTACGAAAAAAATTACCATATTACAATACTCATATACTGAGTATATGACAAAATATCCACGAACAAAATCCACACATTTAAAGTGAAAAGACGTACAAATCCTACTTGATTTGATTGAAACACGACAAAAAACTTCAGTCATTCGTGAGAAAATCATTTTCCTTTATCTGATATCATTCTAATTATTTTAAAAACATTTTTAACGGGTCCAAAAGTTAGAAATAATAGCACACACTACTTTTTATTTTAGAAACAATAAAAATCCCGATCGATTATTAGATTTATTTACTGACTTTAAAAAATCATTGCGGCAATATTATTCTTAATTTTTTGATATTTCAGCAATATTCAGCTTTAAAGATGTCCGACTGTAATATGAAGCCGGTTAAATATTCTTCCTCAAGTTAGAATAATTTGGAAGTGTTTTCGTAATATATATAATTGACGTTTGGGTATTTGACGTGATGTAAAGGTTAGAAAACTCGTCTTGCTAGATCAATTACGACTGTATAATGAATTAGATCCTTACTGGGTGCCCCATACTTCCCGCCTTGTGCAACATCTAATATACGCTTAGAAAATCACTATTTACACTATAAAAAATACATATGCTTAAAGTTTTTGATGCCTAAAAAAAATTAAGCTTTGAATTGTGTGATTAGAATATGAAAGTAAGGAAAATCTTACTACGGTGTGGTATTGAATTTTTAGATACCTATATTGTTTGTTTTTTTATTTTATTTTTGTTTTGTTTTTGTTTTGTTTTTTTTTGTTTTTTTGTTTTTTTTGCCAATATTGTAAACCAGACACGAGTTAACAACAATAATTAATAATAAAATAGAAAAATGGCAAAAGTTATGTGACATAACGGTAGAAAATTTGTTCTTATCCACTATGACATGATTTTTTGCATTCCTAATCAAGTCGAGTTTTCACATTGTCATTTAAAAGCAGTAAATATAAACATTTATCCATATATAATCAGAATAAGTCCTAAGGGACGAAACACATCACACGAAAACTTTCTCCACTTTGTCATAAATCATTCCTCCAAAAGTAAAACCATTCTTGATATATAAAAAATTATATATTGTTATCCCATATATATATATATATATATATATATATATATGTGTGTGTGTGTGTGTGTGTGTGTGTGTGTGTGTGTGTGTGTGTGTGTGTGACAAAGTGGAAAGGTTTTTGTGTGACACGTTTCGTCTCACAAGACACCAACAGACTAAGCTTGTTTACGTTGATAAAGTCCTAAGGATCGAAACGCACACACGAAAACTTTTCCCCACTTTGTTATACATCTTTTCCTCTAAAGCTGTTCTTTATATATATAAAAAATTATATACTGTTATCCCACATTATATATATATATATATATATATATATATATATATATATATAACCTGGGATAAATGAGGAATAAAAAATAAAATCAAGCCAACTAGTTTTTACCCTAGAAAATGAAAGATCGTCAGGCCAAGTTAAATCTATTTCAGTTTTTATATCTTTTATCGCTACTGTTTTTAATTATCCCACATTTTATTAATAGCAATCTTATGAAGAAAGGAGATTTATTGTCTGATTATGAACGTTAAACCACACTGATAATAACCTAAAAATAAGTGTCTATGGAAACTCCACTCATAAAAATGATCTCATAAATTTCTATTCATATTACAACATTAAAATAAAATCCGGAATAATTATAGGTTTCATCTTAAAAACACTTAAAAGTTATTTCTCTCAATATTTACATGCTGAAGAAACATATGTTGAAACTATTTTTAAACTTTTCCAGTATTTTAATTATTTCCTATATAATGACAAGAGAAAAATCAAAATCTACAGAAATAAAAAAGTAAATTAGCATAAATAAACCTTGATAAAATTCGTCATACAATGCTAATAATGAATTCAGTAACGACATATAATTCAAAAGAATTTATCCAATCAGAATGTACATTTTATTCCAACGATTTTAAAAGCAATAATTGGCGTAATGAACAAAAAAATAGTCACAACTTTAATCCTGAAGCAGGAAGATACAAAATATTGTAAAAATGACACTTGAAATACAGTGGTGCTACATTTAGAAAGTGAAATAATAATGTTGTAGTTTCCTTTTATAACTTCAGTTTCGATACTTTTTAAGCAAACCTCGTATATATTAGGTTGGTGCAAAAATAATGTCGGTTTTTGACGTATATTTTAACGTCAAAAACCGACATTATTTTTGCACCAACCTTATATATATATATATATATATATATATATATATATATATATATATATACGGCAACTTATGTAACACACGGTCGTTTTAATGTGAAATATTTACATGCAATTCAAAGTCACATGTAGGTCATCCAGAACTTCGTTCATGCTGCCTGATCCTACATTGCTTAGTGCAATGAAAAGGTGCTACATGGATTAAGGATCGCCAGGCACCAGATTTAAGTTAATTAACATCCAATCTGGAAGGATCAGTAAGTGTATATTAATACGCGCACACACGGCTTATATTAATAAATCTAAAATAAATTAATTCAAATCCGATAAGTTGCTCGGTTGAAATGGTATTATTTGATCATTTGAAAATTTTAAAATTCATGTATAAATTTTGAATTAAAAAAAAATGTATCTATGACCTCGAATAAAAAATAAAGAGGGATTTTGCAAGGCAATATTTAAAATCACTTTGGAAAATTTATGAAATCAAATTGATATAACGGAATTTTTTTTTCTTGTTGAAAATAGGATTTCCGCACATTTTAGTGAAAATAAAAATTAAAAATAAATATCGAATCAATTAAGAAAAAACAACTGCCATTAATTGAGTAATATTGTTGGTTCACTGTGTCATGCGAGACAATTTTTCTCGCCAGAATCTATCTTAGGTATTTATAAGTCTACGATGCATTCATTCTTTGAATATTGTTGTCACATATGGTCTGGAGTTCCTGCTATATATTTAGAAATTCTTGATAACACTCAAAGAAGAATCTGCAGTGGTATTTCACCTTCAGTCACTTTCCCACTATCGTGATGTAGCTTCCCTGTGTCTTTTCTATAAATATTTTCATGAACTTTCGTCTATGTTACCTAAACTATGAACTGAAACGCAGTACTAGATTGGCAGTAAGGTCTCATAATTTTACAGTTGAAATTGCTAAGTATAACTGTAACTATGTTAACAGTTTCTTCTCTCGCACTTCTCGCTTGCGGAACTCCCGTCTGGCTTCTTGCTTCTCAGTCAACTTTGATCTTCAAAAATTTAAATACAATGTAAATCGTTATTTTCTGTCTTCTTAATTATTGTTCTTCTATTGTTCTCTCTACTTAATAGTCTTTTTTCTTGCATTCTTCAAGACTCAGACCTTGTGTCTTAGTGGCTTTATTGCCTTGTTTGAGATGAAATGATAAAAAAAATATATGTAAAGAGCAAAATAATTTAAGATTAATACTAAAAAAAATAATTTTCTCTTAAAAGCGAGATAACTTTTAAAATATTCTTAGCGTTTGTTTTATTTTATTTTTAATTTAATATTTAAAGGTTGAAATAAGTTTCTTCCTAAAATTAATCCTTCCGCTGCAGTAGACCTTCTTATACGTCTTTACGAAGCTTTCATTGCCTGCTGACGACGTGCATATACGCTTTCAAGTCATCGTAAAATGTCGGCCTCTAGCGTTTGCTTTACAGTGTAACCCGGGTATAAGAGACCCAGATATAAGATAAACCCGGATATAAGAGACTTGTTCTCCTGTCCCGACAACTCTCTTATATCCGGGTTACACTGTATAAACTAACTAGCGTTTACTATTTACATTATTCGAACTGTTGTCCTTATCTTTAAATAAAGATAAAATAGTGTACATAAAACCTCATTTCAGAAATATAGAGATAACTAGCGTTTAGTGATATTTCCAGACCAGAGTAGGTATATATTTTTATTGTGTTGTGATATCATTTAGCTTCGTCTGTACTGCAGACTATTCGATCGAAACCAAAATGGCAACACTCATGATAAATCGCCATTAGCGTCTTTACGGTCATTTATTTGTAATAAATGGTAATTTCTTATTTTTTCCAAAACGGACCAGCGCAACCAGGCAACGTTGGTATAATAATTCCGTAGTGAAGTTATTTGAAAAATATTTTATTTTTTTTAAAACTATTAAAGGAAATAAATATTTTTATTTTAATAAAAATATTTATTTTAATCCGAGAAAAATATACGCAAACAAATCATCGCACAATAAAAATTAAAAAAAATTCTAAATTTAAATGCAGTTATCAAAAATGTATCAAAAATATTTCCATCTTTTACAGGTTTTTATTTTTGCAAGTATGTGTAATGCTTCACATATGTTATCTCTCGGTGACCCTAGCTTTTCTGAAATTTTTCGAATGCTGGTGGTTATGTTCTTTCTTGTGGGCTATTCCCACATAGCTTTACCAGTTCTCCCAAGACGTCATTAGATGGCGTCATCAAGCACTTATAAAAACGGGACACTTTCTCTCTTCATTCTCTTCTCTCTCTTTCCCGCCCAGTATGGTGTAGCGTTCCCGATCATGGAGACATTTTTCATTCAGTGATTGAACTTTAATAATTGCTAACTTGTAATGTCTTCTTTCTTTTGAATCTATACTAATGTATTTTTTTCATCTCTATTGCTTTCAATGAAATCCTAACTAGTCCCCATATGTACATTTTAAAGTCTGGGGGGGGGGGAAATAAACAACAATTTAAAAAAAAACCAATGATTATTTACAATATGAATTGATACTACAGATACCCGGATATAAGACAGTTGTCGGGACCGGAGAAGAAGTCTCTTATACCAGAGTTTCTCTTATATCCGGGTTTCTTTTATATCCGGGTTTGGTCTATTTTGTTTCGGTAAGTATGGCTCTAATTTGGGACCAAATAAAATCTCTCTTATATCCGGGTTTCTCTTATATCCGGGTTACACTGTACTTACATAAAACAAAAACAAAATAGGGTTAGTAATAAAAAAAAAAACCACAATCCCTATCAATATCTAGGAATAGTTATTTATTCGTACTAATGTACAAAATGTGGCACATGGCCAAAAAAGGGGGTTGGGGAAAGACGGTCTTTTTCTGTCTTAATTCTAAACTTAGCTAGTCACACACACGGACCCAAACATACCAACAATAGTCCTATCACCAAAATAACACATTCACTCCTACCTTTCTTACTACATCCACCGTAATACCCCAAATTCTCTATGAAATCCTAACTAGTCCCCATATGTACATTTCAAAGGCTGTGGGGGGGGGAAATAAACAACAATTTAAAAAACAAAAACAATGATTATTTACAATATGAATTAATACTACTTACATAAAACAAAAACAAAATAGGGTTAGTAATAAAAAAAAACCCACAATCCCTATCAATATCTAGGAATGACTGCTAAAATATCCTCTCCCCAAATTTATCAACACATCCTACAGATGTATGCTGGGATTTCTTCCTAACCAATAAAAATGGACCACTTCTCGGTCTCATCCACCACATTTTCTTGTCGAAGTCATAACGCTAAAAACACTTGATCATTTCCCTTTTGCATGTGAACTCCATCCCTACTTTGAACTTTTGCCTTATTGCTGTTGCTTTGTCTAGTTTTGTCTTGCATATATATTGCTTGCCCTATTCTTTTTCTTCCATCTCATGTTTATTGAGAATTTTGTCAGTGCTACTTATTGAGACTTTTGCCGACTACACTTAACCATGGCCAATTACTCCACACTCTTTTTTTACTCAGTTATATAAAAACAAAAACATAAAATATCGTCTTGTTGAAATACATTCATTTCCTTACACTTGCCATTTACTTGGGCAAAACATTTTTGTCACTGCTTTTAGTGCCCATAACATTCTCTTTACGTTTTAAACCCTCATAAGCGACATCTAATGGTCACTACATTTAAAAGGCTTGATAAAAATCCGTTTAGTGCAGCATGGTCAGGATACTGTTTCATTTCCTTCTAGTTACTTTCTTTTGAAGAGACATGTTACCATCCTTAAAAGAAAAGACTTATCCGTTGCAGTATGATCAGATATTGTTTCATTTCCTTACACGTCCTTTCTTTCAGGGGTCAAGTCACCACACATAAAATGCTTTAATCAGGGTTGGGCAATATGGTCGGATACTGTTTTATTTCCTTCAACTTTTAGGATTTTGTGAGGAAAACCCCCGACTTTGAAACTCGGTTTAAAATAATGTCTCAGAATTTATAAAATCTCAGTACTTGTATTCGCCATTATAACAAAAGGTACAGCTTAATAGTGTTGATAAGGATATGTGTACAAAATTTATTTTTTCTTACTGTTAGTCTAATAGTGTAATAATAATGTTTAATCGTCTAGATTGTTTTTTGTACACGTTCTTTTGTGAGAAATGTATTTTTAAGAAAGCCAACCAGTTTGTGGAAAAAATTACACTTGTATATCCTTTAGGCACAGGTTAAAAACCGCCTAAATTGTTAAGGATTTATTTCAAGTTTATGGAAAATTACTTTTTTGTTTATTTTGGCCAATGATATACGTGGCGTCAATCTCTAGTAAGAATCCGAATGTGAGTTTCGTTTGTTTGTTTCTTTCTTTCTTTCTTTCTTTGTTTCTTTCTTTTATTTTTTTTTTAAATAAATAGAACTCTGGTTAGCAGATAACCCCAGAATGCATTATGATTACAAGGGAACAAGGTAAACTAACATCAAGTAATAGAAGGCGTTTTTTGACATCAAGAAGAGAGCAACAAGAAGGATCATAGTTAAAATCCATCTGCAGAGTGCTAAAAAGTATTTTGAAGATCAAGTGAAAATTCTCCTGCGGTTGAACAACAGAAAAAGAATTCAAAGAAATTTTCCCAAGAACGGACAGTGTGAATGAAAAAAAAAAAAAAATTCTCAAATTGTTATGTCCCAGAGATGCTCGTGGGACAAGTAAAAGTAGTTTTTCATTTTTTTTTTTTTTTTTTCTAAAAGTTGGTTGTACTTTTGTTTTTTCTGCCATCTTGAATTGCTTTCTCTTTTTGTCGTTTTCGAAACTGAATCTTTGAGTCTTTTTCGAAATTGTAATCCTATTTTTTTTTAATTTTCGATGGTAATCTTTTTTCTTTTTTTACAATATATCTGTAAATGTTATCCTGTCTTAATTATTTATTTATACGGCGCACAAAAGATAATTTTTGTGCAAGAGTCTTATGTGTACATTTTTATATTTTTCCCTTTTCTGTATACTGTAATAAATGTTTGTCCTTTAAAATTTTACGCAGTGGTTGAGTATATTTGTTAATTGTGCCTTATACAACTGTCTATTCCTACTAACTAGTTTTTTTTTGTGTTTGGCACAAGAATTTAGATTTTGTAGTGAGTTTAAAAAAAATTATATATGATATACAAATAGTTTTGATACGTAGTAACATTTCTTTATCTGTTATAAGTGCGAAAATTAACCGCACGAGAAACAATGGACTGATTTAATTGAAAAATAACAAATACTTTATTTTTTTGCTTTGTCTTATCCCAACACTTATCAATGAAATTTTTCTTAGTTGATTGAATGTTTAAAATTAATCCAGAAAAAAAATGAACCCATTGAGATTTTCTTATATATATCTCCACTACTAACGTACTCGGACTGAGGAATCGGATAGCCGAGTTCGAATTCTAATCGAATCCATTACGTTCACTTACGTGTTAATATCCCTGGGAAAGGTATGAATCCTATTCTTCTCCCCCCACCCTCAGCTATGGGAAAATAGCAGGACAGAGCGGGTTCTATAGACTTGAATGGCAATTGGTCTACCGCAGAAAGAAATAGCAACCTACTGAGAGAAAAAAATCTGCCTCGTCAGTCGTGTATTGAAAGATACATGATCGCCTAAGCGTGTATCGCGCATGGCACATAACTGACTGACTGACTACCTTTTCTAGATATCATGCTACACCGTATTAACAAGTTTAAGATTTGGTGTTCACCAAAATAATCCATGTAAATGTATATGTAATAATATGGAAATTATTTTCAATAATATTAGGTTGGTGCAAAAATAATGACGTAATAATGTCGTTTTTTGACGTATTTTTTAACGTTAAAAAACGACATTATTACGTCATTATTTTTGCACCAACCTAATATATGCTTATTATTTGGAATGAACTTTTGAATCAGAATGGGAGTGGACTGATATCCTGACATGTAGCGAAAAGGGTGCATTGGTCAAAAAAGGTTGAGAACTGGCTTAGCATCTGCCCGTTCTGTAAAGTGTTCCCTTCTCTCTCTCTCTCTCTCTCTCTCATATAGACACGTGGAAATAGATTACAGTATATATATATATACATTAAGAAATGGACAAAGTCCGACAATTTATTTATTAAAGACATTTTTCATGTTTAACGTTCTTTTTATAGATACAAGTATTTAAGTAAATGATCTGTTTTTTTTTTTTTTTTTTTTTTATAATAAACAGTATTAAATAACATTTACCGGCCTGAATGTCCGAGAAATTTTCATAGAAAATATTCGTCCTTTGACAGGATTCGAACCTGCATCCTATACGGAACAGCCATTTAGCCGGGCGTGCCTAACCGATTCGGCCACTGTGCCATGCGTCCTCAAGGACGCATGGCACAGTGGATAAAGGCGTTGGTTAGATCCAGTGACAGAACCAAAGAGTGTGAGTTCAATACCCGGTTAAGGCAGTGGAGAACTTTCAGAGGGAAATTAACAGGAGATAACTGATAACTGACATCCATCAAACATGGCACGTGGAACTAGAACAGTCTACCTCAGGGATCGTAATAAAGGGTTCAGTTCGAAATTCCAACCACCTGAAGAAGGCCGGAGCGTACAACGGCCGAAACGTTGTGATAAATATGGCGACAAAGATGAGGACAATAGTCCGAATAATGTAAATACTGTATATATATAATTATTTATTTTTAAAAATTTTATAACATAAATATGTTATATAACATATTTATGTTATAAAATCTTTTTAAATAAATAATTATATCTGCTCTACTTTGTATTGAGCACTCTTTTAAGAATAGTAATTGTTGGTTATTGGAATTCATTCCATATACACCAATCATATACTTGGGTATATATATATATATATATATATATATATATATATATATATATATATATATATATATATATATATATATACTCTGATTTACGATTGCTTCACTTCAGATATTTCGATATGAAGTTGCTCATATTTTTCCTGAAAATCTCAATTTCCTCTAATCCTTGATTAATCAATAAATAAATATACACGCATGGCACTGACTGACTAACGTACTATTTCCAACGTTGGTAAATTAGAAATCCCTTCTACTTTAATGGGACGACAAATTCGCGTGGTTTTCACGATTGAAAAGATGTGGTATAAAACGGTTAAAGAATCGAACCCAGAAAGAGGCCAGTTTATAAAGCAGAAAAGTTATAACGCGGAGATAATATTGAGAAATAGCAGTGGAATAGTAGAAGATGCTGACCAATTTTTTTTAAAATCAATTCACCTCAAGCAAGGCTATGATGCCGCTAAGGCACAAGGGTCTACTGGGGATAAAAAAAAAAGAATGAGTAGACTTCAAAAGGATCTGGAAGCTCAACCATAAACAGGAAACAAAGGATAAATCTCTAATCATCTTCAAAAGACCGTGTGAGTGTGATCCAGACGATAGGCGATCCTAAATAAAACCAAGAATAGATTATCAAGAAGAAATTGACGGAGAAGCAATTTCTTTTTAATACTCCTAATGATCGAAGCGAAGATCAACGATATTATAAGAAAACACATCGCACCAAAGCCTCAATATCCATATTCTGATGCGCAAAATGATCTTCCTGAAAGTAAGGAACAACATCCACATGAGACTCAGTTTTCCAAAGAAGTCCTTGTTATAATTGATGAGCGGCATGAGACACAATATAACAGAAATCGATCAAGCTGCAACATATCGTAATAGAGACCTGAAGCATCATAAAAATGCAATCAAGCTGAGACGTATCGTAATAAAGACGTGGGACATATTGTAATAGAAATATGAGACATATCGTAATAGAGACCCGAAGCCTATCTTAATAGAGAACGATCAAGCTGAGAAATATGGTTATAGAAATCTGAGACATATCGTAACTGAGGACGATCAAGCCGAGACATGTCATAAGAGAGACCTGAAACATATCGTGATAGAGAACGATCAAGCTAAGAGATATCGTAATAGAAACCTGACATATCGTAATAGAAACATGAGACGCATTGTAATAGAGACATATCGTAATAGAGAGCGATCAAACTGAATCATATCGTAAAAGAGACCTGCGGCATATAATAATAGAGACCTGAAACATATCGTAATAGAGAATGGTTGAGACATTGTAATAGAGACCTGAGATATCGTAACAGGGATTTAAAATCTTACTAATTTATTCAACACGTCGACGTGTACTATTTCTAACTAAACTGGGAAGCAGTTTCCAAACACGATTTCAACACGTTTACATTGTTAGACGTGTAAGACTTAAGACTTAATTCCCTGAAATCTCTTTCTATCTCTAATATTCCCTCGCTAGTTTTAGCCAATCAAAAACGACTTCCTTTGTTTTCCTGTATCTGACCTCAAAGGTCAAAATGTTAAGTGTTCCCTTTTCTCTCTCTCTCTCACTCAGGGGAGAAATACAATGCTTTAAAAAAATAATAGGCTGCTAGACTATTATTTAACAGATATATATATATATATATATATATATATATATATATATATATACTGCATTTTGTTTTTCTCGCTGAAAAAAGCCTAGGTCTTTGTTAGTTTCCACCATGAAAACCGAAATATAATCGTTAACCTCTCGAATGGTCGCTGAACTAAGGAAATAAATATATCAGTCCTCACCAGTTTTGAAAATTTTAGTCTGGTAGGGGAAACGAAATAGTCCCAAAATGTTTTATCTTATACTGCATTTTTTTTTATTTGAAACTTTTGATAGCATTAGCCCATTCGTGTAAAACAACTAAAAATTCTGAACTCAACTGATATACAATAACGATTTAGGAGAAAGAATGAATTCTTCAAAATCAAACTTCTGTCATAATTTCCCCACAATAAAAAAAAGATGCAGATTTTTTCTCTATATCGTTTAACTAGGTTTAACTAGCTCTGCTCTACTTATTGTATTGAGCTATTCATTGTTTTGCGTATTCGTATCGATTTTTTTTCTTTGGGCTTTGGAACTGCATGCTAGACGATTATATTCGGCCAATCAAGACACCGAAGGTTTTTCGAACGAGTATAGATTCTTATACTTACTTATAAGATTACTACTACTACTACTAATATATATATATATATATATATATATATATATATATATATATATAAAGTTGGCTTGATGTGAATTTGTCAAACTCACATCAATCCAACTAAATATGTTAGCTCTATCACTGATATTGTGCGCTTTCCAATAAGTACCGCGCATAAATAATATATATAAATTGTATATATATATATATACACACATTGTACATACTTCTTTATTTATTTTATTTTAGGATATTAAAACAAAAACATATTAAGACTCACTACAATTACAATTATTTATTTAACTATACTCTGTATTGAGTCCTCTTTTAAATTAAATGTTACGTACAGAGGAATTATACTTCATTTGTTCTCATTTTTACCTATATATATATATATATATATATATATATATATATATATATATATATATATATATATATATATATATATATAATATTAGGTGTCTCCAAAGAAGAGCGATACTTAAGGTTTAAAATGAATTTTTAAAAATGAAAAATCTTTCTTGAACCTTTTATTTTAGTTTGAATTTCGAGTTTATGGATTAAATTTAATATTTACAATAAGCAAAATACTTTACTGCATTTCAAAACGAATTTAAATTGATTGGAATTAATTGTTTTTTAATCACTGAAAATCGCTAATTTTAGCCACATTTACAATTCTCTCAGCGCAACGTAACTCTTTATTAAAAAATCTTTCAAAAATAAAATATAATTTTCTGAAACCTTATTTGAGAAAGATTAGCTGATTTAAAGTATAATTAATCAGAACAAATATTACTTGCTTTTAGTTAAAAAAAATATCCCAGAAAAGCGATGGTTGTTTTTATGAGGTATTGGCAATTCTATTAACAGCTTGATGTTTGGAAAATCTAATTATTTTTTTTCTGTAAGGGTGGAGACATATTCGTTCAAATTACCTAACATAATATATATACTACGATTTTCTAAAAATGGAACTTTTTAAAAAAAATTAATTCATTTGTGAA
>OZ010600.1:51275656-51290656 GCA_963932145.1 Acanthosepion lycidas | reverse complement strand
CAGTTGATGTAGTAAATTCCTGTATCAAGTTTTAACTTATTATCTTGTTTCATATTAGTTAAATTTTTTATCTTTTATTGTTTTAGAAGTAGTCGTAACAAAATACTTCTAAAACAATAAAGAATTTAATTAATAGAAAACAAAATAAGCTAAAACTTGAAGGAGGATTATATATATATATTTATATATATATATATATATATATATATATATATATATATATATATATAATTTAAATAAAAACAGACCACTTTAAGGTTCCATGTAATAAATTATTTCACCACAGCCCTTTTAAAGGACTGCGGATCATCAGACTTTACTTCCAAAGGTTGAAACAAAAAATGAAAAGAAATTTACGCATTTTTGACGGGCCGTATTAAGCATATATATATATATATATATATATATATATATATATATATATATATATATATATATATATAGTCTTGTTTTTTGTTGAGTCAGGGCTGGGATCTTGCACAAAGCAAGGTGGGTCCTGCCTGACAAAGGATTTGTCATAATGCAAGGTTTTCGGCCGGTTGCTCTTCCTGACGTCCGACTCAATCTCTAAAATGCTTACCATTCAAGGTTTGAGACCTCAACCTGGCTTTATATACATGTTAGCCGTTGGCTCCTATAAAAAGTTCATCCGCCCTTTGAGCAGTCTTGTTTCCGTTTAGCATGTGTGGCAAATTTTTATTAATTCAAATTTTAGATATTTGGGGGAGTACTTAGTACCGCACAAAAAGTTAAAATAAATTTCAGAATGTTATAAAGCACTATTTCCCCACTGCCCCAGTGTGGTGGGGGACTGTTTCCCTGCCATGGTAATCAGTATTTGTATTACTCACTGTCGCCTAAATTCGAACATTGGCCTTCAATAGGATGTAACTATATATTAACTACGAGTCATTGGAAGTCGCGTACAAATTTCTTTTTTGCGAAATGTGTGTTGTACAAATTAATTTAAAGTATTTTAATTTTGTTTATTTCAATTATTTATTCAATCAAATATTGGTCAATAGTTATCAAATTTTCTTATCCGTTCAAAAATGCCATTCTTATTTTTTTATTTGTTATCATATATATATATATATATATATATATATATATATATGTAATTATTTATTTAAAAATTATAACATAAATATGTTATAAAATCACTCCAAAAATAGCCATTTTGTTTCAAAACCTCCGGTGTCTTATCAAGTGATGATGTTGAATGTAAAATAAATGGTTTTAAAAGTTTCAAATTAATAAACGATCCTTCGCAAGGGAAAAAACGCTGTTACAAACGCTAGAATGACCAATCAAAACACAAGTATAGGATAATTCAAAAAACTTGACAACGAAGTAAGGTTATAATAGCTATTAAGAGCTTTAAAATTAGGGTTATATTAAAAAAAGAATTTATTCTAACCAATAAGTATTAAATTATATGATAAAATTTGATATTAAAATTAAAAGCAAAAAGTTACCAATTTTAAAATCCAAATTTAATCTCTATTAAGTTTAAAATTATAAAATTACTGAGGAGAAAAGAAAAATACATATGTTATTCTTTTAAGAATAGTAATTGTTGGTTATTGGAATTTATTCCGTATACACCAATCATATACTTGGGTATATATATATATATATATATATATATATATATATATATATATATATATATATATACACACACACACACACAGGGTGCGATGGATAAATTGTCACCAGTTTTTGTTTTTTTGTTTTTTAAATTCACGCATGCGCGTTGTTTTTTGTTTTTTGTTTTTTTGGTGGGGGGTTTGCCGACTACACATTATAGTAGTGTCAGTTTGGCACGGTCTGTGAAAAAAGAGCACCATGATACAATTCACTCCGCCAGAAATTTAGAAACGGCATGCTGTACAGCTTGGCATTCGCACCGGAAGCTCCAATGCGAACATTTCAGTGTGTTAAATGAGGACAGTGCAGAGAATTCGGAAAGAGTTGGATGTATCTAATGGTGATTACGAAGGTGCTTAGAGTGATCACTAGTGATGGCGACGTTATGCCTCCAATCATCTTCACACTCAACACGCCTCCATTCATCTTCACACTCACACTCAACACGGAGGCCTACATCAATTGCCTTGGGGAAGTAGTGCTGTCCTGGCGCAAGATGTTGGCTGCTGGAAACTATGTCTCGTAACAGGATTCTGCACTATGTCACACAAGCATGAGAACCCAGTCATGGCTGAAAGACAATTTCTGCGACCACATCACCCCTTACATCTGGCCACCTAACTCCCCAGACTACAATCCTCTTGATTATTATGTGTGAGGTGCAGTTGAGCGAGACACCAACAAAACTCTTTGTAACACCAAAGAAGGGAAAGATTATGGAAGCATTCAACTTAAAAAAGAAGACCGTCCAGAAGAGTTGATAGGAGATTCCGAAGTCGTCTGGATGTCATTGCACCTTATATATATATATATATATATATATATATATATATATATATATATATATATATATATTATAATGAATCATTCATACAAAAAGTAAATTAGGAAAGTTAATGATATAAAATGGCGAAATCCCTTCGCTAACTAAATTTTAAAGATGTATTAACCCAATAATCACTTACTCCTACAACAACAAAAAAATTCTTAAATTGCCATATTAATAAAAAATGAACTCACTTAAATTTTCAAAATAAATTCAACCTTAGCGTTGCGACTGCACGCCCCACAAGTTTAGCACCCGTTATCAATAACACATTTAAAAAAAAAAACAATATATTTCGATTCGCATTATATTATTTCGTCTCGAATGCTACCTGAATTTTACAAAAACAAAATAGTTTCCATGCCTGATGATGACCGGACGATTCGTCGAAAGTACTTGCGTATTTAAGGAAGACCTAATACAGTTTATATATATATATATATATATATATATATATATATATATATATATATATATATATATATAATCGCGGTGGTGCAATGAATTACGTCAAAATTACGCAAAAATGAAAATAACACTAACATCTCATTTTAACAGATGTATTTACCAAAATTACACAAAAATAAATTTAAATGCTAAAGAGTAAATTTCTTCAATAAAATCGTTATTGCCTTCAACCACGGCCTCCAGACGTCTTCAGAATTTCTTATATGGAAAACATTTATGACAATCAAACGTTGAGGTGCTTAACATGAATCAGGTTTCCTTTTCGAAATCGCTTTACATATTTTCCTTTCTGTCAGTTTCTCATCCAACTTCTCACATAAACAGATGTACATTATATATATATATATATATATATATATATATATATATATATATATATATATATATATATGAGTGTAAATTGCGTTTAAGCATGAAACAGTCCGTCGCCTCTGAGTGTTGACTTCAGTATACACTCTTATATTTACATACGCTCTATCCCTGATCCACTTTAACTCAAAAATATAACATACCTTAAAATTATATTTTAAGTGTGTGTATGTACATTGAGACTGAAGAAGAACTGGTCTCTTCAAACGTGAACTCATTTTTCAGTTGTTACTTTTAACTATTTAAATAATATTTGTATAAGAATTGCATTAGTCAAGAACTGAACAATGCTTGATTTATTGCTTCAGACTTAAAGAAACACATTTGTTTGAGTTTCAAATCAAATAGACGAAATCAAACACTAAAATGTTTAATTAATCCCGTCATCATTTTTGGGCTTTTCTTTATTTTTATGTTTTTAAAATTATTTAACCGATAGGTATCACCAATTTTAATGGTGGATAATTGAACACTTGAATAAAAAGAAAAAAAATGCTATGAGAAATGTATAAAACAATCTTATAGTCGTTCTTTCAACTAATCGAAAGCTGAAAAGAAGGAAAATATTATTTCTAGATTTTAAATAGAATCGGAAATATTTAAAAACGTTGTTTGCTTTGTGTAAGCATTGTCACTGTACAAATATCATGAATTTTTAAGGGGTCGTAAAAACACGTCGATTTAAAAAAAAAAATCTTCTGAAATTCTTCTTATTAAAATGCAGTCTTTCTTCAAAATTTTAGAGAAAGATTTTTTTTCGCACGATTGCATCCGCCATTTTAATTTGATGATTTTCAGTTGTGTATCGAGGCGGATTATATTGAGGTTTTCCCTTTTTAAAGCTGAAATCCTTGAAAAAAAAAAAAAAAAATACGGAAAAAAAAATCGGAAACAAAAAGAAAAGTCGATTTTTTTTTTTTTTAAATAAAATAAAATAGAACCCCTTTTTTTTTAACATATTTTATTTTTAATTTATATTCTAGGTCTATTGTCGCTATAACAGAAAAAAAAATCAATTTGTAGGGGGATTTTTTTTAGGGAATGTTTTGTAATTTAAAAAAATATCGATTTAATAATGCGATATTTTAAAAATGTTTTTTGTCTTTCAAAAGGTGTACTACTATAGGATTTCATTTTTAAAAGTTTGATATCCTTTAATAAACAAATTTACAGAGATATTGCGAAAATATTCCCTGGAACTATTCTTATAATAATTTTAAAATATATAATACAGCTGATGAAGTGATATTATTATTAAGTACGGATACGTAGAATAATAATCATTTAGCATTTCAGCTGAAATATTTTGCATTTGTATTCTATGTAAAACCATTTTATGATTGCTCTAATATTTCACTTGTGTTTAAGCTATAAGATTTTTTTATTTTGAAAATAAATTAGTTCTAAATTTTTCACGAGGAAAATTTTATTTCTTTAAATATAATAATCATTTTCACCAAGAACTCAAATACATTTTAATTCATTTGAGTTTTTCTCACATTCTTTATAAACAACATTTTATGCGACAGAATATGTTGCAGAATTAGCTTTTTAAAAATAATGATTGTTATATTTAAAAGTGAATTAAAAAAAGAAACAGAAAAATAATTAGTTTAAAAAAAATAAAATATTTATTTTTATTACGGGCCACCATACTTATAAACGGAGGCTATTTGGTCAAGCTCTGTCAATACGAATGTGTCGTTGTTCGCCAGTCATCGTTATAAAATTTTTAATGTTTTTTTAAAAATAAAATTAGGCAAGTTTTGGTGTTGTTAAATCGAGTGAAGATCAAAGTGCCTATTACCCATAAAATGTCTTGACATTATTTTTATTTTTACTAGATTTTTATTTTTATTTGTTTACAATATCGAGTTTCCGTTTAGAATCAGATAACGCCGAACGGCCATTGTGATTTTTGTCGATTCAAGGGAAAATGTTGACTTCGTAACCGTTTAAGTCAATCTTTATTAATTAAAAGTGTTGTTTTTCTTTGCAAGACACAAATATGGGCTCTTATGTTTGTTGTGAAAGTAAAAAACAAAAACAAAAAACAATTGTAAGAATTTATTTTTTAAATTTTTAATTGATATTTTCGACAAGAAGATTTTTGTTGGATATACCAATTTGATTGATATGACTCTTTTTTAAGGAGTAATTTTCCGACCTTGATCACAGATAGGTCAAGAATCTAAGCGAGAACAAAATATACACTGTAAAAACAATTTTTGTAAAAGTTTAAAAAAAATATTTTATGATTAAGTTTAAAAAAATATTTTATGATTCTTCATCACAACTAGACGGAAAGTATGTTTAAGAACAAAATGAAAACTGGGAATAGATTTATTACCTTTTTCTAAAAGTCTAGACTATATAAAAACAATGATTATTTAATTTAAATGTTATTTAAGGAAAATAATGAAGTCTCTGTGTAGCGGGGACCAGGAAAGATAATCATGCATAAAAAAGACGTTAAAGAACAGGAATTGTTTTATGAACTATTTTTTTTTTTGGCCTAGTTACTGCAGCGGACATCCTAAAAAACATTAAAAAAATGCAATTTAAAGGCCATTTTTTAACAAATTTTGGTTTTATTTTGAAAGTTAATATCATAAAGCTAATCCGTATTAAAAGAATATTAATTTTCGTATATAAATGAAGTTTTTTTAGGCATTTTTAAAACATTGGTACGTTCACTTGTCATTCATCGGCTCATCGAACCACCATTATAGACAAAAAATGAAAACAACAAATTTAGAAATCTCTTATCAGTGCAATATTTGCCCGAGAGATGTATTTCGAAGTCACTTAGTAAATTTAAGAATTAATTAACTTGATTTTTTAAAAGTAATGTTTACTATTTGCTTAAAACTTAATGAAAATAATGTTTATTCACGCACGTTAGCATGTGGGGTCAGAGATTTTAAAAAAAAAGAAGTATAATTTCAAGCGCGCCAAAAATAAAAATTAAATAAATACGGGACACTAACAGTGCAATAATAAAAAAAATTGGTATTTATATTTAAAATACCTTTAACCTTATATAATCAAAGTTTAAGAATATAATTGTTTACTCTATATACGAGTTTATGAAACTTAGTAGAATTAATAATTTTAGTTTTTATATTACATTAGAAGTAGTCTTTTTTTTACTTAAATTATATTATTGAGTTTCATACATTGTTTTTATTTTTTTTTATTTTCTTACCTCATAAAATATCTAATTGTCATAAAATATTTAATTGTACCTAATGTGGTCTTTTTAAATTATACTGGATTTTAGAGTTATTGAATTATCATATTACTCCTCATAGAGGAAAAAGTAGTCTATCAATAATTCAGAATTATTTCCTTTTTGAACACCCATACCAAAACTAATCTAACAGTTGCTAAGATGAAAAACATTCATTTTATTTAAAAAAAGAAAAAGAAAAGGTTTTCTCAAAAATAGCATTAAACATTACATTTTTTATTTTCCCAATTTATCCTTATTTTATAAAAAAAAAACTTTTACGAATAACGATGGGATTCATTTTAAAATCGTACTGAAAAATTAGAAGTAATTAAAAAAAAAAAAAAAAAAAAAGTATATTAAGTGTAGTTATTTTCTGTTTAACCTGAAAGAAAATAATGTTTTATTAAATTATGTAAATACCTATCAAGTCACAGAAAAACAATTTTTGAGTTTTGCTGAATTATTTCTGGAAAGATTCGGAGATTTTTTACTGAAATAACATGTTCAGGGATTTCTCTTTAAACATCTGTAAAGTAATTTCACGAACACCCACCCAAATTATAAAGTACACACTATTGAAAAATGGGAGTGAAACACACACCACTACAAAATATTTACAAAAAAAAAAGTCTTCTAGCACAATAACCTATCCACTATATACTCCATTCATTACTGAATAAGTACTGGAAATTTCGTTTGAATCGGATAATTCTCTGATTTGGGGGAAATACTTTAAAACAAGGGTTATCGATTTTTTGCACATCCAGCAGTTATATATATATATATATATATATATATATATATATATATATATATATATATATATATACATATATGTATATATAAAACGATTTTGTACTTCTTACATATCTTCCAGTGCACATATGTCATTAACTTGTTATGTCTGTGAGTATATTTATTTTTTGCTAGTTCTGGACATCCTGAAGTGATATAATCGACAGTTTCATCATATTTTCCGCAGATGCTCCATTTCGGGTTAGTTCCATTCTTGATAATGTGATTGTGATAGCATCTGGTTGCGACGCTTTGGTCCGGAACTGCATCATCATCATCATCATCATCATTTTATTTTGTTGTTGTTGTTGTTGTTGTTGTTGTGGGAAAATTTCCAGCTATTAATTTGAGATTGAATATGAAGACGCAGTTAGCTAAAAACTGGTTTATCGCTTTTTATTCTATGTCACAAATATTATGAGACAGAAATAGTATTTACATATTGAGTATTGATATAATTCATTGAAATTGTTCACTTTGCGCATTTAATTATAATTTAAGAAAAAGTTACTTTTTAATTGTTTTGCTAAGAAAATGTATATATTTAAAAATAATTAAGGCATCGTATTCATTCAATTGTTTAAGCATTAACATATTTTCTTAGTCGCTAATAATGTTATTATTTATCGCTTATCACAACCTTCACTGGAATTATGTTCCCTCACTCATGTAAGGGTGGCGTAATGGTTATTGGCGTGAAAAATGGAATCGGCAGGCTGAGTTCAAATTCTGGCAACCAAGAACAACTTTGAAGTCAAAACCGCAGAGAAGGTAATAGGTAACTCTTCCACTATCTTTCCCAACAACAGTCAAAGCAATTTGCATATATTAAATAGAAAGAAAGCTGTGGAGTGTCATGATCGTTTACGCCTTAAATGGATATAAAATTTAGGCAAAAGAAAAATTCTAAAAATGAGTTTAATATACGATTTATATAAAACAAAGTTGAACAGAATATGAATTCAGGCATAGGGCCATATTAAGTTGAAACACCGGTTCCCGTATGATCACCGAAGTAACATTGAACCTAGCCAGTAACTAGATAGGTTACCGCTTGAGAATGCCAGGTGCTGTAAGCTTGGATGGGCGGCTGGTGTCATTGATAATGGCTCGGAATTGTTAATCGGAGAGCCGATTTCCAATTCCCGTTGGGTTTCTTATATTTTCTTACGAGCAAATACTCTTGGGAAAGAGCTGAATCCACCTCTTCTCTCCCAGCTATGGGTTAATTAATAAGACTTGTATCACTAAATTATTATTATCTCAAAACAAAAATTCTTACAATCTAAAAATATTTTCTGGCTTTAAATAACCTGCAAAGTGTTGATAAACCGCAAAAAATGAATCAATCTATATGAATTCCATTCGAATCTATACGATATAAATTTTGTTTTTTGACATTTTCTGTAATTTTGAAATTAGCTATTATCATTATTTTAAGAGTTTCAAGGGCAAAAAGAATTGTCTGTGGTTAGGAATTAATGCAAACGTTATTGAAAAAATAGAATATATCTAATGTAAATGCATTGCTAATGATTTCACTAAACCAAAGCATTATAAATAATTTTAATATAAAAACATTACAAACGAGAAAGAAAGAATTTGTAAGTAGGAAGAATAAAAATATTAAATATACAGGATGTCCATAAAGTCACTTTACAATTCAGAAAATATATTACAAAGGCAATTGATGAGATATTTTAATCAGATTTGTTTTATGTACTCAGTAGTTATCAAATTTCTTTAATCACATTGCATTTATGTATTTCAGATAACCCTGTTGATGAAAGAGGTACTGTTAAATGAACCCCTACAATGATTACTTCTCAAGAAAAGGCAGAATGTATGTCATGGTTTATTGAAACAAAATCGGATACGCACTCAGCGAAACTATCAAACTAAATATAGAAGAGATCTATTGTCACGTCCGTTAATTCGTGTATGGCACAAGGAATTTATGGAGACAGGGATATTGTTGGATAAAGCCGGGGGAGGAGTGGACGATCATGAACATCTGAAGAAAACATCTATCGTATAAGACAAGCATTTCAGCGTTCTCCTACAAAGTCCGTCCGTACTTCTGCCAGACAGTTACAGCTGCCACATTCGACAGTACAAAAAGTCCTACACTAGAACTTGTGTTTGTATGCTTACAAAGTGCAAAGTGCAACTCATACTTGAACCAAATGATAAACCATTGATGAGGCTATGCTACAGCGAACATGGCAAGAAATCGAATACCATCTTGATGTGCTTCGTACGACTAATGGTACCCATATAGGGGTGGATTAAATTAAAAATAACTTCAATATCTATTCCTCATTTTGTAACAATTTCCACATATTTGTCTGTTCATTTGCTTTTGTAATAATTTTTTTCAATTGTAGAGACTTTATGGATACCCTGTATAATCTAAATGGTTTTGCTACAGAAAAGCATAATATATATGAAATATTAAATATATAATGTAAATGCTTTTGCTTCAGAAAACATTATAAATTATTTTACACGGTAAAATCAAGGAAAAATAGCCGACATAATTGGTTTGATGGCTTCGTTTTCTAAGGCTTATCAACCCTTTGTAGGGTATTTGAATCCAGAAAATATTCTTAGATTGTAAGAATTTGTTGTTGCTGTTGTTGTTTTTAGATAATAATGCTTTAGTGATACATACATGGCTGGGGGGATGGGGAGA
The DNA here is from genome assembly GCA_963932145.1 of Acanthosepion lycidas. NCBI lineage: Eukaryota > Metazoa > Mollusca > Cephalopoda > Sepiida > Sepiidae > Acanthosepion > Acanthosepion lycidas. The sequence continues at coordinate 51,280,615 of OZ010600.1, read as the reverse complement.
AGTGGTGGATCTTTCCCAAGGGTATTTGTGCGTAAGTGAATATAAAGAACCTAACGGGAATTGGAACTCGGCTCTCCGATTAACAATTCTGAGCCATTATCAATTATGCCTCCAGCACATCTAAGCTTAAAGCATCTGGTATTCCCAAAGAATCACCCATCTTGCTTAACTTCTGTGATCGTACATGAACTGGTGTTTCAACATGAGGACAGAGTTGGTCGTAGTTATGTATATAAAGAGCTTACAATATACGTTGGTAGCTTTTTCACAAGTTAAAGTTAGGTGTAGAACTTTGGTCAGTTTCTTAATAAAAGAAGCGTCTAAAAGTATGTATGTACGTGTGTATATATATATATATATATATATATATATATATATATATATATATATATATATATAATTACTTCAAACGTTATTAAAGTGGATACTTGTATTTGAAATAGCGTCTCCCTTTGTAGGATGAACCACTATTTGATCTGGTGTGCTTTACTACACGGCTACAGTTTGCTTCACAGTTCATCAACGCTCTATTTTCCATTTTTAAAGAAATCACACTTCCTCATCACGTTATTTCTCCTGTAAGCTCATATCTACTCAATTTCGTATTCGAAACATAAAAAAAAAAGAATTATTTTTAATCCGACGTTTTTATCACCTCAATCATTATTATCGGGGATACTTCGATTTGAAACACGCCACATTTTTATTTTTACTTTAAATCGTGTATATTACTTCTATGGGCGTGCGTATTTGAGAAATTTTAATAAAGAAAATGTAGTTTTTGGCAAGGATCGAACCTGCGTCACTCTTTGTACGAGGAACTACCGCTCGATTTTGTGTGAACTGATAAGTTCAACAAAACTCCATTTAAAATAAAAAAACGGGGTGTTTATTTCAAATACGAATATCCACTATAATAAGGTTTGAAGCAATAAAATGTGTGTGTGTGTGTGAGTTGAGATCAAATATAGATTGGAATCCAACAAAATGATACGATGAGTAAAAGAATGAAAATTAATTATCACCCGAATCTCGCATGAACAAACTAGATTTAAGATACATATACACACGTGAATTATACATACAAACACTGGTTGACAAGATAGACGCACGTGAAGTGTGCTTGACCAATGAAAAAGAAACAACGCAATAATTAAAAATAGCAGAATTTTCTTTCTTTTTTCTCCTCCATATTTCATTGTCTGAGAAAGCTTTAATAAAAGTGAAACATGTTTAGATCTATAGACGATTCCTATTTTTTTTATTATCATTCTTTCAGATTCCAATTTGTATTTGATTCATTTGTTTTTATTGATTTTTTTTTTTTTCTATAATGTAATTATTATTTAAATTATTTTAGTTTGAGAAATTACCATATTTGCCGACCTATTGGACGTGGATATTTTTTCCAGAAATATTCACCCAAAAATTACCCTGCGTCTAATGCAGCAGTATTATGTATGAGAGGGACATGAAGACCATGAAAATCGTGGGATTCACCAGGAATCAGTGCACGTATAGAGCTTAGCTCTGAAACAAGAACTCCTCGAAGTGAACAAATATTATATCAATAAAAAATATCCCGAAAAAATTCAACCGGGAAAATAAAATTAAGAAATTTATAAAATTGTACACTATTATGCTGCTTGTTTTGCTGAAATACCAAACTTTACAGAAACATTTGCTTTGACTGGCATTTTGCTGCTTGCTTTGTGTGTGTTTTTATTATACAGCTATGAGAATTTGTTTTTCTGCGTACATGGTATGATACTTCATTTACCAACAAGTAGGATAGTCCTGTTTTTTTTTTTTTTTTTTTTTTTGTCTATTACCATATCTTCACAGACACCAGTAGATTTCTTTGCAGCTATAAATTTACTGTATGTGCAGATGTTGCCCCCTGAAAAACAACTTAGTGAGAATGTCACATAAAGGTAATTTTATAATTTTGATATTTTGGTTGCGATGTGTTTAATTTTCCCAAATTTCCCATGCCAAAATTTGGGTGCATCCAATGTATGAGTGCGTCAATCTATAGGCCGGCAAATACGGTAATTTATCTATTATATATTTTAAATAATATGTTCTCAATTTAATCATTTTCTTTTTAATTTTTATAATCATGTATGCAATATATATGTTCAATATATATATATATATATGTTCAATATATATATATATATGTTCAATATATATATATATATGCAATATATATATATTCAATATATATATATGCAATATATATATATTCAATATATATATATGCAATATATATATATGCAATATATATATATATATTCAATATATATATATGCAATATATATATATATTCAATATATATATATGCAATATATATATATATTCAATATATATATATGCAATATATATATATATATATTCAATATATATATATGCAATATATATATATATATATTCAATATATATATATATATATATATATATATTCAATATATATATATGCAATATATATATTATATGCAATATATATATATATATATATATATGCAATATATAAATATATATATATGCAATATATACAGTGTAACCCGGATATTAGAGAGATTTTCTCTGGTCCCAAATTAGAGCTTGTGTTAATGTATATATAATAGACCAAACCCGGATATAAGAGAAACCCGGATATAAGAGACTTCTTCTCATGTCCCGACAACTCTCTTATATCCGGGTTACACTGTATATATATGCAATATATATATATATATATATGCAATATATATATATGCAATATATATATATATATGCAATGAATCTATATGCAATATATATATATATATATATATATATATATATATATATATATATATATATATATATATGCAATGTATACATATATATTTGAGCAGCAAATCTGAATGTGACAGACAAGGAAATTTTTGTAAGATTTTTTGGGCCATGTTTAACCTTCGTGTCCGCATAAAACAACGGTGTGTCAAAAGGACGGTTAATCCCTTGACACCGCTATTACTGTATACACTTTTGACTCCCTCGGCAATATTTATTATACAAGCTTACACAAATACGTTAACAAAGTACAATGCGATATTTATTATTTGCCTTTTATAAAGATTTATTTACCATTTTATAAAGCAGTAAATTTGAAAGCGTATCTTTTTATTCAAAAATTTCTAAAAAAAAAAAAAAATTGCAAAATTATCAAAATATGTAAACCAACTACAAACAATGCAATATTTATTATTTACCATTAGAAAAATAACTATGAAAATATTTTTGATTTTATTCAATTTAATAAATAAATAAATAAATTAGTGTTTAATATGTTTATTGCTCATTCTCAGAAATAAAGAAAACGTATAAATCTTTTTTATACGTTTGGATTTTATTAAAATTCTAAAATTTAAAAAAAAATGTCATTGACGAAGGAGACAAAAGTGTATACAATAAAAGCGAATAAAAAGGAAATAACCGTTCTCTTAACTGTTCTTTGCGGGCACGAAGATTAAACATTGCTGGATTTTTTTTTTTTTTTTGTGACTTGACTGCCTTCTGGTAAAAGACAGGAAAATCATAGTAATCCAGAATTTTGGTGTTTAATTTATGCAAGTTTATAGAGCTCTGTTCCAGTTTCTTGCTTTCCAGCCAACTTTGATCTTCACAAATTTAAATGCAATGTTAATCGTTATCTTCTGCCTTAATAATTCTCTCCCCATAATAATGTTTTTCTTTTCTCATATTCTCTGACACTCAGTAGTTTTATTGCCTTGCTTGTGGCGAAATAATAAAAAAATGTTTATTGTTTAAAAATCAATAAACTGAAATATTGAAATAAAAATCTAAGATTTAATCAGTTATTTTTTTTAATGAAGATCCTTTCTTTGTGAATGCTACCATTTTGTACCCGCACTTTCTTTCAATCAGTTAACAAACGTGTTTTTTATCTTCAAAAAATACCAAATTGAGAATACCAAAATCGACTCCTTAACTTATTAGGTTGGTGCAAACTTATTAGGTTGGTGCAAAAATAATGTCTTTGACGTTAAAAATACGTAAAAAAAAAACGACATTATTTTTACACCAACCTAATAACAACTGAATAAATATAAAGAAATTAAATTATTTATTTGAACGTTTACATTAAAATACAATATGTTAAACTAAATGCGTGTCTTTACACGAAGTATTCGTGTGTACCAAATACAAGATGAAATTATTTCCTTCTATTTTCCCATCGGCGCTGTTCATATTCTTCTAATAATTTTCTCTACGGCACGATTATTTTGTTTCCTGTCTATTAGACTTATATAAAAATTCCTGATTGAACGCTTATTTGAACTGGCATGACTATTCCAGGTGGCACCTTTATTTGGTCCAAAAGAGTAAAAACTAACTCACCCAGTAGCCAGTCCAAGGTTCAAGCTTCTAAAAACAAAATAGCAGATATTTTTTAAATTTTTATCTGTCGATTTAATTAAGGTTAATATTTGATCTTTCGTGTATCAATAGGCGCTGAAAACTAATTTAAATTGTATATAAAAGGGAAGAAAATACATTTTAAACTCCACCACTTATGTTACAATCTTCTGATGTTTTATGCTCCGTTCTGCCGTTATCATTTTCTTTATATTTTATTCCGTTTATTTATAGATCAGATTGCATAAAAATAGTTAATAATGTGAATTCTAAAAGCAACTTAAACTGGTCAACTCTGAACTTCGAGTAACTCTGAAAACACAGCCACTCCACCGAACCCCCCCCCAAAAAAAAACCAGCAAAACAAATTAACAAGCCTGTGAGGGTTTTTATTTTACAAAGACGAAAGCATTTTAGAATAACTGCTTATTTGCAGTAATTTATCTACATTTTTGTTATATATATTCTTCAAAGCTTCAGTATTAGCTTTTTATCTATAAACTCGGAATCAGATGCTATGTAACATAACACACCTTATCCTTAAAAAGTTGT
>OZ010600.1:50938156-51273156 GCA_963932145.1 Acanthosepion lycidas | reverse complement strand
AAAAGCAACAAATCAACTGTCAATGATAGTTTGAAATGATAATACTTTAAAGAATATCTTTAATCATAATTATTACCAGCATAATACCCGTAAAAAATGACGGAATTATTTACGGCCCTTCTACCTCAGAACAAATGCAATGGAAATATTAATAAAAAAATACGGAGGGAAGCTACGTCACGTCGGTGAGAAAGTGACTGAAATTGAGATGCCAGGTAAGGATTGCTTACATTACAGACAGTTCTTTGAATTTTGTCAAGAATCTTGAGATATATAGTAGGAGAATCAGACCAGATATGGCAACAGTAATCCATGCACTGACAAATGATAGATTTATAAATGTAGAAGAGGGATTCGGACAAGAAGAATTGTCTGGGATCACAAAATGAAGCAACTTCCCTAACAATTCAATATAATCACTGCATATTGTTGTTTCTGTTGTTGTTATTGTTGTTTGAACTCGTTAATGTTTTATACCAATGGTAAATAAGAGTTTTTACTAGAGGTGAAATGACAGCAAATTTCTTCAGGATTATATTAGGTTAGGGCAAAAATAATATCGTTTCTTAACGTTAAAAAATACGTCAAAAAACGATATTATTTTTGCATCGACCTAATATCTGCTGTTACTAATCTATCATTTGGACAGTTTCATTTCTTCTCGAAGTTTCTCGTTCTTCCAACCTTTTTACAGAGCTCTTCCTAACTGTCCAAAGTACACCAATAATGATGAGTATCACTATCAGAGTCTACTCTCTAATTATTATTCTTGTGTTATCTATATTTATGATTGTTGATGGCGATGTCATAATTTTTGCCCTCGTTGAGTTTTGATACCTGTAATATTCTGGTGGTCAACTCTAGAGATTAAATAACAGCAATTCCTCACAGTTATTCAGGATTTTCCCCGGTATTCTAGGTGATTGTGATAATACAGTCATCTGGATGGTTCTTCATTTTATTCCAATTTTTTTTCAGCCTAATTGCAAGGCTCTTCAAGAGTCTTCCAAGCATTACAATAATGATGCGTAAAATTGGCTTTTTCATATTCAACTAACAAGAAATATTGTTCTAACTTTTCACCCGTCATCTTATCTTATGATCAACTGGAATAACGACATCCGTTCTTTCTTCTATGTACCGTGGTCCTTCAGAACATTGGAGATAATGGTTCTCTAGTAATCTTTGTAGCACTTTGTACTGTTTGTCTTTTGTTTTTGTTTCCCTCCCACCAACACCACGCCATCTATTAACACAAGCTGATTTAGTAAGTAACCCGACGCCTCCCCTGTCTCTTTTGCCTTCAATATATCCAAACCCTCCTTTCTTATTATGGCTTACCTCCACATCATGTTGAAACATTGGTTCCCGGACGATCACCGAAGTTAAGCAATGTCAAGCCTGGTCAGTACATAGATAGGTAACCGCTTGGAAATATCAACTGCTGAATGCGCAGGTGGTGTAATGGATAATGGCTCGGAATTGTTAATCGGGTTTCCGAGTTCCAATATTCGTCGGGGTCGTTATAGTCACTTACGCGCATGTCGGAGCCATACGTTTCCTTTGGCAAAGGTGTGGATACAACTCATCTCCTTCCAGCAATGGATTAATTATATCATTAATCCATTATTATTTGAAAAAATTCTCCCATTCTAAAAATATTGTCTAGCTTTAAATAACCTGCAAAGGGTTAATAAGACGAATGAATCAATCAACCAATTTCTTATTATGTGTCTAAGAGATTTTAGCCGTCTCTTTCCAATTCTGAGCGTCTTTTTTCCCTATTTTCCTTAAGACTTCTTTGTGCCCTGGCTAAGACGATAAACTACATCCAACAGCAAGTCCTTTGATCAGGTTTTGGGGAGTGTGAGACCACCTCTTAATTGCTGGTGTTCCCAGATCCATCCTGACCCGGGGTGGTAGCACCTGTTAGGGTCCCAGCGATGGGCAAATAGTTAACCCCCAAATTAGGATCAAAACACTATGAAAGTGAAAAAATACATTTTAATACCAGAAATACTTTGTAAAAATTTATTACCAGCAATAAATTCTTGAAGAAAAACTATTACCAGCAATACATTATTGAAAAAAAAGATATTACGAGCAATAAAAATCTTGTCGGCATTAAATAACTCATTGAAGTTGATAGGCTGTATACCAAACCAAACCAAACCAAACCAAACCAAACCAAACCAAACCAAACCTTAAGACTTCTTCGTTGTTTCCATTCATGGTATTCTCGGTATCCTTCTACAGAATCACATCTCTGTTGCCTTCAGTTTTCTCATTTGTGAGGAAATTTTCCAACATTCACTGTCATATAGGAAGGTTGATATTAGATAGCGTTCAACTCTCTTTCCTTTGTTTTTAATGAAAGTTTCCTGTTATTTGACAAATTTTGTTATTCTCATTATTATTAAGTGAAAGAGAAATGTGGCAACAAATTAACACTATAGGAAGCCCAAATACCTATCATGACACCCAGTCTGGTATAGGTATATCAGATACATAAGCTATAGCCAAATGCGCGCTATGTAGTGATAGGTTTTGATAAAAGCAGTCTATAACCTTGCAGCTAGGACCCAGCTAAACCCGGTTTCCAGTTGAAGGTGTTCCCAAGTATCTAGAGTCGCCTTGGCTGATTCATTCTTCAAACTTAAAAAAAATAACTTTAACACCTGATCATAATGATCTCCCATAACTCCCGCTCATGAACAAAGATATACAGCGTGTCAGCCCCTAGGGGACATGCCAAACCGGTTATGGTCATGCAACTGACAAGTTAATCTGTGGGGATATTTACTGCAGCCCATCTTAATTCACATCTTAAATGTGCATGTCAATTAAAACCTGATCAGAAGCGCTGAGAAGCGAGTCTCGTGTAGCATCAGGGCATAAACCACCATCATCATCGTCATCATAATCATCATTTTTATCTCTATTTTCCTGGTTTCACTTCAGTCAGCTAAGAGCCATACGCGATACACGCTTGGGCGATCATGTCTCTTTCGATTCATGACTGACTAAGCAGAAGATTTTCCCGCCCTTGGTTGCCGTCTCTTTCTACGGTACCGTGATTGCCAAACAATGCTGTAGGACCAAGTCTGTCCTTCTGTTCAACATATACCGGGAGCGGGAATACTTTCATACGTTTCATAGTTTCCCCTTAGGGTATTTACGCGCAAGTGAATGCAACAAACTCAATTGGAATTAGAACTCGGTTCTCCGATTTCTCATTCCGAGTCATGAACCATCACAACCAGATTTACTGTTTGATAAAATATTTTATTAAGTATTTTCCCCCTAAAACATGAGGTTAAAGAAGCTTTTACCTTAGAATGTGTTATGGGGTCCTCCCCTTTTTCATATAAATGGACTCGACCAAAGTGTTACTGGGACTGCTGCCGTTAAATACCCTGAGTCAGTCAGAATATACGGAGACAGATAGGGAGATTGATAGAGATTGAGAGAGTGAGCAGAGATTGTGATTGAGTTGGAGGTAGAGTAATAGTGTGAGGTAACCGCTTGTAGAAGTCGGTTAGAAGCACGTAGACTCTAAGGAAGTCCTACTTCGAGACTGTATATATAATATATTATTATTACGACTAACCGCGTTCCTGGATTTACTAACAATATACCCATTGTATTATTGTGTAAATACATTTAATTTCTTATATTTATTTCTTGCGTTTGTCATTCATTGGAGACCGAATTTCATCTCGGAATCCACAACAGAATGGTATTGGGTATATTGCATTGAGAGAGTTTCTCTGAGTATGTGAGAACTACGCATGCGTACACACTTTTATTTCCCAGATAATGATGGGTTTCTTAGGATTCTCTTAATGTATGCATCAGTATTTTTAATCATTCCTAATGTTCATATTATTACTGGAATCGCGGTGGTGTTTAAATGCCCAATTCTTGTAATTTCTATTTTCAGGGCTTTATTTTGCAAGTTTGTCAATGACTCGAGTAGCGAGCATAGTACTGAGAAATTTGAAAAAGACATTTTGAATATGTAAAAAACGATGAAACATGAAATAAACACTCTATTCTAATTAAATATAAACTATTTTTTTTACTTCACTCTTTGATTGGATGCCCTCCCGATATGGATACCGGGCCTTAACGCCCTCTTCCTCCTCTCCACACTACTGGTTGTATGTATGGTAAAGTTCTAGAGCACTGTGGCATTTTCTATCCCTGGCGAGGGTTTGTGTTCATACCATTTTACTTATAATGTTGTCATATTTTCTAATGCAAGTATTTCTCAACCTTACCATGTCAATATTTCAATTCATTTAAATTCATTAGATATTAAATGGTCACTATTTTTCTCGGCATTTGTACAAAATATTAGCAACAACAACAACAACAACAATAATAATAATAATTATTATTATTATTATTATTATTATTATTATTATTATTATCTTTGATTTCTGGCGTTTACACATATCTTTCCCGGTCCCGCCCAAAAATAAGGTTAGAAATTACATCATGACACTTTCCACTGACAAAAAAAAAATTACATAGATAAAGCCCTTCGTAAAGTGTGGGCTGTACTTGTCAGAACAATTTTTTGTATCTCTTTGAGGCATAGACTTCCAGGAATCCCTTCAATTAGTCTACCGGAATCTTTTCCAACCAATCCTAGGGCTCCAACTACAACAGGGATTGTTGATGTTCCCATATGCCACATTTTTGAGATTTCTATTTCAAGATCCTTGTATTTTGACAGCTTTTTGAATATCTTCAAAGATACATTGCAGTCAGCATGGACTGCCATATCAATAAGGAGGCACTTATTATTATTATTATTATTAAAAATCTTTTTATCACCTGCATTTGTTTAATAATCATATGCCGGGTCATAACCTTTGATTCTCGGGTAAGCGAAGGATGCGATTCCTTTGTTGTTTCTGCTTAATAAAAAAAAAAAAAAATGACAGCGACTAACAAAAAATTTTAAATGGACAACAATGCTGATATCTAAATATAGGATTGCCAACAACTGCCATATTATTAACGATCTCATACCAAATGACACAAATATAATAAACAAATGAATTGAGAATATTACAAACTACTCTGATCTGAAAGTTGAGATGGTAAGATTGTTCGGAATGCGGGAAGGGAATGTCAAGGTAATTCCAGTGGTGAGTGGCACATTGGGATTAATCCCATTAAAACTGTATGACTTCCTTGACCAGCTGGGGATGCCATACCAACGTGGAGTCATCGGCTCTTTTGGGTAATGCGCATATTTTGAGGAGAGTGTTGTCTGTCTGAGCTCAATGTTGTGACTTGACATGACACCCGGTTGATAAGGCTGTACCAGGCATATTATTATTATTATTATTATTATTATTGTTATTGTTATTATTATTATTATTGTTATTATTATTATTATTATTATTATTATTATTGTTATTATTATTATTATTGTTATTGTTGTTGTTGTAGTAGTAGTAGTAGTAGTAGTAGTAGTAGTAGTAGTAGAAGAAGAAGAAAATCTTTTTCACTTGCATTTGTTTAATAATCATATGCCGGGTCATAACCAATGACCCTGGGGTAAGCGAAGGATGTGATTTTTTTTGTTGTTTTCACTTATAATATTTTTAGCTTCAATTCTTAAAAGAATCGCAGTTTAGTCTTCTGGATCATCCAGCCCTATCTGGCAATCTCTTTAAAATCTTCAATTAATTCAAAAAGCTGTTAAGCCAGTTGATTCTAATTGCAACCCTTACATTTAGTGGCTATTAACAAAAGAAAAAAAATTAAACAAATACTTCACAGTATAGAACTTTTTTGTTGATTTGTTGTTGAGTTCCTTTATTTATCAGGCCCAAAGCTTCAATCACATCAGGGACAGTTATAGTTTTTAAGTAATACATTTTTCTATTTCCATCTCTAGTCTTTTGTATTTGCTTAGTTTTTCAAAAAACTTTGTAGAGATGTTTTTGCTTCTTGGTACGCTCATGTCAATCAGTGTGCAAACTTTTTCTTTTCTGTCTTTGATAATATTGTCTCGGCGATTTGCTTGTATTGTTCAATCTGAGTTGATAGAAAAATCCCAGAGAATGGTAACATCTGTTCCCTCAACTACAGATTCAGGATGATGTCCACATTTTGCAGCTGATGTCCACATTTTGCACCAATAGTGATGAGAGATCTTCGTCATGATAGAATTTGGGTGCGAGTATTGAGCATCCTCAGATAAGATCAATAATTTCAATATATTGATCACATAACCTACAGTTTGGGTCTATAATAATAATAATAATAATAATAATTATTATTATTATAATACGTTCTGTTCTATACAATCTCTTATGGGATCATGCAAGATAGTAAAATATATTCATTCTTTTTGTAGACATTATGATATTAATGATACTTAATATGTACAGTGTTTATATTTTCGTTACACTGATGATACTCTTCAATGTAACGAAAATATAAACACTGTACATGCAAATCAAAGCTGAGGGCACCATCGATCTGCCGTGTCATGTGTTTGGGATCTATCAAAACGCAATCTTATAAAAAATATACTTGTGGTCGTCCATGACTCAAGACAGATTAAATTCTTTGGCTATTCTGCCAATAGAAAATGATCTTGTAAATAGCAATTTTATAAAAAAAAAAAAATCTCTTGTAAGGCGGGGCTACCAGCAGTGAGGGCTCTAGGATTACTGACACATTGAGCAAATTGAACTTCAGCACCCTTACAAGTATAATTTTTTTTTAATTTTCACAGAGAGAAAAACTGAAAATGTACAATAACGTGTTTATTACAACTTAATACAAGCTAAAAACAATCATTAAAACATTTTTCTAACCTTTAGATCTGCAAATCTTTTCATGGCACTTTTTACACCTACCTTTTTTACAAGATCATTTTCTATTGACAGAATAGCCAAATAATTTAATCTGTCTTGAGTCATGGACGACCACAAGTATATTTTTATAAGCTTGCGTTTTGACAGATTCCAAACACATGATACGGAGGCATGATGGTACCCTCGGTCTTGATGGTGCCCTCAGCCTTGATGGTGCCCCGGATGGCGGCTCGAGTTGCCAATACCTTGAGCCAGCCCTAGCTACCAGAGATCTTGTTAATGAGTTTGCCTGTACCAGTGTTCCAATTATTATAGGTATAACAGTAGTTATTTTTTTCAATTCCAATATTCTAATATTATTCCTTATATATTTTAAAAGATATATTTTTATCTGAGGGAACTGCGATATCTATGCGAATGTTTGGTCTGAATGGTATGAATGGTAAAGTCCCAAAGTATAGTAACTTCGCGGCTTTCTATTAGTGGTTGAGCGTGATATTCATAACATTTATCAGCATGTGGTGTACTGTAAAACAAACATATTGTTGGGGACGTGCAGAATTTATTAATTATGCTTGAAAGAATCAAAAGGAATTTGTGTAGGTTGCGTGACTTTCTGCATCCACAACAAATAAATAAACGAAATTTAAAATACGATTAAGACATATTCAATTAGAAAATAATAAAACATTTATATACAATTCAAAACAATATACAAGCAGGATAATTGGTATATGTTATGTTGGCAAAAATGTGTATGATGTTTTAGGTTTCAGAATGTCTCTCTTTGTAATCGTTCGTTCATTTGCAGTCCGTTTTAGATTTGTGTTAGTATTAGAATTGTCAATATTAAATGTCTTTTTAGAAGGAGTTCTTAAGGTGTGATCTACCTTTAACTGTAATGTTTTAAAGGTCGTTTGCACATGGATGTTTACTTAATAGGTAGTGAATATAATTCACTTTGGATAAGCAATGTTCGAGAATCGATGTTCACAGAGTTGGTTGATTTTAAATTGTGAGTGAGTCAGCGTTGATGTACCTTTGCGCGGTAAAATCGTGATTTCGAGTGACGTGGAGTATGTTGACAATTTCTCTGTGGGAGTTCGTTACTGACTGCTTGGGTCAGTCGACGTTTTCTTTTATAAGTTCTGAAAGTTCGAAATCGGCTCACGGAGTTTTGGCGCAATTTCGCTTTTGTACGTGAACTTTCAGATTATCGTGTCAATAACCAATGAGATTGGTTGATTCGCCTAGTACGATTTTTACTGGTTGAAGTTTTTCGTACGTAGGCGTAACATATAGACTGTTCAGTTGCTAGGGGTGATAGGTAAGAAAAAGACGAGTCTACAATATCTTCCAATGAATATACTGCCCAATCACAATATGTCACTCTTTCGATTCTATACATGCTAGGATTGGACAAGATACAAAATGATCAATTGTCTCAACATTCTGTTCACATGCTCTATATTCTGATTCTTTACCATTCTTTATTGTTTGCCTGGTAATTCTTGGTAAATAGACTCTTGTTCTGTGCTTCCATTATAAATGCCTCTGTCTCTACTTTTATCCCTGCACTCTTCAGCCACTGTTAACTTTTGTGTTTATCATTATCCGCATCGTTACTTCCAATTGCATATTAGTCATGTAAAGGTTTTTGCTCCCAGGTGTTTTTTTTTAATTGTCTAACTCTTTTGTCTTAGTATCCCTGTGAATAATTTTAGCTGCATTTTTTGGTAGAGTATTTTTATTTATTTCCTTGACATTGAAGCTGAATTACTTTAGGAATTTGTTGTCCTCTTTATAAATGTGTTTCTTTTTTTTTTTTTTTCATTTCTCATGAAATTTGTAGCATCCAATCAGATATGGTTTCTAAATTTTTAGGCAAACTGTGGTTGTTTATATGTTTTAAAGGTAAACTTAAATTGAATTAAACTTTTACCACCATAATAGGAGTAGATGGATGAGCCTATTGTACGGTTCACACTCCGCCCCGGTCTTTTGAACAGGAGTAGCTTTGTTTCTTGTTTAGGATGGGGGTTTTTTGGCGCCTTCTAAAGTTTACTTCAACTCTATACTTCTAAAGTCTTCGCCAAAACTATGAAATTTTATTTACTGTATTTTTTCCTCAATAGTAGATAAATATCTTCACCTATCGTCTGGTTCACACTTCTTCTCGGTCTTTTGAACAGGAGTAGAGTTTTATACTTTGTTTCCTGCTTAGGATTGGGCTTCCGGTTCCTTCTAAAAAAAATTTTCATTCTTTTTCACTCCCAGTAGCTCCGTACGTCTTAGCGACATTAACCCCTTATTTGGGGTGAATTGATTTAAAAAATACGTCTGGCAATATAAAGACGGTCATCATCTGCCTTAGGAGGCTACCTGTTATATCAAGTCAGCAATTTTCTTAATTTGGAATTAATTTTCTTTATTTAAATTATATTCCATTTGATAATGTTAAAATTATAAGTTAGAATTGGTATAACTAACGAATTATTATTGTTGTTGTTGTTGTTTTGTCGATAAAAACTTACAGTGTAAGTTTTTGAATTCACGAGATACATTAAGTTATCTGTCAAGTCACAACATTGAGCTCAGACAGACAACACTCTCCTCAAAATATGCGCAGTACCCAAAAGAGCCGATGACTGCACGTTGGTATGGCATCCCCAGCTGGTCAAGGAAGTCATACAGTTTTAATGGGATTAATCCCAATGTGCCACTCACCACTGGAATTACCTTGACATTCCCTTCTCGCATTCCGAACAATCTTACCATCTCAACTTTCAGATCAGAGTAGTTTGTAATATTCTCAATTCATTTGTTTATTATATTTGTGTCATTTGGTATGAGATCGTTAATAATATGGCAGTTGTTGGCGCCTTTATCAAGTACAATGATATCCGAACGGCAAGGGTGTATCACTGTCTGAAAATCATCGTCTCAGAATATTGTGAACTTTCCATCTTCAATTGTTCTGCAAGGCACATACTCGTAACATTTTTTTTTTTTTGCAACTTGGTACATACTTTCGACACAATAACCAAAATATTTAAAGGCGTACCTTATCATGGCGCCTCCTATATCCTTTTTGAGCTAGGAATTTGCAACCACTGATCATCGTTATTATTATTATTTACTTTGATTTCTGTTGTATACACATTTCCTTCCAGGTCCCAACCAGAAACCTAAGGTCAGAAATGGTTTTATGACATCTTCCACTGGTAATTTTTAGTAAAAAAAATAAAAATGAAAGTAAAAACACATTTTACATAGATAAATCTCTTAATAGTATGTCAGCTGTACTTGTGAGTACAATTTTTTGTATTTCTTTAAAGCATGGGCTACCAGGAATCCCTTTAATGAGTCTCTAGGAACCTTTTCCAATCAAACCGAGGGCTCCAACTACAACTGGAATTGTTGATGTCCTCATGTGCCACATTTTTAGAATTCAACTTCAAGATCCTTGTATTTTGATATTTTTTGAAGATCTTCAAAGATACATTACAGTCTGTGTGTAAATCCATAAAATTGTTATTATTATTATTATTAGTTTATTTCCTTTGATTTCTGGTGTATACTCATTTATTTCCGTATCACAACCATAAACCTGAGGTCAGAAATGGCATCATAACATTTTCCACTCACCCTTTTTGGAAGAAAAAAAACAACAAAAAAAACAAAAAAAAAAACCTCCAAGATCACACACATTATACATAGATAGAACCCTTTGTAAGATGTGATATGTACTTGTGAGTATCATTTTCTGTATTTCTTTAAGGCATGGGCTACCAGGAATCCCTTCAATGAGTCTATTGGGATCTTTTTCAATCAATCCGAGGGCTCCAACTACAACTGGAGTTGTTGATGTTCTTATGTGCCACATTTTTGAGATTTCGATTTCAAAGCCCTTGTACTTTGATAGTTATTTTGAAGATCTTCAATGGTACGTTACAGTCTGCAGGAACTGCCATGTCAATAAAAAAGCATATTCTGTTTTATTTGGTCTATGATCGCGATGTCTGGGCAATTAGCTTTGATTGTTCTGTCTGTGTGTATTTTAAAGTCCCATAAAACTGTTACAGGTCCTATGTCTGTAACCTGGTTTGGGTGGTGTTCAATAATTATTATTATTATTAATAATAATAATAATAATAATAATAATCCTTCTATTTACTACTTGATAGTGCTCCTTTCTGTACGTTTCTTGATTGTATCTCGGGTCCCAATTATTATTGGTTTAATACTGTTATATCTATAATGCGCCACATTTTTTAAAAAATTCCATTCCAAGATCTTTCAAGTTACTGATTTTGATTATTTAATATATATATATACGAGAAGGCAACATTTTGTTTGCAGTTTTTAATTGCTATGTCTCGGTTTTTATGTCTTTTGTATGACCTTCTATAACTTCTTCACGGTGATGTTCATACCATTTTTCAGCATGTATTAGGTTGGTGCAAAAATAATGTCGTTTTTCTTTTGAAGTTGAATGTCAAAAAACGACATTATCTTTGCACCAACCTAATATATAAGACAGATATTCAAATGAATATGACACTTCGGTGTCAGGAATGGACAGCCAGATTTCGATTTCTGTTATGGTCACACTACCTACCACGTCTGCTGGAAGACTTAAGGTGTGTTGTTATGGCTACATATCATCATTTGTTTTTCTATCTCCTATAACGTCATTAGCTTTACATGGACAAAGTTCTTCTTAGTGTGTGGGTTGTACTTATCAAGACAATTTTTTTTATTTTCTCTTAAGCTGGGATTTCCAGGGATTTTTTTCAGTATGTTGTTGTCTTCCTTTTTTTGTCATTCCAAGTGCACCTACTATGACTGGCACTATTCTTATTTTCACTTTCCACAATTATTATTATTATTATTATTATTATCTATATTTTAACGCTCGAGGAATAACAGTGAAGCAAAACTGTAGCAATTTAGTTTTGTATTTTAAGAAATAAAATTGAAAAGAAGAATCATCGAAAATCAAGGGAAATGTGAATAATCATAAAAACCCTGTTGATTACAGTATTTACATTAGTCGGACTATTGTCCTCATCTTTGTCGCCATATTTGTCACAACGTTTCGGCCGTTGTACGCTCCGGCCTTCTTCAGGTGGTTGGAATGATGAGGACAATAGTCCGACTAATGTAAATACTGTACATAATATCTCATCTCAGAAATATAGACAGACCCTGTTGATTAATATTTTATTTTATTTTTTAAATAAATGTTCATCTAGTACAAAGCCTAAGAGACACTCAAGATAGAAGTTTACTGAATGAAGTTTTTTGTATAGACGTAAGAGGAGGAAGTGATTGCAGATTATGTGGCTATGTACGATATATAATGGTTTTACCATAGAGTTGAAGGAGTTAAGGTTTTAGTGATCGGAGAAGCATCTTTGTTCTATACCCAATTTTTGTAAATAAAATAAAATTTAGGATTTTTGTGGCGAAACTCCACCTTTATAATGTTGATCGTTCGAATGACAACAAAAACGTACGTTGTGCAAAAGAAAAAAAAATTAAAATTAAATTACATTTGTCTTTGATTTTGCTTCAAATTCAAAAGAATCCCAGTTTAGTTTTCAGGATCGTCCATCCCTATCTGACAATCTCTTTAAAACCATCGGTTTATTCAAAAAAACATTAAGATGGTTGGTTCAAATTCCAACCTTTAAACTAAACATCAAGTAATGCCAAAGGAATGTCATCATTTTCTCTGTAATGTATTTTACAGCGGTTCAATCGTGAAATAAAATTAGTTATTCGTTCAACATTCATACATTTGTTTTTATACTCAAACGTTTTACTTAATGCAATTATTTTCTCATTGTATTCGTTTTTTTAAAGGTTTTTTTTTTCTTTTTTTTTTTGTTGCAAACAGATTTAAAGTAAATTTTACAGTAACTTTGCCCCACAGCATCACATTATTTTTATCACAGACAAGTTCATTCAACATTTATTAATTATTCTATGACCAAATAAAAGCATTTCATGGCTCAACGCTAATTTTCTAAATAATTTTCATACTGGACCAAAACTCTGCCCACTGAGCCTAGTGTAAAATAAACATGCATTTAAAAATGTCAGCTACTAAACAGAAACTTTGCTATTTTTAAACTACACGTTTTTTGTTTTTTTTTATAAACAACTGTACTAAAATTTTAAGAAATCTTAAGTAACTATACTACTGTCATTAATGCTTAAGTAACGAAAAAAAAAAAAGAAGTAAACGAAGAAAAAAGAAAATAAAACTAAAATTAAAGTTATCAAATACAGTAATCAAGAATTCTATCTGTTCTACTAGTTTAGTTATATTGAAATGAAATATTGTACGTTTCTATTTATTAGACGTAAGTATACAAAAAAAAAAAAATATCTATTTAAGAAAGTATCTACAAGAAATAATTAAAAAAGAGCGTCTTTTGCAGTGAAAAAAAAAAAAACATTGATTTGAAAATTCTTGCAAAAATCAAATAATTGTTAGATTTTAACAAAAGTTCCAGGACTGATTCAGAAATGAAATTATTTTTGAAAAGTTTCCTTTTTTAGAAAAACTTTGTAAAAAAATTTTTTAATTCCCCACACTCATTTAATTTTATAGGAAATTTCAAGTAATTATTTTTGTATCAATTAATGTTTATATTTGTTATAAGGACAAGTCCTTGGAGAATTTTAAATCATCTTTTAAGCAGGATCCCCAGTTACAGATAATTTACTATGAATCGTAAAATAAGAAAAATGCAATAAAGCTAAAACATTGTTTAATTAGAAAAGCTTTTAAATGACCAAAATATATTATAGACACTATTGTCTTAAGAAGAAAAAATTTTTTTTCGATGAATAATGAAATTTTACAAGAATTGTTTTCCTTCTTTTTACATTCTAATTATAATAATTTAATATAAAATTATAAATAATTAAAAATTTTATATTAATTTGTAGTGGTTAGGAGATATTGTTACTAAGTAAAAACTATATTTTATAATAAACAAGGGTCTTTGAACAAAGCATCTAAATTAAATATTAGAATGCTTAAAATATTTAAAATTTTTAAGATCACTGGGTTATTAAATATATAATTACATATATATATATATATATATATATATATATATATATATATATATATATATATATATCATTGTGTATTTGGACAGCAATCCCTTTTTTATGCAAGTTTTGTTGAAAACGACTGACAAGGTGTGTTGGTTGAGTTTTTTTGATATAATTTCTCATTTTTTTGTATATATTTTTTTTCTTTTCAGGACATAAATTATATCGAAAAATTGTCCGAATGTTTTCCAAGAGCTTTCGGCTATACTTTTAGCCATTATCAAGGATGAATTTTACTTTTAACTGAATATATGCATTATATATATATATATATATATATATATATATATATATATATATATATATATTTATATATATATATATTTATATTTATATATATATATATATATATATATATATATATTTATGTATATATAAATATATATGGAGTTATAGATTGCGTTCCTGACCAATACAAATTTGGAAATAATTATATTGGATATACTACAATATGTTTAACAAGAAGATTTGCGTTGCACCTCTTTACCCAGTAACCTTAAAAAATTAAAATTTAAATATTATATATATATATATATGTAAGTATAGGATTGGTGTATACGGAATAAATTCCAATAACCAACAAATACTATTCTTAAAAGAGTACTCAATACAGAGTAGATCAAATATAATCATTTATTCGAAATTTATAACATAAATATTTTATAAAATCACTACAAAAATTGCCATTTTGTTTCAACACTTCTGGTGTCTGCTCAAGTGATGTTGAATATTTTACATTCAACATCATCACTTGACAAGACACCAGAAGTGTTGGAACAAAATGGCAATTTTTGTAGTGATTTTATAACATTTTTATGTTATGATTTTCGAATAAATGATTATATATATATATATATATATATATATATATATATATATATATATTTATATATATATATATATATATATATATATATATATATATATATATATATATATATATATATATATATATATATATATATATATATAAATATATATATATATAATATATATATATATATATATATATATATATATATATATATATATATATAACGCTTTATTCGTCAGCTAATTTTTTTTGTATTATGCACTTTCTAAGATATCAGGCTGTAAATAAATCACTCAACCTGTCGAAAACACCCCTCCGCCTTAAAAAATGTTTTCCTGTGATATCTTAAATTAAAAGTAAGTAATACAGTTTCAATTCAGATTAATTAAAATTTAAATCACCTAAATAACGTTCAGAAAAATATATTTTATTTTTTAAAGATTTTTTTTATAAAGAGAATTATAGTTTAAGATCTATCAACGTAGAGTAATTTATTTTACACTGATAAGGAGAGAAAAAATATTCCAATCAGTTTAAATTTATTTCGAAATACAGCAATGTTTCATTGGAATATTAAATTTCTGTTAGATTGAAAATTAAAAATGATATTAATTAAAGCTTCAAGAAGATTTTTTATTTTTTTTAAATTCATTATAAAGTTAGGTTTCCCTTTATTTATTTATTAAAGTACCTATATGCAAGCAACTATGGTATTAATTAGCCTATCTTAAGTTAGTTACTCATTAAGGAAAAAAATATCGTACCTAAATTTAAGATTACTATTATTAAATAACTTATTTAAATTTTAATGATCTGGTGACTAAAAGAAAATGTTTTTAAAGTTTTAAAATGAAGGAAAAGTTATCCGTATTTTGTTTTTTTTTTCATCCATTTTAAATGATTTATTTACTAATAAATCTACAATTTGAGTAAATTATAATTAAAATGAATTTAAATAACAATTTTCTTTTTTTCATAAGGACGCCCGTTGTCTACTTCACAAAAAAAGTGAACTGTATTATTATTAATTATTAGTTCATCCAAGTTTTCATATATTTTTTAAATCATAATGGAATTTTTTTTTTTTAACCTGAGTTCATATTTTTATGAGAAAATAAAGCCAAACGTGACCAGTGGGCCGCACAGAATTCACTCATTTGTTCGTTCGTTCATCGAAGCGGTCGAAATCTACAAATATTCAGTACATTGTCCAGTCCATTTCTCCCTTCGCCAACCCTTCTTGTTTCCTTTCTTCTATTATGGCTCATCCATATCCGGCGTCACCCCTACCACCATTACCATCCCCATAGTTATCACTCCCAGTATCATCATCAGCAGCAGCATCTTCGTCGATGTCATCTTTAGGTGCAACTCTTTCAGTCTTCTTAATTCACTCCATTTTATATTGCGTACATCACCACCACTACTACCAACAGACTTGTCATCTTCTTCGTTAACCATTCCCTGTCCCATTGCGTTGTTTGCCGGCCACAGCCCGGAATCAGAGAGAATTGATGTGTGTCTGGGTGGAGTCTGATTATTTAATATGAAATGTTACGAAGACTATCGTAGCAGTGACGTCGAAGAAGAAAGGGAGGGAGAGGAAAAAGAGGAGGGGAATACGTGACGTCCCCTGGCAGGCTGAAACTACTACTCTCCTCTCCCTAACATTACTCCTTAAAACAGCTTCTCGTCTTTCTATCTATCGCTTTTTCTCTCTTTACTACACTCTCTTTCTTTCTTTCTCTCTCTCTCACTCTCTCTTTCTTTCTCCCTCTCTTTACTGCTCACTCTCTCTTTCTTTCTCTCTCTCTTTCTTTCTCTCTCTCTTTACTATTTCTTTTCTCTCTCTCTTTACTATTTCTTTTCTCTCTCTCTCTTTACTATTTCTTTTCTCTCTCTCTCTTTACTATTTCTTTTCTCTCTCTCTTTGCTACCAATTCTCTTCATCGACAGTTATGACTCATGTCTTGAGAAAGTGGTCGCTTCCATTCTTAAAGCATTCTAATATTTCTTTTGTAATGTTCTCTTCAGTTGAACTGATTCGATATATCTTGGCTACCAACCAATACGAAAAAAAAAAAAAATTAATGAATAAATAGAAATTTTAATTTAAAAAAAAAGTTTCTTGGATACAAATACAAACTTTTTATTAAGTAGACCAATAATTTACGTGTTGTAACATGTTTTTTTAGAATAAAAACCAACACAAAATAAAATATAAAATGAAACAGAAAACTATAATACCCTACACAAAATTAATAAAATCTGACAAAATGTGTTAACGTTTCATTATTGCTGTGATCACTCATGAATAGCAACTTATTATTTATATTGCGTTATATTCACAGTATTGTAAAAACATAAATTTGATTCCTTAAAAAAAAAACTTTTTCCTGTCAGACGCAGAAGGTAGTTCATCAAAGATAGATTATCTGTAAACAAAAAAAAAGAAAAAAGTATCCTTACTAAAAAATATACATATTGTTTTAAAGATTGATTTTGCTGAAACAAATTCTTTTTCTTCAAAACAACGATAATCGATCTTGTTAGGAACAACAACAACAACATCGTCGTGGTATGTGAATGGAATGTCTTGTCGGGAGTTCATTCCACACATTATTGAATGTTGATAATTGGTAAAATAAAAATATCTCCGACAAATGCGAAGAACGGCAACTGACAAAAAGGAAAAAAAAAAACACTTCACATCATCATCATCATCATCCAGATCATCATCAAGAAACGCAAAACGAAATATGCGTATATATATCTTATCACCTCCAGCTGGAGGAAATACCTCACACTTCCTTTCGTATATTTTGGTGGGCTAATCTAGAAAACCAATTTAATAGCTGAGAGAGAGAGAGAGGGAGGGAGAGAGAGAGAGAGAGAGAGAGGGAGAGTTAAAAACATTTTTATCATGTAACCCATCAGGTAAAAGAAGAAAAAAAAGAAATATTTATCTTTTCTTGACTTAAAAAAATCTTTATCTTTCTTACATTCTGAGCTGAAAGTTTTTATATGCAATTGTTGTGCGGAAATTGTACATAGGATAAAGAAAGAAACCAAAAAAATAATAATAGTTTAAAATGAATGCCGAGATTATTTTCGTATATACGAGGTAGGATCGATAAGTCCGTAGCTTGACACGCAGCTGTTAGCTTCAATTTTGATCTTGAATCTAAATAATATACGATTTACGCAATTAATATTCACCAGCGAATTAAGTGCATTGACAAGAAAGGATATTATTCTGAAAAATAATTTTTTTTGAAAAATGTTTGTTTAATACGTTGTAATTGACATCTTTGATAATGGCTTAAGTAAGCCGAAAGCTTAGATTGTATTAAAAAAAAATATGGATCACTATTGTGAATTTCTTTCTTCTTTCAACGATAATGTTATTAAACTTATCAGAAGTTACGAAAAAAATTTACATAAAATAAATAGACAACACTCGTCTATATTATTTAATGAAACGTGTATATATATATATATATATATATATATATATATATATATATATATATAGCTAAAACTAACTACTTTCCAAAATACGCAGTAAAAAATGTACCATATTAAATAGAAATGAAGAATATTACATTATTAACTCAATTTTCAGGCTGTAAACAGGAATCGCCAGGTCAAGTTATATATATATATATATATATATATATATATATATATATATATATACATGCTTGTAAATCTATGATACCCACTGAAGAGTGGGTGGACAAAATCGTGAGTCGGCATGCTGAAGGTAACATCAATCAGTTAAGCGATAAACTTTTACTTATATTAATCCAATATATATATATATATATATATATATGTAAATATGAATGCATGTAATTATATATATATATTTTCATGTATATAAATAAATATATATATACATGTAAATATATATGCGTAAGTATATATATATATATATATAAAAATATATATATATATACACGTGTAAAGATATATATATATATATATATATATATATATATATATATATATATATATATATATAACGATATTTACATATATATATATATGTATATATATATATATATATATATATATATATATATGTCTGCGTGTGTGTGTGTGTGTGTAAATATATGTACATGTAAATATATGCAGCCTGTCTGGAGTTATTATGCAAATCAAATAATCTTCAATAACTCAAAAAGTTCTGAACCAATATTTATCAAATTTAAACTCGCCCATTTCCATACTTAGTAAAATATTTAATTAAATTTTATACCATTTTTAATGGTAACTTTGTGAGATATTTGGAACTTGCAAAAATGGACTGACTGAAGTTGTTACGCAGATTAAACTAATATTAGCTAAAGACGTTTGAAATCTAATAAAAACTATTTTTCCTTTTCTCCACAATATATCTTGAAATATAGGTAAAGAGAAGGATCTAACAACTACTGAAAAACAGGAAATAAAGTTATTGAGTGAGGTGAAGTCCGCATTGTAGATATAAAAGGAACTTTGCAGAGATCATCGAACAATAAAGAAGGCTGTTGAAAATATAAGTTGAGAACTCCAAGCGAAGGAATAGGCTTTAAGAATCTGCTTCATCGAGATGAACGTAAACTAAATCGAGTTATAGAGAAATAACAACTTTTGACCAGCGCTCAGATCTTTGAAAAGGCTGGAATTGAGGGAGTCAAGAAGGACAAAAGATGTAGAATACTTTGTAAACTGGGATCTGTAAAAAAATCTCCTAGGCAACCTCCTCTCACTAAAACAAATATTTTAAGGCATCAAATTTGGGCCAAGAAATACATGAAAATTGACTTTTCTAGAGTAATTTTTACGGTCGAATCTCGAGTGATATTTGATGGACCTGATGGATGAGCTAAAGGATGGACTTTATCCAATTCAGACGTGTTTGTGGCTAAAAGAAGGCAACATGGAGATGGATATGGGATAGAATTGTTGACCAAACCATTATTGGACCATTTAAAGTTGATGAAGGAGTTAAACTGAACAGTGCTAACTAATTTTATAAACAAGACTTTCTTTTCCTAGTCTTGCAGTTTCAAGGTGAAGTGTGTATTTACGAATGACAATGCTCCTTCTCATGTATCTAAGCTTACTTGCGAATAATATGAGCATAAAAGATTTACAGAAGAGAAGATAATGGAACAGCCACCATCAAATCCTGATTTGAATCCAATCAAAAATCTATGATCAACTGTGAAGATGAAATTATATGAAAGTGGCAAACAATAGCAAAGCAAACCTATGGAAAGAAATTCAAACTACCATGACGGAAACTGGACCTGCTAAATTAAAAATTAACATAATCAATGGATTACTGTTATTAAGAAGGTTCGCCATATTAAAATATAAAGACATCATACGTGTTTGTTATTTGTTCTATTACAGGTGTTGATTAATTTTTGATGATTTTATTACCTTTTTATTGAAGCAAAATGTAATTAGTTAGTTTTGCCTAATAACTTCAGACGGCAGATTTTTTAGAATATATCAAATAACTTCAATAAATCATATAGATACTACCTCAAATTTTAACTCAAGCTTTGTTTTGACATCTAAATTTATTTGACATTTTTTCAAATTTGAATTATTGAACTTTATATGATTTACTTAATTATTTACAGGATATATATATATATATATATATGTGTGTGTGTGTTTATATATATATATATATATATATATATGTGTGTGTGTGTATGTATATATATATATATTTCAATTAAAAGGTGCAAATATAATTTATAAATTCATGAATCATTCATACAAAAAACAAATATAGAGGTTAATGATCTAAATGGTTCGGGGTTGATGTATCGTATTTAGATTGTTTGCGACGAAGTATTCTCGCCATTTAAATCATTAACCTCTATATTTGTTTTTTGTATGAATGATTCATGAATTTATATATATATATATATATATATATATATACGTGTGTGTGTTTACATATATATATATATATATATATATATATATATATATTAACATATCTACTTATATATAGATATAGATATATGTATGTATGTATGTATATGTATATAAACTACAATCGTTATGAAGAGTTGCGAGTTATTGGCATATTTAGAATTTTTTTTTTAGAATGTTGGCATTAGAATTTAAGTCAGTTAAGTGTGGTCGTCTGCAACAGTCACACTGAATTTATATGTGCACTTTTTTCTTTTCTTTTATACATCCTTCAATATCCTTCAATCTCCTATGAAAGAAGATTTTATATTTTATTTAATGTTGGTTGTTTTTTGTATTATAATGCCTTCTAGAATGTTGAATTTTTCTTTGCAATGAGTCTTGTATAATATTTTATTGTTATCTATTAAAATTTATCATGTGATATTTTAGATGAAATATATGTATTCCTCAGAAACTAGAAAAAGGGTCCCAACTATAAAAGAATGGAGAAAAACTTATTGAACAAAGACCTTTCCTTGATCTTTAAACAAACTTGTATATATTAATATTTTCTGCCAAAATGCACCCTACATACATTGTATATTTGCGTGTAAAATTAGAAATCAAAAATATAAAATACATTAGCAACTCGAATAGCTGAGTTTGTATCAAAACGGTAGAAATAAAATTTAGATAAATGTGCGTACATATTAGAAAACAAACCAACAGGCAATCACTGTTGGCCTGAGTTAATTTAAAAAAAACAAAAAACACCGCGTTTGTCTCCCTTGAGAACAGGTAAATTATATTTTGCAATAGGTCGTGGTCAGTCAATTTAAAATGTTATCTCAGAGATACAAATCTACCCCAACCGACTCCATTTAACCAAATAAGGATGCGAAGCTGTCATATCTAAAAAGATTCACCGATAAAGGAAACTACATGCCAACGTCTCTAAGTCAATACAACTCTACTTTCTTTTCTTATGCCAGTTGCAACTAATGACATTTACTAAAGGTATGAAGTTTCTCTTTATCAAAGACATGCCCATTTCTATAAACGTTACAAATAATAAGTCAATTTAGTATAAAAGTTACAATTTTAGAAAAGCAACTTGAATATTTACATAAAAAAATGTTAGATAAATGTAAATAAATTGCAGTTATAAATTTTACAACTTATTTGAAGTTGATTTGCTATATTAATTTTTAACTAGGATAAATTGATGTATTAGTGTGTGTGTATGTGTGTGCGTGTGAGTGAGTTGGAGAGTGTATTTATGAGTGTACGCGTATTTTTGATAGGCACTTAGTTTGGGATTGTTATCCGTATGATTTAACATGACATCAAGGAAAGAATGTTTGTTTCTGTTTCATAAGTAAATTCGACTGTGTGTTAAATTTTAAATAGTGTTTATTTTTTATTTTTAAATCAAGTAATATCGTTTCGAGGGGATACATTAATGAAGCATTATCGAGATGTCTGTATTGTGTTGATTGTTCAAGTAATATTTCTAAAAAAAAAAAAAAAAAAGCAGGCTCAAACAGCGCTCAGGGTCAACTAAGACTGAATATTATTAAGCTGGAGAAAATCCTTCTAGGGACGAAACGCGCTATTGAGGATTTATTCATATATAAGATATACAGAGTTTATATATATATATATATTTACATTATATAAATATGTATTTTTATCACTTTAAACGTTATTTTTAGTGGATACTCGTATTTGAGTAGACGTTCCTTTTATTTATTATACAGGATATTTATTTATTTTCGTCTATCCTGCCGGAGAGTGTAAATTTTTCTTTAATAAAATTTCTCGAACATGTAGGTCACTGAATTGTAAGAAGACTTTCCATTATTTCTCGGTAACTTAAACACAGAGTACTGTTAATTACTGTATACGTAGATGGCTTTCTTTAATTTTTTATTTTATTTTTTACTTTATATATATATATGTGTGTGTGTGTGTGTGTGTGTGTGTGTGTGTGTGTGTGTGTGTGTGTGTGTGTGTGTGTGTTATATACCGTACCTATGAACACTAATGGGTATATCTCAATCATTATAAATACGTTGGACACTATTGAAATTGGGAGTAATATCCTGTGTAAGTAGTCCACCACTTACAGTGGTTTACCTACTTCATGCTGCTGGCGAGTATTGTATTTTGTTGATGTTATAAAGATTTCCATTTCATTTCCAACATCCGTGTTGGTTATTCTGCATTCGGAAACCCTTCCTAGGTAACAACAATATATATATGTATTTCCAAAGAAAATGTTTAAAACCAGGTTTTAAATTAATTTTAACATTTAAAATCTTTCTTCAAGCTTTATTTTAGTATTAATTTCCCGCTGAAATTATATATATATATATATATATATACAGAAATAAATTCAACCACAATTTTGATGTAAAAATTGCCACACTTATCAAAAGAAAAAGTAATTTACGCAGAAGAAAAATTCCAAAGAGTGTCGCTATCGAATCTTATGAAAATCCACACCCCGGTTTCCTTCCAATCTCACCTTTCCTGAAAGAGTTGCTACTTTCTCCAACCAACATACACTACCACAAAAATGTTAAAAAAAAGAAAGAAAAGAAAAGGGTTAAATCCATTACGTCATGTTTTTGAAGATGTACAGCACATATGTCAATCCCAAACCATAACATTCTGACCACAATTTAGACAATATTCATTTATTTAAAGAAAAATATTTCTTGAATATTACCCTCTTATTTTTGTCTTACCAGACCCTTGAGTTATGACACTTTTTGTCCATCACATGTTTTGACTGACATTTCCTGATAAATATTCATGAACCTTCTCAAATTTAAAAGCCTTGATAAACCAATGATATGATTGTTCTTCTATATAAACAGGTGAAATAAAATAAATCTCTACATTTACATTGATAAAGTCCCTCAGAGGACGAAACACGTCGGCTAAGATTTATAATATGTGTGTGTGTGTGTGTGTGTGTGTGTGTGTGTAGAATTATATCTTCTGGCAGCGTCCATTGCCTCTATATATCGTTATAGTTGATTTTGGCTTTGGGTAATGAAGAGAGAAAAAAAAAAAAAAAACGAATAAAAAGTGAATGTAAAGAGGACGAAAAGGACGAAAAGGACAAATGACCACAACGTTCTACAAGTACGCACATACACGCTGACAGATGCATGGGTGTGCGCGCATGGGCGTGCGCACATGCACAAGAACGCACATACACTAGGAAACAAAAAACTTGCACCAATGAAATGTGCATATATAAAAGAAAAATCGAGAAGTATAAAGAGTCAATTGCTGATACCCTCTGACGAGTGGACGGAGTGATTCCTGGAGAGTCCATCTACGGAACTCTGGAGTCAGTATATAAAATCAATCAGTTAAGTGACAAACTTTTTACTTGTATTAATTCTATATTACAATATGATAAACGAGAAGGATAAGGTGAAAGATGAAGTTCCAATTCCTCAAGTGTAAAAGTCCTGGCGTATACGAGAGATCGAGAAACAGATATAAAATGTTCGGGAGGAAGTAAATGTATATGTATACGTATGTATGTATCCAAATAAAATAGCCGCCGATTGACCACGTAGTGAGGTACGGTATGTTGTTTGCTTTCGAAGTATCAAGGAACGGTTTAGTCATGCAAATGTCGCATTTTGTCTCTGGATAATGTTAAATTAAGGGGGATCGGAGAACAGGCTGAATTAATTTATCCTTAATCATTATTAGGAATATTGAAGCCATTTTTTATAGTAGAGAACTGTTTTTATTAGTCTTATAGTATTTAGAGGATTTTTTTATTTGAGCACTTTCGACCGTTTCTCGACATAACCAAGAACATTAAAGTCATTTTTACAGCAAAAAGAAGTTTTGATAAATTTCATCCTGGCATCTTTTTTTAGAAACGCTATAATTTTGATTTAAATATTCGTGTATTGTGTACAGGTGCCCTTGTGTGTAGAACGGCTTACAGTTATATATAAAGGATATACATTTCTAAATGTTTTTAATGTCTCTGTTAGGAGTCGCATAACTTGGAAGCACGGATTATTAAATTAGCATATATATATATATATATATATATATATATATATATACTAGCAGTAGAGCCCGGCGTTTCCCGGGGATGTAGCAGTAAGAGATAGATCAAGTATCGACCATCATAAAGACTGAAAAATAAAATTGACAAAGATTATTGTTTAAGGTTGACGGACACACATGTCTTAATTATTTTTTTTACGAATTGGTCAAACCCAAACTCAAACAAAAACATTGTTTTCAATCGTTATGAGTCTACCGATTGAGTAGAATTTTATTATAAACAATTGTCTTGTAAATGGAATTTTTAAAGCATTCTGAATGTAAAAATCAAGAAAAAAGTGTGCAAGACAATAAGAAACACTACCTGCCTAAAAAAAATGAAGTTTTGTTGAAATCGGTTGAAAAATGTAGGAAATCCGATCCCATATATAAACGACTACACACACAAACAACTTGGGTTTTATAAGTATAACTCGATATGAGTTGTCCCCCTTTCATTCTCGTGATGCCTCTTAATCGTGTTTTCAAATTGATTTCGTGCAAAAACAAGTGTGTCTTTCCAATTTTTGGCGCTGTTAGAACCACCGCAAGGTAATTTTACGTAGTCCTGTGAAGTTTTGTTGAAATCGGTTGAAAAATGTAGGAAATCCGATCCAATATATAAACGTACAGACACTCACACACACACAAAATATGCGTTTTATAATAAGTAAGATATATATATATATATATATTGGGACGTGGCACTCAGTATTTAAATTAAAATCAGACGTATTATCAATGTTTAAATTAAAATCAGACGTATTATCAATCTATTGGGGACAAGCTTTCTTTGTATTTCCTTATTCTTTCTTTCTTCTTCTCTTTTATTTCCTATCTAGACTGAGAGGTAGCGGGATAGAATCTGGGTCGCTTAACAATCAGACAGTTTGACCTGCTAATGGAATAAGTAAAATCGGCCACCCAAGCCAACGTGACATGCGCCACCAGGTGTGATTTTTTAAAATATATTTTCAATTTCCAGAAAATCTCCGAATAAGTCAAGTCGTGAATAAATTGATTCCTGTCGTGCGTTCATTACAAATGCGCCTATGGACTTCTTCGATTAATAGATATGTAACGTATAAGAAAATATAATTCTCGAAGAAATCTTCTCAATCTTATCTTCGACTTAGTATATATTACTACATGTGTACTGAATAAGAAAATATTATTACCGAAGAAATCTTCCCAGATTTATCTTGGATTTATTTCGATTACTATCATGCCATCCCATAGGTTCTGTCCGAATTTTGAATAAAGAAAACAAGTGACTAAATGTTATTAATACATTTAATTACAGATTCAATCAACAATGTATTTTCCCTGATTATCTATGACTTCCTTTCATCTATTAACAAGCTTACTAATTCCATTACTGTAAAATTCTTTTGGCTTTGATTCGAAGAACTCACAAATGTCAGTTTTAACCTCTTCCTGTGTCACAAAAGCTGTTTCTTCCAAATGATTCTGTAAGCTACGAAACAAATGGTAGTCTGAAGGAGCAACATCGGGAGAATAAGGTGGATGAGGAATTTTCTCCCAACCAAGTTCTTCGATCTTTTGTGACGTGATTCTTGCTGTGTGGGGTCGCGCATTGTCCGGATGAAACATCACCTGTTTTCGATTCACTAGAGCAGGTCCTTTTTTCCTCAAAGCTTGGTTCAAACGCTCTAATTGCTGATAGTATATTTGAGTATTAATTGTTGCATTAGATGGTAAGAATTCAAAGTGGATTATTCCTTGGTGATCCCACCAGATTGAAAGAAGAACCTTTTGCCCATGAAGTTCCCTTCTCAGCTGTGGCTGGGGTCCTTCCCCTTTACCAAGCCACTGTCTACGACGCTTAACATTTCGATAAAAGATCCATTTTTCGTCGCCAGTCACAAGTCTATCCAAAAAAGGTGAAACAAGTTGGCGAGAATGGAGAGAAGAGCAGATGTCAACTCGGGATTTGAGGTTGTTTTCAGACAATTCATGAGGCACCCATTTTCCAAGTTTAGGAACTTTTCCAAGTTGTTGAAGATGACAATGAACAGTAGTATGGTTTGAACTGAGAACCACTGCCAATTCCTCAACTGATAAAGCAGGATTTTCTTCAAGGGCTGCTTCAAGAAGCTTTTCATCAAACTCAACCTGACGTCCGGTTCGATCTTCATCTTCAAGGGTGGAATCTCCACCTCTGAATTTTGCAAACCATCTTCTGCAAGTTCTTTCATTCACACATTCCTCTTCATAAACTGAGTGAATGTTTCTAGCCGCTTCGGCGGCTGAGTTTCCTTTCTTGAACTCATAAAGCATTATGTGCTTCAAATGATTCTTGGGCACTTCCATGTTTGCAGGGTTTTAATCAAACAAAAATTAATTTTATTGTTCTCTGAAATAAAATTTGATCAGTTTAAATGCATCTAAACATAAAAATAATGTTCAGCTCCATTAGACATTATAAAATACTCTTTAAATTTCGTTCATTTTAAAAAAAAAAAGGTAAAATTCGGTCAGAACTTATGGGATGATCTGATAGATGTGAAACAAAATAGAAGTACCATTACCGATTCTCCCAGTTTATATTGCAGAAGGAATAATTACCGATTTTCATTCGGATATTCTAAGGAACTTCTATCTGTTTACTGTTATGAACACTTTAACATACGAAATCATGATTCATGGATAATCGTAGTGTTGTCCAGTATCAGATAAGAGCCTCATGTTGATCTTACGTCTGCTATCTTACATTCTCTCCCTATTTAATTGTTTTGTTATAGAAAATTATTTTTTAAACTTCCATCATGTGTTTGTTGTTACCTGTGTTATACGTTTCTATCTGAATGATCCCTTCAGTTCGTAACAATATATATATATATATATATATATATATATATATATATATATATAGATAGATAGATAGATAGATAGATATAGATATATAGAGAGAGAAAGGGGGGATTAATGTGAGTAAAATTTGTCACAGCTGACTAATGTTACCTTCAACATCCCGACCAGAGTTTCATAGACAGATCTGTTCGTCCACTCTTCAGGTGTATCAGCAATTTACTGCTTATATTTTTTCTTTTTATACACACACACACACTCTCTCTCTCGATATATATATATATATATATATATATATATATATATATATATATATATATATATATATATATATATATATATATATAACAGTTGGAATTGAGTGTTGAAAGTTGTTTTTTTTTTTAAATTGAAAGACGCTCATTCGAACTACACCCGCGCTCAACACGCGAAGGCTCGGAATGAACACTCCTATTCAAAACAACACAAAAATAAAGTACATCTTAAACATGAAGAAAAATTAACAATGCCTAAAACAAATCCCCTTGATAATGAAGTGGGTGAAAGTGCTTGGGACAATTTTTGCACTCTCTGACTCTCAGCAAAAGGAAAAATGTAAGAACGGTGGATAAACTAAATAAAAAAATAATTAAATGTTCCTTATCTGTCATATGTAACGAAAGATGTTTATAAGAAAGATTGCTTTATTCAATGTGTATGGAGTTAGGGTTACGTTTTGTGCCTGTAAAAATGGTGCATTTGGAACCGTATTTAGATCACTAGAAACTCAATAAAAAGAACCGAAAATTCAAGAAAAAAATTGAGACTTCAAGCCACAGGTGTGTTGGCGCCTACGAGAATATTGTGGAATGTGCTGAAAATTTGAGAAGTTTTGTTGTCACTCTGTCCTCAGCGTCAGTCACTAAACACTTAGAGGAAATTGGTATAATTAAAATATAAAGGCGAAAAAAGTATGTTCGTTTTTCAATTCATGGAAAACTTCTCGACAGTTCCTGTATGTTATTTTAATTTTTTTAAAGTTGATTTCATTTTCTTTAGATGCTATCTTTCCATGATCCCATCACTTTTGAAAGCTTCCAAATCCAGGTGATTATGTTCACTCCACCCTTGTATTAGGTTGGTGCAAAAATAATGACGTAATAATGTCATTTTTTGACGTATTTTTTAACGTCAAAAAACGACATTGTTACGTCATTATTTTTGCACCAACCTAATATTTTCAAGCTTCATAATCGAAACCTGTGAGTATCATACTTTCAAGGAAAAGTCACCACACATAAAACGGATCCCCAAAGTGATCGATGGAAATGTACAGCGGGTCGATAAATTCCTACGGGATCAAAAGGGGTCGATAATTCGTGATAACTTTCGACTAAAACTCAACAACTTCCAACCAAATAGAAATGTCTTTGTTACTGTTCATCAAAAATATACTTCCCATTAATGATGTAAACAAGTTCAATAGTAAGGTATACTAATTTATTTTTATTATTACCTATATTATTTATGAAGATTATTATTATTATTATTATTATTATTATTATTATTATTATTATTATTATTATTATTATTATTATTATTCCTATACGTCGAATATAAGAAGAGAAATAGAAATTGGAAAATAAAAAATAAAAATAAAAGTTAAGATTAATTTTATCGAGCATTGTTGCTCGTTAAAATTCATTTTAACTTTAAGAAAAAGAAAAGAAAAGAGTAACAAGTTCTACCCTTTTTCTTTTTCTTTTCTTCTTCTATGTGTTGTGTCGCTCTTCAGAACGTGGGCAATCATAGCTCTCCTCAACCTCCTATCCCTTACCCGTTGTTGCCAAGCCTCCCGCTATCCTAACTTAAAAAATATTATTTCTTGATATTTTTTAACACATGCCTGGGGTCCGGTGAGGGGGTCAAGGATTTCTTGAAGGGTTCGATGGTCTATAAAGTTTGGGAACCCCTGGCTTAGACCAATGTTGGGAAGTGCGTTCACATATTGTTTTATTTCGTTACAGAATTCTGCTAATTTGCGCCCTGTTTAAATTCCATTTTTTAAATGTTAATGTTAAAATTATGTCTTATTAGGTTGAATCATAAGTAATTTTCGTTTTGGGGTATCAATGGTAAAAACTAATGTCTTATCCTAACTGCTAATAGCAGTTAAGAATAAATTTGGAGTACACTAACATAGCTTAGTTTTTACACGTCATTGGTAGAATACATATGGTGTTAATGAAATATTCGTCTTATTCATTCACCCTCTGTCTCTCTCTCTCATTAACATAGCACTGATAATGTTGTTTTTTCAGACTCCTAATGCTTTTCTATTGAAAAAGTATTAACAATGCATTTATAGTATACGACGCGCATTGAAAAAATCTCGTGGAAGAAGCATGTTAAAAGAAAACAAAACCAATAATTTGTTACGTTTGCAGCAAAGTAAATTTGAACTCTACGGGTTGCAATCTGCATGAACCGAAAGTCATAAGTAATTTTCATTTTTGGGAACTAATTGCAGTGACTAATGCATCAGTCTAAATACTAACCATAAGTGGCAGGTAAGAATAAATGTGACAATGTTCAACGCAAGGATTAACAAGGATGCATTTCTACAGTTGATCCCTAAAAGATGAGATCCATGGAAGAAAGATAATGTGTGTGTGTGTTAATATCATCGGGATATTATTCACTTAAATTTCTTAACAGACAATGAAACACTAAATATAGACCCGTTCAGTAGTTGGAACGTGTGCATAAGAGATTGGGCAAAAAGCGACCTGTGCTCTCGTCAATAGAAAAAAAAATGTTATCTTCCATGACAACGCAATAAAGTAAGAATAACGCAGGAAAACATTTTGGAACACGGTTGGTTTGCTCTACCTGAGCGCGCCATTATTCATCTGACCTTACATCAACTCATTATTACCTTTCTTCGATCGCTGCAAAACGCTTTGATGGAGAGAAATTTTTATAGTGAAAACCTGATTCAAGATTTCGTCAAAAACATATTCTCCTCAAAACCTGCGGAATTTTACCCAAAGATATATATATATATATATATATATATATATATATATATATATATATATAACAAAGAAACAAAACAAAAAAAACATCTTGATAACCGACACTTTATGGCAAATAACAATTTGATAAAATGTAAATGTACTTTATTTTTCGAAGAATGAATTTGATAAATAAAGACGGAAATCATTTATGACTTAAGCTTATATATTCATTCCTATGCCAGAAAACAAGCTTTAAAAATAGCATTGATCGGATAGCGTAATAATTGCATGACATTAATGTTTTCAATTAGACGTTAATTAATTAGAGGGTTGCACAGTAAGGCAGATCAGTTTTGGAATTGTGGTATTACATACAATTTGAAATTTGGGGTTTAACATGATAAATAATGACACAAAAGATTTTTTTCTAAATCGTTACTGTTTTTTGAGGAAATGAGTTTGAAGATGAAGTTTATGTTCAAAACTAGAGCGTTGAAATTTAATTCCAATGATCAGTGAACGCCTTATAGCACAAACTTATAAAATTTATAAGTAACTGAAACTTCACAAATTGTATATGGACAAGATGCAAGGCACAAGCACATCATTAATAAATTATTGTGCTATCAAATAAGATCTTCATTTACTCCAAATGAAAATTATACTGAACAATTTTTAATATGTTATACAGTCCCGGTTTTTAGTGCGATTTTCAATAAACAATTCAAATTTAAAACATTTTGTTTTATAATTTGTTCCCGGCAGTGTTATGGTGTTACATATACTTTTATCTATTTTGTTTTCATTATGATCTAACAAATGTTATTCATTGAATAGCCTTTTTTGTAATCTTTTACAATTTTTTTTTTCACAGCTTTTACTTATCGAATAGAGTAAAAAAAAATACATATTTTTTCCTTGTGGTGATTCATAATTAGAATTCTGGTTTGAATATATTTTCCATTCAATGTACCTAAAGCAAAAATATATTAACTTTATTTGGATTTATTCTTGAAATAGTAGAATTTTGAAGTCAGTTTGTACGCAAAAACCTGCAGAAATTAGGTTTTGAAACTAAATGCTCAAAAATTGAAAAAAAGCTATGAATCTAACTTTTGATGTCAATATTTATCATATCAAACTCCAGCTTTCATACAGAGTGCGATGATGATTTTCTAAAAAAAGGGAAAAATCAACGTGGCCTATTATACAGAGCCTCCAAAAAAGGTAATAGTTTTACAGTAACAAGTTCAAAATAGATGAAATATTATAAGAGGCAATAATTGAGAAAACGTACTGAGATTTTTTAATCCTTGAAGTATAATATAATTACCAGCCCATACAGAAGATGCACTATAGAAACTGGACATTTGGTCACTCCCTGGCCTGAGGGGGAGATTCCAGCGTGCAGTGGGTTAGCGCCTGAAAACCATACCTCGGCTTGACTCAAACATTGTGAGTAAAACTGGGTAAACGAAACTGTTCGGAAGCCGCCAGTGGTTGTGCTAGATACGAAGTCATAAGTTATTGTGACTGTGTGTTTGAGCGTACTCAGCATAAAAAAGGTGCCAGTGATGAAAACTCACTGGAACAGATCCAGAGCCTTCTCATTCCTGTTGGTCGAACCACTCTCTGATTAACCATGTATTCAGGGGTGTAATCGTACCCACCACACTTGGCCAATTACGGGTTGGTGAGGCTATTTATTTAATATTTGGTGCTTTGGAATTCAGAGTTGTCCTTCTGTTATAGGACTCAGTCTATCCTGCTATTTACCCATTGTTCGAGGGTGGAGAGGAGATCAATTCATACCTTTCGCAAGGGTGTTTGCACGTGAGATAATGTAACTGAGATTTGAAATCGGCTCTCGGATTACTCAGTCCGAGCCGCTATACATTACACCACCGTG
The DNA here is from genome assembly GCA_963932145.1 of Acanthosepion lycidas. Lineage (NCBI taxonomy): Eukaryota > Metazoa > Mollusca > Cephalopoda > Sepiida > Sepiidae > Acanthosepion > Acanthosepion lycidas. The sequence continues at coordinate 51,240,597 of OZ010600.1, read as the reverse complement.
CCTCCTCCAGCAGTATAAACCACAAATTGGTTCTGTAGGTGTTGAAGAAACACAGCCCCCCAGTATTAGAGATTATATATGTTTTTAAGTATTTAAATACAAGTGTGTCTGAGCAGGTGTCTGCAACGGGGATTAACTAGACAGTCTAGCAGGGAGGCATACTTCGAAACGAGCAGCCAGGCAGTATTAGAGATTATATATGTTTTTAAGTATTTAAATACAAATGTGTCTGAGCAGGTGTCTGCAACGGGGATTAACTAGACAATCTAGCAGAAAGGCATAATCGGAAACGAGCAGCCGGCCATTATAGATTATATATGCTTTTAAGTATTTGTATTGTCATTGTCTATGCAAATCAGTGACGTGAAGGAGCATTTTAATGTATTTGTTTAATGAACACTGTCCAATATGTCACAGATAACGTGAAGAGCTAGCTATATCTATAATATCTCTGTTAGTTCAATAATGTTTGTTTTAACTCTGGCGAATAACAATTGCTTTTGTACTTGATTTTCAATGTCTAAATTTTCTTAAGCAAATTTGAAGTAAAGAAGATTTAAAATGTAAGATTAAATGCTTACCTATCCATACATTTATTTTAAGACATTTTTATGTTTAACATTCTTTTTATAGATACAAATATTTAAGCAAATGCTCTGTTTATAATAAACAGTATTAAATAACATTTACCGGCCTGAATGTCCGAGAAATTTTCATAGAAAATATTTTTTCTCCGACAGCATTCGAACCTGTATCCTATACGGAATCGTCATATAGCCTGACGTGCTTTTAACGATTTTGCCACAGTGTATCGATCGGTTAGCTAGGTCAAATTTACTGCTATCCATACATATTTACCTTTCTAGTGAACGAAATAACCAAAGCTAAGGAAGGTGGTATTGTTGTAGAAGTAGTTAGGAAGAAGTAATAAGAACGACAGTGTATTTTTTTTTAATCAGGTCATATTTATTTTAAGCCTTATTTCAGGCTGATTTCCGTCCTGGGTATGACGATAAACTACATCCGGCAGCAAGGCCTCTAATCGGAAAGTTTTGAGGATCGTGGGACCACCTCTTAATTACCTTTGTTCCCAGGTCTACCCAAACCCGGGGTGGAAGCACCTGTTAGGGTCCCAACTATGGACAAATAGTTAACTCCCCAAGCTGGGGTCAAAACACTATTAAAGTATAAATATAGATTTTTATAGTAAAAATACCAGCAATACATTTTTGGAAAAAAAATATTACCAGCAATACATTTAAGTCTCGACAAAAACCATCTTTACAAAAATACGTCAATGAAACCTGATCTACAAACTGATTTCTTACAAAGAATACATATTCTATTCATACGAACCTATTCTAAAAATCTTGTCGGCAATAAATAACCCATTGAGGTAGATATACCGTAAAAAAATAAACCAAATCAATCACGCTTATTTCATAAGTGACGGACTTGCCCGGGTTTCAGCTTGTCCTATGCCAAGTTGGCCCCTGAAGAAGTTGCACCCCCTCTAGATCAAAGAAAAATGCAATAAAGAAATAAAAACATATAACGTTTTTAGTATTAGGTTGGTGCAAAAATAATGTCGTTTTTGACGTTCAACTTCAAAAGAAAAACGACATTATTTTTGCACCCACCTAATAAGTAATGAGAACTTTATAATGTTGTCTGCACACTATCAGTCTAATGTGAGAGGATATTTTCAAAAGCTAAAGATCATAAAGACAAGGTTAGGAAATTCGCTGTCTGAGGAGAATTTGGAATCATACATATTGCTATCCTTTGAAAAAGAATTGTTAGAGGAATTGAATGCAGAAGTAATTGTTAGCAGATTCGAACAATCATCTAGTGGACGCAAACGATTTCTCTTAATATAGTGAACTGCATGCAATGCCCTATTGTGCTCTTGAACTATTTGTTAATGTGTAAATTGTGCAGTAAACTATTTAGAAATACCAAATAATTATTTAAAATTAAAAAATAAATATAAAATTAAATCATAACATTTTGTACTTACATTTGACATCTACTGCCAGTAATATGTACAATACATGTACACTGTAATTACTCCGTCCTGGGTATGACGATAAACTACATCCGACAGAAAGGCCTCTCATCAGGAGGTTTTTAGGAGAGTGGAATCACCTTTTAATTGCTGGTGTTCTTAGGTCCACCCTGACCCGGGGTGGTAGCACCTTTTAGGGTTCCTGCTATGGGCAAATAGTTAGCCCCCAAACTGGGTTCAAAACGTGTAAAAATACCAGAATACATTTTTGTAAAAAAAATATTACCGGCAATAAATTTTTGAAGAAAAAATTATTACCAGCAATACATTTTTGGAAAAAAAATATTACCAGAAATACATTTTGAAAAAAAATATTACCAGCAATAAAAATCTTGTCGGCATTAAATAATTCATTGTGGTTGATATGCCGTAAAACAAACCAAACCAAACTGTAATTACTAAGAAGAAATATACATTTTTCACAAAAATTTTAATTGTACATTTTTTTCCATAAGTATTTTTTTCAATTTTATTTATATGTTATGAAAATTAAGTGATAGTATTGTAATTGTGGGTGGACCTCTTTTGTTTCCTGGGTACCAATGTTTTTAGACTCAGTCCTCCACTATCTTTTATGTTTAAAATATAAACCTAATGTGAGTTAGAAATCTCCGTCATTTTTAATAATTTGCGTTAAAAATCTGGCTTAAAATATGTCTAATTCTGGGACGAATCAGCTTCGTCGCGCTTATAAGTTTCATGCTAATAAAATAAATAAAATAGCACACATTTTCATGAATCCTACGTCGCATAATTCTTTTTTCAATTTATAAAAAAAAATACTTTCAAATGAAATGTTGAAAAGAAATGGATCTGGTAATGGGTTATAAACAATTATCTTTCCTTTATATTAATACGCTATAACTTTTAAGGATTATTCTTTTAAGTGTAGAAGATTGATTCCTTGGGACCTCTCTGTCGCATAGAACGCATAACGTTGAAAGACAAAGAGACCCTAATCGAAAATAATTATCAGGACACAAATACATTTACCGTATATAATCGAGAATAGTGTGAATTTTATGATCAGTTCTTTTTTTTTTTTTTTTTACGTAAGAAATAAGAGTTGCATTATACACAGGTAATTTTTTGAAGAGGTTAAAATCATACATTTTCGGTAACTTGTACTATACACAGGTCGTTTTTTCTGCGGGTGGGAATTCATAAAAAATAATTCATGAGTTGCACTATATATGAAGTCGGCATATACACGTGTATATATGGTATCCTTTTTTGCATCAGTTGATTATAGTTGAACCTGGCGATGCTCAGAAAATGCTCAAATTTGAGCCTTATTTCATGCTTAAAATATGAACCCAAAGTGAGGTTTCAGTTATTTTCTATAATTGGCATTATAAAATCTGAGCCTTGCTTAAAATATGCTTAATTTTTTTTTATAATCTGTGTCCTGTCAAGCTTATAAACTTCATGCTAATAAAAATAAAATCCGAACCTTGCTTCATGCTTAATTTTTGGACTATGCAATATTTATTGAAACAAAGCAAGTTCAGTTGACCATTGATTCCAGAAACTATAAACATTTTTTTTTTTTTTTTTGCTATCCTCTGCCAACTGCAATGATGGAGAAAGCATTACCTCGAACCATCGCCAGTGAGACACGTTGCAAGAGCCACTTCGGTTTTGGACTAAGATGGTCATGCTTAAGCTTCATGTTGAAAGAAAAAAAACATCATACGGCGTTTGTGTGACGATTGCTAGTCTTTTTTTGTTATATTTGTAAAAAATTTGTAGAGAAAAGACAAAATGAGAACATAAAAGATTTTGTTAAAAAGGGATATTAATTCAATTTTGGGATAAAACTTAGAAACCAAAAGAAAAATGGCTCCCTTGCAGTGTTGAGGAAGTAAGTCAATAGACAAAAAGCAAGAAGCAAGCTCTTGTTTTAGAATTCTAATGATATGGACAGAACTAAAAATCATTGTAAGGATTACTATTTTTGTTCCTGCAAAATTCAAGGATACATAAAAAAAAAAATCAGAAAGAAATCACTTATCCTAACCATCATTCATCAATAAGATCTGTGACACAAGTATCTGATCTACCTGTTAGAAATTCACTCACAGGAAGAGAATGCTGCAGATTAAGATGAATAATTTGAAGACTGGATGATGGTATGCGTCAAGGAACATGAAAGTAGTAAGCGTCTTTACTCCGTAATGAAAGAAGCCAACAAATTCAAAATGGAGTTTCAAATGGGCGTAGAGATGTAACTACAGCACAATACACTGACTGAAACTGCAAAATACTTAAAAAAGACAGCAAAGACGAATGCAACCGACCAGATACAGAAGCGATGGCAAGATAAACCACTTCGTGGCCAATACTCTGCCCGTACCAAACAAGCTGATGTAGACAAAACCCGGACCCATCAGTGGATACGCAGTGCAGGGTTGAAAGCGGAAACTGAAGGTTTTATCCTTGCTGCGCAGGACCAATGCTTGCTAACTAGGAATTATCAAGCACATATACTAAAATATTGTGTCAGCCCAAAATGCAGATTCTGTGATAAATATCCAGAAACGATTGATCATCTTGTATCAGGTTGCACGATGTTGGCACCCACTGAATATAAAACCCGACATGACAGAGTGGGCCAATATCTGCACTGGAAAATCTGCAACTTCTATGGGAAGGAAACTGAAAGAAACTGGTATGAACACCACCCAGACCCGGTTACGGAGATAGGACCTGTTACAATTCTATGGGACTACACAATTCACACTGACAGAACAATCAAGGCCAACCGCCCAGATATTGTTATTAAAGACGACAAACAAAAACGGTGCCTCCTTATTGATATGGCAGTCCCTGCTGACTGCAATGTATCTTTGAAGATATTCAAAAAGCTGTAAAAAATACAAGTACCTTGAAATAGAAATCTCAAAAATGTGGCATATGGGAACATCAACAATCCCTGTTGTAGTTGGAGTCCTAGGACTGGTTGGAAAAGATTGCAGTAGACTAATTGAAGGGATTCCTGGAAGTCCATGCCTCAAGGAGATACAAAAAATTGTTCTGACAAGTACAGCCCACACTTTACGAAGTGCTTTATCTATGTAATTTCTTTCTTTTTTTTTTTTTTTTTTTTTTCAGTGAAAAGTGTCAAGATGCCATTTCTAACCTTACGTCCCTGGGCGGGACCCGGAAAGAAATGTGTTAACGCCAGAAATCAAAGAAAATAAAAAATGATAATAATAATAATAATAATCTCGGTTGCGTGTTTGTCTCAATATCAGCGGTTGGTTTTGAAATACAAGCAGAAAGCTAAACATCGACATTGCTACTGCGGTGTGGAGTAATCAATAATAAGCTATCAGACCATTATAGCCCTAGCATTGACGAACTTAGAGATGGGCGGGGGTAGCGGTCTGCCCCGGGCGGCAACTTTTGATAGGGAGTGGGAGTATCTAGGGGAATTAGTATAATGAAATAGCATGCGAAATCAGTTGTGCCATTTTGTTTCCTCTTATTCCACTTGTGTCGTTTTTATCAAAATTCAATTTATAGTTAAGTAATACACTAGACGTATTGAGATGCATTTCAAAAGATAGAGTATAAAGAGATAGAAAAAAATCATTAGAAACAAAGAAAAGAGTATTGAACTGTTACGTGATATCTGTTCTCCTGCATGGCGGTAAATACTGGACAATCGCCTCAAAGATGAAGAAGAGACCTGAAGCAACAAAAATGTGTTTCTACAAAAAGATGCTGAGGATACTATGGACCGATCAACAACGAAGTTTTGGAGAAAATTAGAAACAAAAAAGAAAGTTAAACTTAATATCAGGAAGAGGCAGTTGAAATTTCTGGGACGCATACTAAGATAGGAGGGTTTGGAAAAACTGATACTCACAGGACAGATTGGAGGAAAGAGGGATAGAAGAAAGAAGCGCGTAACATACTTGATGAGCTTGAACAAATGGATAGCAGAACAGGTTCTGAGAGAAATAACAAAAAGACAAAGCTTGCAAAGGACAGGAAGATATGGAGGGCAATGGTCGCCTACGTGCTGAAGTGGCATGGCACATAAAAGAAGAAGAATACACTAAACATTTACTTTGAGGGTGACACTATGGGTCTGTTACTGTGAGGGTATTTTTATAGTGCTTATAGCACTAATGCAATAAGAACGTTTTCATAATAGTTTTATTTACTATAAAAAAAATAAAGCTTTATTTTCTAATTATGTTTAAATGTGTTTTTCTCCTCTTCTTTTTTCATCTCTAAAATCAAAAAATGGTTGTATTTGTAATCCTTCTTTTATACTTTATACATGTTGTTCAGTTTTGGAATGTTGTTAAAGGGCGTCAAATTCTACGACCGCTCCGAGTGGCACAAACGATAGGTACTCCGCGCTATCGTAATGAATTTGATCCATACTGGGATGTATACATTTTTGCTATTGTACTGTACTAAAGGAAGTTTCGTAAGTAGCTTCTTTTATGATGCCTCATTAGGAAGTAATGGCTAACAAGTTAGGTTAACAAATTAGATTAACATAAAAGTATAACCATACTGAGTTAGAACATGATTGGATGCCCCACGCTTTGATCTTGAGTCAGACTAACAAGTATTTAGTAAATGTCAATGAAATTGCCTCGCCGTGAACTCATGGCTAGCAACCTGATCTCGCTGACCATTAGGTATTATAGGGTTTAACATAAAACACCCATCGGGAAGCGAATAAATTTGCAAGATTCCGCTAACCATTCCTCCTTTTATTCGATCTCAATCGAAATCATAAAGATTGACTGATTTATTTTGTTTTTTGCAACTTTGGGAAAGATATGAATCCGTCTATTCTCTCCCGAGTTATGGATTAAATAGCTGAGCAGATTGGTCTTTCTAGCCCTGGTTGGTAACCAGTCTAGAAGAAGAAGAAGATATATGTTTGTATGTTTGTTTAACTGCATTTCAACTCCTTATGGTTTTTTTAATGCCGAAATAGCTGGGACCTTAACAGATGCCACCACCCCGGGTGGATCTGGGAACAACAGCAATTAAGAGGTGGTTCGACACTCATCAAAACCTCCCGAACAGAGGCCTTGCTGCCGGGTGTATTTTATCATCATACCCAGGATGAAGAAGAACAATTCAAAATTCAAAACCGTAAGTAACCCTGCCGAAGTGAACACTGAAAAGAGCCACCCACAATTAACCGTGGCAAGTGAGGTGTAGACATTGATTTCTAAAGAGGTCTTATAAAAGAAGGGATGACTAGTGAACGTGTTCAGCAGATTCTTACCGCTGTGTTCGCTTCATATTTATTATCTTTTTTATACCCCCCCCCCACCAAATCATGTAAATATCAATTACTGCTATCATGGGAAGAAGAAAGAAGCTGCTTGCCTACCACTCTTGAAAATCACCATTCGAAATCCTGGCTCGAACCCTGACCGGTGAGGCCAATGAATACGCAGCAATTGTTATTTACTTAATGGTATTTATTTAATGGTAAGTTAAGTCTTACCATTAAATAAATACCATTAATTTTCGAAATGAACTGCCAATTTAAGTTTATCGATAAACTTAAATTAACTGTTCATCTCGAAAATGCCCTCAACCTGTTCTTAACTGGAGTAAGAAACGGCTTGTTAATTATAACGCTTCCAAAACTAAACTGTTCTCTTTTAATCGTCATGGCGACATTTTCTTTTATCTTCTACCAGCATGGCTGCTGCTAGCCTTCAGTAGAGTACCTCACTATACCGTCTCATTCTAACGCTTTCCATTGATACGAACTGAAATGATCATATGGAGCCAATTACTGATAAGAAAGTTTGTTCATTGTGTCGTGCAAGATAATTTCCACGCCCGAATCTGTTTTACACATTTATAAGTCTGCCATTCATCCGTGCATTGAATATTGTTGCCACATCAGGTCTGGTATTTTTGCTGTGTATCTTGAGGTTCTAAACAAAATCCAAAGAAGAATCTGCAATGTTATCAGTCTTGACTTGACATCTCGGTTTAAATCACTTTTCCACAGCCATCACATAGCATCTCTGTACGCTTTCTATAGATACTTTCATGGCAATTGTTCTGGTGAGCTTTCCTCTTTAGTACCTCGACTTCGTGAATTTAAGCGTATTACTAGATTGACAGATCTCATCATTTCTCCTGCTGAAATTGCTAGATGTAAACGTCAATTCTATTCTAATAGTTTCTTCTCTCGCATTTCCCGCCCGTAAAAATTTTCCAGGACCTCTTTCCTCATTATGTGCTCTAGAAATTTAAACTGTCCCTTTCTGATGTTAAGTATGGGTCCATTTTGTTTATATTTTCTTTAAAATTTCGTCGTTTCTCTCACATGCGCGGTCCATGGTATTCTAAGCATCCTTCTGTAGAACCACATTTCTGTTACTTCAAGTCTCTTCTTTATCTGTGTGGAGATTGACCAGCATTCACTGCCATATAAGAGAACCGGTATTACATAACGCTTCAGTACTCTTTTCTTTGTTTCTCTTGCTTCAAGTCTCTTCTTCATCTGTGAGGAGATTGTCCAGCATTCACTGCCATATAGTAGGACTAATATTACATAACAGTTAAGTGCTCTTTTCTTTGTTTCTGTTGCTTCAAGTCACTTCTTTATCTGTGTGGAGATTGTCCAGCATTCACTGCCATATAAGAGTACCGGTATTACATAACGCTTCAGTACTCTTTTCTTTGTTTCTAACTAAATTTTTCTGTTTCTTAATAGTTTGCTTATCTTTTGGTAGGCATCTTTCGCTATCCCAATGTTCCTTCTTTTTTTCTTTTTTTTGTAACCTTGGCTTAAATCGGCCAATTAGTCATTGTGCCCAATGACATCTTTCGCTATCCCAATGTGTCGTACTTTTTTTTTTTTTTGTAACGTTGGCTTAAATCGGCCAATTAGTCTACAAAGTGGTTGATGCAGCTCATTTCTGAACATTTTAAAATAGGATTTATGTTAATTGAAATGAAAAGGTGCGAAGAAAGAAGCGTATAAGGTAGCCTTGCTATTTGAACTGAAGAAATAGCAGCTTTTTGTTTGTTTTTAATCATTTCACCCCAAACAAAGCAATAAAAACGCAAGAGGTTACTGAGTGTAAAAGAATATGAGAAAAAGAAAAACACTATTAAGGAGTGGGAGCAATAAAAGAACTAGAAATAAGATAGAAGATAACGATTGACATTGCATTTAGATTTTTAAAGATCAAAGTGACTAGAAAGCAAGAAGCCAAAAGAGAGTTCCGCAAGCAAGAAGAGTGATAAAAGAAACTGTTAGCATAGAACTTACAGTTACATCTAGCCAATTCAACTGTAAAATGAGTAGACCTTGCCCCCAATCTAGTACTGCGCTTAAGTTCATAAAATCTAGGTACCATAGAGGAAAATTAACCAGAAAAATTACCATGAAAATATTAATAAAAAAAATAAAGGCCAGGGAAGCTACATTACGGTGGTGGGAAAGTGGGTGAAGCCGAGATTCCAGGTCAGGACCAATGACATTGCAGATTCTTCTTTGGATTTTACCAAAGATCTCTAAAGATATAGCTAGACCACATGTAGCAGCAATATTCAAAATATGAATGATAGACTTATAAATATGTAAAATATATCCATATATTTATAATTCTATCATTCGTCCATGCTTTGAATATTAAATAGCAGGACAGAACGGATTCTATTACGGATGGTCTAATGGATAACCTTTCGGAATTGGAAATCGGAGAGCTGAGTTCCAATTCCAGTCGGGTTTATTATATCCACTAATGCGCAAATACCCTTGGGAAAGGCATGAATCCACTTCTTCCTTCTAGCTATGGGTTAATTAGTAGGATTTGTGTCTCAGTAAATCATTATTATTTCCAAAAAATTCTTATAATCGGAATTATAATTCCGGTTTTAAATAACTGTAAAAGGTTGATAAACCGTAAAACAATAACAAACAAAAAATATTAATAATACAATTTTTCCGTTTTGTTCAGTACGTCGAAGTGTTTCAGTTTACTTGGATTTCAATAATAAATAAATTTATATGTTCGTCCTGCATTCTTGATTGAACTTGAAAAACGCTGATTTTTAAAACGGCATTTTTTACATCCTTACCTCGTTTTTTTTTTTTTTTTTTTTTTTATTATTTATTTTTACTTTTTAAAAATAAATTCTGAGAACAACATGAACGGTGCATATGAGCATGTTTTCAGGAGAATGAGAACGAAAAGGATACTTTAGCTTAAAATCAGAAACAGACTTGAAATTTCTGGGACACATAATGAGGAAAGAGGGCTAGGAGAATTTGACACTCACAGTATATACTGAAAGCAAGTGAGGCAGAGAGAAACAGTGAGTCTACCCACCTAACAAAGCTTGTGTAAATAAATGGCGGAACGCGGGCAATTTGTTTGTTTGTTTGGGTTTTATGGCATATCAACCACTGTGAGTTATTTAATGCCAAATCCAGTTTATATATATATATGCCAAATATATGAATTTTAAATGCCTATTTTGTATGGAACATTTTTAGCAAGCTAGAGCTTATTTGCTTGTACACTGCAAAATAATCCTAGGTATTTTTGTTTAAGTCAAGAATTTCCATTTGTTAAGGACATTTTATTTGCAAAATGGTAAAAGGTAGGATATGTTGTTTACACATCAGTCTACATCTTTGATAAGGGACCAATTCTTTTTAGAAAATCCAATATAATTTTTGGTTCAGTTTTTGCAAATAATTTCTTCATGTTCTTGATTGATTGATTGTTTTGTTTAACAGCATCTCAAACTTAGTGGTCACTTTTTGACGAAAATGATTTTGAGTGACAAACGTATAGCTAGCAACATTATGGTTTCAAAAACGCATAGCTGGCAACATTATTGTTCCAAAAACGGATAGCTGGCAACATTGTGGTTTCAAAAAAAAAACAAAAACAAAAAAAAACGTATAGCTGGCAACACTATTGTTTCAAAAACGTACAGCTGGCAACATTATTGTTACAAAAACGCAAAGCTGGCAACATTATTGTTCCAAAAACGGATAGCTGGCAACATTATTGTTTCAAAAACGTACAGCTGGCAACATTATTTTTTACAAAAAAACGTATAACCGGCAACATTATGGTTTCAAAAAGGTATAACCGGCAACATTATTGTTTCAAAAAAAGTATAGCTGGCAACATTATTGTTTCAAAAACGGATAGCTGGCAACATTATTGTTTCAAAAACGTATAGCTGGCAACATTATTTTTCCGAAAACATTATCTGAGGCCTTGCTGTTGGATGTAGTTTATCACCGTACCCAGGACGCGGATGTAGTTTATCGCCATACCCAGGGCGTTCAAAAACGTATAGCTGGCAACATTATGGTCTCAAAAAAGTATAGCTGGCAACATTATTGTTTCAAAAACGTATAGCTGGCAACAGTATTGTTTCAAAAACTTATAGCTGGCAACATTATTTTTCCGAAAACATTATCTGAGACCTTGCTGTTGGATGTAGTTTATCGCCATACCCAGGACGCGGATGTAGGCTATCGCCATACCCAGGACGCGGATGTAGTTTACCGTCATACCCAGGACGCGGATGTAGTTTATTGTCATACCCAGGACGTGGGTAAGATCTGGAAAAACTAGGAGTTCACTATTTGCCCATAGCTGGGACCCTAACAGGTGCTACCACCCCGGGTCAAGGTGGACCTGGGAACACCAGCAATTAAGAGGTGGTTCCACGCTCCTCAAAACCTCCTGATCAAAGGCCTTGCTGTTGGATGCAGTTTAACGTCATACCCAGGACGAAGAACACGGGAAAGGAAAGGTAGCAAAAGGACAAATATTGCTTAGAAGTTGAAAGGATAAGAAATTGTGGAAGAGAAACGTTATATAGAGGAAAAAGAATATATCGTCGCCAAGTAAGACTGGTTTAGTTCATTACAAATGTTGTTCCCCCATAACTGGGTCGTTGGTTGTGAGAGAAATTAATCCCAGTTATCATAATTGTTTCGAAAATTTCGGCTGTATTAATTAAATATCAGAGAAAAAATGAAAAGAAAAGTTCATAAAAATAGTTCCCTGTTTATACTTCTTATGGACACACTAGTCTTCAAGGAAATAAAATATCGAAAAGATTTTATTTTCTTCAAACTACAATTTTAAGGGATACGAATGATTTGCTATTCCGTGAGAAAATATTTTTTACATTATACAACATTTTTAGTCATTAAAAAATGTTAATAAAATATCTTTCAATGTTTTCAATCAATTTTTCGACTCTCTCTCTCTCTCCATACACACATGTATATAATAAATTGCTGATGCCCCTGAAGAGTGGGCGGATAGGTCCGCCTACGAAACTCTGGAGCAGGGATGCTGAATGTAACATCAATCATCTAAGTAACAAACTTTAACTCACACTAATCCTATATATATATATATATATATATAGTATATATATATATATATATATGTATATGTGTGTGTGTGTGTGTGTGTGTACGTGCTCTGGCATGTAAAAAATGAAATGTTTTACACCCAGAAACGTAAACTAGCCTAAAAAATTAATAATAGCAAGCGCTCAACAATGTCTTAGGGCAAAGTAAATGGATCACAATTCGAGTTTCGGTTCGTCTTATACATAAGACAATATGGAAATATATTTAGCTTGAAATGAAATGTTTCCCTAGGAATCTAGCTTCATCAATAGAAAAATTTTATTCGAACAAATGAAACTCTACATTACCGAAAAGAAAAGTGTTTTCATTTAAGGATCAAAACCCTTAAATCTTTTTTTTTTTTTAATCTAATTTTACAATTATAGAAATTTCATTGTAATTAATTTAACTCATTCTCCACATTGTTATCACACTGATTTATGAACCCCTACGATTGATATACAATCATGCTATTTCAATATATTTACAATTTCTTACGAAACTGATACTATATAATAATGTGGGACAAAACACACACACATACACAGAGTGTCAAATTAGTTCAAATAATAATACTGATTAATTAAAAAAACAAAAACATTTAAAAGCTAAACGGTAAAAACAAGTTTCGTTTCGGCAGTGGAGATATAATGCTTTGTTCAAATAAATCTTCTTTCTACTAACGCCGGATGACTTTCGAAGCATGTCAAACGAAATCTTTTCCAAATTATATTATATATTTTCCATCCAAATTTTACTTTAAAGTCTAGACAAATAAGAAATTTCCTTAACTATATTTTTTTTTTACCTCCACGTATTAAACACGGTTTTGTCGAAAGAAAAAAGAATTGACTTCTTTTTCTGGGGTATGCTCAAGGAGAAGGTGTACTCAATGAAAATGACAGATGCAACACACTTGATTGAATGTATAAAGAGTGAATGCACTAAAATTAACGACAATGTGTAGTTATTGAATGGAGTTCATGTGAGTCTTGCAAAGAACATCAACCTTTGCATCACAATTAATGGAAATCATATTGAAGACGTTATTTGTTAATATTCCAATTCAATTTGCTGCTGAAAATTTAATTTCTTGAAAATATGCATTTTGTGTCCAGACTTTAGGGACACGACATGTAGAATAAAAATAAAATTCACTTCTTAATAATGGGTGACGCAGTCGTAAATACTCTAAAACAAAAACAAACTTTTGACAGTTAAGAATTTATTCAAAAAATAGAAAGATATAATAAAAAAATTAACAGAGGTATGTATGTGTGTATATATGTATATCTGGTGTGTATGTATGCATATATTTATACGTGGTGGTGGTGGGCGGGGGTGAAACGTTCTCGGTTCAGCCAGGACGGGATTCCAAAAAGAAAATTCATCAGAATATTAATTTATTTATCAAAACAAATAAAGTCCGTCAGGTGACGAAACGCGTCGGCTAAAAACTAAGTGTAGTTTCCTCTTGTCTTTTGATTCATTTTGTCTCTAGTACAGATATACTCCATCTGAGAATATTTACACACACACACACACACATATATATATATATATATATATATATATACTCTCTCTCTCTCTCTCTATATATATATATATATGAAGAAATATGTGGTAAATTTATAGGATAAAATGCTCAATATCAGAGATCGAGCGTGTGTAAATAGAATATATATATATATATATATATATATATATATATAGAGAGAGAGAGAGAGAGAGAGAGAGCAATTTTTATTGCATCTTTCTAATTCTAAAATTAGAAAAGTACAATAGAAATTCAAACAGTGCGTTGAAGTTAACTTGTATATATATATATATATATATATATGTATATATATATATATATATATATATATATATATATATATATATATATATATAAAAGTGAACATAGAAGTCAACACTTAGAGGCGACAGTCTGTTTCATGCTATATGCAATCGTCAGGCCTGACGATTGCATATAGCATGAAACAGACTGTCGCCTCTAAGTGTTGACTTCTATGCTCACTTTTATATTTACACACGCTCTATCTCTGATATTGAGCACTTTATTCCATAAATATAGCACACCTTAAGACTATATATCTTTTTATATATATATATATATATATATACAGAGGAAGAGAGAGAAAGAGAGAGAGAGAGAGAGCGATGGGTAATTTTATGCCATTTTATATTTTTTATTCCGCACATGCGCGTTGTTTTTTTATTTTTTATTTTGTCGACTACAAAGTATAGTGGGGTCAGTTGGGCACCGTCTGTGAGAAAAAAAAGTACCATAACACAATTCCCTCCGACAGATATTTAGAAACGGCATGCTGTACTATTTGGCATTCACACTGGAATCTCCAATACAGAAATTTCAGAGTGTTTGGTTGTTAATCTGAAGATAGTTCAGAGGATTCGGAAAGATTTGATTGATATATTCAAACAACATCATGGTGTTTGAGGGTGATTACTAATGATGGCGACGTTATGCCTCCATTCATCTTCCCACAGGGACTCAGTGCCTTGAGGAGACAGTGCTGCCCTGGCTCAAGAGGATGGCTGCTAGAACACCCTATGTCGGGCAACAGGACTCTGTACCATGCCACACAAGCAGGAGAACCGAGTAATGGCTGTCAGACAATTTCTGAGACCAAATCACCCCTTACATCTGGCCACCTAACTCTCCTGACTGCCCCGTCCGTGATTATTATGTGTGGGGCGCAGTTGAACGAGAGATCAACAAAACTCTATGTAATACCAAAGATGAACTGAAAGCAAGGATTATGGCAGCATTCAACAATTTAAGGAGACCGTCCAGAAGAATTGCAACAGATTCCGAAGTTATTTGGAGTCCGTGGTTGAAGCCAATCGTGATTTTATTCAATAAATTTACTCTTTACTATTTCAAAAATTTTGTGTCATTTTGGTAAATATATCTGTTAAAATGAGATGTCAGTGTTATTTTCATTTTTACGTAATTTAGACGGCAATTTATCCATCGCACCCTAATACTAAATATAAATTTGTCACCACGAAAATGGGGTCGTTTTTTTTTTCCGAAATGAAAGCAAAAATCGCTACCTCCTGTTTTTAAACATTTGCAAAAAAATCACAGTAAACGAAATTTTAAATACTTAATGAATGAATTGTATATAAGAATGGGGTATTATTTTTGTGGAAATATTATTTTGGGTGTCAGTTTCACACCCACCTTTTTCGAAATCTCGTGGGTACTTTTTTTCATTTGGTGTGGTGTTCGTCAAAATCTTTTACAGTTATGCAAAAAAAAAAAAAAAAAAAAAAAAAAATCCCTGAAGATGCAATTTCAGCAAATAATTTATGCAATGTCAAGTGTGAACATACTGAAAATTTGTCTCGAACATTACCAAAGATATAGCCCAAAAAATATTTTTAAGATTTGTGCTTCTTGCATAATTTGATAAAATTATTTTCTTTCAGATTGGACAGGAAAAAAAAAAAAAAGCTACGCTGAACATTTATTTTTAAAAAAATTACTTCTAATTTATCAGCGCAGTTTTGAAATTCATCCCGTTGCTGATCATAACAATAATTATTTTTATGCATTCTTGAAGAATTGGAAAAATGCAAAGTTTAAATGCTATTTTTGAGTATGAACCTTGTTTAAAAGAATCTAATTTAACTTTTTTTTATTTTACGGAAGTTCTAAAAAGACATAATTTTGAATTACCTTTGCCTGGTTACTCCACTCTATAGGAAGAGTAATATAATGTTAATTCAATAACTGTTAAATTCAGAAAATGAAAAAAAGATCTTGTTGGATGCAATTAAATATTCTATGGCGTCAAACATGTAAGAAAATAATTTTAAAGAATAAAAGTAATGAATTAAATTCACTAGTTTTTACTTAATTTCTTTTTTTATACTTCTACTGTAGTAAAAAAAAATCATTTATTCTTTTAACTTTCATAAAAGCGTATAGAATAAAAAAAAACTATATTCTTAAACTATTGATTATATATGGTTACAGATAATCTATTCTTAAACATTTTCTTTTTAATTATCGCGCTATTGGTGTTCTGTATTTCTTTCATATTTTTTTTAATTCTTCGTGTGCTTTTTGAGAGTTTGTGACGACAGTAAAGCAGAAAGGTACTGTTCTGTTGTTAGGACATCATAGTCGACCGTACGTAGATAAACGTTGTTTTCATTATATTTTAAGTAAAAAGTAAGCAATACTTTTGCAAAACCCAGTTAATCAATCCTTAAATTTACTAAATGGCTTTGAAACCCTTCTCTAGGACAAATATTTGACTTTTAAGTGATTTTTAAATTTATTTTTACATTTTTCGTCTATAATGGCGGTTCGATGGAGTGACGACTGAATGTGCTAATGTTTTTTAAAAAATGTCTAAAAACTTCATTTACATTACTAAAAATTTATTTTCCTCCCAGAATCAGATTTAGCTTTAGGTTATTTTTCAAATAAAACAAATTATTTGAAATGTATTTTTCATTTTTTTTTTTTAGAACGTCCTCTCTCGCACTTTCTTAAAAAGCGCGCGAAAACAATTAAAAATATGCGGGACACCAGCATTACAGTAATAAAAAAAATGAAATTTATGCTTAAAAATAAATTATCTTTAATCTCATATATCTAATAGTTTAAAATATAATTTTTAATTCTAAACGATTTTATGAAACTTAGTAAAAATAATTTTATTTCTTATACTACATTAAAAGTAGTTTTTTTTTTTTATTATTATAAGGGAAATGATACTTTTAAATTGAATACATAACTTCTTTTTCTTTTTTTAAATTATTTTCTTACCTGTTTGCAGAAGCATGCAGAAGCGGGCAGAGGTTGCAACGGCCCTGGGTATTCAAATCAGGAGGACATCCAATCAAAGAATGAAATAACAACTTAGTTTATATTTAATTTGAATAAAGTGTTTATTTCATGTTTCATCTGCTTTTACATATTTAAAATGACTTATTTTCTCACATTACTCACTGGTAGACCGTATAGCACCCCCCACACACCACCACCACCACCACCACCACCACCACCACCACAACAACAACAACAACAACAACAACAACAACAACTTACTTGAGTCTTCGGGCCTTACTGTCAAGGAGTTGACCCCAGATGTCACCAAATATCATCAAACCTCTGCCTGTTTGATGTTTTAAAATATCTAATTGCACCCAATTTTGTTGTTTTTTTTTAATTATTCTGAATTTAACTGTTAACAGTTACTTAGTCTGTGGCGGTACCTAATATAAATAGAGAAAAAGAGGGAGAGGTGAGAGAGAGGGAGAGGGAAGATAAGGAGAGAGAGAGAAAGAAGACAGTGGAATGGTAGATAAATGAATAAAAATTATAGAAAAAGCGTGTGTTTTAAAATATTTTTAAAATATTTTTATTTTTACTGAAGACGATGAAAATGTATATCGATTATGTCTTTAAGGAATTTATTTGACAGTATTAAGAAGTTTGATGCAATTGCCAGAGAAACCGAAGGTTCGAAATAACATTCTCAGAAAAAAGAAAGGTTTGAAAGGAAATGAGTTTCTTATTGTAAAGTAATCTCGAGAGGAGGTCAGGCAAGGTGTGTGAAATAGGGGTACACTGATCGAATTATTTAAATTTTTCGAATGAAAATATTTCCGTTGGTTTTTAACCAAACTTGTATAAATTTCTGCCTGCCACCCTCCAATATAAATCAAAATGGCTACCATTGAAAAAAAACGAAGAAAAAGAGAAAAAGAGAGAAAAGTTTAAAAAAGAAAAACAATAAGGAGTGAGTGTAAGTAAAGTGAAAAAAACGGTGAATAGGACAAATAACCACGGCATTCTACAAACCCACGCACACAGGGTGGGCGCTAGGGTCTCAGACCCCCTCCCGAAACTTTGATACGGGGCCCCCTCTCTACTACATGTCGATTTCAAAGTTTCCCAACCTGGGGCTACAAAACCTCGAAGGAAAATTGGTGGGGAAGAGTAGCGCCTTTTTCAAATTAGCAAATATCAGGGAATTATCCAATTTAAATGAAAATTTCACTACATATTCATTAATTATTTACTTTTATAATGAATAGGTCTTTTTTATTTTAAAAAATTTGAGAAAATGTTATTCTTTAACCACCAAAATTTTCAGGATTAAATTTTACTCGAAAAAATGTTTAAGTCGCAATTTTTTACATTTCCATAAAGATTAATCGCAGATGCATCTCCGCTGAAATTTTTTTTTACAAAGATTCCAACACAACACAAACCTGATTGTCTTAAAAATTCGTTCTAAAAACAGTATTTCAGTTTTCGATGAAAATTTCTATGTGTTGAAATCTTTAAACATTTTTATTTTTAAGCGATCATTTTCTGGGTTTTATGTTTAGATATAAAAAATAGGGACTAGAAATTTTATTTTAATTACTAGCCGTGGGCTTCTGGTTAGTATTATTATTATTAGTAAAAAAAAAAAATATCAGAGATCTTCATTAGTGTGGATGATCTCGGAATAAAAATGATTTTACCAAGATATATTACCCTCTTGAAATGTTCAGAAAGAAAATTACAATAATAAAAAAAATAAACGCCACTGAAATTAGGACTTCTGTACCTCTCTGGTGTCCTAAGCACCAAGCTTGGCGATTATTGTAATGTAGTTGATCATTGACAATATACCTTTAGGTAGAAAAAAGTAAAAAGTACAAAAAGGAAAAAAAGAAAAAAAAAAAGAAAAAAAAAAGAAAAAAAAAAGAAAAAAAAAAATCACTACTGAAACTAGCCCGGTTGTGGCTCAAAACTCGCTCGTCAAGGCTTCCTGCGTAGTACACACAGCACAGGCCATGCAGATACGCGATGTAAGCGTATGACTGACAATGTAACGTCAGTTTAAAAATAATATAAAGAATGGCGGATGGCCGTAAAATAGTGCTGAAAAAATGATAGAGGTCACAACACCCCCCCCCCCAAAAAAAAAACAAACCGCGCTCCAAAACCCCGGTCAGGTAAGACGCGCCATCCCTGCACGCACACATACAATATGAAAATAAAAATTTGGAAAAATGCATACAAAAAAGAAAAAATTGAGAAGTATAATCAATCAATCGCTGATATCTCCAGACAAGTGGACGGAATGATTCCAGAGGATCTGTCTACGAAATTCTGGAGTCGGGATGCTGAAGGCAACATAAATCTGCTAAGAGAGAAACCTTTTATTTTTACTAATCATATATATATATATATATATATATATATATATACAGAGAGAGAGAGAGGGGGAGATTTAAAATCCAACAGATATGTATATATACATATATATACAAAAACAGACAAACAAACAGGTACATTCTGGTCTCTGCTCATTGGATCCGATAAAGTAATTTGTCCCTCTTATCCCCCAAATTCCCAACGCATTTTCCCTACACACAGTATTGTTTTTCATTCCGACCTGAAGAAGCCGGACCCAGTGCACATCATATCAGCGAAACACGTCGTTTAAAAGCTTTTCCTTTTTGTCTTGTCTCCACTTTTGTTTCGGATATTATTATGCATCCTACAAATACGGCTATATATATATATATATATATATATATATATATATATATATATATATATATGATATAGCAATATCATATATATCGTTCGTTATAAAGTTAATTGAATAATTTTATATACCAACAAACAGAATTTAAAAAAATATGACAAAGTTTGCCTTGTATATATATATATATATATATATATATATATATGTATGATGAATACAGACGATTCTTAAAAATCGAATAGATTTTTAAGGATCGCCTGTACTCATTATTATATTGCTCTAATACTTACATTGAGCTCTCTTTGGATTAATGTCCTCCTTGGAATAATCCCAACTAATTATCAATTGATAATATATATATATATATATATATATATATATATATATATATATATATATATATATATATTACAGTAAATGTTATTATAGTAGACACTTCGTATATGCAATAGACGCCCCATTTTTATTTATTAAACAGTTTATCAAATACGAAATGTCCACTAATAACGTTTGAAGTAATAAAAATTTCGAACTAAAAATAAATTAATTAATATATATATATATTTACATGGATCATATATATATATATATATATATATATATATATATATATAATTATTTCTTTAAAAATATGATTCCAACACGCTACATAAGTGTTCTCATGTTTCAAAACAAGAGCCGAAAACTTCAATATAATTATTTGAATTAAATTGAATTAAAGTAAGCTCTGTTCCATCTTTAAGCAAATTCGCTTGAAGATGGAACAGAGCTTACTTTAATTCAATTTAATTCAAATAATTATATTGAAGTTCTCATGTTTCAAAACAAGAGCCGAAAACTTCAATATAATTATTTGAATTAAATTGAATTAAAGTAAGATCTGTTCCATCTTCAAGCGATTGCTTGAAGATGGAACAGAGCTTACTTTTCGGCTCTTGTTTTGAAACATGAGAACTCTTATGTAGCTTGTTGGAATCATACTTTTAAAGAAATAATTATATATATGCTCTACTTTTGTATCGAGCACTATTTTTAAAAAATAACAAAAATACTAAAGAAATTTGGATTATTTACCTAACCAGTTCTTTCCTATTTTCTATATATTTTCACACACACACACACACACATATATATACACATATATATATATATATATATATATATATATATATATATATATATTTACATGGATCATATATATACATATATATATATATATATATATATGCACACACGTATAGGTGAGCGCACACACACACGCAAACGCACACAAAGAAGAAGAAAAATCAGTCTAACACCAATAAAAACGCATAAATTTTTTTTTTATAACTTATTATATATAACGAAAATAAAAAAAATCCGTTGACAGTTGTTGATACCTTCTAACGAGTGGACCAAACGATTATACATCGGTTCATCTACGAAACTCTGGAGAGGTGCTGCTGATTATAACATCAATCAGCTAAATGTCAAATTTGATATACATACATACATACATACATACATACATACATGTGTGTGTGTGTGTGTGTTTATATATATATGTGTGTGTGTATGTGTGTTTACTGGGGCAGCAGATCCTTATTCAAACATAAGGGAACAGAATAATAAAAAAATATCCAAATGTTGGAGAATTTTTATCTTGATTTTCTCCCGAAATTAAAGCAATTATACGAAGTTTAGAACGGATCATGATCAAACATAATAGACATTCGCTGACTGTTATATTTAAGTTAACAATATATGTTTGAATAAATTGGAAATTGTGGAGAGCCATGATCACTAAAGTCCTTAAGGGACAAAGCACATAGAATAGGAAGATATATACATTATACAGTAAGTCCCCAACATATGATTCGGACGAGGAACTGAAAATAAAAATCTAAGTTTGAAACTAATCGTAAATTGAATGCACATTTAAATAGATAAAAATAGGGATATACACCACCCACCCTTCTAGATTATTTTTTATTCTTAAAATAAGGTTAAAATAAACCCTGAATTACCACACTCCTTTAATTAATTGAAAGAAATCACGGTTCGCAATGATTAAATGAAATTAGTTAATTACCCTATATATAATGGCATAAACAAATCAGTAATCCCTGTCATATGACATTCGCATTTCAACAGGGTCATTAACAGTTCTCCGGACCATGAGATTGTGGAAAATTGAACACGCCTTGATAAAATACTTTACAGTTACATATATAACAGTTTAACCAATTTTCATAAAACCTATTTGATAAGATAAAAAAAAAAAAAAAAAAAAAGTGAAGAAAAATTTTAAATAATGTGTTTTTCGATATATAGAAATAGAATTCTTAAAAATGTTTTGGTAGAAAAATATTTTTAGGAAATCATTTGGAAAATTTAAGTGAAAAAAATTCGGTGAATGTTACAAGCATTTTAAAATTCTACTGAAATTCAACTAATATATATATATGTGTGTGTGTGTGTGTGTGCGTGCGTGAAATGTGTATGTGTACAGTATATATATATATATATATATATATATATATATATATATATATATATATATATTATGCGCGGTACTTATTGGAAAAGCGCTCAATAATATCAGTGATAGAGCTAACATATTTAGTTGGATTGATGTGAGTTTGTGATCCGGTGTTTCACGCTATTTACGATCGTCAGACAAACTGATTAATTTTTACACACACGCACGCTCACAGTGAGCGTGTGTGTGTGTGTGTCTGTGTACGTCAATGAGTGTATGTGTGTGTATGTATGCTTGCGTAGTTATGAGTGGCGATCTGACGACAATTTTTCCTCCCACCTCCATAAAAACACCAATATACGCAACCATAAATCCAAAATTTAAAAATTAATCAGTGTATCTGACGATCGCAATTAGCGTGAAACCCAGGGTCACAAACTCACATCAATCCAACTATATGAGGGACTTTATACGGTTATGTAATGATTTTATCTTGCAATCCCTTAAATTTATCTTGCTAAAAAAATCCCTCTCACTTTTTACGCACACACATATGTACATCTGTAAAATTCATACTTACACCTGCATTTTACATCTCTACATATATGCATCCCTACATATATATGCATACATACACACACACACACATATATATTCATACATTTCCATATTACATCCCTACATACATTCCTAGATATACATCCCTACATGCATAAATACACACTCACACATATTCATGCGTATATACATTTACATACTTACACACACACATACATTACTACGTATACATCTTTACATACGCATGCATACATAGACGCGCGAGCGCACACACACACACAAATAAAGTAGGAACGATTAAATTTTCATCATATTTTATTTTTAAAATTAAAATATTCTCCGCTCTCCAATGTTCTTAAAATTACTGTTAAAAGCTTTTGTTTATTTATTTTATTTTATTATTATTTTTATTTTATTTTAATTTTTTTACCTACCGAGTTCTTTTTCCTGACCCTCACTGCTAAATAACTACTACTCTATAAATAACTATTCCACTGTTCCGCCGGACGTTACGATTAGGGCATCGTAACTCACTGGGCACGATGTTACCGGATGTAATCGTAAAAAAAAAAAAAAAAATAGAAAAAGCAAAAGAAAAAAAAAAACGAAAGAAGAAAAGGGATAGAACACGGGATAAAAATAAGCATGCTAGTTACGCTCCCCGAAGCCTAAAAGCAAAAGAACAAAAAAAAAAAAAAAAAAAAAAAGCTCCGGGGGCCCCACCTCTTTCATTTCTAACCCCGCAACGCACCCAGTGGGTTGCATTAATTAAAAAGGCGTATACCGAGACGAATGAGATTCAACGCGTCAAGATGGATTGAGTTTAAAACAATTGTCAGTCAATTTTCAATTCTCTCTGATGGCAAAAAAAAGAAATAAACTAAACACTTTCCGTCTTTGATAAGTACTCCGGGGCCCATAAACAAATAAATAATCTCACAGGCAAAGTTAAAATTAAAGCAGCATATCACATTTTTGCATCAGATTTAATCTCTTCTTCTCCACAATCACTGTACGATCGCTGAAAAAAAATGTTTATAAATTTATTATTAGATTGTTACTGTTGTGGCTTATTTGAAATATCCTGTACCTAAACAACTGTTTTTTTTTTTTCGTTGTTTTTTATTTTAAAATCATATTTCAATTGATAAATTGGAAAGAAATTTAAAGATATTCGAACACAAAGTTTATTTTCGAATCAGAAATATGTATTTCTTCCGTAGCATTTACGATTCTCTCACTAAACGCTTTGTATAAATTCCAAATGATTTCTTATTTTCAATGTGTGTCCATATAGTAAGATCATTCATTAACAATGCATTTACAATAGTAACCTCGGTTTTACTTTTGTCAGTAATGATTACATTTTATTCCTAACCACTGATAATTTCTTTCTTCCCTCATTTTTAATGCATTTTATTTTTATAGTAAAATTATTAGGTTGGTGCAAAAATAATGTCGGTTTTTGACGTATTTTTTATTTTTGCACCAAACTAATATTTTCAATGCATTTGTATTTTACGCATAAGAAGACCGTAGTGGGTTAATTTCTGGCTACTACCAATCGTCATCTTTCCAAATTTCTCATTCATTTCTATAATAATGCAATGTTACATTATTGCTTGCCACTTATCCTGACCACCGACAATCGCTTTCCACTGCATTTATGCAGCGACGCATTTAGATTTTACAATATATGCACATAAGAAACTTATTTTATCAGTAAAAAATATGTATTCGTTAATTCATGGCTACTTACAACCCCCTTTCTTATCGATTTTCAATGCACAACATACAGGTTGAATACTGAAACTTTCTTAAACAAATTTTAGGTAAAAATTCTTAAAATTTAGTGTTCCATCATCGACATTATTATCAGCCTACTACCGAAAATATTCAGTTTGTTTAGTCAAGATGAACAAGGAACTGTGAGGTTGTAGTGAAGAACATCGAAATCTTGCTTCCAACCAGGTTCATATTTATTCAGTACTGAGGTGCAAACATGATTATTTTTTTTATTATTCTCTTTCTTTTAGAATTCTTTCTCTCTCTCTTTCTAGCTCTCTTTCTCTCTCTCTCTCTCCCTCTCTCTCTCTCTAGATCAGCCAGTCAATTGATCTCCTAGGTAAAAAGTGAAAGTATTAGAAAGATCTGTACAAAAGTTTGGTGTACACTGTATACAAAAATAATAATAAAATTTGGAACAAACACCTAATGATTTTTTTAATATTTATAATAATAATACAGAGAATTATTAAAATTGTTTTACATGTGGGTTTTCCGAAAGAATCGTTTTGCTTTAACTGGTTTCACTTTTAGCTTTTCAAAAAGTTTGTAAATGCTTATTAGGTTACCACATGCTGCACACACATACACGCATATATATATATATATATATATATATATATATATATATATATATATAAATTTCAGATATAACTAAAACATATATCTGTAAAATGACAATGAATAAAGAGCAAAAGAAAACTTATCTAAGACTTGGTAAATTATAGAAGATGCTAAGTGACGTAGTTTAATGTCTAATCAACGAAAGTAAGTAAATGATGTTGTTGAATTTTTTATGAAAATTATTTTGGTTTAGGATTAATTTATATTTTAAATGATTTACGTAGATTTTTCAGTTTAACCTGACGAATATTTACAATATTTATGAGCGTCTCTTAAGTTTAATATTTTTAAAATACCTAACACCATTTTTACTTTTGTTTATAAATACTTGTTGCAAAATGAAACCCTTACATTCGCCTTGATAAAGTCCATCACAAGACAAAACGCGTCAGCTAAAATAAGTTTTTCTTTTATACTTATTCATATATGTATGTATACACAATTAATTAAGAAAAATTTCAAAGAAAAACTTTACATTTGAATTTTCCAGATATAATGCACCAGATGCAATAAATAAACTAATTAATTAATAAATAAGTTTAATTTTTTGTTTTTGGTGCATTTAAACAAGTCTGAAGATGCAGTGTAAGCCGGCTGCAGAAATAAATTTAAGTTTATAGCTGGAAAATTCAAATGTATGGTTTTTCTTTGAAATTTTTCTTAATTATATTGCTCTGTATGATTAGTTATCATTCTCATACATTGAGCTCTCAACTAGGAGTTTTACCTGGATATTCCCATTTTAGGAACTTCTCGAGATTATCCACATAACCAAATGATTATATATATATATATATATATATATATGGACACTAAGTTCAACACCAGGCAGCGACAATAAATGAAACAATTAAATAATAAATTAACAAACTACGAATGCTCTCATAAAGACAAATAAATATAATAATAATAATAATAATAATAATAATAATAATAATAATAATAATAATAATAATAATAATCAACAACAAATAAGTAATCAATAATGAATAATGATTAAAAAGTTATCAAAATCTATAAAATAGCTACAAATAACCGCATTCGGATCCACAATAATTCCTACTCATTAGCCTCTATAATAATTTGAAACTTAATCATTACCTCATACCCAATAACCGTTACAATAGACCTTGTAACCCATAATGCACCATTAACCAGCATATATAAATAATTGAGCTAAAGCAAAACACACATGGCCTGAAGATTGCGTTCAAGCATGAAACAGACTGTCGCTGTTTGGTGTTGAACTCAGTGTCTACTTTTATATTTTATATTTACAGATGGTCTGTTTCTGATATTGTGCACTTTTAACCATAAATATAGCATACCTTAAAACTACATACACACACACACACACATACATACTAATCGTATATAATAATAAGTAAATGACAAAATGAAAAAGATTCTAAATGACGCGTTTCGTTTTGGATCGAAAATTGTTCAGAGTTCCTACAAAACATCTCCTTTCCCCACAAAACTACTGCTGATAAAATGTGGGATAATTAAAAACAATAGCGGTGAAAATAAAAACAAAAACAAAAACAAAAAAAGTGATAAAAATGCTGAATGAGATCATTTAAGTGAAACATCTAGATGTGCGGTTTCTTAACCTTTTTACACTTGCGTAACCCTTAAAATAAATTACATGTCTCAAGGAATCCCCGCGCAAAAACAAAATTATTTCTTTATCATTTTATTTTCATCATAGTTCACTTGGTAAATATCATCGTATATATTTTTGAATAACTGGTTTATGGAAAAATTAAATACTTCTTTGTCAAATTTTTCGGCAATGCTAAATAAAATCCATACTTTTCTGTATTCATCCTCGCCACCCCGATATATACTAGAATTAAATCCATCGACAAAATCAGTTTTATTTTGACATTATATATATATATATATATATATATATATATATATATATATATATATAATAAAATTTCTCGAATGAATATTCAGGCTGGCAGAAGACAATAAATATACTGTTTAAATGAATAAACGGGACGTTTACTCAAATACGAGTATTCACTAAAAATAACGCTTAAAGTGATAAAATCCATTACTTCTTTTGTGTGTATATATATATATAATTTTTTTTATAAATATGAGTCCATCGCTACATAAGAGTTCTCATGTTTCAAAAACAGAAGCTAAAAACTTCAATTTAATTATAGAAATTAAATTAAAGTACCTAGTTCTGTTTCATATTCGCTTGAGAATGAAACAGAACTAGGTACTTTAATCTAATTTAATTTCTATAATTAAATTGAAGTTTTTAGCTTCTGTTTTTGAAACATGAGAACTCTTATGTAGCGAGGGAATCATTTTTTTTTTTAAATAGTTATAATATAGGCTCTACTTGTGTATTGAGCACTGTTTTTTAAAAATGAAATAAAAATACTAAAGAACTTCGGATTATTAACCTAACGGTTCTTACCTATTTTTCTATATTTGCAAACACACACACACACACACACATATATATATATATATATATATATATATGATTGGTGTATACAGAATAAATTCCAATAACCAAAAAATACTATTCTTAAAAGAGTGCTCATACAGAGTAGTGCAAATATAATTTATTCGAAAATTATAACATAAATATGTTAGAATCACCATAAAAATAACCATTTAGTTTCAACTCTTCTGGTGTCTTATAAAGTGATGGTGTTGAACATCATCACATGATAAGACAGCAGAAGTGTTGAAACAAAATGGCTATTTTTGTAGTGATTTTATAACATATTTATTTTATAATTTTCGAATAAATTATACACACACACACGCATATATATATATGTGTATGTATGTGTGTGTATTTATGTATGCATATATGAGGTCATCTGATGAAGTTCTAAAGGACGAAACATGTCACACGAAAACTTTTCGACTTTGTCATACATTTTTCCCCAATATTGTACTTGATATATAACAATTTATATAACTTTATATCATATATATATATATATATATATATATATATATATATATATATATATATATATATGCTTTGAACAATAAAAAAATGTGGAAAATTAAAATTTCAGACACATTGTGTTATATATTCATATTTTTGTTTTATTTTTTTAAAATTAGATTCCTCGACTAATTCGGCCAGCATGGCCATCACCACAAGAAAAAATTCCTGTATGTTAGTAGCAGTGAGAAACAGGGGTGAATGACTATCTCTGAAGAAGTGAACTTTTCATTTGTTTTTTTACCTATATACATATATATATATATATATATATATATATATATATATATATATATATATATATATATATATATATATATATATATTACGTTCTGTCAAAATTTGTGCTCTCATTATTTTAAATGAATTTTTGAATTCATTTAAAATCATGAGAGCTAGACTTACCTATAAGCTAAATAAATCATAGCTTAGGACCACACCCCATTGGGACCTCATTTTTTAAAATATATTTTTATTTTATCATTGTTTTTAGTTTTTAATATTAAATCATCAAAAATTATATATATATAGTCATTAATGAATTATAATTATCTATAATTTCATTTTTTTTATCGAATCTTTTTAGACTATGGCCTCGAATTTCATATAACTTAGAGGGCCTCAGCAGGTAAAAGTCCAGCACTGAAAATAATTTATTTTAAATAACTACTTTTTAGTAAAATTGTGGCTTTATTTGGAAGATATTAGCCTTGAGTTAAACTGCATGAAAAGAAAAATAAATTTCCCTATGTAAATAAAGTAAAAATAAGTGTTTTTAAACACTAAAAATTTTAATCGTTTTGTTAAATGAATATTCGTTATTTTAATCATTAAATTGTTTTTAAAATAGTGGGATGTTTTGTATGTTAAATGATAAATCTTTTAATTTTTTCAAAAAATTAATGAAAATTTATTGTACTAAGAAACGCATCCTAGTAAAACCAACTGTACTTTGTACCCCTTTAACTGTTTGTTCTTCTCCCCCAAATTTGGTCTCGATCAGTCAATGTATGGCTATTTTAGAGAGGGTGTGACGAATGGACAGACGGACTAACGAAATTCACGGAATTTTAGAAGAATTTTAAAGCATATTCAAACACGGTCTTCACTCATCGACTCATCATTCGCCATTATAGGTGAAAAATGTAAACAAAAAAAAAAAAAAAAACCCAAATCTCTTATAAATCCACTGTTTGCCCTAGAAATATGTTTCAAAATAAATTAACAAATCTAAGCAGTAATTAACTGGATTTTCTAAAAGTAATACTTACTTTATGCTTAAAACAAAGAAAATAACGTTTATTTACGCACTGTAGCATGTGAGCTGTCATCAAAGTCATTGGTTAACAACAGTAGTTTTTTACTGCCATCATTGAAGCTCACAAAATTTTTTTAAATAAATACGGAACACCAGCAGTACAATAATCAGCAGAGTGGTATTGTTTGTTTAAAAATAAATCATCTTTATTCTTATATAACCAATAGTTTAGGAAAATAAGTTTTATTCTATACGCTTTTATGAAACTTAGTAGAATTAATTTTATGTTTATACCACATTATGCAAAAAGGAAACTAGTGAAATGTATAGTTTTGAGTTTAATCCATTGCTTTTTTAAAATTTTCTTACCTGTTTGATGTCATAAAACATTTCATTACATTTTCTGATTTGTTTTCGCAATTTTTTTTAAATGAAATAATATCTTTAGGGATTTTTCTTTATAAAACTATAACAAATATTTGTCATCGTCTCCCAATTTTAAATGTTCACGATGAATCAAAATAAGAGGTAACTGACCCACCAAAATATTTCTACAAAGTTTTCTAATAAAATAATTTATTCAGTATAAAAGTCATTTATTGATGAATAAGCGTTTCATTTAAATCGGATAACTCCCTGATGTTTTTTTTTTTATTTTGTTTTTTAAACAGCGGGTAGCGTTTTATTTATTTATTTATTTATTCTCTTTTGCTTTCATTTCAGAGGGAAAAAGGCTTCCATTTTGGTTTGGCGGTATCTAGAATGTATATACACGTAACACTATTCACATTAATGTATTTCCGTGTATATATATATATATATTTGGTCAGCAATCATTAATTTATGCATGTTTGGTTGAATATTATGTATAATGTTTTATAAGTTTCTAAATTCCGTTTTTCTGGCCTCCATACTATTTTTTCTCTTTTGAAGGCCAAGTGTGTAGTTTCATTGTCCCGAGCGCTTTCGACTAATTCTTAAGTCATTTTCAATTTTTTTTTTTTAATTTCGTGGAAAGATATGAGTGAATGCAAGTTGACATATTTGTCTAATTATAAATCCCTCCTATAACACGGATTACTTAAAACCTAAACAGCTGGTAACTAAATTAAATTAATTAATCTATAAGAAAGTGATGGGAATTCCTTATAATTTTAAAAAATAAAAAAATTATTAAATGAATATTTGAAAATTTTATTTTCCATAACACTTGAATTTGTTTTGTCTTGTTTTTTTTTTTCAACATGAAATTGTTGGTTGCTCTTTTTCGTTAGCGGCATATCAACACATCTACGGATTAAATATTTTTTACGCAATTTTATTTTACTTTTTAAGATAATAACGGTTTAATGATATAAGTCTTACTAATTAATCCATAGCTCGGGAGAAGATGTAGATTCATGTCTTTCCCAAGTGCATTTGCGCGTAAGTGAACCCAACTAGAATTGGAATTCGGATCTCCGTTTAACAATTCTGATCCATTATCCATTACACCACATGCAAATCCAAGCTTACAGAACTTGATTACTGTAGCACAAATTTTTGGCATTCGTTGCAAAAGTTTTTCAAAGTATGTTTGATGATTTATTCCGTTCATTTTTCAATGACTCTAAAACCTCTCTTTTCATTTTTTCGCTCTTCTGTCAAGTTCACCCCATGCTAATTCTGGGGTTAGCTTCAAACTTTTGAACTGATTTTATATATATATATATATATATATATATATATATATATATATATATATATATATATATATATTTATTCAAACGTTATTATATTATTATAGTTACTATAATAATCTAAGTAGCTACTTGTATTTCAAATAGACGCCGAATTTTTACTCTAAACATTGGGTATTATGTCTATCGACCTGCGTATTCGAGACATCTTGATAAAGAACATGACGGCAATTGGAACCCGAAGTTAAGCAACGCCGAGCCTGGTTAGTACCTAGATGAGTTATCGCTTTGGAATGCCAAAGCATGTAAGCATGGCTGGGCAGTTTGTGTAATAGATACTGGCTCGTTTTCTACAACTTATCAACCATTTGCAGGTTATTTAAAGCCAGAAAATATTCTTAGATTATAAGAATTTGTTTTGTTGTTTTTTAGATAATAATTGTATAATGATACAAATCTTACTAATTAACCCTTAGCTGGGGGAGAGGAGAAGAGATGGACTCATACATTTCCCAAGGGTATTTGCGTATAAGTGAATCTGTTCTCCGATTAACAATTCCAAGCCATTATCCATTACACCACCTGCACATCCAAGCTTACAACACCTGGTATTCCCAAGTGGTCACCTGTCTAGGTACTAACCAAGCTCGATGTTGCTCCAATGTGATATGGCCGACAGCCTTTTTACATGAAAGTTTGGATTAATTAAAAAACAAATAATGGACTGATATCTTTAATTTAAGATATCAATTCATGCCATATGTAATCAGCAAAATTAATCAGTTGAGACGCTGCGAAGAATTAATTCAAAATTGGCCGAGTTTCTTAGAGGAAGTATTTTCCTGTTTCTGTACATGTTCATTTTCAAAACTAACAGGTCCACCCTATTTAAAAGGTCGGTTCATCATAATCTCCATAATTTGGCCTTGTGCCTTACTAACCTTAGCTTAGTAAATATGAAAATGAACTCCGCCATAGTCGATTAAAATACATTGACCGATTCTAAAGATATTACCAAAAATTAAAATTAACTTTAACTTGTAACAAAAAAAAAAAAAAAAAAAAAACAAGTAAAATAAAATAGTGACATTGACTTTGGTCAAGAGAACGTAGGATAAATTTTCGAGACTTATAGCTCGAAAAAATCGTTTTATTTGTGTTTATCTTATAATTGAAGTGGCTCATTATCTGCCGAATGTTGCATGTGTTGATTTACATTGAGTAAATAAACAGTTTTGGTTCAACGGAGAATTTATTAAAAAAACAAACAAAAAACAAATAAAAACTGGAATTTGCAAGTCAAATTATGGCCAGATAGGTAGAGAAGTAGAATTTATTCCATCATTTTTTTTTACCTTGGGTCTTTTTATAAGCTTTTTAAAACCTTTATTGACTTCCTAATTTCAAATCCCGTCCTTTTTAAAAACGTGTTTTATTAAATTATGTAAGCACCAACTCTCAGAATAATTTTTATTATTTGAGTTTTATTGAATTATTTTTTTATAAAATTCAGTACGAATTTTCCGTAAATCCACACTTGATATTGCATAATCTTTTTTTTACTGAAATAACATTTTCAGAGATTTTTCTTTATAACTGTAAAAAAATAAAAAAAAAAAAAAAAAAATTGATAAACACCCACCAAATTAAAAAGTACTCTCGAAATATTGAAAAGAGAGGTAAATCACCCCCGTCCCCAATATTTTGACTAAGTTTTCTAATAAAATAACCTATTCAGCATACAAGTTATTAATAAATAAGTACTGAAAATTAAATTTGTATCTAATAGTTCCTGGATTTTAGGCAAACATTTTAAAACTGGGGTTAGTGATTTTTTGCTTTGATGAAAAAAAAAAATGGCACAAAAAAACGCATCCATTTTTAGTGGTACGTACTGAAAACATGTATTTTCAGTATATTTTAAATTTTAATGAAAAAGTGAGTAATATTTTAAAAACCTAGTTAAGTATTCATTAATGATTAATAAAATAGTTTTTGTTAAATCCAATATTTCTATGACAGTTAAACTTTGAATGACAAAAATTCACATTCAAGAAATCATTATGGGCACCTCCACTTTTTCGCTAAAAAGGAGCATACCATGATGAGAAAAGGCCCCGAACTTGATAAAAACAAAGTTTTATCGCCAGAATGTTTATGCTAAGGCAAAACCAAAGTTATTTTTTAATATTTTATTAAACTTTTTAATCCTTTCTATCAAGCTAGAAATTTTGGTTAAAAATCTTGTTTTTTACTTTTGGTCAGCGTTGTACTAAAGATATCTATGGAAATGTTAACTCCATTTTCCGGTAAAATTCTTGCAAAAATCAAATAATTGTCAGATTTTAATGATACTTTCAGGACTTATTCGCAAACGAATGAAATTGTTTTTGAGGTTATTATTTTTAGAAAATCTTGTTAAAATATTTTTTTTTTTTTTTTACATTTTTTTTTACCTCTACTTAATTTCATGAAATCTGGAGAAATTAAATTCTGATCGCAACATTTTTTTTTATTAGTTAAAAGTAGGACTCCTTGGAGAATGTAAATCATCCATTATTTTATTTTATTTTTTTAACAGTTACTGGTATCCAGAAAATCCGCTCCGAATAGTAAAATAAAAAGTTCAATACAAATAAAATAATTAAATAAGCTTTTAATTGCTTTTATAAATGATATATATTAAGGACATTATACTCTCAAGAAAAAAACATTTTTCTATGATTAATGAATTTTTACAAGAATTGTTTTCATTTTAATTATAATAATTTATAAAGTTTCAAATCTTTTAAACATTCTGCAAGACGTTGATCGCGTTAGGTGATATTGTTATTAAGTGAAAACTATATTTGCCAATTAAAAAATGAAAAGCTTAATACAAATCATCACACACTAAGATTTTTAAAATAATTTTTAATCTTTTTTATGTGTATAGCCGTGTCCATTTTAAAAGTATGGGCGACCATTATCAGAAAATAAGACCGATGACTATAGTAAATTTAAAGTCAACATTCCTAAAATTAAATTACGGAGAAAATTTTCCAACATTTTTAAGATTACTGAGTACTTAAAAATTATATAAAAAAAAGGCGCTCACGTCATTGTCTTAAATTATGTTTTACAGATAAAGTCTCCGTAGAACAACAATCAATTATGTCATCACCTGTCATCACCTGTCATCACCTCATCAATGGTGATGTCGGTTAAAAACACAGCTAATTTTTGTTAAAAATGCATTTCTGTGTTATTTTATACTTAAAGTAAATAATATTTCTTTTAAATCAGATCAATTATACTTTAAATCAGCTAATATTCCTCAAATAAAGTTTCAGAAAAGTATATTTTATTTTTGGAAGATCTTTTAATACAGTGAATTACATTGCGATGAAAGACGACTAAAAAGTGTACTTATCAGCTATTTTAGCAAAAATCAATTCCAGTGAATATAGTTTTTGTTTGAAATACACCAGAGTATTTTGCATACTGGTAATCGTAAATTTAATCATTTAGCTTTCAATTAAAGCTAAAATGAAAGCTTCAAGAAAGATTTTTTTTCATTTTTAAAAATTCATTTTAAACCTTAGGTATCGAGAATTAGTGGAAGTACCTCTAATACTTGCACTACGTAGACAAAAAAAAATATTTTTTACAATTAAATTTTATACTGTTTTCTTACAATTAAAACTAAAACCAAAATTTCAAACAAGATATTTAAATTATTACAATATATTTAAATAAAAACAGAAACAAAATAACACCATCATGTAAAGTATAATCATTTACATACTTGGCAGACGTTTATCGTGCATTTCTGGGTTGTTTACTTCTTTCTTTCTTTTTTTTTCCATGACTGTCTTTCGTTTTTGGTGATATATCATTAAAATATTTTGATATATATTCTAAAAATAAATTTGCAGTAGCTTTAAGGGATTAAATTAAAAATACCTCTACCAAATATAAAAAAAATAAAGTTTCTGTAGTATTGCATTCTTTTATCATTAATAAATAAAGATTTCTAAATTATAACTTTTAGTTACAGAATAATACTGCATTTTAATTCTTTACCTAAAAAAGAAGATATTTTTATACCATCATATGGATAAAAAATATATATTTTAAAACAGGACTTTATTTTTTTTTAATATGCTAGTAACTTCTCAGTTTTTTTACATACCTTGAATATCACGATATCAATAGGATCTTTTGTTAACTCACCCCAAATAATGTAAAGTTATTTATCGCAAATGTTAATTCACCCCAAGAAATTATAAATTTTAAATCAAAGTTTGTTTTTTTGTTTTTAATTAAATTTTGGGGGCTGTTTTAAAATTATACATTTTAAATAAAAATTTGTTTAGCTTGTCTCGCAACAACTTCAAAAATCAGAGTTATTCATGAGTGTGGATAATATTCGAGGTACTTACAGGGAACTTTTTACAATTTAAAAAAAAAAAAGAAGAAAAAAACTGTTTAAGCTTGTTTATCGGAGTGAGCGCGAATGTAGACCCTACACTTAGAAATTGCGCACCCGAATCACCCAAATTTGGGGAGATCGCAAGGGTCAACCCAATCGGAGTGCAATGATAAGGTCTCGTTCTGAGAGAATTTGGTGTGAACTTTAATAAATATAAATTCTATTTTGGGGTGAATTCACAGTACAGCTCCTACTTTGTATAAATTGCTTGTAAGAAAGAAAGAAAGAAAGAAAGAAAGAAAGAAAGAAAGAAAATGACAATATTCGCTTAGTCCAGATATTTTTATTCTTTCACAATTGTTGCATCCGGTGTGCTTTAGGCGGCTCGGCCACAGAGATTGTCACAACCTAGCAAGGTTTCTGTGACTGTGCGCTCGAAAGCAATCCGGGTAAGACAGTGGTTCCTCCTACAAAGGATGGCGCAGGTTCGAACACGGTCGGAGAGCAGATTCTATTCATTGTTTCTCGAATACGCAGACTGGCAAATGTAATAAATTCACATTGTTTAAAAAGAAAAAGAAACAAGGCTTCTACTCAAACCTGGTTATCCACACAGTAACATTTGCAATAGGGTTGGGTAAAAAAAATTCATAAATATTTTTGAAAGGATCATTTCTTAAAAATTCTAAAAATAGGCAAGCCAAAACGCTGCTATGAGGGGACAACATCGGTAAACAAAATCTTTGTCTAAAAATTATTATCGAAGGTGAAAAAACATTGATTAGTAATAATAGTTATTATTGCAGTATTAAAAACTTCAATAAGATCATTTACTCATTTTCGTTTATTAAATTACATCACTTAGCATCTTCCATAATTTACCTTGATTTTCAATTAACTTGAAGTATATTTATGACAATTCTTAAGTTTAAAAATTCTAAAAAACTAACACATTTTTACTAAGACATTTTTACTTTTGTTTTTAAATACTTATTGCAAAATAAAATGGTTATATTTGTCTTGGTAAAGTCCATCAAAGGACGAAACGCGTTGGCGAAGATAAGTTTTTTTTTTTTTTTATTCATATGCATACATATATATATATATATATATATATATATATAGTTATAAGATGTGCTATATTTATGGGATAAAGTGCTCAATATCAGAGATAGAGTGTGTGTAAATATAAAAGTCAACATAGAAGTCAACACTTAGAGGCGACAGTCTGTTTCATGCTAAATGCAATCGTCAGGCCTGACGACTGCATCTAGCATGAAACAGACCTCTAAGTGTTGACTTCTATGTTCACTTATATATATATATATATATATATATATATATATATATATATATATATATATATATATATATATATATATAATATTAAAATGGTAATTAGTATGGGATTTCCAAGAGGATAAAGATCCAAGGAGAGCTCTATGTCCGAGACAGAGAAATATTATTAATTAATGAATATCAAACACTTAAAATACCATAGTATTTTAAGTGTTTGATATTAATTAATTAATACACACAGACACACACACATATATATATATATATATTATATTTCTTTATACTTTCTTTATATGTACATATATATATATGTGTGTGTGTGTGTTAATTAATTAATATCAAACACTTAAAATACTATGGTATAACTATAGCACATCTTATAACTATATATATATATATATATATATATATATATATATATATATATATATATATATATATTGCAAAAGACCAGCGAGAGTACTTTGATAAGGAATATTTTTATTATTTTTTTCTATATGATCATTTTCTTGCTTTACAGTTATATATTCAGATATCAATTGTCCAATGTCTGAGTACTTTCGGCTATTCTTAGCCATTATCAGTGACTTTTCGGTTTTCTGTAAACGATGTCGGTTTCTTCATTTTCAGATATCACGATTCTCTGTATCCCTGTGACTGTTCGTGTCGTTCGTTTATTTTGTTTTTTTTAAAACAAAATGATCCGAAATATTTAAAAAAAAAAAATGTGAAAAATTAAAAAAAAAAAATGTAATTCACAAAGAATGTTTGTTGGTCCTTAACCAAACGTCTATGAATTTACAATTGCTGCCCACATATAAACCTTATATATGCATATGAATAAGAGACAAAAAGAAAAAAAATTAATACTTAGCCAACGCGCTTCGTACTCTGAGGAACTTTATGAAGGGATTTTATCTTTACTTTGATAAAGCGCATCGGGTCGGCTAAATATAGTGCATCTTTTTATTCGTTTTGTCTCTTCTACATATACACTCCATCTGAGAATATTTACACACACACAAATAGGTAAAAATCCTTGGGTAAGTAATCCAAGTAAACCCTAATAATATAAAATATTAAAACTGATCCACTAAAGAGAGCTCAATATATTTATAATAGAGCATATAAGTGAATTACATAAAAATGAAACTATTGCCCCATTCAGATGGATATTTCACCCTGAAATGGCCATCTGAATGGAGTAATAGATATTTAATTTATTAATTCATATATATATATATATATATATATATATATATATATATATATATATATATATATATATATATATATATATACACATTAAGAAATGGACAAAGTCCGACAATTTATTTATTAAAAACATATTTTATGTTTAACGTTCTTTTTATAGATACAAGTATTTAAGTAAATGTAATAATAATTCAGGCCGGTAAATGTTATTTAATACTGTTTATAATAAACAGAGCATTTACTTAAATACTATCTATAAAAAGAACGTTAAACATAAAAAATGTCTTTAATAAATATATATATATATATATATATATATATATATATATATATATGATAAAAATATAGTTTTATGATACGCTATATTTATGAATAAAGATGCTCAAAATCAGGGTTAGAGCGTATGTAACTATGACCTGGAGATTACATTCAACCATGAAACAGACTGTTGTCGTTTGGTATTGACCTCCGTGTCCATTTATATATATATATATATATATATATATATATATATATATATATATATATATATATATATATGATCGACTCTCCCGTCGAGATTCGACGTATGAGGGTCAAGCAGATCAGTTTCCAGGAAACCGACAGCCCGACACCGGCA
Organism: Acanthosepion lycidas; assembly: GCA_963932145.1. Classification (NCBI taxonomy): domain Eukaryota; kingdom Metazoa; phylum Mollusca; class Cephalopoda; order Sepiida; family Sepiidae; genus Acanthosepion; species Acanthosepion lycidas. The sequence goes on along the minus strand of OZ010600.1, from coordinate 51,201,682 downwards.
CATGAGATTTGATTATAGTGGTGAAGGCCTCGTGCAGGATAATCTACACTTTTTGGAGGGACGAATACAGAGACCTGGTGCACCGAATGCCACAAGGTTCCAAAACGACCCTCCGCAGGTTTTGAATTCAGAATCGTCCTTCTCCTAGACCAGTTGCCATCCAAGGCTATAGAACCCAGTCTGTCCTGCTATTTTCCCCATAGCTGGAGGGAGAAGAAGAGGATTCATACATTTCCCAAGGGTATTAGCACGTAAGTGAATGTAATGGATTCGACTGGAATTCGAACTCGGCTCTCCGATTCCTCAAGCCGATATCCATTACTCCACCGTGCCTCCTCCTATATATATATATATATATATATATATATATATATATATATATATATATAATTATTTATTTAAAAATATGATTCCAACTCGCTACATAAGAGGTCTCATGTTTCAAAACAAGAGCCGAAAACTTCAAAATAATATTTGAATTAACTTGAGTTAAAGTAGGCTCTGTTCCATCTTCAAGCGAATTTTTTTTGGGAATGACTTATTTCTGAAATTTACGAGTTTTAATAGTATGGTCAGAATTGAAATCACAAGTGACTTGTAATCATATTTTTAAATAAATAATTATATTTATGCTCTACTTTCGTATCGAACACTATTTTTTAAAAATAATAACAAAAATACTAAGGAACTTTGGATTATTTACCAAACCAGTTTCTTTCCTATTTTCTACAATATTTTCACATATATATATATATATATATATATATATATATATATATATATATATATATATATATACATACAGAGAGAGAGAGAGAGAGACCTAGATTTCCAATGATATGCAAATTTATATATGTGCGTGTGTGAGAGTATATACATATATATATATAGATATATATATATAGATAGATAGATAGATACTGAGATCAACACTCATACTTTTGTTACGCATGCCCTATCCCTGATATTGGGCACTTTTATCGATAAATATAGCATACCATAAAACTATATTTTTATCATATATATATATATATATATATATATATATATATATATATATATATAGATATATATATATATATATATATATTTATTAAAGACATTTTTATGTTTAACGTTCTTTTTATAGATACAAGTATTTAAGTAAATGCTCTGTTTATAATAAACATAATATAATATACATATATATATATATATATATATATAGATATATATATATAGATATATATATATATATATAGATATATATATATATGTAGATATATATATAGATATATATATATATATATATATAGATATATATAGATATATATATATAGATATATATATATATATAGATATATATATAGATATATATATATATGTAGATATATATATATATAGATATATATATATATATATATATATATATATATATATATATATAGAGAGAGAGAGAGAGAGAGAGGCTGATAGCCCTAAGGAAATTACAAATTTATTGTAAAATGCAAAACATTGTACTCACAAGTACAGCTCACACATTATGAAGGGCTTTATCTATGTAAAATGTGTGTGATCTTGGGTTTGTTTTTTTTAGTGAGGGTATTTCTTTTTTAAAAATGATCAGTGGAAAAATATCATGAAGTTATTTCTGACTTTAGGTCTCTCGTTGGGAGACAGGGGGAAATGTGTATACAACAAAGATCAAAGGAAATAATAATAATAATAATGTTATTCTAATTAATTACATTACTTCCTTTTTTTTTTCATTACAACTTTTTTACCTGATGTATTTCTATGTGCAGGGCGTAAAGGTTATCGGTGTGAAATGTGGAATCGGTGAGTCGGGTTCTAGTTCCGGCTTCATCTTCTAGTTCCGGTTGCATGCACTTCGCACAAATACACTTGAGAAAGGCGTCAATAAATTCCTTCTCTCATAAGCTATCGATTAAATAGACTGTGTTCTCGAGTCTTGAATGGCAACCAGTCTAGGAGAAGGAGAAATCTGAATTCAAACCCACGGAGAAGGCAATGAGATAGCACACCACTGTCTTCCTAACAAGTCATGACAATTCAAATATAACAAAACAAAAGGAATCCATGAAAAATGGACATGGAATGAAAAACAATATTCTTCGATCATTAAATTAAACTGTAGGAATTAAAAACAAATTACTGATCAGCTTAAACGCGTTTTCATGAAAGAAAAAAAAATAGGACAAACTTTTGTGCCCGCAAAAAAACAAAAACAAAAACAAAAAAACGGAGTAACAATGAGAAGTTTTTTTCCTTTGACACCTAATTCGAGCCGCCATTCATTATTCCAGCATAAAAGTGATGATTAGAATTGTAATAAAATCTAAATATATGATTATGAATGTGAGTTTATACATGTTTTTTGTTCTTGAGAATTGACAACAAAAATAACACTATTAGATTGTTTATTTAGACTATTTATTCATTATATTGATTATTGGAATTGTTGGTAAAACATCGGCTAATTGCCAATTGATTCTAACTTTAGAAAATGGTAAATAATAAGGATTCCCTTAGGGTTGATTCATATTTTTTAATAATTTAGTAAATATTTATAAATTTATGAATAAAACATTGTTTTCATATTTATTTCTTTATAAATTGGTAAATGATAAATACTGCATTAGTTTTAATTGTATTGTTTTTTAGAATGTTGTAAATATAAAAATATTGTTGTAAGTAAACAATCTAATAAATAAATAGCGTTTAATGTTTTGTTGTAAATTCCCAAGAACAAAAAAAAAAAAAGTGTATAAATTCACTTTCATGAAATCTTTAGGTTTTATTAAAATTCTAATCATAGTTTTTATTTTTAAACAATAAACATTGCCGAGGAGTGTGAAGGTAGTTAAAATGATAACGGTGTCAAAGGAAAATCAATCCTTTTTGACACTCTGCTTTTTGCCGGTACGAAGATTCAAGTTTGCCAAAAATAGATTAATAAAATAGAGAAAATTATTCGTGGAATTTTACTTTAAACTTAGCTACGTGTATATGTATCTATTTTTTCCTTTAATGTCTGCAACTATTAGTGTCTATGGTTATTTCCCTTTTCTTACACTGGGGATTACACTTGAACTTCTATGACAATGGTGGACTGTTCCAATGAATAACGCAAATAAAAGATCATAGCTGTGAAATCTAGAAAAGACCAAAATAAGAAAGGCAGCAGTCAAAATATAAGGATATACAGATATGCGCAAATGTTTAAACTATATTAAATGGGAGAAAATATATCAAAAGTCTCACATGTGAAAAACTAAGCCACGCCATAAAAGATACCGCCATCTTTATGATATGAATAAACTATTAATTTGACGAAATGTAAGCTTAGGCTTACCATAAGCTACAAACTAATATAATTTTCAATTGTTATTATAGCTTTAGCATACTTGAGTAATTCATGACTCAGCAGTCCTCAAACTTTGGGACTGACACTAATACTGATAATACAGGTAATTGAGAACGAATAAAAACAAAGATGCTCGTAATATAGGGCAGACTCCTGAATTCGGGGGCATATTGGCCAATCCATGACATATGGCAAGTCTGTATTAGATCCACGTGTTTATTGTTTATTTTTCCTCGCAAACATTAGAATTTAATGAATTTATAACAGCCATGAAAAGAAATAGGGCGTCTTATATACCATCACATACGATAATGTTAGAATCTAAACGCCAGACTCAAAATTGTGTTAATAAGATATTTTTTAACCAGAATTGTAAATAATATGCATATAATGTGTGGACAAGATATTTAAATTTACTAAAAAACGAATATATAGAATTGGAGATGGGTTTATTATAACATTTCGACTAGAGAGTAACCAGATATATGGTAAGATTGAATTCTAAAGATAAAAACCTATTTAAAATTAATCGTATTTATTATTAATTAATTCTTTTTTCCTTTATAATTATTCGTTTAAGAGCGTTTATTTTTAGCTTGTTACCATTAATGTACAGTTGCTTGAATTTAAATGTTTGAATGGAGCTTAATCTCTTTTCACTCTAACTCAATTATATATATATATATATATTATATAGACCTACACATTTTTCATTACCGTGAAAATTATAAGCATGGCAAGGCTTGGATTAGTTAAAAAAAAAAAAAAAAAGCATAATTTAAGAATGAAGAGCGGCTAATATTTTTTTAAAATTTACATGAAGCTTATAAGCATGGCAAGGCTCAGATTGGTACAAAAAATAAGCATGAACCAAGGCTGAACTTTTTATTAACATGAAGCTTGTGAGAATGACAAGGCACAGATTAGTTAAAAAATTAAGCATATTTCAAGCATAAAGCGAGGCACATTTTTTTTTTAAATTGGCATAAAGCTTTAATGCGCATGACAAGGCTCAGATTAGTCCCAAAATTAAGCCTATTTTAAGCATGAAGCGAAGTTCAGATTCTTTATTAACATGAAGCCTTCTTAAGAATTTCAATATGAGATGATATTTTTTTTAAATATTAAGTCTTTTGTCATTCTGCTGGTCACAGTGGTAATACTGTGGGAGAGGAAGATCCTTTGATGGAGCCTGCTAGCATTTGAAGAAAGAGAAGATCATCTAAAATTACTTACCCGGTAATAAGTGTATTGACACCCACGCATGCATACACAGACACATATATAGAGTAAGCCAGGTAATTGAGAACGAATAAAAAACAAAGATGCTCAGAATATAGAACCAGTATATTAAAATAAAACGTTTTTACACATGTTCAAATTAAATAGTACAAAGGTTGTTACTTCCTTCAGCCTTGACGATAGTCTCAATGCGACCGTGGAAGCGACTGTACACTCGGGTCAGATGGTTCATATTAGACATCCCCTCCACGATGTTAATCTTCAACACGTCCTTGGTATTCATGGGGCCAAAGGTTGGTTTCCTTCTCGACGACGAGTCAGGTTTAGAAATCCAGAAGATTCAAATCGGAAGTTAGGAGGCCACATACTGGATGTGACATGATAGTGAATATTCTCGGACAGCATCATCTGTGTTACCGTGTGTGTGTGAGTGAGAGAGAGAGAGAGAGAGCGAGAGCGAGAAAGAGAGCGAGAAAGAGAGAGTATCTTAATCCCCGAACCGAGTTCGAATTCCATCTACAACTGCTTATCACTTTCTGCATTCCAACGTTTTTGGGAAATTTTCCTTACCTTTATGTTTCAACTAAATTGTTATCTTGCCACAATCGTCTTCTTCCTCGAGCTCAGATACTAACAACTCTCAGGACATATATTAGGTTGGTGCAAAAATAATGTCGTTTTCTCACATGTTAACATATGTGAGAAAACGACATTATTTTTGCACCAACCTAATATATGTTATGTCACACCTGTTATCACCCTGTACAAGGCCCAGAGCCATTCAAGGTAGAGGGTTACAGAGTAAGAGGCACAGTTTATGCGGATAGATGGGGAAGTTAACCCTAGACTTGAACAGATTAAGATTGTAGTGATCGGGGAAATATTCTCGTGCGAGTCGGTTCCACAGAGCATTGATTCACGGGAGGAAGCTACTTGAGTGGAACTTACTTCTCACCGATGGAATACGGAGGGAATGATGGTGGTTTGTTACAGCGTGAGTGGCGGGTCCTTGCCGTGAAGGTTAGAAGTAGCGGAGCTAAGGAATGCAGTTCGTCTGAGCACTTTCCATGGAAGTAGCGATTGAGCAGTGTGAGGCTTGCCAAATCCCGTCTGTCAGAGAAGGTTTGGAGGGTGGAAAATAATCTGCCACTCACAAGTACGTTAAGACGCTTTTAGATTCTATCAAGACCAGAAAGTGAGGACTGGGCAGCTCCTGTCCAAATATGACAGCAGTATTCCATTTTAGACCTGATCTGTCTCTTGTAAAGATACAGGATAACACGAGGAGTCAGGTACTTACTGGATTAGTAACGGATAGCGGCTCGGATTGAGAAATCGGGGAGCCGAGCTCGAATCCCAGTCAAATCCGTTACATTCATTTACGTGCTAATACCCTTGGGAAAGGTATGAACCTCCCTCTTCTCTCCTAGCTATGGGTAAATAGCAGGACAGACCGGGTTCTATAGCCTTGGATGGCAACTGGTCTACCGCATAAAGAAATGGCAACCTACTGCGGGAAAAAAAAATCTGCCACGTATCGAAAGATACATGATCGCCTAAGTGTGTACCACGCATGACTGACTGATAGGGAACCAAATATTTTTTCCTGCATCTTTATCAGGAATGCACGAGTTTCACTTGAGATCTGGGTTAGTTTAAGGCCCAATAATCTTTCAAGGCACGAAGCCTCCCTAAGAGGTCATCTATTCATCATGACTCGATGATGATTGAATGTAACTAGTTTGTTTTTCAGATGCAACTGTTTAATACGCAAAATAGGTTACCGCGTTAAACTTACAAATAAATCTTGCCATTTAAATAAGGCATTCTTACTATGCGTCATATGACTTTCTAAGAAGCCGTCGCATGTTTGAAGGGAGACATAGATGGAAAACTGAAAAGAAAATATACATGGGGTGGGGAATACGAGAAACAACGGAAAGTTTCAATAAGTTATATTTTCTATGCTATTGGAAGGACGATTAACGACTTCCTAATCTTCTTTTATTTTTCTTCTTGTTCTTCTATATACCATTTCCCTTCAGGTCTTAGGCGATCATGGCTCGCCACAATTTCATGTCCTTTGTAGCTCTTAGTAAGATTTTTTTCGTCATATCTCCCACTCTCTGTTCTGCTATCCATTTACACAAACTCGTTTGGAAGGTTACTTGCATCATTCTTTTGCCCCTCTTGCATTCAATATATCCTGTGAGTGTCAAATACTCGAAGCCCTCTTTCCTCATTACGGGTCCCAGAAATTTCAATGTAAAGATTTCAAAATGTCGGAACACGGAAATGGACACGCAACGAAAAAGAAAGCTAAAATTATTTTGTTGAATAGCAATTCCCTGTATAAGCAGTGAATGTATGTACCTACCAAATTTTGCTTAACCTGACACAAAGCCACAGGTGGAGGCCACTAGTTGGTTTTTAGTTGAACCCAAAATGGGAAGAAAAAGATGTGTTGTACCACGTTTCCAAGTTGGAAGGGCATCGCAACCTTGTAAAAATATTAATAAAGGCAATCTGTAACATTTGTGCACGCAAAGAAAAAAATGGTATGTTAAGGATAGTTTTCCCTTGACACCGCTATTATTTTAATTACCATCACTTCTCGGCAATGTTTATTGTTTTTAAAAGCGAGGATTAGAATTTTAATAAAACTTAAACATATCAAAGTGAATTTATACATTTTTTTTGTTCTTGAGAAATGACAACAAAAATAATAAACACTATTTATTTATTAGATTGTTTTTTGGAATAGTTGGCAAAACATCGGCGAATTGCCAATCAGTTCGAACTTGATAAAATGGTAATCAGGATTTCCGTTTAGTTGGCGCATATATTTTAATAATTTAGTAAATGTTTATAAATTTATGAATAAAAAATTGTTTTCATGTTTATTTCTTTATAAATTGGTAAATGATAAATATTGTATTGCATTAGTTTCAATACAGTTGTATTAGTGTTATTTTTTTTTTTTTGCTTTGTTTTTTTGAGAATGTCATAAAAATATTCTTAGATTTTATTACAATTCTACTCATCGCTTTTTTAAACAATAAATATTGCCGAGGAGTGAAGATTTTTAAAATAATAGCGGTGTCAAGAGAAAAACTGTTCCTGTGACATACCATTTTTTGTGCTGTTACGATGGTTAAGGTTTATTTAAAAAAAAAAACAAACACAATCAGCATTCGAAATCTTGATCTTTTGATGGGTTTGAAGTGAACACTGACCATAGGTCCCAGTGTAAAATACACAACTTCCTCAGTTACAATGTAAATTCTTAGTTATTTCACTAAGGCCACAATATTGGTACACTCAGGACTGAACTCACACTAACGAATCCCACGAGACTTTGGTCTCGGTGACGAGTTTCTTTTAGACATCGTGCTACAAAAACAGCCAATTCTATCAAAGACTCGCCATGCTGTTTATTTACAACTCAAAACAACTTCAGACATTTTCTTGTTCATTAAGACATGACTGCAATTTTTGTCTTCAGCTATGTCGGTAAAATAAATGATGTCAATAAACCTATATAAATAAAGCGCAGTGTACGTGTGTCCGTCCGTCCGTCCGTCCGTTTTTCGATCTCGGCGACTTATAAACAACTTGAAATAACAGGTGGTAATTACTGTAGTTTCAAGAGATTAAAAATTAAATAATTGACACATTTAAAGTTAAATTTAAATATCGAACAGAGTGAAAGATGTTTAATACAATTCTTTGTTAAAGGTTTAACTTTAATTTTGCTTTTCGTCGCAATTGCAATCGATATCTAATTAAAAACCGTAATTAAAACGTTGCCCATGTATTTTTTTTCTTTTTCTAGCACGCGTAGTTATATATTCGAAACATAGTTCAGGTTTCCTAATGATCTTTAAGAGTGACTTTATGTGAATGAATCATAAAGAATGGTGATTTTAAAATAACATAAAAATTGCACACAAAACAGCAAAATGAATGTAAACAAACTATGGAGATAGGTTGCATATACGAAGAAAGATTATGCCGAATTAAAGTGTCGAATAAAATAATTTTATTATTTCTAAATTCTTATAACTTTTGCATAGACGCTGAATGTAAAAGGCCGAAGGAGCTGGTCTAAAGTCCGCCCGGAGGGCAGCTTCTAGGCTAGTAGATAATAAAAATACTGGTAGGTACCGCCACTCCAGAGACGTCATTAAAAAAAAAAACAAAAAAAAAAAAAACCGACAAACGCATTTTAAATAATTTAAATGGCTTCTTTGAATTTAAATTTCGATTTTATTTGAGAGATAATGCGAATCCGAATCCGAATCCGAATTAAGAAAAAGATTATTTTCCGTATATAAGTAAAAAACGTTTTTACTTTTTAGGCATTTAGGTATGGGCATTCAAAAAGGAAATAATTTTGAATTACTGGATTTGACTATCGTTTTTGCTATCTGGAGAGTAATTTATATGATAATTAAATAACTCTTAAATTCAAAATAATTAAGAAACATATTGAATGCGATTTTGATATTTTATGGCATCAAACAGGTAAAAAATAATACACGAAATAAAACCAATGTATTAAACTCAAGTATCATTTGACAAAAAATGATTACTTGTAAAAAAAATAAAATTATTCATTCTGTTAGTTTCATAAAATAGTATAAAATAAAATATTATATTCTTAAACTATTGATTACATAAGGAAGGTTAAAGATAATTTATTTTTAGACACAAAATACCAATGTCTTGATTGTTGCACTGCTGGTGTTCTTTTAACTTTCAGTTTCTTTAATTTTTTATTTTGAATACTCCGCGCGCTTTTTAAGTCAGAGTGTGATTATGCATTTTTTTAAGTTAAAAAAAGTAATTAATTTAATAAAATCCAGTTAATTAATCTTCTAAATGATTTTGAAACATATGAATATCTGATTTTCAGGAGATTTTTAAATTTGCTGTTAACGTTTTTCGTCTATGATAGTGATTCGATGATTAACGAGTGAATGTGCCAAAATAAATGTTTTAAAAATGATCTAACAGATGTTGAAATGAAAAAAAAATTGAAATTTTTCAACAAAGTTTCACTCTCGAAAACGGTATTTAAACTTTTACTTTGTCTGATTCTTCAAATGTCATTTTTTTAATTAAAAACAAAACAACTCTTCTTACGAACAGCAACGAGTTGAATTTCGAAATCACAGAAAAATGACAAATAATCAATGAATAATAATCATTATTTATTGGGTTGGTGCAAAAATAATGACGTAATAATGTCGTTTTTTGACGTTAAAAAATAGGCCCCAAAACGACATTATTATTACGTCATTATTTTTGCACCAACCTAATATTCGTAATAAATCCTTCTCCCCCGTCTCTCTTTAAGGAAAATAAGCGTTTTTATTTGTTGTTAGTTAGCTGTTAAGAAAGTAACCGTTGAATTTAAAATTTTGATGTATTGATTTTTTTTATTTTTAATTTCATTTTTTTCCGAATGAACCACAATTTTAAAACCGGACTATTTTCTAAGTTCTTCCTTTAAAGTGCCTGTAAAAAGTTGTAAACAAAATCGTTCCCTCTCCGCTTTAAATAACTTTAAAAAGGAAAAACCAATAATTACAAAAATATATTGGCTTTTTCTTCTAATCTAATCATTGGGATGGTGGTTGTGCAAAAAACTGTACACAGACACTAAGTCACTACACTACAGCTTTCGTGAGATTTATTGAAAAATAAACTCCATGTAACAGAATTATTACCAACACATTTATTATTGCATAATATGGGCACTTTTGAAACAATAAAAACCGGAATTTTCCAATGCTAAGACTAAGAGTAATTAACATGAATTAGCAAAAGAAGTAATGCATTTTAAATGGGACAGAGGTTAAATGCAAAAGGCGAAACCGTTTTTAAAATGAAAAAAATATTTTGTCATAAAACGAAACAATAAACAATGAAGAAAATAAAATTAGTATTTTAAAATATCTATATTCGATAATTGCTAACTTTAATAGCTAGGAAACTGTACATTGTCTATTTAAAAACTTAAAGATTAACACATTTTAAAGAAGGTTCTGTCCTAAAGTTAACCGGAATTAGTTTTAATTTCCGGAAGTATCAAGCCCACAATGAAATATTTCCGCGAGTTTGCTGTTAGTTATAGTGTACGTAAAATAAACACGTGCTATCAACTTTAACAAAAAACAAAACATCGAGCGAGTATGTTGATAAATTGAAAGGATATATTTTTTTCTCTCGGCGGATAGGGTAAATATACCTTTTTATATGGGGGAACCTTTGTTTTAATCGAGAAGTAACATTTGTTATTCAAACACGTTTTTTTTTAGTTTTTTTCCCGTTCTCCCCTTATCTACAGAAACTGAACACTAAAAAAGTAATACTGTTAGTAGTGTTTTTTTAGTATACAATTTAAATTTTTACTTTCATAGAACTATAAATATTGTTTTAAAAACACGCAGTTACCTTGACTGATTTTTAAATATCTGTCGCTTATTGTTATCTTAACAGCTCTTAAGACTGTTTAAGTTTCGTAATCACTGAATGCTTGTTTTTAAAAACTTAGGAAATAGCGATATGTCGTTTTATGATCTTTTTAATTGTTGTAAAATTTTCATAAAATTTAAAAAAAAATCTTTCCTTCATTAAATTACCTTTTTTTTTTTTTTTTTTTTTTTTTACTTATTAGAGAGAAATTATGTACTTTTGTTTTTTGTTAAACAAAATAGATTTTTTTAAATTAATTTGAACCCCCCCTTTTTTGTGAGCTTGTTAAAAAAATCATAAATGACACCTGCTGTAGTGCGATAGTTAGCAAGTTTCATTCCACCAATTCGTTAGTGTACTACTGTGTAGTCAATTCAATAACTTTCTGGCAAGTGTTTTCAAAACAGTGGAAAAAGCGACGCCGAAATCTGAATGCTTAAGTTAATAGCAAAAGAAGATGAATTCCAAAATCTAAGCAAAGGACCAAGAAACCGGAAAATATCGCTAGAAACAAGTGCTGAACTGAATATTCTCCTATATGGCAAGTGAATGCTGGACAATTTCCTCACAAATGAAGAGGAGATTTAAAGCAATTCAACAGAGATGTTCTACACTCTACAGAAAGATGCTTGTTGTGAATAATACGAAATATAGCTCATAAACAAAAAAACTAAAAAATCACTTAAACAGAATCAGTAAGGGACAGCTGAAATTGTTTGAACACCTAATGAGGAAAGCGAGCTTTGAAAATTTGTTATTCACGGGACATATCGAATGCAGAGCGTACATGAAGCGGGCCACTTACCTGACTCGCTTTGTGTTGTTGAATGGATGGTAGAACGTGGAGTGGGAGACATGCCATAAAAGCTACAAAGGATAGGAAGTTGTGGAGAGCCATCATCACTTATTACACTTCTAAAAAAAGGAACATGGCACATGGTCGGTCCGATCTGTGTTTAAAAATCATAATGTGTGCTTAAAACTTAAGTCTGTTTCGTAACTGAGATATGCGTACTACAAATGCCAGCAGTTGGTGTTTTTAGTGTTCAAGCCTAAGTATTAATTATTATTAAAGAAAAAGATTTACTTTAAAAATGGAAGACTTAGTATTACTGTGGATGAATTGTTGATAATAATTTCTTGTATTGAGAGATCGCTTATTGGAGATGAAATATTCACTGAAATACATCGTAACTAGTCTTTGGGATTAATCACCTGTTATTTTTATTGCTAAAGTTTTTAGGAAACTAAAAACGGTGATAACGAAGCCTGGCAATGTAACCCTGGTACCTTTTCCCCAAAAAAAACGATGTGTCAAAAAAAAGGACAGCTATTCATTTGATACCACTACACTTACTCTCTAGGCAACGTTTATGTGAACCAAAATCAGATATTATTACCATTTTATAAAGAAATAAGTTTAAAAAGAAATTCTTCTATTCAAAAGTTTATAAAAAAAATTACAAAATTATCAAAATAGTATAAAAAACCCAACTGTAAATTAAAAATACCATATTTACCATTAAATAACTAACTGTGATAATAAGTTTTTAATTTTATTCAATAGGGTTTAATTTTTCTCTTGTCAAATCTCAAGAATAAAGAAAATGTATAATAAATCCACTTTCATATGTTTGATTTTATTAAAATTCTAATCATCGCTTTTAAAAACAATATAAACTTTACCGAAGGAGTCAAAAAACTAAAAAGTATGCAATAATATGGGTGTCAAAGGAATCGAATAATTTTGTTTTGTTGTTGTTTTGTTTATTGCCGTAAAAAAACTTAAAGACTAACAACAAATTAGTTTTCTTTTTCAATTTCATTAGTGATGTTTGCTTTGATCTTACGTTCGAATCAATGAAACATAATGGAAAGTTTTTATAATGTATTTTTCAACTGTTGATAAACAATCATTTTTCATCGTGATGTTATAGAAGCAGTTTCTGTTTGTGGCATAGATTGATCTTTTTATTTTATCTTTTTAAAAATTTCTGGGCCATATTTCTGATACGGAGGAAGCAAGCTCTTTCTTTTTTTTTTTTTTTTTTTTTTTTTTTTTTAGCTCCCCAAAAAAGAAAACTTAAAAATATGCACTTGTATTAAATTTATTAAGTTGGTGCAAAAATAATGACGTATGTCGTTTTTTGACGTATTTTTTAACGTCAAAAACGACATTATTACGTCATTATTTTTGCACCAACCTAATAATTAATTTTTTTTTTTTTTAACAGTATACAGTACACTACACAGTGAATTTTCAACTGCTTCGTGACTCCTGGTTTTTGTTTGTTGAAAAACTCTGGCTATGTTTGTCTTGGCGGAGATGAAAGATACCGTGCGTATAATGCCGCATATTTTTCATATAAACTTCACCGAAGCAACAATTGATGCCCTCAATAAGAAATTTGCCAATAAAGTAAGTATCTTTTTTTTTTTTTTTTTTTTTTTAACAAAAACTTAACTTAAGCAAATGACTTACTGAAGGAAGAAGTAGCTTGCTTTCCAGGCCTGTAAGTGTAACAGAAAAAGTAAGTGTTTTTTTTTTTTTTTTTTTTTTTTTTGTGGTGGTGGTGGGGATCCCCAGTACCTCCTTGCTTTAATGGATTTTTATTTCTTTTATTATTGTATTTTATTACAATGAATAAAACCTTGTAAAAATATTACAATTGGTAAAAAACTTTGTGGGGAGCCAATCCCCCCTCCCCCAGCTGCTACACTCCTGCTTTTGATTTTATTATAAAAGAAGAGGAAATATTTTTGTGACAATAATGCTCTTCTAGACATCATTTAATAATGCAGATTACAAGTCTGTTTACTTACTGATTGACTGTCACATCATTTTAAGTTTGTGACAGTTTCAGTTGTGTACGAATAAGTTTAAAGATTATTTGCAAATTCGTATACGTATAGTTTCAAACAAATATTAAAATTAAAAAAAATGATCAAAAACAAAGTGACTGAATTTTACTTTTTTTCTTTTTTGGATTGTTCATTTTCGGAAGTGACTTCGAAATGCTTTTAAAATGAATTACTAATTTTCCAATTGCTAACATAGAAATAGAATTAATGTAAGGGAGGTAATTCTTGTCAAAGTTGCTGATTAACAAAAAGGTTTTTCATAATCATCTAAACTTGCACTTGATTAATTTATTCGTATATCTAATAAATTAAATTCTTTAATTGCGTAATGACTTTTTGTAAAGAATATTATCAGTATTTGTACACGTGATATTATAAAATTGAAATTTAATCTAATTGTTGATTTTAGGTTGTCCATAATGTTGGTTTGTGCATTGCATTATGGGATCTCATCGAGATCAAAGACAGTTATTTGTTTCCTGGGGATGGTGCTTCTCACACAGTTGGTAAGTCATAATCTAACATTTGATGACATAGAAAAAAAACTGGTGCTCAGGTGTTTTTTTTTTTTCTTTTTGTTTCACAGAGAATGATTGATTTCTTTAACAGCATATCAACTCCTTATGGGTCATTTAATAATGCCTAAATTTAATTTTCTTGGGAGCTTTGAAATAATAAAAATATTATTCTGTTTTAATTGAATACGTAGATGATGTGTGGACATGATTACAAGAGGCGTCCATATGTGTGATTTAAATTGTAGTTTTGTTGAAGTTATATTTTGATTTCTTTAAGAAATTGTCGGATATTATATGAATAAATGTCCTGAAAGAGTTCTTTCATGTTAGCTAATTATGTTTAGTGGCATATTAACACCCTCTATGGCTTATTTAATGCCAAAAAATCTAAATATTTTGAACATAGATTTATGGTTTCAACTACAAATAATATGTATTGTTGATATTTTGCTACAAAATGTATTCTTGCTAAATTAAATATGTATCATTTCTTTTTTTTTTATTCTTAATTATTAAGGAAAAATACATTCCAAACATATATAACAGTATAATAAATATTTTAGAACACTGTGTGTTGACTTTGCAAAAAGTTTGTATTAACTTCAAAATTTTATCTATTTTATTTTTAGTTTTTAATAATCAGAACTGGTAGCATAATTTATAGCTTAAGTTTAGAAAACTTCTCTGATACCCATCTGTTAAACCAGTCAGCAGTTTTTTGATTTGTCATCTAGTGGACCACAACTCTGTCATTAATGGTGACTACTAAATCATTGCCTGAATTCTGCCAACTTTCTCTTTCATCCTCGATATCAATTCATATCACTGCTCCTTCCTGGCAAATCATCATCTTTCTTATAATGCGTATACATGCATCTTTAGTCACAAAACATTGTTCTCCTTAGTAAGGATTATTTATTTGTCTGTGCACAACTTTCCATAAACATGATGCCTAGCTGATACACTGTCATTTTTATGTGCTTTTTTTTCCCCCTGTGGCTAGGTATGTTAGTGCTACTTTTATTGCCATCAAGTTGAGAACAATAGTTCAAAATAACCCTGTGGTAAGTGGATTTATCCCATACCTTTGAAAAAAAAATCCCCTTATGTTGCAAGTTAAGCAGATATTTTTTTTTTAATTTTTTAGTGGATAATTAACATCATTACAGGAATAACCATGAAGTTCAATTGCACAGTGAGAAGGTTAAAATATATCAACAATTTCTCTCTCAAAAATGAAATACAAAAAGCAGAGTATGAATTTGACATGATAGCCAAATATCAAAACCTGAGACGGAATATCAAAACTCCTAAAATACACAACTGATGTCCTTCTAGAGGTCATGAGATCAATTCCTTCATTAGGTAGTGAAACACCAGGTCAGTTGAAACTAACAATTACTGGCATGACAGGGACAAAAAATAACTCAATTAGCAGATATTCCATAACAGTCCAATAATGATGATGACCAGAGGGTACTTGGCTGATGTGTTGTCTATGTCAACACCTATAATAATCAATAGTTTGAAATAATTCAAGCATACTGAATGTAGCTTATTCAATGTTTCTTTTATTGTAATCAAAACCTTCCATTTCCACTACATAATTGATAAATGTCAATATTATACGAGATGTTACTTAAAACTTCAAAGAATTTGGACAGTGTGCATAAACTGTATGTTGTAGATCATTGCAAAAGTTTTTCAATTAGAAAATTAAAAACAAAATTTGACATGCTCCTCAAAAAACATTTAGTAGTTGAGTGCAATGGAATGCAATGAATAATGACTAGACACGAGAAATTGGAGAGCTGAGTTTGAATTCCAGTCAGGTTTGTTACATCCACTTACATGCAAATACCCTTGGAAAAAGTCTCAATCCATTTGTCTATATTTCTGAGAAATTGTATCTATCCGGACTATTTCCGCTGTTTGTATCTATCCGGACTATTTCCGCTGTTTGTATCTATCCGGACTATTTCCGCTGTTTGTATCTATCCGGACTATTTCCGCTGTTTGTATCTATCCGGACTATTTCCGCTGTTTGTATCTATCCGGACTATTTCCGCTGTTTGTATCTATCCGGACTATTTCCGCTGTTTGTATCTATCCGGACTATTTCCGCTGTTTGTATCTATCCGGACTATTTCCGCTGTTTGTATCTATCCGGACTATTTCCGCTGTTTGTATCTATCCGGACTATTTCCGCTGTTTGTATCTATTGTAACTACTTATGCTATTTACCTTGTTTGGACTGTTGTTCTCATCTTTCCTACCCCATTCACAACATTTTGACCATAAACTTATGGATATAGTTGACTCATTAATAGGAAAATCACCATCATATGCCAAAACTCTAAGGTTCCATCTCCAACACTAATAATCAAAAAACAACATTAAATATTTACATTGGGCACACATGCACCACACTCTCTTGTAGATTGACCTGTTACCTGTGGAAACTTAGTGCAATTCGTGAACACATCAACCAGCACATCATGAACAACCAAGATAAAACGATCAACATAAGACAAATACTAGTAGATAACACCGACATACTATACAGCACCCAATGCAAGTAAAGACTCAAAACTCTAGAAACTATTATTATTATACAAAATGAACAGCCAACATTAAATAAAATACCTTCTCCTGTGAATGATATGTTGAAGTGCATATGATATAATTAATGTGTGCATATATTTTATCAGTATTATAATAATAAACATTTAAATTAATAAATAAGTGACATTCTTTTTGTGCAGCCTCATTCTCAATAGCCATTACACATGACGTCACACCAGACCATTTCAAAAGTCCAGCTTCTCAAAGAATACCAGGATGCAGTCAAAGGAATTCTAACTACCACACAGACACTATATCGATTCTTGATAATGACTGCAAAAGTCAAAAGTATTTGAACGAAAATAACAAAATATGAATTTCCGACAGTTTATCCACAACTTTGAGCACAATATTAGACACCTTACTCCAAAATTGGAAAAATACAAAATAAAAATGAAAACTGACAGACCCCCCCCCCTGTTGGTTCTTTTTAATCAAACTTGTTTGGATATATATTGCTAGTAGTATTGAGAAACTATATACTTAATTAGCAAGATAGTAATTTTATAAAGAAATCAGTGATGATGACTTTTACTGTTTGCTAAAAAGCATTATCTATTATAATTTCTGTTCTAGAATTGATTCAATGAATTTGAAAATGTGTTCATTTTGTTTAAATATCTAAAATTTGAAAATCTTTTATTTTTATTTTAAGTTCATTTTCGTTATGTTGTCTTTCGACCACACATGGACGAAATACTTGTTGGTAGGATTAAAGGGAGCAGCAAAGATGGAGTCCAAGGTAATGAATATTTTCTTTTGAATTTTTTTGTGTTTATTATTCTTACTATTATTATTATTATTATTATCATTCTTATCATAATTCTGCTAGTTTCTTAACAATTAGACCCTACCAATCACTCATAATAGACTATTCTGTTTTGATCACAAGGAAAGATGGAAAAGATATATCAAAGTTACCCTTTGGTTTCACTGAGGAAAAGATAAGAGAAGATAAGTGATAATGCTTTCTTATCTTTTAAAGTTTGTTTCAGTGAAACAAAAAATTATCAATTTCAAATCTTTTCATTTGTACTCTTTTACTCCTTACTCTCTAAACACCCTTTAGGCAACTTCACTCACGAAGTAAAGCATTTGTCATAGCATTGCAGTTGACTCTAATTACCAAATAACAGTATATTTAAGTTTCATGATTGTGTTGTCACATTCTGCTGTAGCAACAGCAAAAACAGCCTTGATTTAGACCAAGGTCAAGGCCACTGCAGTTTTTATTTAAGAAACCACCATATATAGTGGAAGGAGAAGTAATACTAATGAATGATGTAGAGTGCCAAATGTTAAATAATGACCTGCATCCGCGCATATGATTGTTATTGAAATGTTTGGTTGGAGTTGTTAAGCTCAAATATTTAAGCAAAGTTTAACCTGGTCAGTACCTAGATGGGTGACTGCTTGGGAATATCAGGTGCCATAAGCTTGGATGTGCGGGTAGTGTAATGGATAATGGAAATGTTAATCGGAGAGCCAAGTTCCAGTGAGGTTCATTTTATTCATTTAACCACAATTACCCTTGGAAAAGATACGAATCCACCTATTCTCTCCCCAGCTATGGATTAATTAGTAAAACTTGTATTGCTAAACCATTATCTAAAAAAAAAAATTCAAATTCTTACAATCTAAGAATAATTCTGGCTTTAAATAACCTGCAAAGGGTTGATAGTCCATAAAAAAAGAATGAATCAAATATTTAATCGTACAATAGATATTTTATAACTGTAGAACTTATTCAATCATTAACTTAAGAATTATGATTATTTTTTTTTTTTTTAATCAGTTTCACTGCAAGCAAGGCAGTAAAGACACTAAGAAGATTGAATACAGGAATTGTGTTTATATTTCTGAGATGAGGTAGTGTAACTATTTACATTGTTTGAACTGTTGTCCTTATCTTTATTGCCACAACATTCACAACATTTTGGCCATTGTATACTCCAACCTTCTTCAGGTGATATATGTTGGAATTTCAAACCGAACCCTTTATTGGCCATACTTTCTTTTGGATCTCAGAGATATCCAAATAAGACATGGAACGTGGAATTAGAACAATCTACCCCTGTGGACTAAATAATGGGTTCAAAATTCCAACATATATTACCTGAAGAAGGCCAAAGTGTACAGTGGCCAAAACGTTGTGAATATGGCAATAACAAGGACAGTCTGAACAATGTAAATAAGATTTGTGCTATTAGAATGGACAGTTAGAAATAAAAACAGTAAATGTAAATAAAACAGTTGCTGGAATTAAGATATTATTTACTTCCGGACAGTTATCTTTATCTTTGTTATTACTATCACAGTATTTTGGCTATTGTGCTCTTCAGCCTTCCTCAGATATTTGTCAATCTGGTTAACCTTCAGAGGATTTCAAACTGAATCTTTTATTTAATCTATAGAGGTAAATTGTTCTTGTTTGGTTGAGCATTTCTATGGGTATCTCATTTTGACCTTATTCATTGATTGATTGATACATTTTCTACCACTTATCAACACTTTACAGGTTATTTAAAACCAGAAAATATTTTTTAGATTGTAATTTTTTTATTTATTTATTTATTTATTTTTTTTTTTTGAGAGAGTGAGAGAGATAATGAGTTATGATTTACTGATACAAGTCTTACTAATTCCCCCATAACTGGGGGAGAAGAAGTGGGTGTTGTTCATGATGACGGTCGTCTTTGAGTATAGAATCCAGAGGTTAGCAGTGAATATTTCGAAGACAGTAGGGAAGCGTAGTTCAGGTTAGCAGTGGATATTTTGGTAAAAGGTAGCAGAGCATAGTTCGTCCTTTTGTTTCTCTTCGCCTGACAAGCTGGCACTGGACATTCGGGTAGAGTGAACAAAATGGCCACCTTTATACATAACGGATTGAATATTCTAAATCTTCTGATTGGTTAACATTCTATTGGTGGACTATAAAGTGAGTCAAGTCATTTGGATTGGCTCTCTAGTTACATAATATATACAAAAAACTGAAACAGTGGGCTCATACCTTTTCCAAGGGTATTTGTGCACAAGAGAGTATAATGAACCAAAATGGTATTTCAACTGTAAAATATTTGTAAAGTTAAATACCAAAGAGGAAAGATCATCAGCACAATTACCATGAAAATATTTATATAAAAAAGGCACAGGGAAGCTATGTTATAGTGATGGAAAAGTAACTGAAAGTTAAATAGATGGTCAGTTTTAAATTCTCTGATGGTTACCTGGATTGACAAGCACCTGAAAAAGGTGTGGGAACATATGGACAATAGTAAATTAGCATAGGACAAAAATAGATGTTTGGATCAGGAGATTGTTACAGCAACCTTCCAACTTAGAAAAGGTTGCCTGCCTTGAAAATCTATACTCAAAATCTTGCAGGGTTCACTGCCAACTTGGAAAGCAGGGATATAAAAAAAAAATAGTCTCTTTTTTTTTTTTTTTTTTTTTTTTTTTTTTAAAGGAAAATAAAAAATTGGTTTAATGTCTTGGAAATCAGGGAATTTTCTAATGCAACTTGACATATGTTGAATAACATGTTTTATTATAAGCTTTTTAAGACTGAAAATTGTTTGAAAATAAATACTAATTCTTATTCCTACTGCCATAAGGTTGCTTTCCTGTGCCTTTTCTATAAATACTTTCAGGGTAATTGTTCAGATGAGCTCTTTGCTATGGTTTCTAGACCTTTTTGAATTTAAGTGCAGTACTAGACTGGCAATTAGGTCTCGTCATTTTACAGTTGAGTTAGCATAGAATTTATGGTTACATCTTGCCAACAGTTTCTTTTCTCACTTGTGGAACTCCCTTCTTAGCTCCATGCTTTCTAGCCAACTTTAATCTTCAAAAATTTAAATGCAATGTCAATCATTGTCTACTATCCTCATGATTACTCTTCTTTTGATCTTGCTCATTAGTAATATTTTTGAATCCATCTCTTCTCCCACCAGCTATGGGTTAAATAGTATAACATATCTGGAAAAAACATTGATATCTATAAAAATTTATTAATGCAATCTTGAATCACAAAAAAAATTATTACCAATCAAAAACATATTTTGACTTTAAATAATGCATAATGGGTTGATAAGCTGTAAAAAAAAAAAAAAAAATCAACCCATTAATCTTCAGCAATGGTCACTAAATTACATCCAGTCAATTAAGTGCCATGCATGATACACACTTAGGCAATCATGTATCCTTCGATACATGACTGACGAGGCAGATTTTTTCCTGCAGTAGGTTGCTATTTCTTTCTGCAGTAGACCAGTTGCGATCCAAGGATATAGAACTTTATCTGTCTTGCTATTTACCCATAGCTGGGGGGAGAGGAGGAGGATTCTTACCTTTCCCAATCGTGTTTGCACATAAGTGAATGTAATGGATTTGACTGGAATTAGAACTCTGCTCTCCAATTCCTCAATCTGAGCCGCTATCCATTACTCCACCGTGCCTCCATTAGTTAATATCAAGAAACATCTTAAAATATATGTACAAAGTTTTAAATTGAAAAAAGGTATTTTTATAGGATTCTTAATTATTTAAATTAGTAAGCCTTGACAGAGAATTTTACAGATCTCGTAATATCCACAATAGTAGGACTTGTATCTAAAAAAAAATCATTGATATCTGCAAAAATTTGTTATTCAATTGCAAAAAAAGATTATAATTATTACAGTTCAAAATATATTTTGGATTTAAATAACCTATGAATCTGTAAAAAAAAAAAAAAAAAAAAAAAAAAAAAATGTAAATCGATCAATCATTTGTTTTAAAAGGTGAACCATTCTATATAGAATTTTGGGGGAAATACATCCTGTATCTTGATATTTAAACAAAAGATTACCCTTTTCTTGACAGCTGTGTTTTGTTGGTAAGACAAAAGGCACTGCTATCTTGGACTTTTTTTTGTTTTAGTTGCACAGTCTTCAAATGATTGTTGAGTTATGTTACATCAGAATCTATCTAGTGAAAGACCAGTTTATGATTATGACAATGAGACTTGTTTAATTAACAAGTGTAAGCATTTTTATCATTTATTACTATTAACAAATTTTCTTAATCAGCCAAGTTCATAAGTTTAAAGTTGTTAACTGGGTAATGTTATTTCGCATTTCTCACTTGTGAGCTCTCTTCCGGCTTCTTGCTTTCCAGTCAACTTTGATCTTCAAAAATTTAAATACCATGTCAATCATTATCTTCTTAATTCCTGTTCTTTTATTGTTTTCTCTTATTAATGTTTTTTCCTCATATTCTCTCACACTTAGTAACCTCTTAAGAATCTTAGTGGGTTTATTGCCTTACTTTGGTTGGAATGGTTAAAAAAAAAAATAGTACCAGGTTATTGAAGCTGTTGATTAAAAAGTGAGAAAAGAAAATCAATAGTAACAGATATTTTCTTTAATATTATAATATCCTTATTCTCTTATATTAATTTCTAACCACTGACACTTCCTTTTTTTGTGATTTTTAATACATTTATTTCTATGGTAAAGTCATTAGAACATTTAAAATATACATATACTAAGCTGTATTCTACAAGTGATGCATTCATTCTTGACCCTGTCAATCTCTTCCTGATTTTCAATGTACAGCATACAAATTTGCTCAAAGAAATTTGTTGGTAAATTATCAAAATTTCACTTTTAAGAATTGAATCTTGTTAGGATTTCTTTATTCATGGCCAGAGAGCTTTACATTTTTCATGATCTTTCATCAAGACCAAAACTCACCAATAATAGTTATTATAAAGTGTTTTATAGCCTTTGTATATTAGAGGCGTGTCTCTAATAGATAAACATTAAATGCTCAATTTATATGAAATAAATTTTGGAAATTGGCATCAGCTTACTTTCTTATATAGGTTTTTCATATTGACCATTGTTTCCCAACTTCAGTGATTTCAACTCTTGGGTGGGTGATGAGCAGCTGAACAGAAAATGGTGGGAATTATAGTGTGCGATTATAGGATTTTGAGTATTAAAAAAGGCATTTCAACATATGCTACCTAAACAAAATATATTCAAAGGTGATATACAAAGAATCCAGAAAAAAACAAAATGGAGGCTAAATGGGATATAATTGGGTCACATTCTGAGATGAAATATAAATATCCTCACAAACAAGGAATATTTTGGTATTTTCTATAGCTTTCATTTGAATGTTAATGACCCTTCATTAACATTCAAATAGTTCTTCAGATGAAATAACTTTTTTTTTTTTTTTTTTTTTTTTTTTTTGCTATAAATCAGATAAGGGAAGCCCAAGAACAACAAAAATTAAGAACTAACCTCTGGATAATTTTTATTTAATATAAAATTGTTTTTATTTATTTTATATCACATTGGCCATCTTGAATTTATCAAGGCAGGAAAAGTGCCCATCAAGACATAATTTATCCATCACTATATGCTTTTAAATATTTACTATACAGGTGGGCAGTGGAAGATTTTTTCATGTGAAAGTGGGTGATGATGAAAAAAAAAAAAGCTTAGGAAACCCTGATATTGACTATTGTGTGTAATTTTATATTGAGTGTCATTATGTGCATAATTGCTTTCATATTTAGTTTTGTGTGTGTGTGTGCATAGTTGCTTTCATATTTAGTTTTGTGTGTGTGCATAATTGCTTTCATATTTAGTTGTGTGTGTGTGTGTGTGTGTGTGTGTGCATAGTTGCTCTTGTTCTGACTGTCATTTTATGTGAATTAATGCAGTCTATGGTTATAGTCCATGATGTCCTTGCAACTCCTGGCAATGGTGCTGGAACTATTTACCTTTCCATTGGACCATTTCAGTGGCACAGAAAGAGAGGAAATTTACTGTCCTCCATATCAATCTACCCAAGCTTTGTGCATTTGAGAAGACATGAAACAGCAGTCAAGATGCAGCACCTGAAACATCATCCACACTACAACTCCTCCATCTCTTAAAGACTGATGGATACTTAATCTAATCTAAATATAAGGGGATTTATTTTATATTGATATCTGTAATAATTAGTGTGAATGAACGTTTATTTCTTTCATCCAATTTTTTTTTTTTTTTTTTTTTTTTTTTTGCAGTGTCTCTCGGATTTTTCGATGACATTTTGATTCCAAGTGATGCACTTCAATACCCTTCCAGATTGTATCTTTTATGACTGATGAAAACTGACAAACCTTTATATTATATGAAAGATGTTTGGACTGAATTCCTGACCACTGACAATCATTTTCTTCCTCAGTTGGGCTTATGCCCATATTATGTTGAAACGTTGGTTCCCATTCGATCACTGAAGTTAAGCAACATCAAACCTGTTCAGTACCTAGATGGGTGACTGCTTATGAATAGCAGGTGCTGTAAGCTTGGATGTGTGGGTAGTGTAATGGATAATGACTTGGATTTGTTAATCGGATAGCTGAGTCCCAATTCCAGTTTGGGTCATTATATTCAGTTACACACAAATACGCTTGGGAAAAGTATGAATCACCTCTTCTCCCCTAGCTATAGGTTAATTAGTAATAATTGTATCACTGAATCATTATCTAAAAAAAAAAAAAAAAAAAAAATCTTATAATCTAAAAATATTTTCTGCCTTTAAATAACATGCAATAAGTTGATAAGCTGTAGAAAATGAATCACTCAATCTTCCTCAGTTACAATGTATTTCTATATTAAAATCATTGGCAATGCATTTATATTATGCATATAATAGTCTTATCCTGCTGGTAACACTCAACTTGATTGCAGATACCTGTCAATCCCTTTATTCCTGATTTTCAATCCTTTTCTGTAAATAGTAAAAATTAATTTATACAGGCCTTAAAAAGTGACAGCATATTTTATGTTCTAATATTAGCAGAATGTTTTTACATAAGAGTCTAAATGTATGTGAGTTTTTAACTATGTACATAAATAATAGATATATAAGATATGATATACAACTCTGTATATGAAACTAATAGAAGGGTAATTGAATGAGAAAATGGTAAAAACACATACATTACGCATTTCATCTGAAGAGGTCCTCTGGAAGGATGAAATGTATAATATAGGTTTTTTTTTGGGGGGGGGGTCCTCTTTTGTCATTCAGTTAACCACTATAAATAAATAGATACATAAATGAATACCTGTGAGTTTTTAAATTTTTGCAAATATATTAATGTGGTAATTTCGGTTGTAGGATCAATTTATTACTTAACAACTGAAAATCAGTCCCACTGCTTTATGTACAATAGAATTTTATATTGATACGAGTTTAACCATAAAAAAACGATAATATATTTTGTTGTTTTTATAATTATTAGGTTTTCACATGTGAATCCTTAAATAAATTTTCCACTTATTGCTGTCATCTGCTCTTTTTATAGTTGTTTTTTTTTTTTTTTACCTTCATCTTTGACTTTATATAAACCTTTAAACGAAGACACTGCTACAGTGTAAGGGAGATAACACATATATAGCAAAAAGACAGACAAAAAATAAGCAAATACCTTTGACAAATCCGATATAAATTATTTTCAATGTATTTCTATAGTAAAATTGTTTTCATTGCATATCTATAGTAAATTCTAATAACAATATATGTGGCCATTATACACAAAATAAATAGCCTATTCTTTCTGTAACACTTTGCTTAATTTCTGACTATTGAGATTTTTGTTATTTTTTTTTTTTTTTAAATAACCTGATATTCATTGTATAAAATACAGGTTAAGTGCTGAAAATTGTTCCAACAAATTTTAGGTAAAACTAGAATAATTCAGGATTAATTGCTTAATCAGGTAATTACTTTTCTTACAAGCAGAAAATGGGTTAAGCTAAATGGAAGAGTATCAGACAAGTCATTAATCATTGATAAGAACTGAATGCTTGATCTTTTATGGATTACCAGAACATATTTTGGATTGTAGGAAGCTGCTTACAGTACCCAGTGTTCCAAAGCAGTCCCTGCATTTAAGTACCAACCAGGCTTGACATTGCTTAACTCTGGTGATTGATCAAGAATCAGTGCTTTCAGCATGATTTAAATGTAAGCGTATTGATAGGAAAAGCCAGAATGTTGCTTGGGGAGGGTGGTAATTATAATCATGGTTTAGATTTACCCCTATTGTATATTTAATCATTGGTTTAAATGAAAAATCTGACATATTTGTTTAATAAATCATCCTTGTTAGATCTTGGGTCATATAAACTGCTTATATAAAAATATTTAGTCAGTGTTTACAAAGTTAAAGAAAAAAAAACTATGACAAAGTGTAAAAGCTTGATGTGATGCATTTCACCCTTTAGGACATCATCAGACTAATGTTTGCGTTTATGCAACTATACACACGTGCACCAAGGAAAGGGGACACTGAAAATTTTAAATTAAATTTTTTTTTTTTTTTTAAATATGTTTTGTGTCTATAGTTTAGTTGATTTTATTTAGTTTGTTTATGTTTCCATCAATTTTGTTATTAAATAAACAACATTGTGATAATGGAAGATCTGCCAAGAAAGGTGAAACGTAAGATCCCTGGACATAAATTTACTGTAGATGACCAAGCAATTAAAGCACTTTCTAAACATTTTTGTCTCGGTAAATTGTTTTCTCTTTTTTAATTAGAGTAGCATTTTTTAAAATCAAAATTGTGGTCCATCTTGTTACAGTGAATAACTAATGCATTTAATTGTTTCTACATTTCTGGTATGACTCGTCTGTTTCCAGCATGTTATTTTTTTCCTTAATTTTACTGACAGTGATGAGCAAGAGCAATTGTGGGTTTGGCTGTATGAAAATGAAGATGAAAAACATGACCTTTTTATGGATATTGGAGAAGAGATCAGGTATCATCTCAACATTTTTTTCTCTCTCTTTTTTTTATACTGCTTTAATTTTCTAAATCTGTAAAAAAGCCTTTCTCTTTCCTTTCATTTTCATGGTTGCCATGATCATTTTCAGGCAATGGTGGAAATAGAAAAACTATTCTTATGGTGAGTTATTTAAACTAATACTCTACTTATTGCATCACTTTTTTTTTATGGATATATGAAATAAGGTAATTAAATCTGAACTTGGTCTAAAGTAGACTTTATTGTACATTAATAGGGCATAGGTTTGGCTAGCAAATAAAAAATAGAATATTTTTCTAAATAAAAACAGAATTCTCTCTCTCTCATATCCGGCATCCTTTAAAAGGGCTCTGGTGAAATAAATTATTATAATGGTACCTTAAAGTGGTCTGTTTTTCTTTTTTATATATATATATATATATATATATATATATATATAATTTCATTGAACAACAATGACAAGGTATTTTTGTTTAAATTATGTTGGGCATACCATCACCTGCCTTATAGGATAGTTAACTCTACATTTTTATAACCAAAGATCAATACAGGCACATATAAACCAGCATAAAATTGTACCAACCTCGGTACGCAACATACATGTCAAGAACACAAGTGTGAAATGTAACTCCAACTGCAAAGAATATTGAAATGATAGAAGTCCTTATTATCTATCTATCTATCTATCTATATATATATATATATATATATATATATATATATATATATATATATATGTATAAAGTCAACCCTTAATACCATCAGTTATGAAATTAAGAACATGTCTACTTTCATTAACCATCTACAATAGCACTTACACACTATTTATTAGTTTGATGTAAAAATAATGACATAATAATGTCATTTTTTGACGTATTTTTTAACGTCAAAAAACGACATTATTATGTCTAATTTTTGCACCAACGTAATATTATTGATGTATACCAAAAATCCCTGAAAATGGCTAATTCTTTAGCTAAAAATACTCAATCAAGAAACGTTTTGACAAGTTTTACATTCATTAACGTTAGAAATAAAAATGCTTATATACATGATAAATAATAGTGAACAAGCTTTGTTGAATGAAACATATTAAAGAGGGATTGTTGACCAAAAACTCACACACACACACACACACATATATATATATATATATATATATATATATATATATATATATATATATATACGCGCATACAGGGTGCAATGGGTAAATTTGTCGCCATTTTATATTTTTAATTTTGCACATGTGTTTTGTTTGTTTTTGTTGACTGCACAGTATAGTAGGGTTAGTTGAATACTGTGTGTAAGAAAAAGAGCACCATGACACAATTCACTTTGCCAGAAATTTGGAAATGGCATGTTGTACTGCTGCTAGAAGCGCCAATACGAACATTACAAAGTGTTTCGGTGTCAATCTGAGGACAATGCAGAGGATTTGGAAAGAGTTGGATGAATCTAAATGGTGATTACGAAGGTACAGCAGCTTGGAAAACTTACTCTGAATGTTCTGATAAGAAACAAACTCCTGAATTTGTTGGTGAGGGCTTCAGACTCAACACGAAGGCTTACATGAAGTGCTTTGAGGAGGTAGTGCTGCCCTGAGTCAAGAGGGTAGCTGCTGGAAGACCCTATGTCTGGCAACAGGACTCTGCACCATACCACATGTCATGGCTGTTAGGCAGTTTCTGCAACCACATCCACCCCTTACATCTTGCCACCGAACTGCCCAGATTATAACACCCTTGATTATTATGTGTTGGATGCAAATGAGCAAAAAACCAACAAAATTTCCTTGAAGCACCAAAGAAGAACTGAAGAAATGGATTATGACAGCATTGACCAACTTAAATAAGGAGACCATCCAGAAGAGTTGCAGAAGATTCCAAAGTCATCTGGAGGACGTGATTGAAGTTAATATTGATTTTATTGAATGAATTTACTCTTTAGTATTTCAAGATATTTTTGTGTAATTTTGGTAAATATATTTGTTAAAATGAGATGTCGGCGTTATTTTCATTTTTGCATAATTTAAACAATTTATCAATTGTACCATATATATATATATATATATGTGTGTGTGTATGTTGTTGCTGACACTGTAGTTTGAACACAAATCACCAGTGAGCAAACGCAGACAATTCTATTATTAAATAAGTATATTACATGATCGTAAAGGAAACGTATAAATGGGAATTAGTGTGACGTCTAAGTGATCACTGTTTTCTATACTATTTCTCTATACTGATAATTATATGAATTACTATTTGGCAATTACTATTTGAACAAGTATTATTAGTGCAAGTATTATTTGAAGGCGTTACTACTACCAGTATCTGCATTCACAAAGTTTCATTTACAATGAGAATTACAGAAGTAATAATGAGCATTTGTTGACTTAACAAAAGTTAGAATGAGTGAGCATTTAACATCGCAAAAATATATATGCAGGCCCTCTAACATCACAAAAATATATATGTATATATGCAGGCCCTCTAACATCACAAAAATATATATGTATATATGCAGGCCCTCTAACATCACAAAAATATATATGTATATATGCAGGCCCTCTAACATCACAAAAATATATATGTATATATGCAGGCCCTCTAACATCACAAAAATATATATGTATATATGCAGGCCCTCTAACATCACAAAAATATATATGTATATATGCAGGCCCTCTAACATCACAAAAATATATATGTATATATGCAGGCCCTCTAACATCACAAAAATATATATGTATATATGCAGGCCCTCTAACATCACAAAAATATATATGTATATATGCAGGCCCTCTACCATGACAAGGAATGAACACACACATTGGATGTCAGTGAACAGTTCATTATCAAGTCAATTTGACTTATTACTTTAATGGCAATAATAGAAACTAATCGATAAATAAGAAAACAGTGTAAAATTCTCATGAAATATATAAGCATTTTTTATTATTGTTGCTAAAGATATTTGAAAGATAAATAAGAATGGAAGAAATTCACTACTGCACCAATATTTAAAAAAAAACAAAACAAAAAAAAAACACACAAACAAGAAAATAATGTTACAATTTGAAACGCTTTTCCTAAAAATTCAAAAATACATCCTTGTCCCCATCCCCAAAAACGTTAATTCCAATTAATAAATAAGAAAAGGATAAACTAATAAAATTATTGGCAAAATGTTATTAAAAATATTTAAATGATATTAGATTGGTGCAAAAAATAATGACTTTAAAATACGTTAAAAACCGTCATTATTTTTGCACCAATCTAATAAAATAACAATAGAAATCAGTGATAAGAAAAGAAATATTATTGTTTGAAATGCATTTCCTACAAATTCAAAAATTACATCATGTCGAGCAATAGGGACCAGACTGAATGTGACCAACCCCCAAAGACCCCCAGTGGTGGAATAGGCAATGATGTACACAATCTCAACAATCAGACTGGTGAAAGAGGGCAGCACCAGTTGGGCTGGTGTAACCAAGGCAGACCTTGACAGACCAATGACCAGATCTTGCCTGTCTCAATCCCTTTTAAGTTACAATGGAGGCACTTCTAGCCAAGTGTTTGGGCTTCTCTATTATGCAGAGTTGTCCACCAAAATCAAATTCATGTGAATGACCTTGTCAAACACTCTTTGATTTTCCTTTCTACCATCCTTCAGCAAGTCCAATGGTTGGTCTCCAGGGCTGTTCCAGCAAATGAAGCTGCAAAGAATCCATTGCATCAGTTGGGAGGACTGCATCTCTAACAATAACACAAGATGCTACATGGAGGCTCAAAACCACCCTTCAAGGACCAGTTCAAGACATCCCTGAAATAGGCCAACATTGATCCTGAGATCTGGGAAACTGGTGCTGCAAATTGGCTTTCCTGTCATATAGCCATCCAACATGGGGACTTTCAAGTCCAACTGTCAATATGAAGTGTGTCTGTAACGTGTTGTCAGCAGGGCCCAACTCACCCAGCTGCGTCCACCACCCACACTCTGTGATTCCTGCTTCCAATTGTTCAGGATTAGGCTGGGCCTTAAAAAAAAAAAATTATTAAATATTATATGTCATTTCAAAACTTTAACAAAAATAACATAATGAACATGATCTTTGGCCATTTTATCCACAATTTTGATCCTGATATAAAACATCTTATTTGAAAATTAGAAAAATAAAGTTAAATCAACAGACCATGCTGGTTGGACATTTTTAAAAAATCTTTGAAAGTTGTAATAAATTTAGACTTTAAGATCAGGAATGGTTGATTGTGTTTGTGGGGGTGGGTTAGCTCACCAACCTCTGTGAGATAAAATTAAAATAATAGGGAGCAACATGAGACAACAGGTGCTAGAATTTGTACAGATATGACAAGTGCACTGAGAATAATGCCTCAGAGTTATTTCCATGGAAACAGACAGAAGGCATGCATTAATACTTGTAAAAAAAAAAGCTAAAAAAAATTTTTTCCTCATTGTCAGAACTATTGCCTATGAGTTTTCATCTGCATTGAGCCTGTATGTCATGTATGTAAAATCTGTACCTTCAGAAGCAATGCACTTTTTCCCCAGCTGTGATGAGAGCATCAGTGTCAGGAAAATGTTGTAGTCTGAGCATCACCCTCAACTTTGTAGTGATTCAGCAGCCCCTGACAAACTTGCCTTTGATCATGGGTATTCTTTTGCGTTTAACTGTGAAGACCCACCTGACACAACGCATTGAATTCTATGTTTACCACCATACATAGTTCTCGCTCATAATCTGCCATTTTGCACAGATGAGCTGGCCACCTGAAACAAGACTGAAATATATCACTGTTACCACTGCTAAAGTGCTTTACTAACTACCTAACTGTGCTCCCATCCACTGTTTCGTCTCCTCAAATGTTCATCAAGTATTGTTGAATATCCAAGTACAGTTTTCTTACATGGAGGAATTCAATAACATTTCTGCTTCATGTCAGATGCTTTTTTGCCACTCTGCAGTCAAGAAGGAAAAAAAAAATTTGAATTATTACTGGGATGGTTCAACTTCTATTGCTATATCCCCAACATCTACCTCTGACATCTTGGGCCAACATAATAAAATAGAAAGCATTACTTTTGGTGCAACCCTCATATATTGCTTAAATCATGTTATCAGAAAGTCAATTTTGAATATTGGTAATATATAGGTGCCACTGATTAGAAAAGAAATGTTACATTTGAGGCTCCAAAAATGTGGACACTAGATATGACATTTTCGGGAAGGACTATAGAAAGATGCTCAACTTTTAAAAAAACAAGACATACACCTGGGAAGGACTGAATGAACAGTGGCTAAAATTTCATATCAAGGAGGCAACAGAAGACTTGAAAATTAACCTACTAAAAGTAGAATGCTTTGTCTTGAAAATATTGGGAAAAAGGATTAATGGCACCATTATAATAAAACCAACTGAAAACTCTCATTCTTAAATTTAAAGGTCAAATGTATGCAGTAGATACCATTTTATTGTGTCACTGATTAAAATCAAAGCACCCTATTATTTGAGTAAAATCCTAAAAACATAACATGCATTTTTTTTCCCTGCCAATCTACATATTGTTTTTGGTGCTCAACAAATATTGAGACTGATCTTGAAGGATCATATTCATTCTGTAATTTACAAATTCAGATATCAATGCAATGCTGACTATGTAGTAAGAATAAGTTAAAGTTTGGAGACACAAATTAGCCAAAACACTCCAGTCAATATTGGAAAAGGTGGACAATGTACATAGGTATGTTAATTTATCAGCTTCAGTGATAGCTGCACATTTGATCAAAAACTAGCAATGTGCTTGATCTTATAGCTCATGCATATACTCAGTGCTGAGTAAGGCTAATAC
Source organism: Acanthosepion lycidas (assembly GCA_963932145.1). Lineage (NCBI taxonomy): Eukaryota > Metazoa > Mollusca > Cephalopoda > Sepiida > Sepiidae > Acanthosepion > Acanthosepion lycidas. The sequence continues at coordinate 51,168,890 of OZ010600.1, read as the reverse complement.
AGATTATCACCTAGAGTTTTTTGGAATCAACATATATTAAGTCCTATCAACCATCTCTCTGTAAACAGAAGGAGTGGTTACTGGGCTTAAAGGTAATTAGCCTTTAATGTTATATTTGTTCAACATCTGTCTATATTTATGAGATGAGGTATTGTAACTATTTACACTAGCCGAGTTTGAACTCCAGTTGAATCTATTTCATTCACTTACATGCTAATACCCTTGGGAAAGGTATGAATCCTCTTCTTCTTCCCCCAGCTATGGGTAAATAGCAGGACAGACCGGGTTCTCTAGCATTGGATGGCAACTGGTCTACTGCACAAAGAAATGGCAACCTACTGCGTGAAAAAATCTGCCTTGTCAGTCATGTATAGAAAGATACATGATTGCCTAAGCATGTATTACACATGGCACATAACTGACTGACATGTTTGGATTGTTGCCCTCATATTCACAAGTTTTGGCTGTTGCATGCTCTGGCCCCCAAGGACATATGGCGAAGTGGAAAAAAGCATTGGTTGAAATAATCTAGTAACTTGACCCAAAGAGTTGTTGAACTAAATAAAGGGTTTGGTTCAAAGTTCCAATGTATATCACCTGAAGAAGGCTGGAGAGTACAACAACTGAAACATTGTGAATATGACAATAAAAATGAAGAAACAGTTCAAACAATGTAAATAGTTATATTTATTGTTTGTATATAAAATTAGTCCGGGGTTCTACATTTTTTTAGTCATTGTACAGATTTTTTTTTTTTTTTTTGTCCTCGACTTTTGCATTGATGAAAGAGGACTGATAAACTGGTTTATTTGTTTTTAATTATCATATTTTGGTATTACCAGTTTACGGTAATATATATATATTTTTTGCTGACCCACTTTTTTTTCTTATTAGTGTTCTTTTAATATGTCTATTTTTATTGCTGTAATAAAATTTTTTACCTTCTGCAAAAATATTTTATGCACTTTTTAAATAGAGTGGTCCCAAAAAAAAGCAAAAATTAGAGAAAAATTTTGTGGGAGAATAATTTTTGTAGATGAGCATTCATTAGACTTTGCTCAAGCCACATCATTTGTCAGAATTTTTTAAAAAATTGATTTTTTTATTTTTTTATTTTAGAAAGGGGATCCTGTTTATAATCTAAATACAGTGAAATATCAGACATAGCTTTTATTTATAGATATCAAGTTTAAAACTGTGCTTACATTATTGATATCTGACCAATGTTTTGTTTAATTTTTGAATTTTTCAAAAAGAAAATTGGGTGGGGATTTTTTTTTTTTTCAGCAGGAAGCACATGCATAAACATCAGAAGATAATTATTTATCTTAATTGAAGAATAAATGGATACTTTTACTTTAAGTAAACTTTTGTCCCTTAATTAAAAATATATATACCTATGCTTTTTGTTAAAAAAGAAAAAATTGTTTTCTATGCAGGACAGCTAAGTTCAAATAGCTGTTTAAAAAAAAAAATCAAGAATCTGTTTTACACTGAATCGATATTATGAACATGGCTTCCCTCCTCCTTTCTAAAATGAAAAAAAAACAAAAAGAAAATCAATATTTTTCAATTCTGATAAATGCCACACTTTCAGGAAGGTATAAGTATTGCTAATCTATGAAAATTATTTCCCAAAAGATTTTTTTGGACCAATCAATAGCATGGCTACGATTGATAAATTGTCATCTAAATTATGCAAAAATGAAAATGACACTGATATCTCCTTTTAACAGATATATTTACCAAAATAACACAAAAATATCTTGAAATACTCAAGAGTAAATTTATTCAATAAAATTGCCATTGGCTTCAAGTATGACTTTGAAATCTCCTGCAACACTTCTGGATGCTGCCATAATCTTTGCCTTCAGTTCATCTTTGGTGTTACAAGGAGTTTTGTTTGTATCTCGCTCAACTGCACCCCACACATAATAATCAAGGGGGTTGAAATCTGGGGAGTTAAGTGGAGTGATGTAAGGGTGGATGTGGCTGCAAAAATTGTCTGACAGCCATGATTGGGTTCTCTGTGGCTTGTGTGGCATGGTTCAGAGTCGTGTTGCCAGGTATAGGGTCTTCCAGCAGCCACCCTGTTGATCCAGGGCAGTACTACCTCCTCAAGGCACTTGATGCAAGGCCCCGTGTAGAGTCTGAGGCCCTGATAGAAAATGAATGGAGGCATAACATTGCCATCACTAGTGATCACTCCAAACATTTTCATAATCACCATTAGATTCCCCCAACTCTTTCTGAATACCTCTGCACCATCCTCGGATTGACACCTAAACACTCTGAAATGTTTGTATTGGAACTTCTAGCATGAATGCCAAGTAGTACAACATGCTATTTCTAAATTTCTGGTGGAGTGAATTTCATCATGGTGCTTTTTTCTCAGACAGTGCCCAACTGGTTCTACTACGCAGTGCAGTCGAAAAAAAATATACAACACACGTGTGCAAAATTAAAAATATAAAATGGCGACAATTTACGTGTCGCACTCTGTATATAAGTAGTGCTTTGTAAACAAATCAATTAGAGAGTGAGGAAGGAAAACTTTCAAAATTGTTGTGACCTTTGAAACTTGTTTATTAAGCATAAATAGGATTATTAATAAAACTCATAGACAATATCAAAACAATTTCTAGTTTCCATTACTTTCATTTACAACCTTAACATGACCTCAAAAAGCTGTATAACTCTTAACTGTGGATTCCTTAAACAACTTGGCCCACTCATCCTTTATTTAGTCCACAGGGGTAGATTGAGATATCCAGAAAAGGCATGGAATGTGTAATTAGAACACTCTACCCCCATGGCCTAAATAAAGGGTTCAGTTAGAAAATCCAACTAATATCACCTGAAAAAGGCCGGAGTATACCTTATTTTAGTTGATACTCATATTTGAATAGACTCTCTCTTTATTTAGTAAACAATATATTTATTTTTGTCCACCGGTCTAAATATTCAAATAATCTTAGAGAAAATATGTGCTCTACTAATAAGATTTCTCGAATATTCAGGCTGGTAGACAAAAATAAATAAATATACAGTTTAATAGGAGGCACGATGGAGTAATGGATAGCCGCTTGGATTGTGGAATTGGAGAGCTGAGTTCAAGTTCCAGTCAAATCTAATATATTCACTTACATGCTAATACCCTTGGGAAAGGTATGAATTCTCCCCCCCCCCCCGGTATGGGTAAATAGCAGGACAGACTGGGTTCTATGGCAACTGGTCTACTGTACAAAGAAATGGCAACCTACTGTGGGAAAGAAAAAAAAATCTGCCTCATTGAAAGATACATGATCACCTAAGCGTCTGTTTCACATGGCACATAACTGACTGACTGACAGTTTAATAAATAAACAAAGCATCTACTCAAATACAAGTATCCACTAAAAATATTGTTTAAGTAATAAAAATATCTGAGTAATAAGTAAATAAAAATTCCTCCCTTTCTTTTTTTTTATATATATATATATATATATATATATATATATATAAAAAAGTAAGGGAGGAATTTTTATTATCAGATATATATATATATATATATATATATATATATATATATATATATATATATATATAAAATGTGAAAATATATAGAAAATAGGAAAGAACTGGTTAGGTAAATAATCCAAAGTTCTTTAGTATTTTTGTTATTATTTTTAAAAAATAGTGCTCAATACAAAAGTAGAGCATAAATATAATTATTTATTTAAAATTGGAAATTTTGATTTCAATTATGAATATACTATTAAAACATGTAAATTTCAGAAATAAGTTATTCCAAAAAAATTTCGCTTGAAGATGGAACAGAGCTTACTTTAACTCAATTTAATTCAAATAATTATATTGAAGTTTTGGCTCTTGTTTTGAAACATGAGACCTCTTATGTAGCATGTTGGAATCATATTTTTAAATAAATAATATATATATATATATATATATATATATATATATATACTTTTTACTGGATATGTGCATTTGAAATAGATGTCCCATTCTTATTTTAAACAATGTGTATTATGTCTATCTGCTTCCACACTCAAGAAATTTAAAAAAATAAAATGTGATCTCCAGCAGGGTTTGAACCTGTACTCCTATCTGTAGGAGAAACCACCATTTGATTTGGCATGCTTTAGACTCTTTAACCACAGAGAACATCCCAGCCCCTATCCCATTGCAGTGAATTAAGATATTTACAATACGAAATAATGTTTTTCTTGAAAATCCTAGTCTCTTTGAAGAAGAAAATCGGCCCTTGAAATATCCAGTTTCATAACAATCAACATAATGTAGTGAATTTATTTTGTTGTCATTGTTTTATCAAGGGCAAATCTGGTTGTTTTTAAAAGGCCACAAAACTATGGCCTTAGTTTGTTGAAATAATCAATTACAATTTTCTTTTTCTTATTGTTTTTTTTTTTCTTCTTCTTCCTCTCCTACTCTCAACAGCTTTTTCTCTTTCTTCTCATTTACTTATTTATTTTGTTGAAGGTTTCGAATTGTAGATGAAACATTTGTTGACACAACTCCCACAGGACCTGATGGAGGTTCTGAAGAAAGTGATGTTTCCGACGTAGAAGCTAAAAAAGTGCCTTACACATTGATTGTAAGTTGAAGAGAATTTTAGCATTTTCTCTACTCCCATAACCCCACATTTCTTTATTTCTTTATTTATTTATTTTTTTTTTTAATCGACACAAGTCGGTTTCACATATACCAACTGAATCTCTTTCAAGCAATATGAGATGCACACATGATACCATTTACTGCCCTACCCATTTAAATTCAATTGTTTCCCAAATCCTTTCCTGATAAGTAATCATTCTTCTCAACAATGAAAATACTCATTTTGATGACCAGTGGAATGAAGACAATAATTTATCATGGTACTTTAGTCCACACTATTTTACTTTCCATCTAATCTCTGACATTTCATTTACTATTTATTATTATTATTATTATTCCTCCAATAGGAGTAGATAGATTTGCCCATTGTCCGGTTCACACTCCACCTCAGTCTGTTGAACAGGAGTAGAGGTTTATCCCTTGTTTTCTGTTTAGGCTTGTGTTTTCAGTTCCTTCTGAGGTCTTTTTCATTTTCTTTCACTCTCAGTAGCCCCTTGCATCTTAGTGGCATTATCACCTTGCTTGAGGTGAATTGATTAAAAAAAAAAATGTAGAAAGTATATAATGTGCTTGAACTGAAATTTAATTTATTATTTTTTTTCTTCTTCTAAATAAGAATAGATAGGTTCACCTATTGTCTATTTTACTCTCCTCCTCAGCCTCTTGAATAGTAGTAGAGGTTTATCTCTTGTTTCCTATTTAGGATTGGGTTTCTAGTGCCTTTTAAAGTCTACTTCAACTCTATACTTGTAATGTCTCTGCCTAATCATCACTGATTTCTTTATAAAATTACTGTTTTGTTAACTGTAAGTATATAGTCTCTGAATACTACTAGCAATATATATTTCTAAAATATAATCAAACATCAGATGCTTTTTTAAATGGATGCTTTGTCAGGGCAAGAATATTTCAGCACCCTTCTTATCATACCAGTTTTTTGAACAGGTACAGAATTTTATCTCTTGTTTTCTGTTCAGCATTAGGTTTCCAGTTCTTTCTAAAATCTGCTTCAACAGTATACTTCTTATATCTTTGCCTAAATTCTGATATTTATTTACTTTTTTTTTTTTTTTTCCCCTCACTTGAAGTAGATAGGCTCTCATATTGTCTTGTTAACACTTCTCCCCTGTTTCTGAACATGAGTAGAGGTTTATCCCTCATTTCCTGTTTAGAGTTGGGTTTCCAGTTTCTTCTAAAGTCTTTTATTTTTCTTTCATGCTTGTAACCACTTGCATCTTAGTGTCATCATTGCCTTGCTTGGGGTGAATTGATTTAAAAAAAAATTAAGTAGCATGTAAACAATATATAATTGAAACAAAAATTCTAATTCAGTATTTTTTTATCCTTTTTCTTGACAAAGAAAGTTTGAATCAAACCTTGAGCAATATCCTCAGACTAAAAAATAATTGAAACTAACGACAGGTGAATAAACACACTTTAATGACTAATGGTTTTAATTTAGTATCTTCGATACCGAAGTCAAATTTGTCAACCTATCAAATTCAATAGGAGTAGATCACTTATTTCCCAGTTCACACTCTTCCCCAGTCTTTTGAACAGGTGTAGAGGTTTATCCCTTGTTTCCTTTTTAGGATTGGGTTTCTAGTTCCTTCTAAAGTCTTCTCATTCTCCTTCACTCCCACTAGCCTCTTGCATCCTAGTGGCATTATCACCTTGCTTGGGATGGATTGATAGAAAAAAAAGAAGAAAAAAACGTTAGTGCTGACCACTTTCCTTAACCTTGTTGAAATTTTCTTCCATACTAATTGAAGTAAAGTATATTTCATGTCTTGGCCAGAGTTGATTCTATTAGGTTGGTGCAAAAATAATGACGGTTTTTGATGTTAAAAAATACGTCAAAAAACGCCATTATTTTTGCACCAACCTAATAATAGTTTGATATTTATCATTGTTAATGTAGAAAACCCAATCTCTCAAAAGTAGCTTGTTGAACAGCACTTGAGATTAATGTTGTCCTGTCAGTGATAGAATATTAGTTTAAGTTGAGTGGTTAGGGTTTTGGGGACAAGACAAATTTTTTAATTAAGATTCAATTATATTTCTTCTAAAAACAACTAATTTCTTTTAAAAAATTCATATCTCTAGTGACATTCTTTAAGTATCTGTGATACACCTCTAGAACAAGTAGAACATTTTCCTTATCTAGGTAGCCTTTTATCAAACAAGTGCACCTCAGAAAAGGATGTGGAACAAAGAATTGGAGCTATACAAGGGGCATTTGGAAAGTTAATAAAATATGTCTTCAACAACAAAGAACTGGATTTAACAAAAATCGTGGTCTATAGTGCTGTTGTCATTTCAACTTTACTATATGATTACAAAACTGGGCACTATATCATTGTGACATCCAAAAATTAAACCACTTTCACTTGCCAAAACTTTGTTCAATCTTGAACATCAAATCGAATTACTATGTGACCAAACTCATGGAAAGAGCCAACAGTCAAAGTATCGAATAGCTGATCATTAAACATGGTCTTCAATGGTCAGGACATATAGCATGAATGGAAGAGTCAAGGTTTCCATGTCAAGTCTTATTCAGTGAGCTCATTTCAGGAAAAAGACCACAGGGTTGCCCTTTTCAAAGATACAAGGACCAATGCGAAATAACACTGAAAGCCACTGAACTTGAGCCTAAATTGTTTGAAACACATGCACTAGACCATACCAACTGGCGATGTTCCATCACCATCAGAACCAAAAAAGAATTGGTCTACTTAGTTATCAACACCATCATCATAAAGGAAGCGATCAGGAAAGAAGAAATTAAATTCTTGGATGCAAGATGACAATATTGAATTTTATTATTATTATTATTAGATAAAGCATTGGCACCTATTATTAATAAACCTAGATAGACTCCCCAATTAAAAAAAAGGAAAAGCTTGAATCTTGCCAAGTGCTTATTTTTTATTTCTGATCTGTGCTGTTTATAGTCATAAAATAATTGAGTATTTGCCTGGACTTAAGATTAACATCATTCTGGGGATAGTAAAACATTAGTTTGGGACAACTGGTTAAATTTTGGGGGACGGTGCTGGGACAAGACAAAACTTTTCATTAAGATTATTTATTCTAAAACAACTAATTTCAACTAAGGTGTTTCAGGGGATGTAAGTTTTGTAAAGACTTAAGTATATCTTGAAAACATCAACAGCAGGGAATGTCAGATTCATAAAGATATATAAGTATATTTGCAAAAGCATTAAATATGAGTATTTTTATTAGTTTTATTTTTATACAATTGTTCTTATTAAGTGGGATCAGTTTTGTGTTAGTAGTTGTGTACAAATGTCTTTAGCATTTATAGTGAGGAAAAAAGTGTGTATGTTCTTTTTTTTTTTTTTTTTTTTTTTAATACTGTGTTCTGTTGTCATTTTCAAAAAATAAGATGCTAAGAACTTTTACTCATACCTAATAATTATCATTACTTAATTCACACATTTTTATTAATGATAAATCTTCAGTTACTCAAGGCAAATTTATTCTTAATATTTACCAAACTTACAAGCTCATAGAAATTGGGGCATAGGAAAATTGTTTCAGTAGGCTTCCAAGTGAGGTGAGGCTGCCTCTTTTCTTTGAAAATCAACACTTCAAATCCTGTTCTTTTTTTTTTCCTAACTAGTTTGCAAATTATTATTTGTACTCCTTCTCCTCCCCCCCCCGCTACTTGTAGACTTACTGACTGCCCATCCTCATATATACATGCACACACACAAACACACACATCACTTTAGCATTGAAGCTGTTTAAAACACAGACCACTAGAAGTGGGAAATTAAAAAAATGTGCATCTATCTCTATCAATTAATAAACTAATTTATTCTTAGATTTATCTCTGTTAAGGATTTATGTAATATTTTTTTTTTTTTTTTTTAGAATATTTTGCTTTGTTTCCTAAATAATTTTAATGTGTAAATAAAATAAATAAATATCCCACAAAAAACAATGATAAACCAATTCTATTGTTGTATATTGATAAGAATTTTGTTTTCTTTCAGGGATCCATTAGTGAACCGGGACTTGGTTTGCAATCATGGTGGAACTCCTGACATTGTCTGTACACTCAGATTGTGGATCTTATGTTCTTTTTATATTACGTATATATATATATTATATATATATATATGTGTGTGTGTGTGCATTCAGTTTATATTATTTTTGTAAGGCTAAAGTATCAGAACATTAATGGGGATCAAGCTCACTGGGCTGGCTGTTTGCAACACTTGCTTGCTAACCCTTGTGCTGTGCAAGCACATACATACATGTCAATGAATAGGCATTTTGAAACGCACATAATATAATATAATATATATATATATATATATATATATAATGCACACACACACACTCAATCCACATTGAGTATATGCTTATGTTTCAATATCTTGTTGCTGATGACGTCTCACTAATCCTGCAAAAGATTTGCATGTTACAATATATTTATTTCATATAAGTCTCCCTGCAGTGGTTTGGTTTTCTGGATGCTGATATTTATTATAATGCCAAATGAGTCCTCTGGCTGACCTACACACTTTGATACTAAGGCTGCAAGAGAAATCAAGCCAGATGACATATTGGTAGACAGTGGTGTTTCTATGATGTCATATTTCAGGAACAGGCAAACTGGACTTTCAGGAACCCACAAAAAACAGAGTGTCAAAAGAATGGTTTTTCCCATGTCACCACTTTTATTTTAACTACTCCTCGGCCATGTTTAATCCTTTTAAAAAGGGATGATTAGACTTGTAATAAAACCTAAACATACAATGAAAGTGAATTTATACGTTTGTTCTTGAGAATTTACAAGATATTAAACACTATTAGATGGTTTATTTACGAGAATTTTATATTTACAAAATTCTAAAGACAAATACAATTGTATTAAGACTAAGAGTGACTAATAAAATGCAGTAATAATCATTTACCAATTTATAAAGAAATAAAAATGAAAACAATTATTTTTATTTGTAAATTTAGAAACATTTACTAAATTATTAAAATATGTGAATCACCTATAAATAAATCCTTATTATTTACCATTTCATAAAGTTTGAATCTATTGGCAATTAGTAGATGTTTTGCCAATCATTGCAATAAATAATATAATAAATTGTGTAAATAGACTGTCTAATAGTGATTAATATTTTTGTTGTCAATTCTCAAGAACAAAGAAAATGTATAAATTCACTTTCATATGTTTAGGTTTTATTACAATTCTAATCATTGCTTTTTAATACAATAAACATTGCTGTGGTGTGAAGGGAGTTCAAATGATAGCAGTGCCATGGGGGGAAAAAAAAACATCGTTTTGACACTCCATTCTTTTGCAAGCAGAAAAGTTCATGTTTACTCATGAACATGTCTATAGGATTCTGCTAAAGAACACATCAGGACCACAAATTTCAGTCCCTAAAGTGAACATTCCTTTTAAACAGATTTACCTAAAAAGGACAAAATATTACATATACTTGAATCTGTTCTTGCACGATTGGTCCTAATAAGTGGCAATTCCTTGTAACCAATATGTTTATATTCTTTATAAAAATAAACAATTGTTATCGATGAATTGTGTTGTTTTAATTGCAATTTTTCTGTATCCTCTTTCTGATTTTCTTGTGAACAAGTTGACAATCACTTAATTCTGTTTCAAGATAAATTGCCTTAGTGAAAACAAAACATTGAAATTGATTCGAACAATGTGTGAAGAAAAAGGAGACAAAAATATGGTTTCAATAAAAGCTGAAATATTTTTAACAAATGATACAAAATCTTTATCTTTGAAAACAGTATGAGGTGAAATGGATATATCTTATTGAACAAGAAATTTCACTAAAGAAAGTCATGCAAACACTGAGTGTATGTCTATGAGTCTGGGCAGGTTACAAAGGTAGACAGTTTTTATACAGGCTGTCCTATAATAAAACAACAAGTATTATGGATTATAAAAAGAGTGCCACATATATTTATTACATAACTGACATACAAGAGTTCAACATATTTAAGATTTTGCTATTCTCTACAGGTATCTGATATCCTTTCTGTTGATGGTCGTCTCTTATAATGTCTGTGTTTGAAATGAGGGAGTGAGCTCATGCATCTTCTCTTCATGGTGGTAACCATCTCAGAGATGTAATATTCAAATCTTAGATAATATGTTGAACTCTTGTATATTGGTTATGGAATAAATATATTTGGTACTCGGTCATTTTTATTAAATATATCCCATCATTACGGGATACCCTATATAAAGATTAGTTGGTTCAGATAAGCTTCTTTTTCTATTTTTTTTAAGTTGTACTGATTTTTCTATAAATCTAAGAAAGGTATTCCCACCCAAACTAGAGTAACTTAACCAGATTTTGTCAGTTGAATCCTTCAAAGTCCAAATTAGAAACTTTTTAATTTAAAAGAAGCTTTTCTTCTTGGCTCTAAAATAATTGTTTATTAGATTTGAATTTAGACTTGCTTCAAGTTACTACAATCTTTTTAATAATGCAGAGATGTTAGAAGCATTGCTGGTGATGAAACATAGCGTTTTCAATATAACCAGGAAACAAAACACCAGAACATGCAGCTGAGAACAAATTCTTTCACCAAAGAAAAAAAATGTGCCTCACTTGTCATTCGAACCATGGTGTGTGTCTTGAGAGAGAGATTTTGTGTGTGTGTGTGTGTGTATATATATATATATATATATACACACACACACATACATATACTAGTTGTAACTGAAAAATTGTTAGATTAAGCTTTGAACTGTTGTTTCTTAGAAATGAGTAAAGATATCTTACTGGCATTCTCCAAGGTTTTTGTAACACTATTGGTCTCTACTTTAAGCAATAAGTATGTTTAATTACTCTCCAAACTTGAAAGAAGAATAGATAAAATTCATAAATGAAAATAATCTGTTCATCATTAATCATAGCTAAGGATCAGAAGCTCAGGAAGAATTGAAAGAAAGTTCAAATTTATATATATATATTTATTCCAGGATCATTTTCCAACTTATTCAAGATGATTTTCACCATCTTTAACCTTCTAACTTTCTGTCCTGGAGTAACAAGATGCCTCGCATGTTTCACGTACAATTTCATTTTCAAGTCTTTTTTGGGGGGTCTGCCATGCTTTCCAGCCAACTTTAACCTGCAAAAATTTAAATGCAGTGTCAATTGCTATGTACTGTCATCTGGATTGGTCTTTTCTCTCTCTACTCATTACTAATGTTTCTCATTCCTCCAATCCTTGTAACTCCTTGTGTACTAATGGCTTTACTGCCTTGTATATGGTGAAATATATATATGCCACATGGACAGGTAGTTGGTATCTAAACCAACTCCTCTACTTGCTTTTCTGCTGGTGAGGAGAATGACATGTCACCCCATAGGATGAAAAGCAAGACCTGTTAAAGAGTAGAGGAGCTTATAGGAGCCAACATTCAATGATAAATCATCATCATTATCAGGATTATTACTTGGTGTTAACGTTCATGTTGTTGGCGATGATGATATCAATGTTGATATTATTGGTGTCAGGTCAGGGTTAGGCCTACTACTGGCAATATGTAAGCAAGTATAGCCAGCCACATGGATGGGTGGTTGTCATCTAAACCAGCTCCCCCAACAAGATTTTCTGCTGGTCTGGAGGATCGCATGTCACTGTATAGGATGAAAACCAAAAGCTGTGAATAGCTGCTTGAGAAAATGAGACAGCTAACATATATATATATAATTTATATGTATGTATATATAATTATATATATGTATTTATGGATATTATTAAGCATTACTCTTCAAGTATGAATTGAGTTTCTGAGACACTGGTGTATTTTACATAGAAAAAAACTGTTAAAATTCCCTTCGTTTCTGCTGTGCGATGATTGCTTAGGGGTAAGATATCTGACTGATCTCAAATCAGTTGGGTTTTGATTCCGGCTTGAAGAAATCAGACGTATAACTACACTGAGGAGTTGTGATGCAGTGAAACAGTCTGTGGATGACTATATATGATATATATATATATTCTTATTTTTATTGTTTATACATTTTTTTTCATAGATACTAATAGTAAATGCTCTGTTTATAATAAATAGTTTTCACACCATTTATTGGCCTGAATGTCTCAGAGATTTCATAGAAAACATCTGTCTTCCAACAGGAATTGAAACTGTATTCTACATGAAACTGTCATAAAGTTCATATGGTATAGCACGTCAGTAGATATATATATATAGTTAAGTTATAAGGAACTTGGTAAATCCAAAGAGGATGAAATCCTGAGAGCTCAATGTGAGGACGGAGCTAATATGTAATATTAAAGTGGTTTGTTTTTCATTACATTATATATATATATAAGTGGATATTGAAGTCAACACTTAGATGCAACAGGCTGTTTCATGCTAGATGTGATCATCAGACCCAGTGATTGCATCTAGCATGAAACAGCCTGTTGCATCTAAGTGTTGACTTCAATGTCCACTTTTATATTTACACATGCTCTATCTCTGATATTGAGCACTTTATACCATAAATATAGCACACCTTAAGCGTATCTCTCTCTCTCTCTCTCTCTCTATATATATATATATATATATATATATATATATATATATATATAATGTATAATATATGTTATATGTGTTATTTATTATATGTATTGTATATTATATACTAGCAGCGTTGCCCGTGCTTGATTCAAAAATCATACAACATACAGCAATTGCTATCACTTGACTTAAAATATTTTTGCCCTTCCTTACCTTTAAAGGAGTGCCCTTTGCCGTGATGATGTTGCTACATGCCTTACTTCTTGCCTATCTCACACTGCAAATTTTTTCTAAGCTCTATACTAAACATTAAATCTATTATGAAAAAAGAACTAAACAAAATGAACACAAAACGATCAGCTTTAAAAAAGGACACATAACTGGAAAAAACGAATGAAAAAAGAATGTTAACAACAAATACTTTTTCACACCCAACCCAGTTCTGCAGAATCAGAATCAACGTTGAGTTTAAGCAAGCGAATTGGAGTAAAGTGCCATACAGATTTAAATTTTTCCCACTTGTGACGAATGCAGCTATCGATTTTTTTTGCATGCTAGTTAACATTTGTGTCAGTCAGCTGTTGACTCTCACGCTGGCCAGTAGAACCTTCCTCCCTATTTGTGGCAGCCAGCTACAGGCTCTCACTCTGGCCAGTAGAAAATGGCTGCTAACTACATGAAAACTGCCGTAGAAGCATGAAAAATCGTTTCTTTCCACTATTGATGGGAGTTGGAAAATGCAAAGTCGGTCTTGGCCTTCCTGCTAAATTGGAGCATGTGCTTATAAATTTTGGTGCAATCCGTTGAAAATTGCGGCCGTGCATTTGTTGCACACACACACACACGCGCGCACATCCTGCCTTTTATAGATAGAGATATGTTATATATTATATATAATATATATAGTATATATTATATAACTATTAGATATATTTTACATATATATATATATATATATATATATATATATATACTCGACTCGACATATGAGGGTCAGGAGATCAGTTCCCAGGAAACTGAGAGCCCAACAACAGCACATGAGATTTGATTATAGTGGTGAAGGTTTCATGCAGGACCATCCACACTTTTTGAAGGACCGATTACAGAGACCTTGTGCACTACGTGCCACAAGGTCCCCAAACGACCTTCCGCGGGTTTTGAATTCAGAGTTTTTCCTTCTAGAACAGTTGCCATCCAAAGCTATAGAACCCAGTCTGTCTTGCTATTTACCCATAGCTGGAGGGACTAGATTCACACCTTTCCCAAGGGTATTAGCACGTAAGTGAATGTAATGGATTCGACTGGAATTCGAACTCAGCTTTCCAATTCCTCAATCCAAGCCGCTATCCATTACTCCACCATGTGTGCGTGCGTGCATATATATATATATATATATATATATATATATATATATATATATATATATATATATATATTAAAATGAGAAAAAACACAAACATTTTTGGTAGTAATATGGATTTTTTTTAAAAATATATATTATGCTTTATTTTACATAATTTTGCAACACGTGTTTCAGTTAAATTTTTTCTAGACTGGTTAAAATTCATAGAGTTTTGATGAATATAACCTATCTGGTAGTCCTACATTCTTATAATACCTTTGGCTAACCTTAACAGCCCAAAGTAAAGGAGCTACCATAGCCAGGTATTAATGAAACCAATTTTATGATAGCTAAATATTTGTATCAGATATTTTATGGAAAGTGGTTTTTCTCACCATTTTGTGGTAGTTCTATACAAAAAAGAATGAAAACCATTTATTTGCTATAAAATATGCCCAGTATTGCAATATTTGACTATGGTAGGCCTACTAGTATTGCTCAGAAAGTAGGGTTGCATTATACATGAATTCTATGAAAAAAAAAATAAGATTTTTCACTAAAACATGCAGGGGTCACACTATACATGAAGTATGCTTTTACACATATATATAAATGCTGAGTTTGATAAACTAGAACATAATAACTGTCACAGATAAAATTATTTGAAAAATATAAGTGTACCATATAAAATAAGCACTATAATGTGTGTAGAAAATTAAAGAGTATACTTTAATCCTCTCGGTAATTGTATTTGGTACACAAGTGTGTATAAACATCCAATTTAGAATCTTACTCTAAACAATTAGTGAAATGTTATAAACATATATAAGGATTGTCTAAAAAAACACAGATTTCTAATGTGTGAAAATTTTTGTAATTTAAACTGAAAAAATATGTGCTAAAACTTTTGCACATTGCTAATATTTTTTCATATAGATTTCCCAAACTTCTCTAAACAGAAATGACTGAAATAAAAAAAATATATATGTATCATGATTCATAATGAGCAGTAATAAACAGAATGAACCTTTGTGAAGATTTGAACTCACATCACTGAAAAATCTGTTTGATTTCCTGTCTGGAGTAGCTGCTTTGTTAATTAGGCCGTAAAGAATAGGAAAAAGAATGAAAGAGGATTGTTATTTATTGCTGATCTGTTTGTAATTAATGCCAGTAGAACGACAATCTAAGAATTGCAGCCTGGTGCTTTTGTTTTATATCTAGAAATTCTTGACAGAATCCAAAGAAAAATCTGCAGCATTATCAGTCCTGCTCAAGAATCTCAGCTTCAGTCAATTTCCTGATGCCGTAACATAGCTTCTCTTAGCCTTTTCTATAAATATTTACATGGTAATTGTTCTGATAGGCTTTCTTTGTTGGTACTTCGAATTCCCAACTTTAAGAGCAGTACTAGATTGGCAGTTAAGTCTCATATAATTTCACTGTTGAAATTGCTAGTTGTAACCACAAGTTCTATGCTAATAGTTTCTTCTGCCATTCTTGCTTGTTGAACTGTCTTCTGGCTTCCTACTTTCCTATCAACTACAATCTTCATAAATTTAAATGCAATGTCAATCATCATCTTCTGTCTCCTTGAATTGTATAAAAGCCTTAGAAACTAATGTTACTAAGAAAAAAGAAAGAAGATGAAATTTTATTATTTATTTTGAAGATTAATTTTTGACAAATGTTACGGCTTGGCTCAATAGGATTTTCGTAAAGAAAGACCAAGAGAACAAATTTAGTTCTCTGTTTATTTTTTAGTTCTGGCAAAAAAGTGAAGGTTAAGCTCCCCCATCCCTCTTTATAAGCACCATGGTTAAAAAATATTGTATTGCACTCATATAAAAGACCCATCTTCTTTCAAAATTAACATTTGAAATCCTAGCTTCTAGTTTTTATTTGGGCTTGAACACCAACACAAGTGTGCATGGACAAATAGTGGGGTAGATGGAGGTCATTTGTTCTCTATCCTCCTGAATCAGTAGGTCATTTGCACTCATTAAAGGATAATAGTACAGTGCAAATTTTTTTGCCATATAAATTGAGTGCTTGATTTTTTACAGCTTATCAACCTTTTGCAGATTATTTAATGCCAGAAAATGTTTTTAGATTGTAAGAATTTCTTGGAGATAATAGTGATTTACTGATACAAATCCTACTAATTAACCCATAGTTACGGTGGTATTCATACTTTTCCCAAGAATATTTGCAAGGAAGTGAATATTATGAACACAACTGGAATTGAAACTCGCCTCTCTATTTTCGAATTCCAAACCATTATTCATTACACCACCTGCACATCCAAGCTTACAGCACCTGTTATGAGGTAGACTGTTCTATAACTTATAAGTGACATCCATTAGACATGATACGTGGAACTAGAACAGTCTACTTCAGTGAACGAAATAAAGGGTTCAGTTCGACATTCCAACAACCTGAAGAAGGTTGGAGTGTACAATGGCCGAAACGTTGTGATAAATATGGCAACAAAGATGAGGACAATAGTCGAAAATAGTAAATAGCGTAAGGCTGCTAAAACATGTCTGAATGTTGTTGGAAACTGAAAAAGAGTTCAGTTGTCAATGGACCAGGGAAACTAACATTCACCATTGGGAACATAATTTATCACATGGTTCACATCTTGGAGCAAAGAGGAGAACAAGAGTGAGGTAGAAAATCTTTGCCTTTTGATAGGCTTCAACAACAACACCTAATGTTTGATGAAACCAAGTGGAGCAGTCATATTTCCGTTTTTTTTTTTTTTACTCTTAGCATTGTTGGGGATGCGCAGAATGAACTAAGAATTTTTGCTATGGTGTTAGAATATATCAGAAGGAATTTTTGTCAGGTTGCATGATCTTCTTTTGCATCCACAACAATAAATAATACTTAATATAAAACAAGGCAAAACATGTATGCAATTCAAACAAACAAATGCATTTATATACAATACAAATATTATATACAAAATATTATTACAAGATATTATTGTGTTATTATGTTTGTTAGTCGATGAAGATTTTGTTTGTTTTTTTGGTGTCTTGGTGTATTTGTATTACAGTCTATAAGAATTAGTAATTAGTGTTTAAACACCGTTTTTATGTTTGTGTTGTTCTTTTTGTATTGTTTAGAATTGAGTCATTCAGAAGTAGTCTACTCTTAACTAAGTATGAAATATGTTCAATAATAGTATTTACTTAAATTGTAGTGAGCATTAATAATTCACTTTGGATAAGTAAAGTCTTGCAAGTTGAAGTTCTTTGTATTCACAGAGTAACCTTCGAGTCGAGTTTGTGGGTGAGTCAGTTGTGGGTTTTTTTTCACGCGGGAAAATTATAATTGCAAGTTACGTGGATTAGATTAGCACTTCTATGTGTTCGCTGGACTGACTGATTTATCATAGATGATCAAAGAGAATGTATAGTTTGAGATTCTTGAATGACGAAGGAGTTTGTAGAAGATATTGAACGAGAAAGATTTGTCGTCTCGATTCGTTGAGATGGGAGTAGTAGTCGTCACATTTTTAAGCTTGAGTGAGCGGTCGAAAAAATGGTCTGCTGCTGATCTGCCCAGGTCTGCATCTGCTGTCACACGTGCTTTGGTTTTTTTTTAAGAGGTCATACGATCACGTGGGTGGCTCCAAAACGATTTTGTGCCAAAACTTCGAAGTGCATGTGTGGGCGACCTAATTGGTAGAAATGGACCAATCAGAGGGCTAGATTTATGAATGAAAGTTGGAATAGTGCATTACTCGAAGATGAGCCCAATAGCATCATGAGAAAATCTATTTCTTTTTCTTTTTTTATTACTCATTATTATTATCATCTTTCTATCAATTTTATTTCATTTTCCCACATTACTTACATTTATATCTTGATCAGCCTATAAACTTTCTAGCTGATGCTTCATATGTATGCACAGCCTAGCATCAGAATTTCATTTTCTGGCCCTTTGCCTAGGATCAGTAAAGTATCTGCATGCAATGTCTGACTGAGTATTTTTGATTTGAATATCCAACCTGTAGGTAAGCAAGCGACATATCCACTTTGCCATTGTTCTGCTGCCTGAACAACATGATACTTGCAAATTCTAAGTTTCACAGATTGCACAGATACTATGCTAATCCTAGGAAGAGGTCCAGTGAGTGACTCTTTGATTTTCCAGGAGCAAACAGATATTCTGATCATTTGTGGAAGTATCAATCCATATATTGCCCAATTCACATCCCTCTCCTGTCTTTTAAACAGGAGTAGATGTTTTTCCCTTGTTTCCTGTTTCAGATTGTATTTCCAGTTCCTTCTCCTAAAATCCTCTTATTCCCCTCCCCCCCAAAAAAAAATTAACACCCTGTGTCTTAGTGGCATTATCACTTTGCTTCGGATGAGATGATTAAAACAAAAATTAAAATAATCACTTCAGTTTTTACAGTTTACTTTTCTTTTTTTAAATACCATATCACTTCAGAAAGTAGGTGATCATGGCTCTCCACAGATTCCTTTTTCTTTATTATCTTAGAGTTGCTATGCTTACTTGGGAAATATAGTGGGGTGGTTACCTGTTGCCTTCTCCATAGTTTGGAATTCAGAATTTTCTTTCTTTTAGACTGGCTCTTGCCTAATGCTAGAGGACTCAGTCTACCTTGCTATTTAATCCAAATCTAGTGAGGGAGGAAAAAAGATGGATTCATACCTTTCTCAAGAGAATTTCTATGAAAGTGACTGCAACAGACTTGGCTGAAAGTCAACTCGCTCATTTCACTTTTCATGCTGATAGCTTTTACACTGCCAGCACAATCTCAAATAACTATTGTGGCCAGTGCAGAATTTCCATTATTTAAGACGAAAGTACAATAATTACATTAAAATATTCATTAAGAATATTTTTGTTTTTATAGGTACTATGACAAAAATATACTTAATAAATATTTTAATGGCATGGTTGTACTTTGTCTAAAATAATGAAAATACAACACTGCCTACAGTATTTAATAAGCATAGCTGAATTTTGCCACAAAGCCACAACTATGTTACACCCAGTGAGATTCAAGCTCATTACTAATGATCTGAAAAACTAGCTTACTAATCTTTACACTGCAATGAAATGCCAAGCACTGGCCTCAATAAATCTGTAGTAATATTTAAATTTAATAATTATGATATAGCTAGTGTGTAAAGATTTCAGAGACATGTAAAAAAAGTCACAACAAATGTCTGTAAGCTCCAGGAAAAAGCTGACAAAATAAAATCTCGAAAGTTGCACATGTAAGACTGTTGCATGTTGTAGTAAAAGAAAAAGACAGATTCAATAATGGCATCCCAAATTTCCGAGAACCGGTTCTATAAGCTCAGGTAATTTTTAGGAACCTATTCTGCTTATTTTCTTTTCAATCTGAGAATGGAAACAAATTCAAAGAGAATTAAACCATTTTGATAATTTAATAGAAAACATTTATTTATTAAGATATTTCCAGATTGAAATTCTGTTCTCATCATATTTCTGTTCAGAAGTATGATGCTTTTTGGCTCAATTAAAACTTTGTTACAAAATACAAATATAAATTAGTTTTGAATTTTATGACAATTATTGAAAGTTTATTTGTAATATTAATTGCGACTATGACTAACCATCAAGACTTCTAAATGTACATTAAAATGTCACTGAGAAGAGAAATATTATAAATGGCTAGTGTACGTAATTATCGAGCACTAAAAAAAATCAATTTTTAAGTAAAAATTGTACAATGTACCGTACATTATGTACAACAGTACCATGATTTTTTTATTCGATATTATTTGCAGAACCATAGGTGGAAATGATTTCAAAAGGGAATATCTGGGTTCTGGTTACATTGTAATGAAAACAAAAAAATATTAATTGATTTTTAAGTTCTTCTTTCCGAAGTGGGATATCAAAGTAAAACTAAAAAGTAAATTCCATGAACATCTTTCACCAATCGGTTTGAGTTATAGCCAATCAGAAAGCGTTTTATATAATGCAGAATGAAAGCTTTCAATTGATTGGCTCATTGATAGTTGTTCATTAAGTCCCACAAGGAAGAGAAACAGAAAAGCTCAAACCGTGGAGGTAGCACGTACATAAACACGCGCACACGGTGATTATACCGAAATATATATACATACACAAACCATCATGGGGAATACAGACACGAAGTTAAATTTCAGGAAAGCTGTTATTCAATTAACCACAAAAACTCAGGTAATATCGACATAACTTTTTCTACATTTATACAACTTGATTTGATGTCGAATTATTCTTGTTGATAGCTTCCTCGTTCTTAGTACTATTCGTTTAATACGTGGGCAGTGATAACATCTGATAAGTAGCTTTTTTGTGTGGATTTTTAATAAATTGTCACAGGTGAACAATAAGTTGTAGATAAATTGACTCGAGATGTTTTTTGTGTGCTTTAATTACATCATTGTTTCTACTTATTTATTTTTATTTGTTAAAAAAAGCTCTTGCTCGAATTCATGCTTAAGATTAAAATACAAATAGTCAAGTCAAGCTAAGCTAATAAATTTATATATTTTTTTTTTAACTTATTTATTTGTTGATGATACATTTTTAGTGTTTTTAGTAGATGTGTGATTGATCTTTTAAAGAACAGCCCCGACTTTCGTCTAGGATCCACTAGGCATTGTTGATCTAAAATAAAATACCTATTCTACACAAATTAAAACAAATAGTTTTTTTTTCATTTTCATCGCTTTCCGTCACATAACTGACAATATTTACGTTTTCGTAGTCATAAGGAGAGTAATTTGTTTTTAATAGGGAATAAAACGAGACATAATTCTTTTCTTTGCCTTTTTTTGTTGTTGTTGACATTTAGTTGTGTATATTTTGTGTCAGGTTTTCTATGACGGTCAGTGTTTAGAGTTTAAAAGACATACGACGTGCAACATAGTAACTGAACGAATACAACGTGTAAATGTCTGCATACAGAGATTATCGATTGGTGAAAAAGAAATTATATATATATTTTAATAAGGACGGAAATGTTGTGAACACATTTGTTCAAAAATTTTTTTAAAAAAAAGAGTCTTTTAGTGGGTTAGGTGGAGAGTTTTACTTTTCAATAAGTTTGTTTTGTTCTTTTAGGGCTTGTAAAAAGTACTACTTAAAAATAATTTTTGTTACGTTATCCCAACAAAAAGTATCACATTTAATGAGTTTTTGTAAGAAACAAATAAAAAGGAACTTTTACAATAGATAAAAGATTAATAAATGAATGAATGAATGCCAGTGACATCTGTAAAATTTAATAATAAAATTAAAAAAGAAACATTGATGACAACTTTTTACAATAAAAAGATTTAAAACCTACTTTCTTTGTCAGTAGATTATGTCTGCTGATAAAGTAACATTTGCTTATTTTTTTTTTATATGAGACCTAAAAAAAAAAATGAAGCCCGTCTTTTTGTTCTGCTTTTTACTAGACAAGGCAGAAATCATTCTGACATTTTTTACACTTATTCTTTGGCATGTTCGTTTTCGAAGAAAATATAATCAAAACCAAAAAAATATGAGTCTTTCTTTATTCTTTATGGTATTTTTGTAAAATTGGAATATTTAAGAAAAGCCCAATATGTCAGAAAAAAAATACTTTTCCTTCATAAAAAAAAAAGGCAACAAAATCAACAGAAACATCTGGTTAGGTTGAATTGAATAAAATACAAAAACGTTTTTTAGAAATATTCTTGTCAGAATTTTTTTCCTAGCTTTTGTAAATTGTGCAGACCATTATAAAATTTGTAGCTTGAATTTAAAAAAAATATTTTTTTTTATTTTATTTTTTTAATAAACAAAGAATTTAATGAATCTGTTCATGAATAATATCCATTCGACTTTTCCATTCATCTTCATTCATTTCTTCTTGATCACAGTTGGAAGGCATTTTAAAATCTGTCAAAGCTGGAAATTAAAATTTCATTTTAGAATAAAATATTATAATATCTTATTTTCTGAACCACCTATGATCTGAAAATAAATAAATAGAAAAGTAATTAGTATTTATTTATTTTTAAAATGATGGTCTTTCATATTTTTAAATCTTGAGTCGGAAAAAGATGTTTACACTTTAGTTTACAATACATTTACAACCACAATAAATTTTAATTTTTACGTCTATCTCTGTAAGAACGAAATATTTTAAATGATTTACAGTAAAATAAAATTATTATACATATTAATTTTATTGATAACGCTTTCTTTTTTTTTAAAGATAAATATTCTGTGGAAATTCTCTGTTAGTAAAGAAACTATAAGTGTACTGTAAATTAACAAGTTGTCGAATTAAAAGTAAAAAACCTTTTAAATAATTTTTGGAAATAAGTGCATTGTAAAAATAAAAAAAATAAAAATTGAATTAATTTAGAAATCTATGCTCTAGTTTTAATTTTTCTGATTTTTGTTTTTAAAATTTTTTAAATGTTTAGAGCTCTGAAAAGTTAAATTCTAAATAAAAAGTTAAACTAAACATTTTTAAATTCGAATTTACATCTCTTTTTTTTTTTTTTTTTTTTTTTTACACATCTGAATATTCCGCAGCTTTGAAATCCATGATAGTAAATTTATCACAGGTACGAATACACTACAGTACACAGAAAGAAGATTGTGTTGCACCAATTTTCTAAGTTCGCAACATCTGCTGGTCTTGGAAATCTGCATTTGAAATGTTGGCTTTTTTTTTTTTTAAGTAAATTGTTTTTTTCAGTTTTAACTGTTAATTGTCTTGGAATGTAAACGACAATATCTGACAATATGGTCAGATTCCTTCATCTAAAATCTTAATTCTGTCATGATAGTAACGATTAGAAGAAAAAAGTAAATATCAGATATAGTTATTTTCTGTTTGGACGTCATTGTCTCTGATCACCACGCCCTAGCAAAATGTGACATGAGTTTTTGTTTTTTTTTGTTTTCTCGTGTGTGTGGATCTACATATTTTTGCACAGTGAGTGTTTTCAGAAATTATCCAGTTACACTTAAGTCACTACAGTACACAGATCTAGTGCATTGGTGGAGGTGCTGTCTCAGCGAGGCCCCTAGGAACCATAAAAAAAAAATTAATGTTTTCATGGAAAGGTAATTTAAATTAAGAGAAGGCATCCGTTTTTTTTCCCCCATTCTTCCTCTTCTATGTGCTGTACCACTTCAGGACGTTGGCGATCATGACTCTCCACAATGTCCTGTCCTTTGTAACTCTTTTTTTTATATTTAATTTGTGTTATCTTCCTAAAGAGCAAAAAAACTGTATTCATGCATTTTTACTTAAACTCGCTCGATAGGTTATGCATTGTTTTCCTCTCTCCGTCTTTCACTTGCCTTCAATTTGTCCTGTCGTTTTCCATAGTAAGCTACAAGAGTTCATTTTCTTCATCCATGTTATTCTGGTACAGAACAGGAGGAATAAAAATCATTATGTATGTAATGATTCCTACATATATTTTTAAAAACAGACAAAAAAATATGAAACTTATTTTAAAGAACTGAAGTTCAGTTCTTTAAAATAAGTTTCCATATTTTTCGTTTGTTTTTTAAAAAAACAAAAAAAAACAAACTATGTAGGAATCATTACATAAATGAATGAGTAGCTTAGTTTTAGTTTAAATACTTATAGCCTTGCCTTATTAAAAATACAATCATACACAATTTGCCACATTTCATCCTTATGATTAATAATTGTATAACGTGTGTGTGCGTATATTACAGTGTACACACACACGATTTTTTAAAGTTCTTGCTAACAAGAGAAGAACGTTGTTTTTGTGATTACTGAATTGTGGCGCAATTTGATTTTTAAGGTAAGAGTGCAGTTGAGAATGAGTTCCAGTTGTTAACAATGGATTTTTTATTTTTCTAATGAGTCTGTGGGTAAGTTACGGTGCATGAATACATAAAAATTAAAAATATTTGTATTTATTTACGTACATATGTAATTTACGTATGTACTTTATAAACTAATACTATTGCATATGCAATCTCCAGTTCTTAAGCAAAGTTAAGTCTGTTAATGGCCTTTTTAGGCTTCCTCCACCTTAATAGGAGTTCTCTTTTTGAATAAGAATAATTATGTCACAGGTATAGCGGTATTTTAGAAATGCTTAGGCTAAGGTGAGGCATAGCCAAAAGGTTGGGAACTGGACTGGACTAGACAATGTAAGAATTTGTTATGAATCTAATTTGATTTGGACTGATGATATGGGCAGAGTATTAGACACCAGGCTTTGCACAAACTTTTATCAGAAATATGTTTAAAAATGTGTTAAAATTTCTAATGAACTGGTCTCCCTTTCTGCCTTCTATCAGCATGGCAGATGCTAACCTCCAGGAGAATGACTTGTTGCACCTTCTCGGCTGACATGAAGTGGAAAGAGTAAAAAGACTATACTGAATTCATTGCTCGGTCTACTGCTAAGAAAGTTAGTTCATTGTGTTGTGCTAGATAATTTTTTTTATCTCCAGAATCTGTCTTACATATTTATAAATCTACCATTTGTCCATGTTTTGAATATTGCTGGCAAGGCCTTTGATTGGGAGATTGGAGGTTTTGAGCAGTATGTTGCTATTGTTTCTGGGTCCACCCTCACCCGGGGTGATAACACCTGTTAGGGTTCCAGCTATAAGCAAATAATGAACCCCAATTGAAATGGCTAGATGTAACCATAAGTTCTCTGCTAACAGTTTTTTTTTTCTCACACTTTTGCTTGTGGCTCTACACTTTCTTCTATCCAACTTTGATCTTCAAAAATTTAAATGCAGTGTCAATCGTTATCTATTGTCTTATTGATTGCTCTCCTTTTATTGTTCTCTCTCCTTAATAATGTTTCTCTTTTTTCTTATTCTTTCACACTCAGTAGCCCCTTGTGTCTTAGTGGCTTTACTGCCTTGCATGGGGTGAAGTGATTTAAAAACAAGTAAATAAATAACTATAAATGCTTAAAAGCTGAAACTGCAGATTAATAATTTGATATTTGAAATTCTGTGTAAATTTTCTTTTCTTTTTCCATAAATTGTATATCAATTAAATTTTAAGTTGGTATCCGCCCATTGGGGATATTGTATTTTATTAATAATTTTCAGTAAAAAGAGGTCTTTATTTTGTTTGAAATTGTTTAATTAATAGAATATGTTCTAATATGAATGTTATAATTTGAAGCTGTATATTTTATTCCTTTTACCAAATCTTAATTTATATAGATTTTTAAAGTTTTTCTTCATAAAAACTACATGCTTAAAATTATAACCCAGGTTATTGCCATGATTTCACGGATTTGGTGCTGTTTGGCAAACTTATTCCTGCTTTAAAATATATTAGAATGGCTAAATATTTTTGGTTCAATCAAAAGTTAATTTATAAACATGTGATGACATGAAAAAGATATTTAAAAAAGCACCTGTACATGATAATCCATTTAGGGGTTAAAATAATTGACACATCAAATGTTTTAGTATTTGTAGCAGTCATTCAGAAATTTAAGGTCAGGGGTTCCCAACCTTTTTGGTGTCATCATTCACTTTCACATGGAAAAAAATTTTCAATTGCCCATCTGTATAGTGAATATTCAAAAGCATACCAAAATTGTTTGGTAAAAGTTTGCTATTGGTTCATAAACTAACTTTGTTGTAGTAAAACATACTAAAGGGAGGTAACAAATACCACTGATGCACAGCAACTGCTGCTACTGTCATATTAAAGAACTGAAAAATAACAAAATTGGCAGTTGAAAACTAATATATATATATATATATATATATATATATATATATATATATATATATATATAGTTTTATGGTTATGGTTAGCATTACAAGTGTTGACAAAAATTAAACAATTTTTGTTCATAATTATAAAATTAAAAAGAATATACACAACTAGCAAGTAATAAAAATTCTGCAAATATTTTTTTATGTCTAATACTGAAGCACTATTGAATATCAATGATCATTCTCAGAACTATAGAAAATACCAAAATAATCCTTGTTTGCAGGAATATTTATATCTTATCTAGGAATATGACCCATTTACTTATCCTCCTGTTTTTTTTTTATACAGCTTTTTTGCATATCTCCTTTGAATATTTCTTTTGGTGAGGTAGCATATTTTGAAATACATTTTGGTAACCCCAAATCCTATATTGTCCACCGAAATTTTCAATCATTTTTTTGTTCAGTTTCTCACCTAACAGTTGAAATCTCCCACTGGTTGGTGATATCACCCAGGTTTGGAAAACCCTGTTTTAGGTAAATTACTTACATTACAGTAGCTTTTGAGATGTATGGATGTAAACCAGATTCAATCCTACTTTGGCTAACCCAATAAAATAAATCCATCTACTGAGCATTAATTTATGAGGTCTATATAGAATGCATGTAGCCATTTAATATTAAAAAAAAACAAACATGTTGATTCCCATTCAAACTCCTCTTTTTGGACTTCCTGCACATCAGTGCTCCTTCAACTTTCCAAAGTAATCTGTAAAGTTTTCATTTGAGATCATCATCACCTGCTTCTTCATATTCCTCTTAATATTGCCCACAGTCAAAAAATCTCCCTTTCAACAGCATATTTTTTTAATCCTTCTGTAATGTCAGAAGTTACCAAATCTGAACTGTAAGGGCAATAAAATACTCAGATAATGCATTTTTATCCAAAAAAACAAAAAATACCTACATGAAGAATAGACAGGTACATTGCCATGATAAATACAAGGGTACACAAGATCACTTCATAGCATCTTGCTACCAACTGAGTAAACTCCGGGGTGAGTATCTGCACACACACACACACCCACCCACCCACCATTTCTTGATTGCCAAGTTATTGTAGTATGTGACTAACTTTAGATTAACCCCCAGAAAAGACTGCTCTTGGTGTCTTGCTAGAGCATCAAAGAAACCAGGTGCATTAGTGGGTTGATCAAACAGGTGGTCAACCCAGCTGCACTTCAGGTGTGTGTATGAGACAACTGACAATGGTAGGATATATAAGCACCCACTTGAGAGGGAAGTAGGCATTCTCTCTCATCCTCATAAGAATAATCCATATTTGGAGAAAACTCCTAAACCTACACACTCGCTCACTGATATTGACATAGTCCAGCATTGAGTAAACAATAATGTTACATATGAGAGATTTAAATTCATGCTCTTATTGGCCTGTACAATGATAATATTACATCAAAGCTGTACAACCAGTTCTCAAGATATTAATAGTAGGTGGATACTTTGTTGGTTCCAATCCTGTATGGAATGATGCAAATTACTTCCCCTCACCAATTTATAGGCAGAAGCATGCAAATACATGCTGGGGCTTCTTTCTAGCCTAATAAAATAGGCTGGTTCTCAGTTTCATATGACTCAGTCCCTGTCTGTTTTGTCTTGAATTCAGAACGCTATGTTTACATATCTGTATTTGCTCTTGTGTTAACCCCAATTCTTAGTTTTTGAACTTTTTGCATTATTACTGTTAATTTGCCTTGCATACATTGTTTGCTCTGTTTTATATTATTTTTTTGCCTTGTTCTTTTTTTTTTTTTTTTTTTGTGGCTTATTGCAAACTTTGTCAACTCTATTTGTTGGGCAGATCTGCCATTTATTTACATTTAACAATGGACACTCACTTTACATACTGGGCAGACTTTTTATATGGTGTTGTTACAAAATCAATTTCTACTCTGTGCTTTGCTAGTATTGTACATATAATAACTTGGTTTTATCTATGATGCTTATATTAATCTCTGAGCATTAATAATCACCCTCTCTCTCTTATTTTTAATTGGATCTTTTCATATTCATGGACAAGCTTTTTGGTTTCATTATTAAAAGGAGAGAGAAAATTAGCATGTTGATACATATTGTTTTATTCCGAGTACTTTCAACATTAGCACAATGTCATCATCAGGGTGTTGTTTATTTCAAGTCAAATATTCTAGTGATCATTATATTGAAACCAAACCTTAATAAAATTAATTATGAATACTGCATAAATGTTTTAAAATGTTATTAATTAATACTTATTTTTTAAAAAATACTTTCGACAAGACCAAAACTTAAAGCATTACTCAAGCCAATCAAATTTGTACTCAACTTGATGTTCTTCACAAATAATTTTAACTTTCAGATGAACACTACAATATTTGTCTTGAAATAAACAGCACCCTGATGATGACATTGTGCTAATGTTGAAAGTACTTGGAATAAAACAATATATATCAACATTAATTTCCTCTCTTTCTTGGTTGAATCCTAAAACTTGAAGAATTTAGTTAAAGGGAGATAACTGAGGCATTTGGAAGAGGCATGGCATGTGGAACATGAACAATCTACTCTGGTGGACAAGATAAAGGGTTCAGTTTGAAATTCCAATCACCGGAAGAAGGCTGGGCTATACAACAACCGAAACATTGTTAATATGGCAATAATGATGAGCACAATAGTCTGAACAATATATATGCACATGCACACACACATAGCCGGATGTGTATGTGGCCCCAGACCTTCATTCAAATGTGGACTTTTCATTTCCATGTATGATGAATTAGTCTGCCTCCTATCTTTTCTCTGGTGGATGTTATACTTGTTGCTAATCCTCATTCTGTGGTAGGTGCCTCTTTGCCATCGTTACATGTTTTATATATTGCATATCTACTTGACATAATAGGCTGGGTAAAATCTTACAATTTCTCAACCCAGACCTTTAACTATTGATACGAAAGTAAAAATTAGTCTCCTAAATTATTACTGGACATTTTTTATTTATGTACTTGATAGTAAGTTGGTCAGTTTTGACATTTTAATTAGAGAGCAACCTCTTCAGGATAGACAATTTCTTTCAATGACAATTTCAGGATATATGGTAATAAGTTTGAAAGTACTTGCATAGTAATAAAACTATATTTTCAAAATTTAAGTGTTTTTGACATAATGTAGCATTGGTCTGTGGGACTAGATTGATAACCATTGCTCTGTGGTAATCCTGTTATCACTGTCTGTTATTGACATTTTCAAAATTCAGCTCGGACAGGCACAAAGCCAAAAGTATAAAGTATCTATTGAGGATTTGAACTCGCTGCAGTAGTAATTGTCTTGAAGACTAGTTTATGAAACAACTACCCTGTGGCAAGCAGTCCTTGGACTTGGTACAGCCACATGTGTAACATACGCTACTATATTTCAGCTTACTGTAATAGTCCATGCAACAAGCGTGCTGAGTATTGCTTCATACTGAGTCACTTGTTATATATATTAGTAAATATTACAAATATATAAAAATAATATAAGTCAGACAACTGCTAACCATGTTTCATTTATTTGTATAATGCAAAAACAAAAAAGAAACACTTAACAATGGTTAACAAGGTAGTTTCACAGACCATTGTCAGTGTATTTCTTTATTGGAGGCTCAACAGTACCAGTTAAAGTTAAGTCAGTATCTAAAAGACACTGTTGGTTTATTGGTTTTGAAATTCATTTTTTTGGTGACTATTAAAATGATGCACATTAATGACTGACCAATGGTTAAGATTTTATTCTAGAATGTCTAATTTCTGAATGAATTTCTGGAATGAAAAGTTACCATTCTTTACAATTAGATTAAAGTTCTCCTTTTTGCTATTGCAGCGTTTTGACCATTGTATCCTCTGGCTTTCTTTTGGTGTCTGTTGTTCTGGGTAACCTTTGGAGAATTTCAAACTCAACTCTATTTAATCAGAAGTTAGATGAGAATCTGACAGAATGATAATTAGACAATTTGGATAATTTTTACTTTGGCAAGAACAAAATCTATAAGTAGGTTTTATTCTTGTGAATTCTTTTTCTGATGATGCCAGATTGTCAAAAAGTGAAGGTAAAAAATTTCCAATTTGTTTTCACCATATATGCATATGTAGATGTGTGTGTATTGAAAATTTTTTTTTTTTTTTCTTCTAGCTTTCTTGCACCATTCTTTTTTCACACCCTATTTCTTTCCTCTTCTCGTGATTTTTTTTTCCAATTCCTTCCTGCTTAATATTATGGGGATTTCTCAGAAAGCATAACTGATTCTAGTTTAAACAGGCTCCAGACTAAGTGAATACTAAACTCTTACCCTAGGTAGAAAGGCATAAATGTTTCAATATGTTTATATTTCTGAGATGAGGTATTGTAATTATTTACACTGAAATAAACTCTTATTTACACTGAAATTGACTCTTCAGTTCTTCAGCAATAGAAAATGAGGAGATATTTAGCAAAGGTGAAATGCGGTCAGAGAAATTCTCCACCTATGGTGAGTAGTATGAGAAGAGACACGGAGCTCGTTTGAGTGACTTACCACAGTTCGGAGTCGGTAGTTCTTTGAGTGGTGTAAGTCTGTCTGGGTCAGGACTGATTGTTCCATTCTCCAACAGGTGCCCCAGAAACTTAAGTTTGGTGATGCCATACTCACATTTATCAGGGTTCAGTTGCAAATTGAGAAGATCAGCAACTTCTTTGAATGCCCCCATATTTTCATTCAATTCTTTATTTGTCTTTCCCCTGATGACAATGTCATCAATGATAGGCAAAGGTGCCTTTAAGTTTGTGTTCTAACTTGTTGAAAATCTTATATTGAGATAGATGGTGTATAATGTTTGAAATTTTTGGGAGAGGGAATGCATCGAGGAAAGTATAGCGATTGATAGTGGCAGAATAGTCAATAACCATGCGACGCTTATGCCTTTCATTATGAGTCACCAAGACTTGGGCTCGCTATGGAGAATTAGAGTTAATTATTATACCTTCTTTTAAGAGCTTCTGTATTTCGTTCTGAATAAATTCTCGATCAGATGCAGAGTAATTCCTGCTCTTTGTTGCAATTGGTTTACAGTCATCTGATAAATTGGCAAAAAGAGCAGGTGACTCTATTTTCATCTGGGCAGTGTTACAGATTTGTAAAGGAGGTATATCTCCGTTAAAAAGGAATTCCACACTGTTGTGTAGTTGCATGAATTCTTGTCCAAGTATGACAGGAGTACATAAGTTGGGCAGAACAGACAGATGCATATCAGGGTATGTTTGTCCATTAATTGCGATAGATGCAATACAGTGACCTTGGGTTTTGCTCGTGAGATTAGAGGAAGCCATACTTACTGTGTCACTGGAAGGTAGTATAGAAAGGCCAAGTGATTTCACAACGTTCAACTTTATGAAATTATGAGTGCTTCCACTGTCTACCATGGCTTACAGACGAGTGTTGTTTATAGTTGCAACTACTATGGAGTATTGTGTGCGGGGTGTGCATTGGGATGAAGCTGTGAGAGCAATAAAAGCAGAGCTGGTTTTTATATTAGGTGAAGTTGCTCTTCTTTTAGACCGGCAGACTTTGGAGAAGTGGCCTCTTTTCCCACACGAAAGGCAGTCAGCATTTCTTGCTGGGCAGTTGTATCGAGAATGATTCTCACGCCCGCAGAATTGACATTTGGCGTAACGAACTGCTTGATTAGTTCTGGTAGCAGCAGTACATTCTTTAGTTAATTCATCTGTAGAATTATTTCTGGATTCTTCTGGATAAATTGATGCTTTTGCTACAACTGACAAAGTGGCATAAGCTGCGGCATTGTGTTGGGCCATTTCGAGACTTCTCGCGGTTGCTACCGCATTATCCAAATTAATTTCACAGCTTTCTAGTAGTCTCTGCCGTATCACTGGGGAAGTGAGGCCTGTGATAAAAGCATCCCTTATTGCTTGTTCGGCATACTGAGAAGCGGTGACATCTTCAAATTTGCAATCCTTGGAAAGATTTTTTAAAGTTAGGAGGAACTGATCAATAGATCCACCTGGCTGCTGTTTTCTAGTGGCAAGCAGATGACAAGCAAATACAGAATTAACTGGTTTGACATAAGTAGATTGAAGAATACTAATGGCGTTCTCGAATGTCGTGCAGTTTGATATCAAGGAATACTCTAGGTGATATATAATTAATTAATATGCTGAGCTTGTTAGGAGGGTTGTCAGGGTGAGCTACTGTCAGAGAGTCGATGCAATTGACAAGGGTACGATACCAGTGATTCCATTCATCAGCGGTTGTCTCTGATGATCCCTCAAATCGACCGGGTCTCAGAATAGTATCCATTATATTCCTCTCTTTTTTTTTTTTTTTTTTTTTATGTTGAATAAATTGTGATGAAAAGAGACCTTTTTAGAAAGTTGAATATTAAGGTTTTATTCAACATAAAAAAGCATACACTGTTACCAGTTACATGGACGATATGAACGAACGGGCGCCAGAGAGAAAGATAGAGGCGTCCCACCGTTATTTTTAAACACAAGATCACGTGACGCGAACCAACGCGAAATCACGCAACAGTTCGTATGCAGATAAGTAGAAGGTATTAAATAATTAACTGAATGAATACAAAGAATTATAAGTATATCACAACAACGTATTAAGCTAAACTTCCATTAAAAAGGAACCTCTATTTAGGTGCAGATTATACTGAAAAACAATTTTAAAAATCTTCAGTTCATAAATTGTGCACTCTTTTGAAAATAAATAATACCCAATCAAAATTGAATTGTTCAGTCTTTTGAAAATTATGTCCAATCAAAATTCTAATGGATGCTTGTGCATCATGATTGACTGATTATTTCATTTTCTATGGGTTATCAACCCCTTGCAGGTTATTTAAAGCCAGAAAATATTTTTATATTGTATGCTTTTTTTGTTTATTTTTTTGTTTATTTTTTTTTTGTTTATTTTTTTGTTTATTTTATTTTATTTATTTTTTTTTTTTTTAGATAATAATTTAGTAACACAAGGTTTTACTAATTAAATCATAGCTAGTGGGAGAAGAGTTGGATTCATACCTTTCCCAAGAGTATTAGTGTGTAAGTGAATATAATGAAACCAATGTGAATTGGAACTCTACTCTCCTATTAACAATTTAAAGCCATTATCTATTATAGCACCTGTGTATCCAAGCTTACTGCACCTGGTATTCCCAAGTGGTCACCCATTGAGGTACGGACTAAACTTGATGGAGCTTAACTTCAGTAGCTTGTTTATCAAAGATACATGAGTATAGTTGCATATTTTTCAGTCATGGTAGAGTTTTGTCCAGAATCCCAAATTCTTTCAACAATAAGAAACAAACAGTGGATATTTGCCATTTAGTCATTGCTAGTACTTCTAATTATGTTTTTGAAAAATTTAACTTTTTGTTACACTGAACAGATCATTACTCGCTCTCCAAAAATATGACATTATGTTCTGAACAATCTGTTTTCCAAAGTTCTATTTAAAGGCAAATGCCATTAAATACTTGTTTTTATCTTTTTAATTTGCTTAATTCTTTAACGGTGTTTGCTCAGGAAAAGATTTTCACTCAGTTATTCATAAAATGAAAATAACTGCTTACCGAAATTTAACAGTTTGCTGAAGGTAGGCTTGTTCGTGTTACTAAATGTAGCACTACATACTGTGTCTTTCCATAGAAACTTCAGGCTTAAGAGCCTTTGGTCATGGTACTAGATGTAGCACTATAGCTGGGTGGGAACATGGTAGTTTGATGTATGCATCTCTTTACTGCTTTTCTTCCTTGCTTTTTATTTCTAGTACAGATATGACATTGAAATGCATTGGCCTGTTGTCCTCATCACTGGTTTTATGCTATCCTGCACCAGAAACTCATATCTCCATGTTGTGTTTAAAGATTTCAATATATCCAAAGTTCAGAGTTGAAGCATTGCAAGCATGAACAAGCCATGCATCATACAAAACTTGTTGCTGGATTCCAGAGAGTGATTGAAGTCTTAGAATAATGATGTAGTGAACTCGAATATCTTAACGAGATTTTAATAAAACAGGATTTATTTTAGCTATTGGTTACATCAGTGGTTCCCAAACTTTTTGTCTCTGGGCTGCATTTTTGGAATTAAAAGGGAAGTCCTGGTGAAAAGGTGCAAGCAGCCAGATCTAATTTTATATATATATATATATATATATATATATATATATATGAGAGAGAGAATACCAGATTTGAAGTTGGAATAAAATTATTGCGGACCCTAGTTACTATATTCTTAATACTTGATATAATGCAAAAATATCACAATGATAAAATCGCTCAATAATTATTTATAACTATTTATACTGGGACTCCTGTATGCTGTTACAAGTAATCTATAATAATATTTTAAATTTTGAAGTCATATTTATTTTTTGCATATGAATTTTTTGAAAATGTTTCTAAAATCTTTGTCTTTTTTTTTTTTTCCCAAAATGTCTGTTCTTTGCCAGATGATTCAATGCATGTGTTTTGACTGGTTCTTTTATAAGACAAGTTTTTCTTTCAGCAGACTGGAGTAGAAATAGAAAATGAAGTCAGTGACTTAATGCATTTCTCGGGCGTCTCTTTCTCTTTCAACTGGATATTATCCACATATTCTTTTCTTATTTACATTACTTGCTTACAAAAAAAAGGATCCAACCTTTCATTCAATCTCTCCATCTCACCTGTATCCTCTTCTGGCACACCTATGAGGCATGCCACACCATTTGAGAACCACTGAGTTACATAGATGTTTCAAACTGGTGTTTTCTTTCAGTTTTAATGCTTGACAGCAGTATGTACTAATTTTAGCTTCAAATCATTAATTCACAATTCAGATGATGAAAGAACAATTGTTGTATGTGCCATTCTGCTCATTCTCTTAGTTTTTCAAAGATTGGGATGATAATTTGTTGGTTTATTTTTATGGTTATAAATTTATAATTCTTTTATAACTTTGCTTAAAATTTTGTGTTCTGGATATGGCGATAAACTACATCTGGCAGCAAGGCCTATGATTGGAGAGTTTAGAAGCATAGAACACCCTTTTAATTGTTGTTGTTCCCAGATCCACCCTGACCTGGGTAGCACCTGTTGGGGTCCCAGCTATAGCCAAATAGTTATCCCCCAAACTGGCATCAAAACACTATGAAAGTATAAAAATACCAGCAATACATTTTTGTTAAAAAAAAAAAAAAAAAATAATGCTCTCAAGAAAAATGACCCATAAAGAGTTGATAAACTGCTAAACAAACAAACAAACAAACTTATAATTTGCTGGTTTACTTTTATGACTGCACTTGTAATCTGTGTATGTCTTGTATCTTCCACTTCTGTTTTCTCTATCAGGATCTTGGCAGAAATGGAACTGCACAGTGTGTGTGTACGTGAAAAATAAAAATGGGCTCCAATACACATATATGCCTGGGTGGATGTGTATGTGGGCACACCTATGTAAAAATATATGTATGTGTATACTGTGTGCATGCATGCATGTATGTATGTATGTATGTACATATGTGTCTGCATATATATATGGTTGTATGTGGGTATATATGTGTATACAGATATAAAACAAACGAGCATAGAGATATACAAACTCTCTTCAAATGTCAAGCCAAAATATGCACATGGTAAGCCAGAGTAATTAATGTGATTTACGACAGACAACTTATCCTGAGAGATCCAAAAAAACACTCTCCTAACATTGAGTTTTGCTTTTTAGTTAAGCTGATGATGCCAAAGAAGTTACTGTTTTTAACGATATATAAAACCCATCCCCATTTACATATTTAATATTGCAGTATTATGAAGTTCAATGGAAGTACTGATAATCTATGCTGTCTGGGTACCAGCTTCATCAATTTCGCATATAAAACTTTTTTTTTTTTTTTTTTTTTTTTTTTTTTTAAACCATATTTTTTTCTTTTTCTTTTTTCTTTATTCCTTTTTGTGAGAAAAGGAAGTCTTATGTGATTAAATATAGTAGTCAAAACTAAATTCTCATGTTGTCATTTAATGGCAAAAATGGAAAATTTTTTGCCTAATACAAGAGGATCTTATTAAAAGTTGAGTGGAGGGATGAGAAATCATGATCAGAAAATACCCCCCCCATTTTTTTTTTTTTTTTTTATTTTTTTTTATTTTTTTTTAAAGGAAATTTTAATTTAAAAAAAAAAAAAATTGAGGTGCCCTACCCACCCTAAATGACAGTTACGCATCCAAAAGACAAAAGTAATAGATTTTAAAATGTAGTAGGCTTGTCAAACAGACGGGTTTTTTGGCTGATCTCCAAAATGTCTGTTCTTTGCCAGATGATTCAATGCATGTGTTTTGACTGGTTCTTATTATAAGACAAGTTTTTCTTTCAGCAGACTGGAGTAGAAATAGAAAATGAAGTCAGTGACTTAATGCATTTCTCGGGCGTCTCTTTCTCTTTCAACTGGATATTATCCACATATTCTTTTCTTATTTACATTACTTGCTTACAAAAAAAATGATCCAACCTTTCATTCAATCTCTAGTGTTGGGTTGGTGAAGCTAGTTAATTAGAAATGGGGGCACTATCAGGGTAATATTTTGAATCAAATTAAAGACTTCATTGCATGTAGTTGAAACTGTTTCTTCTTTTTTTTTTTTTTTTTTTTTTTTCCAACAATGCACAACAAACACGTGATATCTGAAAATCGGTAGGGTAAATTGATTTTATAACATGTCAACTCATGTTGGGTTATTTAACATCAGAAAATTCTGGTTAATTATATTTAAGTTGGTAAGCATGTATTTGGTTGTACTTGCATATAGGGAAATATTGGTAATTTATATGTGAGTCTGTAATTATTTACTTACTAGGTGGTCTCTTCCACTGGGACTACAGAGCATTACTTGATTCAGGGACTGGTAATTTTTTTTTTTTTTTTTTTAATCATTTCATTCCAAGCAAGGCAATGAAGCCACTGAGTGTTAGGTAATATGAGAAAAGCTACTACTAAGGAAAAAGGACAATAAGAAGACAAAAGCTAACGTTTGACATGACATTTAAATTTTTGAAGATCAAAGTTGACTGGAAAATGAGAAGTGTAATAGAAGAAACTATTAGTGTAGAACTTGTGGTTACATCAAGCCATTTCAACTGTAAATTGATGAGAACTTGCAGCAAATTTAGTACTGTTCTTAAATTTATAAAGTCTAGGTACTATAGAGGAAAATTCATCAGAACAGTTACCATGAAAGTCTTTATAAAAAAGATGCAGGGAAGCTACATTACAGTGGTGAGAAAGTGACTAAACTTGAGATGCTAGGTCAGGACTAATAACATTGCAGATTCTTCTTTGAATTTCATCAAAAATCTATAGGAGCACCAGACCAGATGTGCCAGCAATATTCAAAACATGGATGATTATAAATGCATAAGATAGTTTCTATATATTTGTTGTTATAAGTATTTCTTTGGTAGGTGGCTCCCTTTTGGGGGTGTTCCATCGTTCTATAGGTAATGCACTTTACATATTCTAGATTCCAACTATGAAGTACAATGTCTGAAAATGAAATTCTATACAGAGAAATGTCCATGGTGTCATTGAATTATACAGTAATTATTAAGTAATGTCAATTAGTACATGTCCATTTGTAATTAGTAAGTAATGACCAATTATTACATACAGGAGAGAATATATACATAGCAGCATTTGGCCTAAAATAATGAGAATATCAAAGAATAGGTATTAGTCTATACATGTAGTTATAAGAGTTCAAAGATATTTGAAAACTGGATTTCTAAATTCTGGTGAAACAATCACAGCTGAGAAGTATTGTGGAGAAATTGATTAAATGCACCAGAAATTGCAGTATATGTGTCCAGCATGAATTAAAAGAAGAGGTCCAATTCTCTTGTATTATAATGCTCAGCCACATGTTGCACAGTGAGAGTTACAGAAATTGAATGAATTGGCTTATAAAACTCTGCCTCATCCACTTTACTCACCTGACTTCTTGCCATCTGATTACCACTTTTTTTCAAACATTTTGACAATTTATTACAAGGAAAGGTCTTCAATTTAATGGCTGTCAAAAATGATTAACAAAAACTGCATTATTTTCTGAACAACTAATGTATGTATATACATATTCTGAAAGTGAAAGAGGCACAAAGGTGTCCCTTGTTCAGTGAATGTGGCTTTTCCTTCTTCTCAAAGGCAGACCCCTACTTAGCTACAAAGATAGACACAGAAACACCCACATCTACCAATGTTACCTTGCAGCATTTGTTAAAAAAAAAAAAAGTGTAGGTCAACTAGTGGAATCACTTGGCAACATAAATCTAAACATCCAGATGATCAGCTACCTGTCAGAAGACTTGTATGTACTCAATGTGGAATGGGTTGCAGGTCTCATGAACCATGTAAGATATTATCGAAGACATGGAAATCATCACTGAAATGTTAATTTAGGAGATATGTGTCCTGGTGGTGGTGGTGGGGGGGTACTTGATCATGAGTCAATGTCCACTTTATATATATATATATATATATTATTTTATATATATATATTATTTTATATATATATATATTATTTTATATATATATATATTATTTTATATATATATATATTATTTTATATATATATATATTATTTTATATATATATATATTATTTTATATATATATATTATTTTATTTATATATATATATATATATATATATATATATTATTTTATTTATATATATATATATATATATATTATTTTATTTATATATATATATATATATATATATATATATATATATATATATATATAATTTTTTGGGTCAAAATTTTATTGTCATGATTCTCTTACACCTAATAACACAAGTTATACTGCAAGCAGGTAATTTGTCACTTTTAGAGGAGTTTGATGGCAGACTCATTAGTGAAGAAACAGATTGTGTGTGCCATATTTGGAGTCATTCACCGGTGGTAAAAGCTTGATTATTTTATTTTCTGGAAAGATGGATTTGGCAGTTGGCAAAGAAATTCACCTAACATCAGTTGCCTTGAGAACCTTGGAATCATCATGAAGGTGTATATTTTGAAAATGTCCTCTTAGCATTTTGATAGTATTTGAGATGGATGATTGTTAATGGAATTAAATAGATCAATGTTAAATATACAGAAACTGCCTTCACATTTTTGAAAGCAATGTCTGGTTTTGTGAAGAATTTCACTGAGAAATCAGTTCAGAAAAAAACGGATATTATGTTGATTTAGTTTTGGTTGCAAACACTTTATTGTACGATAAACATCAATTCCTTAAATAGCTAAAGTGTCATCAGAGCAAGCTATACAAAAATCTTTACCCATCTTTCATAGATTGCATCATGGCATTTGATGAAATGCAACAGAAAGAGCTATTGTACTTCATAACCCTATATTAACCTCTGAAAAGGTCAAGTGTATATCATACATGTTAAAGGGCATCTGATAAACCAACTTTTTATGCAGCAGGCTGTTTTGCTCCAAAAGGAGTGAATACATTACTCTTGATAGAATCAATTTAATGACAATTATATTTATTTTTATCAAATTTTCCTTCTATTTACACACAAAGTCTACCACAGTCATGAAATTTGCAATATTTTAGAGTTTGTTTACACTCATTGGTTCAAAAACCAAACTAGTAACATTCCATCATTGCCAATCGGACCCTGAACTACCACCAGTCACAATGAATGGATGCCCCCTTGGTGAGGCTCTGTGCTTTGAGAGACTATTGGGCCTCAAACTCACACCTGACCTCAAGTTGATCTTGTACATATGATTCATTGCTAAAGAAGCAGGAAAAATGGCTGTTTTCCTGTACTGGTCCAGTAAGTATTTAACTCCTCCTGCTTTCTTCTATTAGGTTGGTGCAAAAATAATGTCGTTTTTTGACGTATTTTCTTTAACATTAAAAACGACATTATTTTTGCACCAACATAATACAAGAGCCAGACCAGGCTTAACATGGGGTACTATTGTCATATTTGGGTGGGAGCTACTCAGTCTTCTCTTTGCAGTCTTGATAGTCCAAAATCATCTCAGAGTGTTTGCAGGTGACAAATTATTTTACATTTTCCAACACCTCTCTCACTGCACTATTGCTACTTCTATGAAAAGTGGTCAGAAGAAATGCATGCATTGGGTTCCACCAGTTAGAACCTTCATGACTAGGACCTGCCATGCCATTGTAGTGAACAAGCCACATTCCCTCTGTATTCTATTTGTGAGAAGTAAGTTCCACTTGAACAGCTTCTTCCTGCGAACCAGTGCTCTGATGGTTTCCTGATCACTACAATCTTAACTTTTTCAAGTCTAGGGTTAACTGTTATTTTCCCTGCATAAACTACCTTTTACTGTAATCCTCTACCTTGAGTGGCCCCTGGTAGTAAAAGTTCATTCTATTATTTCCTGAAAAGGTAGATTTGGCAGGTGATAATAATGTTAGCTTTTGTGAAAACTTCTTGTGGGAAATTGGTTAATTCTTATTTGGTGTTGGTTGTAAAAACACTGCTTTTATTATGAGAAAACTTTACTGTCATAACTAGGTAAAGTAATTCTTTCATAGATTATATCAAGGCATTTGATAAAATGCAGATTAAGAGCTTGAAATATTAAGAATGCTTAATTTATCAGAAAGAGACAATTGAAATTTCTATGGCACATAATGAGGAAAGGGGGCTTGGAAAATTTGCTACTCACAGGACATTGAAAGCAGGCGGGACAGGAAAGCAATGAGTAATCTACCTAACAAGCTTATGTAAATGGTTGGTAGAACAGGGATTGGGAGAGATAGCAAATAAACAAAACTTACCAAGAGTTAGAAAGGACAGGAAATAGTAGAGAGCCATGATTGCCTGTGTCCTGAAGGGACATGTCACACAGAAGAATTTACAGGAAAAAGATATTAAAGTAACCTGTACTGGAAACAAAAATGTTTCATGAAGATTGGGAACAAAACTAGTGTATGAAAATAGAAAGTGTGATACTATGGACACCCACATAAAAGTAGAAGATGTAGTTTTATCTTGATCTCAACTGTTTCTGTTTTATAGCAAGCTTATGATTCTTTTTGAAGTCTGGTCTTCTAAGCAGTATCCACTTTGACCAAAGCGGAACCAGGAAGTAAAGCAGTAGACGAGGGAGACAGTGACAACAAACTGAACATTGATTATTTCTGGGTGCTGGTCTATATTAAGTTTGGAACTGTGAGGGTCAGTTCTGGTTCAACCATGGCAGGAGACAGACTTGTCCATCTTGTGGTTCCAATGCCATCTGTTCATATTGCCGGCAACATTTTGGGATGTGTAGATGGTCAAGGATTTGGTAGAGGAAGAGCTGATCTATAAGATCGACATAGTTATCCAACATGTCACCTAGCTATACACCCAAGAGAAGTCTTAAATAAAACCTCTAAATCTTGTAAACATGGTGTTTGTGTGTGTTTGTATGTTTTTTTTTTTTTTTTTTTTTTTTTGGAAGGGGGTCGTTTTTGTTTTTGTCTTTTGCTTTTTGTCTTTTGCTCTATTAGCTTGTGAGTATGCAGTAGGGTTTTTCTCAGCTTTAATTGTACACCAATGTAAATGAGAATGGGACACAACATGGGGAAATCATCAGTTGCTTGATAGAAAGCTTGGACAATTACTCACTGGATTTATTTGGCCTATCCAGTGAAACAATTCTCAGAGGATCAGAAGACCTAACAAAATTTATCAATAGACATAATGTTAGCTACATATTTTATGCAGCTAACACTGTATGTTGAAATCAAATTAAGAAAGAAAACTGAAAAAATGATTATACAAGGTAATTAGGAAAACAGTATGCATGGTTGTCAGCAAAAGAGATGGCCAATGTTGCATAGTGCCTATTGGTACATGTGCGGAAGCTATTTTGTCATTTCTCAGGTACATATTGGGGTCACGGCATACCAATCCCTCTTAGTACAATAGTTGCCTATTGACATTAAATTCAATTTAGACCTGGTATTTACTGGTGTGAATCAGATTGACTAATTTGGATAATAATGTCATTGTGAACTAAGCAATTTGTTGGTTGTATGGTATATGCTTTGCCTGGTTTTCATATGGTTTTGAATTCAGTTTCTCCTAAACTGCCTGCCAACAACTGCTAGACAGCACTGTCTACCCTACTATTTAGCCCATAGCTAGAGGAAGAAGATAGGGACAAATGATGAGAAAAAGAAAAAGGATACAGATGACTTTGGCTAAACTGGGGGATTCTTTCAAAAATTTTGAAACTACCTGCATTTCTCTTTTCGTGCACATGTATAGATGTGGCAAGGTCAACAAAGCCCAGTCCGATGAAATAATAACAGATTAAACACATTACAAAAAACCTTTACAGTTTGTAATAAATTATATAGATAGATAAACCTAGTGAGCCAGACAAACCTACCTAGGTTTCACCTAAACAGATTGTCAGGGAAAGTCGGCTAAAGAGGCAAAGGGAAACGCAGATAGGTCTGCTCTACGGTTGTATTGAGCTCTTTTGTTAGTTAGTTGTTTACTCTTATCAGGGTTTTTTCTTTGGGCTTCAAACCTGTATCTGTGCGATTTTTTTTTTTTTTTTTTTTTTTTTTTTTTTTTGACAGACTTTCATGTTTGTAGCTCTTTCTTTTTTAAAACCTTTTTTTCTCTCGAGATTGATTTGATTATTGGCAAATCAAAAATTTGAGGGTTTTTCGAAACGAGTAT
Source organism: Acanthosepion lycidas (assembly GCA_963932145.1). Taxonomy (NCBI): domain Eukaryota; kingdom Metazoa; phylum Mollusca; class Cephalopoda; order Sepiida; family Sepiidae; genus Acanthosepion; species Acanthosepion lycidas. The sequence continues at coordinate 51,125,799 of OZ010600.1, read as the reverse complement.
AGTTATCTATATTTGTGTGTGTGTATATATATATATATATATATATATATATATATTGATGCATGTTTCATTAAATAATATAGACAAGTTTTGTCTATTTTAAGTAAGTTCCTTTCATATTGTCTGATAAGCTTAATAACATTATCATTGAAAGACGAAAGGAAATCACCATATTGATACATGTTTCAATCTGATCTAAGCCTTCGTTTACATAAGCCTTTACCAAAGATTACATTTCAATATATCAAACAATACATGGACGAAACAATAATGATAGTCTGTTTTTGTTGCATGAAAAATTTCAAAGCAACAACAAACTCGTGTATACGAGATGCGGAAGTGAAAATCACATTGCAGCTTGTGATGTCGCAAATGATCACGCAAGAGTGAAAACGAGAAGTATTAAGTATGGGAAGCCGTTGGTATAAACCAATGGCTTCTGTTATCAATTATAGGCATTTAAGAATATTTGTAGAGATTTCATAGTTTATTTTGTTCAGGTTCGGTTTCAACTGTTTTATGTATATAGCTTCAAGAATTTTTGGTTTTTGTTTATTGTTTTCATGTTTAAGTATAGTTGTGTTTTCAACGAGGATTTTCCAGAATTGTGTATGTGGCCAGGCATTTTGTTTTAAATGCCTAAAAATGTTAGTTATCATTCAAATGTAGAGTCAAGTGTTGTGAAAGTGAGTTTGTGGTGTGACCAACATAAATATTATTTAATCCATTGGAGATACAATCTCCCAAAGAGCACTTGAATTTGTAAACTATGTTGGTTTTTTGCAAATCACTAATGGGGAGGGGGAAGAATCATTGCAAATAATTAAGTTGGATATACTAGATTTAGTGTAGTATATGATTAACCTAATCTGTTGTAGATATATTAGTATTTACTAATTTTTTTAGTATATTTTCATCTTGTTTATAATTAGTATGCATTTGACTATGATATAGGAGATTAATGTTTGGGATTAATTGAAGCCGTATTATGTTCTATATGCTTAGTATTAAAACTTCTAAGAAAACATTTGTTCATCAACTATATAGTTTGGAAAGCTGTTATTAAGTATTTTATATTCTTTAGTTCACTGTAAAAAATCTGTTTTGTAGATAAATTAGTTTCTGTACAATGTATTAGATTTTTTTTTTATAATTGCTATTTTGTAATGTGGACATTTGCTTTTGTAGTTAAGTGTACATGAATTTATGCTGGTAGGTCTTTTGTATGGCAAAATAGTAAATTTGTTATTATTTGTGTTTATCAATATGTCAAGGAAGGGAATTTTATTAGTAGTATTGAGTTCATATGTGAATTTAAGGACAGAATTATTTTGGAAACATTTTTGAAGTTGAAGTATTTCATCTGTATTTTTAACCAACATAAGGATATCATCAACATATCTTAGATAGATGGGAGGTTTATATATATATATATATATATATATATATATATATATATATATATAAAAGAAAGAGGTTATAGTGGTTCCAATGAGAGAAAAGTGTGTATATTAAAGAGAAGAGAGGTGCCGCAAACGTTTTTGGTTGTAATGTGGATTTTTTTTTTTTTTTTTTTTTTAAATATTATGCTTTATTTTCCATAATTTTACTACACGTGTTTCTGGTCTCGCAACAATCTTCATGTAAAAGGCGGAGATTTCCACATATTATTAAAAATAATTTTTTCCTTATGTTTTTCAGTGTTAAATATTGTCGATATGAGACGTTCTCTGTTTTTGTGTTAGTAATCCGAATGTCTTTCTTGAATTCACATATATATATATATATATATATATATATATATATATAACTGCCAATTCTTTCCAGAAGGCCATTTCCTTGACATTGAACTGAGCGACCATGGCCACACAGATGACTTTGTAAACCAGCCTTGCTCTTGCATACTTTTTTTTACATACGTGACACACTGACTTTTGGAGCCTTGAAAATGACATTCTTCACATGTACTCTCATGTGACTCTTCAGTAGTCTGCCTCCAGTTGTTTGCTACTGGAAATGGGGGTCTTACTGGAGAGGTTAAACTCCATAACATACATATGCATACAAAATATACACAAACACACTAGCTTAAAAACCACTCTATTGAGAGGGAGTAGACATGATAGGCAACAATGAACTATGGAAGAACTCTAGATTGATTGCTTCATTTAAGTATTTCATTAATATTTAAGCTTACCTTTTAAAAATTCAATGATAATTCTTCTACTACTGCTTATTTAAAGACAGTTTGATGTATGTAGGTCCTTACTTTCTGTGCAAACAATTATTTTTATCTCATGGATTAATTTTGCTGGATTTCACAATTAATTTTGATTATTCCCAAATTTATTTCCAAGTTATAAAAATTATTGTACAAAAAAATTTGTCTCAATGAATCACATAAAAAAATCGCTGCAAACAATCACAGTAATGAAAATTTGTAAATCTAAAATTTCAGGATTTGGGTCCAGATCCGGCCTGGGATGTTTTTAATTTGTTCATGGAATCAACCTGATTCCAAAATGGTATATGTTGGGCTAGAGCTTCTAGAAGTAAAGTTGCAAAAGTTTAACACATTGGTATATATATATATATATATATATATATATATATATATATATATATAGGCAACTTTTATTGAAAAAATAAATCTGATATATTTAAGTATAAGTAATGTATAGTTTATATTATATATTTATATATCCTTTATTTTAAATAATATTTGGGACAGAGGTAAATGTACTTGATGACAATGATGTCTAAAATGATTGATAGACCTAAACTGGGCATTTCTCCAATTACAGACTTTTCTTTGTTCATGATTCAAAATAGAGTGACTTATGCATGTATAAATGTGGTAATTGTTTATAGCTTATGAATCCACCCGAGATTCATATTTAAATTTTGGATAAAGAAAAAAAAAAAACTTCAGGATTGTTATCAAAGCAGATGACAAATTGTTTTATGAAAAATTTCTGTCTTTGGTCTTATTCTGGTCTTGAATCTGTGAAATAATGACATAGAAAAATATCCTTATACCAAATTTATGACACTCCTTCTTCATATCTGATATGGTTAAGTGGCACTCTTAATACAAGAATTTTAACCACTGTTGCAAAAAAAAAATTGTCGTAGTTTTCTTACTCTGGCAGTGAATCACATATTGTTTTATGTCAGTTTCTAGCTGGCAATAAAAGCAGTGGTTTTCTTAGAGTAGCTAATATATATTTAGCTATTATGATATCAAAATTTTTGTTCTTTAATGCCATGTCATTTCAGGATATAGACAGTCATGGCTCTCCACAGATTCCTTTTCTTACCTGTGAATTAGTGTCCTATTGTCTTTCTTTTTTTTCTTTATCTATTAGGTTGGTGCAAAAATAATGACGTAATAATGTCGTTTTTTGACGTATTTTTTAACATCAAAAAAACAACATTATTAAGTCATTATTTTTGCACCAACCTAATAGATAATACTAAAAGTCTTTGATTGCGTACATGCTTCTGTGATGCATCCGCCCAGCACATAATGATTTTAATAAGATTTTAAAATACATGTTTTTTGTACAATAAGTATTTTTATTTTAACTTTCAAACAATTTTTTTTTTTTTTTTAAGTTAAAAATACACAAAGAAATCCCACTTTGCTGTTTTGTCCAGTTGCTTATAGAGTAATTAATTTATATTTCAGCTTTCTTTAAACAATATTTTAAATATTTAAAAAATATTTTTTAGCATATTTAAAAAATATTTTTAAGTTAATGTGATTTAAAGTTCAAGTTTATCTTGGAGATTCTATTCCTATTAAATGTTGTAAACAATCAGTAAAACATTAAACATGAACTTGTAAACCAGATCAATGATGACACGAACGAATTGAAATATTTAACTGAATCATAATAAAATTAACTTTCATTTCAATGAAATGTTGAAATCAACTTCAATGTTTTATAACCTGCACAGTTTATTGGGGATATGTAGGGAAGATTACAGTTAACCCTAGATTTGAACAGATTAAGATTTTTTGGATTGGGGAAGCATTTTCTTGGGATTTGGTTCCACAAAGCAGCAGTTTATGGGAGAAGCTGCTCAAGTAGACTTCTATCTCACCAATGGAATACTAAGGGAATGACAGTGGTTTGCTACAATGTGTGTGGCACGATGGTTCTTAGTTGTGAAGGTTGGAACTAAGGAATAAAGTTCATCTGAAGACTTTCTATGGAAATAGCAATAAAGCAGTGAGAGGTTTGCAAAGTTTTATCTGTTGGAAAAGGGTTGTACATACTTTTGAACTTTATCAAGACTAGAAAGTGAAGACTGGGCAGCTATTGCCCATATATGACTGCAGTACTCCATTTTTGGCCTTTTGTTGCTCTTGTAGAGGATAGCAGAAGTTAGATACTTACTGGAGCAGTACAGGGAACTGACCATTTTTCCAGTATCTTTAGCAATGGATTGTATAAGATCCACAAGGTCTGGTTTGAACAGGTCCCAATAGGTATTCAAGGCACAGATTCTCCCTGAGCGAACACCTGTTCATCGCAATAGGCAAAAATTCAGGGTCTGCTCGGTGATGACGGAATCTCATTAACTATCAAGGCATTGAATGTGACCAGCCAGTTTCCCCCCTCCCAACGAGCTGTTAGAGCTAGGGTAGAGATCAGCTGCCAGGCTATGATCATCTAAAATTTTGGAGGTGCACTTACATATACTGTTGTATCCTCAGCATATTTCAGTTTTCTTTTTAATTGGTTGTCATCCAAAGCTAGAGTATCCAGTCAATCCTACTATTGGAGATATGGGTTTATGCCTTTTCCAAAGTTATTTGTATGAAAGTGAATGCAACAGAATTTTAACTTGGCTCACTGATATCACTTACACTTCTCACATATTCACAACATCAGAATAAATATTCTGAATTGTAAATATTAAAAGCTAGATATTTGCTTTCAAACTTTTGTCGAGTGTAGAAGAGTAAAACGGAAATATAACTAAACTCCTAATGACTAAAATTTTGTGCAGTTTCTTTTTTTTTTTTGTTATCTTCACTAAAATTGATTGATAATTTGATGTAGTAGATTGTACTATAGTTTTTTGTAGAAACTGTTTTGGTATTTATTTTTTATTTTTCATCTCATTTCAGCCAATTGAAGCCAACGATGAAGCATTTTGGGAACAGTTTTGGTCAGACAGTGTTACATCAGTTCAAGATGTTTTTACACTTATTCCAGCTGCCGAGATTCGTGCCCTTCGAGAAGAATCTCCATCTAACTTAGCCACACTTTGTTACAAAGCTGTGGAAAAGCTAGTTGTTGCTGCAGAAAGTGGATGTCCATCACAGAAAGAGCAACAAACAGGTAAAACACTGCACATGTATGCATCAACAGGTGAACATACAGAAAAAAATATATACCATTGAAAGCATATTGGAAGTTTGGGGCCCAACCTACGTTCTAAATTCACACCAAAAAACTTAAGAGTATTTGTTTTATTTTTGATTTTCAAGGGTTGGATTGTCCAAGAACTTTTAAGCACAGTTTTATAAATTAAATATACAGACATTGTTAGTTGAATTTAACAAAATTTGTTTGAAGATATATGCACACACACACACACACATATATATATATATATATATATATATATATATATATATATATATATAAAATGAAGGATGCTTCATGTGTGCTTTTTATAATATGTAGATTTAATAGACTGGTTAGTAAAATTTGAACTTCAATCAACTGTTGCATCGCATTGATGACATTAGATGTGTGCTTTTAGCATCTTCATTCAACAGCTGACAAGAAAGTTGCAGATCAGAGTTGAAATATATTTTCAAAATAAAATCACACATTCGGGGATTAAACAGGGATTTGGGTTTGCCCAGAGAATATGATTTCCACAGAGAGCCCTCTAACCAACATTCCTTGTAAGAGTAAGTCCCACTTCATTATTCCTCATTGAAAAAGGACACTGGTGTATTCAAAAATCCCAACTTTAAAATCTTTTTCTTTGCACTTCAGTTTAGTCAAAAGGCTAATATATAATAAATATCAATATTCTTATTGCTAATATTATCATATTTTTGGCTTTTTATTCCTCAAATTTGATTAAATCTACACACACGCATATATATGTATGAATAACGACATAGGGAAAGTTTTCTTAGCTCACATGTTTCATACTCTGATAGACTTTATCCAGGCAAATGTAAAAATTTTATTTCGCAAAAAGTATTTATAAACGGTGGAAAAAATATTGTTAGTTTTTTAGGTTTTTAAAATTTAAGAAGGTTCAAATATAAAGACATACATTTATTTTTTAAAATAAAATAAAAATAACAATTACATTATAAAAGAAAATTCATTGACAATGATATTTACTCACTTCAGTTTATTAGACATTTACATCACTTAGTATCCTTCATAGTTTACCTTGACTTATGGTTAGCCTTCTGTATACTTAAACTTAAAAAACTGAAAAACTAACAGCATTTTTACTTCTGCATATAAATACTTGTTGCAAAATAAAATCCTTACATTTGCCTTTTCCTATCAGAAGACAAGATGTGTTGGCTAAGAAATGTTTTCCTTGTCTTTTTACAGATATATTTTTAGTTATATATGAATTTTTATGTACCCACACAAACGCACACACATGAGGGAATGCTAAGATGACCTGAAGATTATGTTCAATCATGACATTTGGTGTTGATCTCAGTGTCCACTCTTTATTTACATACCCTTGATATTGAGTATTTTTACTCATAAGTATGATATACCTTAAAACTCTCTCTCTCTCTCTCTCTCTCTCTATATATATATATATATATATATATATATATATATATATATATATATATATATATATATATAATAAATGATTAATACAAATATAAAATTTGTTAGCTGATTCATGTTATTTTCAGCATCTCAACTATAGAGTTTTGTAAACAAACCCTCCAGCAATTGCTTCATCGATTCATCAGGAGATATCAGCAATTGGCTGTTTTTTTTCATCTTACATCACTTTTATATTGAGTTAAAAAAAAAATTATGCACTTTTCATTGGTGTAAGGTGATTTTTTTTTTTTTTTTTTTTTTTTTTTTCCTCTCTCCCCATTCTTTCATTGCGCATCTGCATACATGTAGAATGTTGTGGTTATTTCTCCTTTTTGTTATTTTTCTTGTCTCTTTATACTCTCCCCTTATTGGTTTTCTACCCCCCCCCCACACACTTTTTTTCCCCTCTCACTTTCAGAGACAAATGCACCAATTTGAAATTCAGTATGACAAATAGTCTCTGCTCTTAGAAATTCTTGAATGTTCTAGGGCTTTCTTGTGTTTGGAAAATGTAGGTGTATTTAATTTTTTTATTATTAATGCTTAAATGTTAAGGTAAATATGCATATATGCCCACACTTGCTCATTATTTCATTTTTCTTATTTTATTTGGTGGTATATTAAGTATTAGGGTATTTTTATATTAAATTTTATTTTATTTTTGTTTGAATTTGCGTGCATATACTTGCATTCATGTGCACACACATACATACACGTGTGTGTGTTTGTACACACGCACACATGTGTATCTGGGCTTTTATATTAATATATTGATGCTTAAATGGTAGTGTTTTTTTTTTTTGTTGTTTTTTTTTTATCTAGCTTAGTGGGAGTATAATTAATTTTGTCTAACAACCTGAATATTTGAGAAATCCTATTAAAGAAAAATATGTGCCACCCCTTCCCTCTACCAGATTTTGAACCTGTGTCTCCCTTTGCAGGAGAAACTATTGTTAGATCTGGTGTGTTCTATATAATCTATATGTACACAAATTGCACTAAATTTTGACAAATAACAAGTTAACCTACATGAGAGTGCATGTATGGCCAATGTAAGAATTGAATATTGTTTGTTGATTGTTAATTTGAGCAACATGAAATTGGTTCCAGCAAACGTGGGAACACCATAATTAACCCAAAACAGTCAAACATGCACACACACACACACACACACACACACACACGTATATACATAAGCAAAAATGAAAAGATTTGGTTAAATATGAGTGAGTGCTGAAAAGTTTTTGACCCAACTAAAATCTTTCTTGACAAAAATCTAATCAGATTTTGAGAAGTAGGTCTTACTGAACTTTTCAGTATGTTTATTTTATGTATTTACTTTAAGTAGACCAACTTAGTTTTCTTACTTGTAAAATATAAATTATTTGTTTTAAATTTTAGTATTAAATTGTGTACGGTTGTTGTCGAGAATTCTACCCTATATCTTTGAGGATCCAGACTGGAGAGGATTTTTCTGGTCAACGTTACCAGGACAAGCAGATGAAGTAAGTACCATTTTTTTTTTTTTTTTCTTTTTTTTTTTTAATTATAATGTATTTGCATTATAATATGTTCATAATCAAATCTTAAAAACTCTCACTAAATAATAATGCAAGTATTTCAATATATTTATATAAATGTGCATGTTATTATCATAATTATATTTATCTATTAAAAGAATATTAGATTCTCTAGAAATAAATCTTAATTTAGAACGTCAAATATGAAGTAGTCGTTTGTTCTATAAATAATTTCCGATTTTAAAGTTGGAAAAATATCCCAAATTCATATTTAATTAGAATTTATTCATTGACATAGGTTCCATCTTTTTCAATAACCTCCCAACAGTTCACAAGTTTCATTAGAACTTTTTTGTAAAAGTCTTTCAGCTTGACAGAAAAGAAGGTAGAGAGGGTAGCTTCTATCCCTTTATATGTTTTGGGGTGTAGAAGGTATAGAATTTTTTTTTTTTTTTTTTTTAGATCGTCAATCTTTTGAGATATGCACTCTGCTTTATATGGCTCTGAATTATCATGATTGAACACCAAACTTGTGCCATGCATGATACACGTGTAGGTGATCATGTATCTTTTGATACATGACTGATGAGGCAGATTTTTTCCCCACAGTAGGTTGCCATTTCTTTCTGCAGTAGACCAGTTGCCATCCAAGGCTATAAAACCTGGTCTGTCCTGCTATTTACCCATAGATGGGGGTAGAAGAAGAGGATTCATACCTTTCCCAAGGGTATTAGCACATAAGTGAATGTAATTGATTTGATTGGAATTTGAACTCAGCTCTCCGATTCCTCAATTTGAGCCGCTATCCATTACTTCACCATGCCTTCTTACCAGACTTTTACAATCTCTTTTTCTGATAATGATAAAGGGTCCTAGGTATTGATAGTTGGGATAAAATTATCTTGAACAGAAAAATTGACATCAACTTTTACAACTGATCAAAATGAACCTTTTACAAAGCAAGGCTTAAATTCCTTAACTACTGATTTTTGTAGTCTTGAGACTACTTGGAAGTTTTTACCCTTTCATAGGTTTTTGGTTTTTGGAGAATAGAAAGTATGTATTTTGTTTGTTTTTTTCCACTTGAGATTTTCAGTCTTTCCAGATATTCTTTTTGCTGTTTAGCGCTCTGAATTATCACGGTGGAAACACCAGACCTTTGCAGCTAACTAAAATGAATCTCTTTTTTAACAAAGCAAGGCTTAAATGCTCTCACTATTAATGAGACGTCTATTATAACAATGACTGGTAGCTAGTCAAAGGGTGGCTACCAAAACTCTTTCTGGATATAGGTTCCTTTTGGGTTATATTTTAGAAACACGGATATGACAAGATGGGCACTGATCGTTTAAGTATTCCCTGCCATATCCCAAATGAATCTATTAATAGAAGACAACAATCCTGCTTTCCTCCCAAGGCCGATGTATTGATGATGTGGGGGGCCTATGCAGATGATATAGGTATTTATAAATAAGATAAAAATTATGTGGAACGGAAGATCAACATCTTCTACAAAGTGTTACAAGAAATAGGATTCAAAATAAACTTTTCCAAAACACAAACTATGATCAGGAAATGCAATGAAATCAGTGATGGTCCTGTGGGACTCACGCAATTGGTTGTGAGGTGTGAATGTTTTGCAGTAAATATTTAATGGCTCTTGGTATATTTGTCCTGCTCACAATATTTGGTGGACTCATGTGAGTCTGGGCAAAAATAAAGAACAAATACATGGATTTTAAAACAAACGATGCATATATTAACAAAAAGAAATGACACCAATGTGTCCACAGTTTAAAGGAAAAGAAAAGACATTAAGAATGTGCTTGTTTGTGTGTGTATGTGATATGTGCACATATGTGATACGTGTGTGTGTGTGTGTGTGTGAGTTATCAGTGGACCAAGGAAATGAATGCACCCCAGTGGGGATGTTCCCATCCATGTTTTACTACATCTTGGAGTAAGTTGAAAGTAAAAGGAAATGTTTGTGTTTTTACAGATTTTAAGCAGTACCACCTAATGAGTGTTTGGCAAATCCAAGTGGGATAACCCACAATGACACATACCCTGAAGATATGGAATTAGTAAATACTAATCACTTCAAATACCTCAGTGTTTGGATCACTTATAACAAATGTAGTATATGAGATAAGGAAATTGAATATAGAATAGACTGCACCAGAGATAATTTTACCCAACACCACAAATTGCATCAAAAGCAAAACATTAGCCTGAAAATTTGAGCCATGTTTTTAAATAGCCTCGTCAGATTTAAACTTTCATATAGATGGATGTCATGAATGGCTCCAAACCTATTCGGAAATATATAAACTGTCAGCTGTATACAACCATTTCCTCAGATCAATAGTTAAAAATGGCTTTGAACGAGTGAAGTCTGTTGGTCTTCATGAGGACCATCCTTGTAGACTGGTACTATAGAATCAAACCACATCACTTGAGGACTTTCAACAGCAGCAACAACTAAAATGGATATTTTCAAAGAGAAAATAATGACATAATCAAGATGTTGACATCCCACACTACTTCAAATAAAAGTAGAAAGAGCAATAATAGTTACTGGACATTATAAGAAGAAATATGAGACCCAAGAAAAGGCTGGTAGTGGCAGAAAGAATGAAATTCATGTCGATGAAACAAGAAATATCTACACCATCTACGAAATGCAAGTAGATATTGTGAATTTGAAAAACTTGGATAAGACAAACAGACTTGATTCAATTAAGATTAATTGAAGGTATGTGCAATGCATCACACCGATATAAAATAATGGAACAACTACAAATAGGAAATATGTCTTTAAATACATGTATTGACTTTATACACAGCAACAAGAACTAATACAGAAATACAAACATCATAAAAGTCAGACCAGCGAACAAATATTCGCTGATACGTACATGTTAAAGAAGATAAAAAAGTGTTCGTATTGTGGACGTGAACACGAAATAAAAAAAGTAAAGGTGTCCAGCATTTGGAAAAACTTGTAATAATTGCTTAAAAAAGAACCACTTTCAAGCAGTGTGTAAATTAAAAAAGAAAAATGTTGAAAGAATTGAAGAAAACGACACCAATAGGGAAGTTTTTACATTAAAAAATAAGTGTATAAAAAAAAATGACCATAAGAAAAAAGACATTATAGTAAAGGCCAAAATTAATAACTGCAATTTAGATATGCAAATGGATACTGGGAGTTAAGTAACACTGATACCAAAAAATTTTTGGGGAACACATTGGTAAGCCACCTTTATGAAAGAGCAATTTACAACTCCGCCAATTTGATGGGTCGGTTATAAAAACATTAGGATACTTTGAAAGTCCCTTAGAGTTAAGACAAATTTGAAGTAATACCTATAGTTGTTACAAGTTGCAAAAAGAACCACGGACTTATTGGAAATGACGTGCTTAACATAAATTCTACCAAGTTAATTAATGAAATAAAAATGGAAAAAACTGGAAAGTTAAAAAACTATGAAGCAAGTTTAAAAGTAAAAGAAAATGTTTCCCCCTCTTATTATGAGGCACGAAAATTACCAGTACATTTATTGCCATTAGTAGTGACAAAACTACGTAAATTAGTAGAACAAGACCTTCTAGAACATGTTCCGCCTGGAGGTAGCAAGTGGGCATCATCCTTTGTAGTGTTGAAGAAAGCAGATGGTGATTTATGTATTTGTGGAGATTACAAAATAGGATTGTCCTGGGTATGACGTTAAACTGCATCCAACAGCAAGGCCTCTGATCAGGAGGTTTTGAGGAGCGTGGAACCACCTCTTAATTGCTGGTGTTCCCAGGTCCACCTTGACCCGGGGTGGTAGCACCTGTTAGGGTCCCAGCTATGGGTAAATAGTGAACTAGTTTTTTGAGCTCTCACCCACGTCCTGGGTATGGCGATAAACTACATCTGCGTCCCAGGTATTACGATAAACTACATCCAACAGCAAGGCCTCAGATAATGATTTTCAGAAAAGTAATGTTGCCAGCTGTCCGTTTTTGGAACCATAATGTTGCCAGCTATATGTTTTTGAAACCATAATGTTGCCAGCTGTACGTTTTTATTTTTTTCAGCTCTCACCTACGTCCTGGGTAAGCTACATCCGCGTCCCGGGTATGACGATAAACTACATCCAACAGCAAGGCCTCAGATAAAGGTTTTTGAAACCATAATGTTGCCAGCTATCCGTTTTTGAAACCATAATGTTGCCAGCTATCCGTTTTTGAAACCATAATGTTGCCAGCTATCCATTTTTGAAACCATAATGCTGCCAGCTATACGCTTTTTGTAAAAAATAATCTTGCCAGCTATATGTTTTAAAACCATAATGTTGCCAGCTATACGTTTTTATAAAAAAAAACAAAAACAATGTTGCCAGCTGTACGTTTTTGAAGCAATAATGTTGCCAGCTGTACGTTTTTGAAACAATGGTGTTGCCAACTATGCGTTTTTGACTTTTAAAGTCACTCAAAATCATTTCCGGCATAAAATGACCACTAAGGTTGAGATGCCGTTAAACAATCAATCAACAAAATAGGAGTAAATCACAAGATATGTTCGGATTCATATCCCATGCCCAATGTTGAACTTGCATTACATGCACTGGCAGGAATGACCGTTTTTTCAAAAATAGATTTAAAAATGGCATACCACCAAATACCAATGGACAAGAACTTCAAAGAAGTAACCACGATAAATACACCGATAGGGTTACTAAGATGGAAAAGGATGCCATATGGAATAAAAACTGCAAGCGCCATATTTCAAAGGGCCATTGAACAGGTTTTAGGAAATGTACAAAATATGATTTGTTACCAAGACAACATATGCATAGTAGCTACTGATGAAAAGGAATTAAAAGAGAAAACTGACTTAATCTTGAATAGATTAAGAAATGCTGTAATGACAATAAATGAGAAAAAATGCGTAAGCAATTCTAACAAAATATCTTTTTAAGGTTATTCCATTTCAAAAGAAGGTATATCACCAGACCCAGCCTTGATAGAAAAAATACTAAAAGTAGCTACACCTACAAATAAAAAAGAAATGGAGTCTTTTTTGGGATTGGTAAATTTTTACAGGTGATACTTACCAAAATACACGGACTTGACGGAACCGTTTGCAAATTTAAGAAAAAAGAATGTGGAATTTATGTGGTCAGACAAACAGCAAAAAGCTTTTGAAAGATTAAAAGAAATTATGTCAAAGAAACCTGTAGTGAAAATGTTTGATCCAAAATAGGACATAACACTTGCTACAGATGCAAGTGAACATTCAATATTGGGAATATTATCACAAGAAGGACATCCGATAATGTATTTATCGAGAAGATTAACGAACACTGAATTCAATTACTCGAACATAAAGAAAGAAGCATTGACTATCGTGTGGACAACTACTAGAGTGTGACAATTTTTAATTGGAAAAAAATTTCTGTTAAGAAGTGAACATAGACCATTAAAGTTTATATTTAACCCAAGGAAAGAATTACCTAAAGTTACGACATCAAGGATTCTATGATGGGCGATAAGATTGATGGCATTTGATTTTGATATAGAGTATGTCAAAGGAAATTCAATTCCACATGTGGACGTGCTATCAAGGTTGAGGTTTTACAAGGAGTCAAAAGATAAAACAGAGAAAGAATTTGAAGATTCATTCCTACATTTGATAGAGACTGATGTTTTGTCTTTAGATAGAATGGCCGCAGAAATGGAACATGATCCTGTGCTAAGTAGGATAGTATCGAGAATAAGAAAAAACTCATGGGGAAATTGTTCTAGGGCAGAAAGACCCTATAAAGAAATAAGACACAAATTAACAATAGAACATGGAGTGATTTGTAATGGGGACCTGGTAGTTCCCCCAGAAACACAAAAAAAAATGATAATAGAAAGTGTACATGATGATATACACTGTGGAGTAGCGGCCACACAAAAAAGAATAAAATTAGAAGCTTGGTGGCCGGGATATTCAAGAGATGTTGAGGATTATGTAAAAAGGTGCAAAAAATGTAAAGAATTAAGAAACTTTACACAAACCAAATTATATTTGTGGCTCAAAGAAGTGGAGCCATGGAGTCGTATGCATATGGATCATGCATACATTAATGGAGTGGGACTCTTATTAATACTAGTAGACTCTTTTTCAGGTTGGCCTGAAATAATCCGGGTTACAAACAAGAAAAGTTCTATGATAAAGCAGATTCTAAGAGTCATATTTTCCAGAAATGGTGTACCAAAAACTTTGGTATTTGAGAATGCACCAGAATTTTGTGATGAGAACTTAATGTATGGTTAGAAAAAATAGGGTGTAAACCATATAAGACACCTCCATATCACCCTCAATCGAACAGGTTAGCAGAAAGAATGGTGCAGACCATAAAAAAGGGACTAAAAGCATGCTCTCAGCAAAAAGAAAAAGTAGAAGTTTTTCTACCAAGACTGCTTTTAAGTTATCGTATGATACCACATGCGGGAAGACTAGAAAGCCCATCAACTTTAATGGAAAGACAGATTTAGAGCTCCGCTAATGATGTCATATTCTACAAATAAAAAAAATGTGGTACAAAAAGAACAAAGATGCAGATCCGGAAAGGTCAGAATTTATCATGCAAAATGGCCACAATACAGCTATAATAAATAGAGAAAACGGCAATAGTGTATTAGCCCATGCAGACCAAATAAGGACCCAGGGTGAAGAGGAAGAACAAAACGACGAAGAAATGTCTTCAATTCTGTCTGATAACGAGTTGGTAGAACAACCAGTACAGAAGGAAACATCAGAAGATGAAATAATGCAGGATCAAGAGGACCAGAATGAGTCTGAAAGTTTGGATGAAGACCAGATAATGCAAGAAAACACATATGACTACAGCCTAGTGCGGGACAGATCTAGGTCTCCCAGGGAAAGAAATACGGGAGAAAGAGAATTAAAGCAAAGTGATGAAAATAGTATGAGAAGGAGTAACAAATCTACGAGAGGAATAAAACCCTTATGTTTCAGGGAGATGTAGTGATACTAGCAAATTATTAGGTTGGTGCAAAAATAATGTCGTTTTCTCACATATGTGAGAAAACGACATTATTTTTGCACCAACCTAATAGTATGCATAATTTGCATAAACACAAGTGAGCACTCATATAAGTGGTCACTGAGAATAACAAAGCAGTAAAACGAGTTTAGCGGCTGATTAGTGCTAACCTCTACATCACAACAAAAGTTTTCAAACCAGTGTCAGTGATTTCACTTGTTTAAGTCAGTGATTCTCAACTCTGAGGGATTTTGGAAAACAAGTTGGTAGATTGATATTGTTCAAATATTTATATTTTTACAAACAATAATTCAGCCATGCACTTTTTGAGTTGGACTTTCTTAAAAGTGAAGCATGACATTCTGAAATAGGATAAAAATGTTGCAAGGACAAAAATGGTTATGAACAATTGGTTTAAAGAATTTATCAGATAAACACCTTGAATATTTGGAGGTTACTTCTGCAGAATTTCTTGCCTTTTCTATTACATATCTTATGTGTTCCATATAGAAGTGAAGAGGATTGTTATACTATTGTTTCTTCTTTGGGAGACAATATTTCTTTCCTTGAAAAGCAGTATAATAGATTTTATTATAATTTTGACTGACAAATGCAGTTTTAATTAAAAGTAAAAGTAACTTATTATGGTAAAAATGTATTGAAAGTGCACTAGTTTCAGAGTTTTCCAGGGCAAATTTAAATCCAGGAACATGCAATAGATCTCGCTTCCTAACAAAACTACTGCTTTTGTAATGTGGGATATTGAAAAACACAAATGATAAAAGGATGTAACATAAATTAAAAATATGTCACCTACCATATATATATATATATATAATATATATATATATATATATAAACAAAATGCATCACATGAAAACTTTTCCCCCCAAAATTTATATATATATATATATATATATATATATATATATATATATATATATCAAGCAGGGCAATAAAGTCTCTAGGATGGAAGAAGTTACTGAGTATTAGAGAATGAGAAAAACTAGTAAGAGAGAACAATAAAAGGAATAAGACAGAAGACAACAATTGACATTGCATTTAAATTTTTGAAGATCAAAGTTGACTGGGAAGCAAGAAGATGGAAGAGTTCACAAGTGAGAAGTGTAATAGAAGAAACTGTTAGCATAGAACTTATGGTTACATCAAAACATTTTAACTGTAAATTGATGAGACCTAGCTGCCAATCTAGTACTGTTTAAATTCATAAAGTCTAGGTACCATAGAGAAAAATTTATCAGAACAATTACCATAAAGTATTTATGGAAGAGACATGTTCTTCCATATTTAAGTTTTGTATTCTCTGGATTGAGTCACCAAAGAAAACATGGTTATGGTGAGCCCAGACATCAAATCATTATGCACCAACATACCCGTCACGAAATGCCTCAACATATTGAGAATCCACCTAAAAAGTCCAATGAAAATCTTCCTCTACCCGCCCACAACATAATAATATCCAAACTAATTACTAACCACTGTTTCTTCTCTTTTTACACACATATATTACCTGACCTAACACCAAAAATATCAATGTTGATATCATCATCATCAGCAGCAGCATTACTAGCATTGTAAGAAGCAATTCCCAAGTCCTGAAAAACTGAACTGACAAAAAGTAATCTATTGATATTATATATACAAGTCAATCTTGTGTATATGTCAGGCTTTGATATCTTTTTTTTAATTTATTTTTTTTAATTTATTTTTTTTTATTTATTTTTTTTTTTAAATCATTCATTTATTATATAGTTTGTGACTAGATCAATCCTAATCCATCAATAAATTAGGCAAGCAAATTTCCATATTTTATTGTTTATATATAAACACATTTCGGGAAACTCAATAATTTACCAGACTTCGATCTGTGAAGACTTGTTCAGCCTCAAGCAGCAATATGTAAGGAAAAATCAATTTACAATTTATTATTGAAATGGCAAGACATTCTATGTATTAAGCATTTTATTCAATTTTGATGAAATATACAATTTTATTTGGATATATATTTTGTTTTATATTTATAATTGGGGGATCTATTTACATACATAATTCTAAGAGTTGCTTCTGCACTCTTTTCAACTTGAGAAAAACTAAATATAGATTGGCCAGCAAATCTTTTTGCCTATTTATTTTTACTCTTTGAAAATTGATATATTTGGAGACACAAATAATTCTTTCAATGTTAACTTCTACCTCCCCAGTCCCCACAAAAAATTAAAAAAAACTGCTGTTATATGAAAGAATTTCTGTTTCCATTGTCCTTTTATTATTTTTTATCCCACTGTTGTCATTGGTAGCTAACAATAATTATGAATTAAATTCATGAAAAATAATTACAACAGATGGTTGCTTATTAGGATCATTCAATGAAATAATTGCTCCCTGTTTTTGCTGGCAAAAAAGTTGTAACTTTTTTAGAAAATGAAATACTATTTTTTTTTATTTTTTTTTTTTTTTATTACTAGCATATTTTTTACTGGCTTTCATTTGTCTTTCTCACATTTTCTTTTAATCTTTTTTCATTTTTTCTTTGTCACTTTATCATTTTTTTCTTTGTCACTTTCTCTTTATTTCATTATTGCTTTTCCTCTCCATTTTCCCCCTGTCGCCTTTTTCTCTCTCTCTCTCTCTCTCCACATCTCCTGTCGCCTTTTTCTCTCTATCTTTCTCTCTCCACTTATCCCCTGTCGCCTTTTTCTCTCTCTCTCTCTCCCTCTCTCCACTTATCCCCTGTCGCCTTTTTCTCTCTCTCTCCCTCTCTCCACTTACCCCTCTGTCGACTTTCTCTCTCTCCCTCTCTCCACTTACCCCTCTGTCGACTTTCTCTCTCTCCCTCTCTCCACTTACCCCTCTGTCGACTTTCTCTCTCTCCCTCTCTCCACTTACCCCTCTGTCGACTTTCTCTCTCTCTCCCTCTCTCCACTTACCCCTCTGTCGACTTTCTCTCTCTCTCCCTCTCTCCACTTACCCCTCTGTCGACTTTCTCTCTCTCTCCCTCTCTCCACTTACCCCTCTGTCGACTTTCTCTCTCCACTTACCCCTCTGTCGACTTTCTCTCTCCACTTACCCCTCTGTCGACTTTCTCTCTCCACTTACCCCTCTGTCGACTTTCTCTCTCCACTTACCCCTCTGTCAACTTTCTCTCTCCACTTATCCCTCTGTCGACTTTCTCTCTCTCTCACTCCCCACTTATCCCTCTGTTGACTTTCTCTGTCTCCTCTTATGCCTCTGTCGACTTTCTCTCTGTCTCCACTTATCCCTCTGTCGACTTTCTCTCTCTCTGTCTCCACTTATCCCTCTGTCGACTTTCTCTCTCTCTGTCTCCACTTATCCCTCTGTCGACTTTCTCTCTCTCTCTGTCTCCACTTATCCCTCTGTCGACTTTTTCTCTCTCTCTGTCTCCACATATCCCTCTGTCGACTTTTTCTCTCTCTCTGTCTCCACATATCCCTCTGTCGACTTTTTCTCTCTCTCTGTCTCCACATATCCCTCTGTCGACTTTTTCTCTCTCTCTGTCTCCACTTATCCCTCTGTCGACTTTTTCTCTCTCTCTGTTTCCACTTATCCCTCTGTCGACTTTTTCTCTCTCCGTCTCCACTTATCCCTCTGTCGACTTTTTCTCTCTCTGTTTCCACTTATCCCTCTGTCGACTTTTTCTCTCTCCGTCTCCACTTATCCCTCTGTCGACTTTTTCTCTCTCCGTCTCCACTTATCCCTCTGTCGACTTTTTCTCTCTCCGTCTCCACTTATCCCTCTGTCGACTTTTTCTCTCTCCGTCTCCACTTATCCCTCTGTTGACTTTTTCTCTCTCCGTCTCCACTTATCCCTCTGTCGACTTTCTCTCTCCGTCTCCACTTATCCCTCTGTCGACTTTCTCTCTCCGTCTCCACTTATCCCTCTGTCGACTTTCTCTCTCCGTCTCCACTTATCCCTCTGTCGACTTTCTCTCTCCGTCTCCACTTATCCCTCTGTCGACTTTCTCTCTCCGTCTCCACTTATCCCTCTGTCGACTTTCTCTCTCCGTCTCCACTTATCCCTCTGTCGACTTTCTCTCTCCGTCTCCACTTATCCCTCTGTCGACTTTCTCTCTCCGTCTCCACTTATCCCTCTGTCGACTTTCTCTCTCCGTCTCCACTTATCCCTCTGTCGACTTTCTCTCTCCGTCTCCACTTATCCCTCTGTCGACTTTCTCTCTCCGTCTCCACTTATCCCTCTGTCGACTTTCTCTCTCCGTCTCCACTTATCCCTCTGTCGACTTTCTCTCTCCGTCTCCACTTATCCCTCTGTCGACTTTCTCTCTCCGTCTCCACTTATCCCTCTGTCGACTTTCTCTCTCCGTCTCCACTTATCCCTCTGTCGACTTTCTCTCTCCGTCTCCACTTATCCCTCTGTCGACTTTCTCTCTCCGTCTCCACTTATCCCTCTGTCGACTTTCTCTCTCCGTCTCCACTTATCCCTCTGTCGACTTTCTCTCTCCGTCTCCACTTATCCCTCTGTCGACTTTCTCTCTCCGTCTCCACTTATCCCTCTGTCGACTTTCTCTCTCCGTCTCCACTTATCCCTCTGTCGACTTTCTCTCTCCGTCTCCACTTATCCCTCTGTCGACTTTCTCTCTCCGTCTCCACTTATCCCTCTCTCTCTCTCTCTCTCTCTCTCCGTCTCCACTTATCCCTCTCTCTCTCTCTCTCTCTCTCTCTCTCTCTCCGTCTCCACTTATCCCTCTCTCTCTCTCTCTCTCTCCGTCTCCACTTATCCCTCTCTCTCTCTCACTCTCTCTCTCTCCGTCTCCACTTATCCCTCTCTCTCTCTCACTCTCTCTCTCTCCGTCTCCACTTATCCCTCTCTCTCTCTCTCCGTCTCCACTTATCCCTCTCTCTCTCTCTCCGTCTCCACTTATCCCTCTCTCTCTCTCTCTCCGTCTCCACTTATCCCTCTCTCTCTCTCTCTCCGTCTCCACTTATCCCTCTCTCTCTCTCTCTCCGTCTCCACTTATCCCTCTCTCTCTCTCCGTCTCCACTTATCCCTCTCTCTCTCTCCGTCTCCACTTATCCCTCTCTCTCTCTCCGTCTCCACTTATCCCTCTCTCTCTCTCTCTCCGTCTCCACTTATCTCTCTCTCTCTCTCTCTCCACTTATCCCTCTCTCTCTCTCTCTCCACTTATCCCTCTCTCTCTGTCTCCACTTATCCCTCTGTCGACTTTCTCTCTCTCTCTCTCTCTGTCTCCACTTATCCCTCTGTCGACTTTCTCTCTCTCTCTCTCTCTGTCTCCACTTATCCCTCTGTCGACTTTCTCTCTTTCTCTTTTTCTCTGTCCACTTTTCCTTCTGTCGCTTTTTTCTTTCTCTTTTTCTCTGTCCACTTTTCCTTCTGTCGCTTTTTTCTTTCTCTTTTTCTCTGTCCACTTTTCCTTCTGTCGCTTTTTTCTTTCTCTGTTCTATTTACACCAAATAAATGATACATATGGATGATTATTATTATTATTGAAATTTTGTCGCTGGAAATAAAATTCTTGAAAAATTTACAAGATGAGTCAGTTTTCTTACTCTTAATATTACTAGAACATAGAAGAATATTACCTTCGTAATTTGTATAGTAAATAATTTTCAAAAGGATTATTCTTGGGTTATCAACTAAAAATACAATGTGTCAGTTTAACTGATATCTGAGCACTGAATCTCTATTCTTAATTACTTGGATCTACTTGACAGGATATGAGAAATTCTTGTTGTGACTGATCTGATATGAAGTCACATATTGACTACTTATGATGTAGTGCAATTTAATTTTCATACCTTGAATTTTACTTGTATTTCTTTTCAAAAGAGGACAATATTTAAGCCTACCACTAATAAATATTATTATGATAGCAGCTAGTAGACAATCTCCTGTTAATTAAAAATGCCCCTGGGGAAAATGTCATGTCTATACTGTTGAGGAAATTTGTGATATTTTTACAAGTTCTGCTGCTTTTCATTTTAGCAGTTAATCAAGTAGTGATTCAAGACAATTTGTAGATGGTGATAATGATGTTTGTTGCAGCTGATGAGATACCTTAAAAGAAACCTTAGCCTTAGTAGTGAATATGTAATGAAGGCAGCAACAGCAATGGTTGTTCCTGAACAACTGTCTTATAAGAAATTATTTATTTCCTGAGTTTTCTTACTCAGGCAGTCAATCAAATAGTATTTCAAGACCATTTGTTGATAGGGGGTAAACTGAAAATAATGATAGGGTCTGGAGCAACAAACAAGTAAATACATGGTTTGTCCAGAAATGATTCAGTTATTAATAAAAAAAAAAAGGTATTTAGGGCAATAATAGTGACCTTCATAATAGCCTACCTGGGGGTTTACAGCCATGTTACCTTGTAACACTGATTCTTGTATGATCACTGACATTAAGCAATGTCAAGCCTGGATATTACTGGATGGGTGACTGATTGGGAATACCAGGTGCTGTAATTTGAGATGTGCAAGTAGCATATTGGATAATGGTATGAAATTAGAAATCAGAGTTCCAATTCTGGTTGGGTTCATTATATTTGCTTATGCACAAATACCCTTGGGAAAGGTATGAATCCACCTCTTCTTCCTCCTTCCCCAGCTGTGGGTTAATTAGTAGAACTTGTATCAGTAAAAATGATTCCCCCCTCAAATTATTGCTGTCTATAAATATTTTCTGGCTTTAAATAACCTGCAAAAGGTTGATAAGCTGTAAAAACAAATTGATCAATAGCCCACCTGAGAACCTCCCATATATATCTCAGTGGTGCTTCTATTTTTGCAAAATATTCTTTTCTTTTGGCATCCTGATCGGCTACCTCAATTCTATTTTTTGTAATCTTGTCCATAATAATTCCCTTGCTTTCTCTGCACAAGCAATAACAAAAAAACAAACATCTGCACAAGATATGAAGATGCAACATATTCGGTCATTTGAGATTTGATAATCAAACGATAAACTCAATATATCACAACCTGAGTAGCCTCATAGGTGAATATCTATTTAGGTATGCAACCAACCAAAGGGGACCTTTTGGTTGGTTGCAAAGGTTTACCTTATGTGGCACTGATTTATCTAGATATTCAGAATGGGTGTATACATTTCAGTCAGACCTTTTTATAGGTATATGAACATACCATATTCGTAAAGATTTGTCAGCAAGTGCTAGTTAAACCTTTCTCATTCAAAATATGTCCATCTCCATGTTTTAAAATTAAGGTTTTATTTATATTTCTATTTATACCTGAACTTGAGTGTCCTGTTTTAACATAAACTTTTACAGCCATATGCTTAGTTGAGCGCCTTCATATTTATTGCGTTTATTTGTGAGGTGTATGGACATTTTATAGTAAATGTTTAATGCTCCTGGAACATTTGTGCTTCAGCCATATCCTGTTGAAATACTGGTTCCTGTATGATCACTGAAGTTAAGCAACTTCGAACCTAGTCATTACCTAGATGGGTGACTGCCTAGGAATATCGGGTACTGTAATGGATAATGGCTTGGAATTGTTAATCTGAGAGCCAAGTTCCAATTCCAGTTGGGTTTGTTATATTCATTTATGCACAAATACCCTTGGGAAAGGTATGAATCCACCTCCTTCTCTGCCCCCTCCATCAGATAGGCGTTAATTAGTAAGACTTGTCACTACAACCATTATTATCTCTAAAAATAAAAATTGTGTACGAAATATTTAGGTTTTGGCATTAAATGACCCATAGGGGTTGATATGTTCCTAAATGAAAACAACCAACCAACTGGAACATTTGCCCTGCAAACAATATTTGCAGACTCGTGTGCATCTGGGTAAAAATAATTAACATTAAACAATGAATTTTTAAACAAATGGCAATTATATGCATGTATTAATAAAAGTAATTGCATGTGTACACAATTAAAATGAAAAGAAAAGACATTAAAAGTAGCTGAAAGAGAGTGTGTGCGTGCATGAAACAAGCATGTGCATGAGAGTTCAAAAGTCAGCAGAGGACCAAGGAAGAGAATGCACCCCCATTAGCAGTGTTCTTTATCTATGTTTGACTACATATGTAAGCAAGAGTTAAAAAGCAAAAGAGAGAGAATAGGCTTGCTTTTTTTTATAGACTTAAAGAGCACACCCTAACAAGCATTTTTGGCAAAGTCAAGTGGGGTAACTCGCATATTCTTCTTAAAAATAAACCTGACCTCTTTAATCAAAATTAATCAATTTCTTTAAATATTTTGCTCTAATAAACTAGAACTAATTTTAGGTGTTAATTTTATTTTGAAGTCAGATATGTTTATTTATTCTGTTGAATTTCTAGAAAGCAAATTGAGTGGATAGATGCGGATAGAACCATTATCCATTCTGTACATCCAAACTTACAGCATATGGTATTCTCAAGTAGTCACCCATCTAGGTACTGACCAGAATCGGTGTAGCTTAAGTTCGGTGATTGTATGGGAAACAGTGTTTCAATGTGATGCAGCTGTAAGTCGCAATCATCTATAATTCAACTCTCAAACACTACAAAGTCATAACAAAGCCACCATTGGTTTGTGCACTGACACAGGTTTTGTGGCTGTTCACTGGCTCATAAGACGCAGCACACATGCGGTTTTTAGCTCTTTTGAATGTACTGAGAACTGGTTTTCCTATGAATCTTAAAATTTTGAATTTTAATACATGAAGCATTCTTTACTACCATTAATTTTCACCTAATATTTCTTACATCTTAATTTCATTTGCTTTTAACTGAAACTATAGTAAAACATCATATTAACAGTCCCAGAACCAATGGGCTCTGGATTTAACTTTAAAAGTTTTCAAACTTTATTTAAAGGTATATAGTAACTTAAAAATAAAATACATGTACATGTATAGTGTATTTACATTTATTTACAACAATTTTGTACTGTGCTGGGTGTTTTTAGGTCATAAAAAATGTGCTTCAAATTAACTGACAAACAGCTTTACTGGACGATCCTCCGTATTAGTTCGTTAAATTGAGGTTCCACTGTATTTGGATTATTGATATCCAGCAGTGAGTTAACAGTGGGCATTGGAAATAAAGAGAACTTGTTCTGCATTTCTGTTTTGTGTTGTTTATAGAAAATGTCATTAGAAACAGAGAAGAGTGCTGAACTGCTATGTAACTTCAATCCTCTATCTATTAATGCGAAAGAAGCCCTTTCCAAAAAATCTGGTGTTCGCTCATTTGATCAAATTTTAGGAAGTGAATATTGGACAATTTCCTCACAGATGAAAATACAGAGATGTGGTCCTACAGAATGTTGAGAATACCATAGGCAGAATATGTGAGCAATAAGGAAGTTTTAGAGAAAATGGGAACAATTATACTTGGGATCAAAGTTGAAATTTCTGGGACATGCAATGAGAACAAACAGCTAGAAAAATTTGACACTCACAGGAACATATTTAGGAGCAGAGGGAAACCTCAAATAACCCATCTTTATGAGTTTGTTTTAATTTATTAGGTTTTTAACGTCAAAAAACAACATTATTACATCATTATTTTTGCACCAACCTAATATATCTATAAAACGGAAGGTGTGTGTGTATGCTATTTATGCATGTCCACATTTCTCGACTGATTTCAATGACATTGTACACACGAATGCAAATTTAGCAATATTGGTAAAAACCAACTTTTTATCTTCAGGCCCTCCTGATTTGGCAGAAAATTGATAAAACTGAAGATGGCTTCAAAGAAAAAATTGCAAAAAACTGTGAAAAAATAAAAACTTAAATAACTTACTCATTTTTTATCTGATTTTCTTCAAGCATGTTGCAAAAAATTTGCCGTCATGCAAGAAATAAGATAGTGTGTTTTTAATCCTGTTTTCCTACATATAACAAAAAACTGTTCAAAAAGCCTGTTTTTTGACTATAACTCCCTGGTTTTTTACCTGATGCTTCCCAAATTTGCCATGTAAATTATATATGATGCACAAATTGTCTTGTGTGAATGTTTTGGTTTAGATGATTTCATTTAAGTGGATGAAATCTGCAACAAACTAGGTTCAAAATCTGCTTTTGCCATTTAGCCAATAGTTTCTTCATATGATTCCATCCTAAATTGGCATTCAAACAACCTTTTGATGCAAAGATTGCTTGAGAAGGATTATTGAAGTGTTAAAAAAAAAAAAATTCCCAAAGAACCTCTTATTAACCCCAGCTTTACAGTAAACGTGCAAAGAAAAAGGGGGCATTCATGTGTTTGCACTTGCCATTGAATCAAGCTCTGACACTTCATGTTTTGGTTTGATTATTAAATGTGTAAACAATGCCATACTATTTGAAAGCTATTATGGCCATAAGAAATTTACTGAATATCTAAAACATTGAAACAATTTAACTTCAAGAAACAACCACACAAGAAGGTTTTATTGATGGAATTCCTTTATTAAGAACAATCAAATGCTTACAAAGGACATACCGAAAAGAAAATGAGTGTGGGGAGTAGCTTAGTATATCAATGGATGATGCATGCAAGTTGTGATGCAGGCAGGCATTTCTAGACAGGGGGGTGCAGTTATATAATTGCAGCCATATACACCTGGGCAATGCCGGGTACCTTGGCTAGTGAATGATAAAACAAGGCATGGAAGTGAGTAAAGAGAAAAACATTTCTTAGAACTACAAATGATAGGAAGTTGTGGAGACCCATGATCACCTACATCCTGAAGAGACAGCATATAAAAAGACTAACTGCCTAAGTAGTTGTGATAAATAACAGAAATTAAGATGAAACATTTGTTAAAAATGGGTTCAAAAATATTAATCATTATGTTATTGTTGCATCTGTTTAACTTAAACTTATTTTTTTCCACTCCTCCATATTGTACAAAAGTAGATCAATAGACTGATACACTTACGAGCTAAATTCTGACCTGAAATATTTCTTGTATAATGTTAGATCTAGGGGGATTAATAAAAAATTCTTTAAAGAATCCTTAAGTGCATTGATAAGGAAAGTGATTGCACTGAAAAATATTTGTTGTACAAAATGAATGAATATATATATATATATATATATATATATATATATATATATATATATATATATATATATTTTTTTTTTTTTCATTATTAGGCTATGGACTTATTGATGTGTCTATGTATATAAAATATTCCCATGTTAATGATATAATTTTATCTAATAATCATCTTGTGTATTATTTTATAACAATCTATTTGTGTGTGTGTGTATATATATATATATATATATATATATATATATATATATATATAACACTACCTGACTGAGAACTTGTTTGTGCACTTTAAATAAGTATATCTTGTAAATCTTATTTCGCGTGATCCAACCGTACCTTCTCTAATAAAAAGGCAACAATTATCTTTTCTTTTTTTTTTTCCCTTTGGCAATGATGATGAATTTAAATACCGATCTTCTGATTAAGTTTGTTCCTCTTGTGGCGTGCATTCAACTCTGGCCAATTTATTTTGCTCTGAGTATAAGAAGAAATTGGACTACCATCAAAGTAGCAACGGCTGAAAAGAAAATGTTAAATTTATATTTTGCTGTCTTTAAATAACTGTGTGTCATCATTATTATTATTATTCTTTTTTTTTTTAATTTTTTTTTTTTTTTTTTATAAAAATAAAAAAGTGAAAAGAAATACATCTAATTCAATTTTTTTTACTAATAATCATCCAATACAAGCCCATGAGCCACTCAAGGTGGAGTGCTACTGTGTGGAGTTATATTAGTATAAGGAAGGACGAGCATGTAGCGAAATAAAAAGAAAACCGCAACCAGCGAGTAAATTCAAGCTCTCCCAGCTGGTATTCCAACCTAGAGTCATTCCTTCTTGAGTTCTGTCTCAAAATCACACTAACGGACTTTTCTAGCCGCCAACCGTGAACGTCACTCCAAGCACCTCGTACTGGGAAAAATTGGTTACTTTTATATTTGTCCATATACCCATAATTCCTTGCGTCTTCATGTGATCCCATAATTCATTGCGTCCCTGTCCCATAATGCATTGCATCTTGCATAAAAATGCAATGCAAGTCCCCCCTCATTTTTTTACGTTATCTGGCCAAGGACGGATTACGTCAGAGCGGTAAGTGCTTTTTTCTCCCTCATTTCAACTGCAGTAGCTTTACATGCTAAGCAAATACAGGCTCTTTTTTGGCGGGGACAAGGCAAGTCGCAACCAGTTGTGCTCGTCCCAGGTTCTGTCTCATCACGTCTGCCACAAGTATAGAGCTTAAGTAGACTTTAGAAAGATCCAAAATTCTAAACAGTAAACTCCTGTTTAAAAGACCATCTAGGAGTGTGAACCATACAATAGGAAAATCTGTCTACTATTAAATTTACAAACAAAAAAACTTGATATTTCCAGATTAATTTCATCATATATTCATGCAGTAGAACACTAGCCTAATGCATATGTCATTAGTTTTCCTATCACCAGTTCAGAAGTTTTAATATCTGTAATTTCCATGAGTCCAGCTAGTTATTATTTTGTTAATTTATTAAGTATTTAGGCAAAAAGAAATTTTATCACTTTGGGTTTGTTTTTTTTTTTTTGTTTTTTTCATTCTTTTTCATCTTTTCATTCTTTTTCTCCTTTCAGAATGAAAGCCCACCTTTGGCACAATCTCTTCTCAATGCTATTGCAGTAAGTAATAATTCCTTTATTTCTTTGTTGCTCCTGCATTTTTCTTGAAAGGAGAAAACCTTCTGTTACTGTTGTAGAGTAGAACTCCATGTACTTCCTGTTCTCCCCTACTACTGTGACAATGGACTGCTCCTACTTGTAAATATGGCAAGTAGCCACATTAGAGTGGGGATTTGAGGAGTAGTTAATTTACTAGAGTTTTTTTTTTTTTCATTCTATGCAGAAGTATTTCTTCTTTTTTTTCTCTACCTGGTCTTCACTTTCTTCAATACTCTATCTAAATATGTAAAAATATATTGGGTTGTCTGGAAAGTTCATGCTGTTTTTTAAGGGAAATTAAAACACAAGACATTATGCCATTAAATATTTATTCAACTAAATATGAACCTTTTTTTTTGCACAACTTTCTCCATTCTTCCTTTAGTCTAAAGATTCCATCTTCCCAGAATTTCTGTGGTTTCTCGGCAAAGAACTCCTTAAGGTGGTGTTTTGTGTCATCCAAAGAATTAAATATTTTACCATTGAGATTATTTTGCAAGGATCTGAATAAATGAAAATCCGGAGGCACAATGTCTGGTGAATATGGCAGTTGGGGTAACCAACCTGCAACAATTTTTGCCAGGTCGCCGAAGAAACGTGAGGTTTGGCACTATCCTCATAGAAAACAACACCTTTCCTGTTTTCCAATTTTGGGCATTTTTCTTAAATTGCTGCCTTTAAATCATCCAGTTGCAAGCAGTATTTTTTAGAATCAACTGGCTGGTTATTGGCAGAAGTTCATACTACAGAATTCCATTCCAATCTCACTAGATGCACAGCATAACTTTTTCAGGATGAAGACCTGCTTTTGAGGTGGATAAAGTTGGTTCATGTCATTTATTCCAAGATCTTTTTTACTGAGCACTGTTGTAAATGATCCATTTCTCATTATCTGTCACAATTTGCTGTAAAAAAGGTGCATTTTCATCGTGTTTATACAGCAAATCGGACGAAATGTAATTCAAGATTCTATTTACTCAGACCATGTGGTACCCAGACATTGTAGTGATATGAGTACCCAAGCTTCAGTAAGTGCTCATGGATGGTAGATTTTAATAAATTTAGTGTTTCTGCCAATTCCCATGTTGCATAATGCAGGTTATTCTTAATCTATCTTGATTTGGTCATCATCTGTAGTGTGGGATGTGCTTGAGCATGTTTCATCAATAAAGATACAATCACCAATTCTAAACTTAGCGAACCACTTCTATACATTTCTGTCAGCTAAAGTACCTTCACCCTACACAGCATATATCTTTTTTTTGTTTTTTTGCTTGCAAAGAATTTTTGACTTTACAGTAAAAAAAACAAAACAAAAACATCAAGTGTCTAAAATGCACTTTATAATCTTCAATTTTCATATGGATGCAAAATTGACACGAATTAAGTAATTTTAAATTTTTGTCAAGAGATAGTTTGAAGTGTGCTCTAACTGGCAGTGTAAGCATATTATTAGGTTGGTGCAAAAATAATGTCGTTTTCTCACATAGTAACATATGTGAGAAAACGACATTATTTTTGCACCAACCTAATATATCTGTTGATAAATTGGATGTATTGGAACATGAATGATTAAAAATTGGCAGGAGCTTTCCCGACAATCCAATAATTATTGTTTATTATTATTATAATGGCCTGATTTCTGTATGTGTTATCATAACACAGCAAAAATGGCACATTATAGTTCAGTTTTTATTATCACAGTACTTTTTAAATCCTAAATAATATATTTAAAATAAGTTATTACTCAATGTGGTTTCACTGATTATAGAGACATTACTACCAGTGTCCAGTAGCATTTTCACACCAACATTATTAATTTTCACATTCATAAATTTCCTTTTGTTTTCTGTGACTAATTCTTCTGTCACAATGGTGTGTACAAATTTCTTCCTGTGAGAGGTTTTTCTTTGTTTGATTTTGCAGTGTGACTCTATATGGTCTTATTTACCACACTTGTAACATTCTGCATTTTTAAATGGACAGTCTTTTCTGAGATGTAATTTACCATATTTGGAACAAGGATTTATTCTCCTTTTTGTACATTTGTCTTTTGCTTGTACCAATGCACGTTCTTTTTTCTGAATTTCTTCAGCATCGTGTTTCAGACTTAGAATTGTCTGATAATCATCCACTATTTCTTGTTTTGTTCAATTTTTGTTAAAATTTTCGCTTGTATTTCAGCATCTTTTTTTAGCTGTTATACCTTGAATGAAAATTAACCCTTTGAACATATCTGGAGTCAATTCCTTTATTCTAATCTTTTCAGATTCTTTGATGATACCAGCCTATGTGACAAAATCTCATTCTCTTTTTTTGGTTAGATTCATGCATTGACAATGGGTATTGAACAGAGATCTTGTCACTAAAGATTTTTGTCATAATGTGTACCGTGTCTTCATAACTTGATTTCACCTGTTTTGTTTTTTTGTTTTTTCAGCAATATGTAGTTGAAGTATTTTTCATAGTTTATTAGAGCTATTTTCCTCAATAACAGTCATTTTCCTCTCATCTTCCCAGCCACTGCATTTCTGAATGAATATTTGTTCATATCTATGAAAATACACAGAAAAAGCCAGTACCTCATCATTTGTATACGAATTCTGATATGGTGTTTTGGACAGCATCTGATGGAAGAGACATTGAAGAATTTTTTGTTTTCTTCAGAATTATTAAGTTGGTGCAAAAATAATGTCGGTTTTTGACGTAATTTTTAACGTCAAAAACCGACATTATTTTTGCACCAACTTAATATATCTAACAACTCCTGTTGCTGTTTTTGTAGTTTTAGCAACCTTTGATTTTGTTGTTATTGATGACAAAATTTGCTCCATATTTGCAAGAATGTTTTCCTATGCCCATGAGAAAAACAAATTGTTTTTCCTTCTACACAACAAGAAAAAAAAAAAATTATTTTAAAACCAATGTGGTTAAAATTCTTGTAGTCACCCAGATCCTTGTTCCTGGAGAAACAAGTATATTTTTTTTTTCTGTACTTGTTCACTCAGTATGAGTTTCCAAAATCTTTGCAACTTCAGTTACAATTCGTATGAGTTGCTGAATCTTCATTACTGTTATAAGTTGTAAGAGTTCCAAAGCCTTGTCACAATTGTTATAAATCACTGAGTTTCAAATCTCTTGTCACCACTGTTATAAAACATTTTGTAACACTTATAAGTAATGTTTCAGTAACTGTATTACTTAGTCTGAAGACTGACTCCAAACGGCTTCTTCTTACCTCTGACCTGGAGGACTTTATTTATAGTTATGGACTAGTTCATATAGTCACTAGAGTGTACTATAATTACTCCACAATAAATATATATATATAATATATATATAAGCAGGAGTGTGTGTGTTTGTGTATGCCAAAAAAAATTGTGATGTGTTTAAATTGATTGATTGTAAAATGTATTTTTTTTTTTCTTTCAGGATTTATTGTTTTGTCCAGATTTTACGGTTGCCTCTGCCAGAAAGAGTGGACCAGTGAGTTGTTATTTCTCTCTAAGACTTGTTCACACCATTGAACTCCTTTTTTTTTTTTTTTTTTTTTTTTTTTCATTTCCCACACTATTTCATCGATCCCTTCTATTAGCCTTCTTCAGATGTATAATCTGTAAGAAAACCTATCCACCCAGTTTTTCTCTCTTCATCTGCACACTGTACAACAAAAGGAGGTCAGAGAGAGGATTGGCTGTGAATTTGTGATTATAATAAATGTGCCATTTGGCTGAACAACTTTTAAAATGATAATGACTCTTTTCAAAATTACTGACGATAGCCAGTATATCTTATTTTCATTTGTTTAGATATTTTTATTATCAACAAAGTTTCAAAATCTGTCAAAAGTGAGAGGAGGAGGAGGGCAGACAAGTTAAACAAAAAATCAGTGTAACACAAATATTTGTTCGCATATCTCAATTTAGTTTTCTATTAATTTTTTGAATGTTTTTATTTTTCTTTACCAAGAAACATGTACCTAAATTTTATGTCCACAAGGTACTACCTAAAAGTCTGGGAATGTAACCCTCTACCCTACCCCCCCCCCAAAAAAAAAACCCTTTCTTACAATAACATAGTTACAATTTCCTTTCTAGTGTCAATTGCCTACTGTTTGAAAACTAGCTTACAAAAGGTAATGGCTTTAATCTCTACAGCATTTGGTTTCTGCATCCTGTTCAAACTCCTCAAACTTTTGTATATACACATAATTTACAAACACATTTAGTAACAGGAGTCCATTACTTTGACTATTTCACTTGATTTCAATAAATCCTGTTACAATCATTTTGATAAGTGATACTTTCTCTTGCACTAATTACTACCATTAGTTGGGTTGTGCTACCTACTGCACACACACACACACACACACTATATATATAATGTATATGTATAATGTTGCATATATGGTTCTGGTGTTAATAAAATAGTGCTCAATGTAATAAAACAGAGCTATTAAGTATATATTAATTACACCATCATCTCTATAGAGTCTGGTGTCCTTAATGTCAAAAATAAATCTTAGTCACCACAATAACAAGATTCCAACTATTTCACATGCCTTTGCTGAATAATATGTTCCCATAGCAATATTAAAGTCTAGGTTACTTATTTTGGTCCAAAGATAACCATTATGGAATAATATAGGTTTTTGTGGCTGCTTTATGATTTTTTTTTTTTTTTTTTTTTTTTCGCAATGCTAATAGGACAGTAATTTTTTGCTAAATTTATAGCAGACATTAGCAGATTCTCGGAGATGGATGAGTAAAAGTCACAAATATCGAATTAGATGAAGGTACATTATATTAAATAAAAATTCATTTTTAATGTAAATTATGATTACTTGTTCTTTAAAAAGAAAAATCTCCCTTTATGCTTAAAATATTAATATACACAATTCTAAAATATTCTTTTTTACATATATAATATAAAAATCCCATTTATTTTAAATGCCAAATATATTTTTTTAAAATTTAAAAAACTGTAATTCCAGTATATATAACTGCACCATCATTGCAATAACCAGATATTTTTATTAAAATTTTAATTGTGTAAAGATCAGTTTATACTCAACACCTGAAGATTGCATTGTGCATGAAACTCTGAAGCTATTGGTGAGGGATAATATATATATATACTAGCAGCATGGCCCGGCGATGCCCGTGCTTGATTCAAAAATTGTACGACTCATACAGCAATCGCTATCACTTGACTTAAAATATTTTTGCCCTTCCTTGCCTTTAAAGGAGTGCCCTTTGCCGTGCTGATGTTGCTTCTAAGCTCTATACTAAACATTAAATCTGTTACGAAAAAAAAACTAAACAAAATGAACACAAAATGATCAGCTTTAAAAAAGGACTTGTAACTGGAAAAACTGAACGAAAAAAGAATGTTAACAACAAATACTTTTTCACACCCAACCCAGTTCTGCGGAATCAGAATCAAAGTTGAGTTTAAGCAAGCGAATGAGCCAATTGGAGTAAAGTGCCATGCAGATTTAAATTTTTCCCACTTGTGACGAATGCAGCTATCAATTTTTTTTTTTTTTTTGCATGCTAGTTAACATTCATGTCAGTCAGCTGTTGGCTCTCATGCTGGCCAATAGAATCTTCCTGTCTATTCGTGGCAGCCAGCTATAGGGTCTCACTCTGGTCAGTACAAAATGGCTGCAAACTACATGAAAACTGCCATAAAAGCATGAAAAATTTGATTATTTCCACTATCGATGGGAGTTGGGAAATGCAAAGTCAGTCTTGGACTCCTGCTAACTTGGAGGATGTGCATGTAAATTTTGGTGCAAATCCGTCAAAAATTGCGGCCGTGCATTTGTCACCCACACACACACACCCTGCCTTTTATAGATAGAGATATATATAATTGTTTGTGTAAAAAAAAAGTGGATAATGGCTCTAAATTGTTAATCAGAGAACCAAGTTCCAATTCCCATTGGAATTACATATTAACTTACATGTAAATACCCTTTGGAAAGGTATGAATCCTCCTCACTGCTTTGGGTTAATTAGTAAGATTTGTATCACTAAACCATTATTATCTCAAAAAAAAAACTTATAACAATTTAAAAATATTTTTTAGCTTTAAATAACTTGAAAAGGGTTGATAAACCATAGAAAACTAATCAATTAATCAATATACTAGCCCGCTTGAACTCACAATTACTATGCTACCAAATTCGTGAACCAACACTGAAGGTTACTCTGATCAACATTTATCTGAAGAAGGTCAGATGTAATAATTGCTGAAACATTGTGATAACAACAAAAATAAGCACATTTGTTCAAATGTATATAATAACTCCTCATCCCAGAAATTCACGCAGAAATTGACACGTCTTAAATTCAATATTTTGTCTTTACTACTGAGATTTTCTGTATATTTACTGCTGAACTGAGGTGGGGTGGGGGTTTCACCCAGTTATGATATATAACAGTGGTTCCCAACCTTTTTTTTTTTTTTTGTATCATCACCCACTTTCACATGGAAAAATTTTAAACCTAAAAAAAAAACAGTGTGTTAAAAGGACCATTTTCTCTTGACACCACTCTTATTCTGAATTTACTCGCCAATTCTTATTGTTTTCAAAAGCTAATTATCAAATTTTAATAAAATCCAAACACATGAAACTGGATTTATATTTTTATTTTTTTTTCTCGAGAACTGACAACAAAAATGTTTAACACTATTACACTGTTTATTTATAAGAATTATTTTATATTTACAAGTTTATAAAATTATGTGAACCAATTATAATGTAATATTTACTATTTACCATATTATGTTTTAACTATAAAACAAAAAAATTTAAATACACACATAACAACAAATGTGATTATAAATTTCACATGGAAAAATTTTTCACCTAAAATATTCAAAAGTATACAGTGATGGGTAAATTGTTTTGATGAACATTTTTCTTGCCTTGATATATTCAAGATGGCCAATTATGATAAAAAATTAAAAACAATTTTATATTAAATAAAAATTATCTTGAGGTTACTTCTTAATTTTACTAGCAAAGTTGTTTTTGGTCTTCCCTCATCTGATTTATATCTGAAAAAAATTTTTTTTTTTCGTCTGAAGAAATAGTTGAATGTTAATGACCCTTCTCAAAACTATAGAAAATATCAAAATACTCCTTATTTGTAGGGATATATATATCTTGGGATGTGTCCCAATTATTCCCTTATAGCCTCTTATTTCTTTTCTTTTTTTTTTTTTTTTGCATATCTCCTTTTGAATATTATTTTGAAATACATTTTTAATACTCAGAATTCTATATTGACCACCAAAATTTCCAATCACTCACCATTTTCTGTTCAGTTGCTCATCACCCATCCAACAACTTGCCCAGGTTGGGAATCCCCTGGTATATACAATCAAACATGATGATTAGGAATTGTTTTCATATATTAAATTCATATCCTTATTTCAAAATTGTTCTCTTATTTTTCTTATAAAAGTGTAATGATTACAATTCTGTCTTTTCAATTAATTTTTATTTCCTCTTTGCAGGACAACCCTGAAGACATGCATAGCATTGATAGCTGTGAATATATTTGGGAACGTGGAGTAGGCTTTGCCCATTCCCCACCACATAACACATCTCATGACTTAAGTCGAACAGAATTACTCAAACTTCTCCTCACCTGTTTCTCAGAAACAATGTACCTTCCTCCTGTTGGTGAGTCAATTTGACTAAACTTTTCATCTTCTAAGAATTACTGAGTTATTCATAAAAAAAGTCATGCTGCAAAATGTGGGCAATGTTTAACAATTGTATCTGAAAAAAAAAAAATGTTTCAAAAGGATTTTTTTTTTCTCTTGACACCATTATTACTATTACTCCCTTGCTAATTTTTATTGTTTTAAAAAAACTGTTTACAGAATTGTAATAAAGCCCAAATATGAACCTGGATTTATGTATTTTTTTTTTTTTTTTTTTGAGAATTGGTAACAATTTTAAACACTATTTCCTTCCTTCCATCCTGTCCAATAACCTTCCGGTATTGTATGGGCACTGCATGATGGCTTGCTCAAAAGGAGATTCCACTTGATCTGGTCATTGGCCACCACCTGGGTCTGAACATAACTTTTGTTAGTTCATTTGAAGACCTTGTCCAACCATCTCTTTCTTTTATATCCCCTTCCTGTACCATTCCTTATAGGATGGTCTTGAAGTGTCCTTGCAGTTTGGTTATGTAACCATACCATTTCAGCTTTCTCTTCTTTATGGTGGTTGGCACTTCTTTAGAGCCATTTATATGATGATTCACTCTTCTGCACACCTTTTTATTCGTGATGTAGTTGTATAAAATACCAAGTGAACACCTAAAGTATCTCATCTCTGCAATTTGGATCCATCTTTGGATTCCTGCTGTTAGAGTCCATGAATTGCATGCATACAAAAGAACTGACAATCTATGCAACAATCTGTTTATTTTTTAGATTTATTATTGGTTATAGAAAGTTTTCAATTGTAAAGAACATTAAATAGTTAGGAATATAATCCTTATTATTAGCAATGGCAAAATCCCATGTTAAAAAAAAAAAAATTAAATAAAATCTTTTTCTTAAATGGATTAAAATTATTTCTTACTATTATTTAAGTACAATAATTACGTAAAAAAAACATTTGTATATTTGGAAATAAATGAAGTGTTTTTAAATGTACTAAAAAAACTTCCTTAGATCAGTGCAAAACTTTTGCTGGTCCATTTGTAGACATTGCCTGACTGTCCTAGGTAAGACAATAAACTACATCCGACAGCAAGACATCTTTTCAGGTTTTGAGGAGCATGGTTCCCAGGCCCACCCTGAGCTGGAGTGGTAGCGTCTGTTAGAGTCCCAGCTGTGGGCAAATAGTTAACCCCCTAAGCTGGGGTCAAAACCCTATGAAAATGTAAAAATAGGTTTTAATGCCAGCAATACATTTTTGAAGGAAAAAAAAATATTACCGGCAATACATTTTTGAAGGAAAACAAATATTAGGTTGGGGCAAAAATAATGACGTAATAATGTCGTTTTTTCGACGTATTTTTTAACGTCAAAAAACGACATTATTACGTCATTATTTTTGCACCAACCTAATATTACCAGCAATACATTTTTGAAGGAAAAAAAATATTACTGGCAATACTTTTTTGAAGGAAAAAAAATATTACTGGCAATAAAAATCCTGTCAGCATTAAATAACCCATTGAGGTTGATATACTGTAAAACAAAACAAACCAAACCAAACCATTGTCTGACCATCTCTTTCTTTGGCATCCTCTTCTCTTTCCTCTTTGTGCCGTTCCTTGTAGGATGGTCTTGGAAAGGCCTCACAATCTGGTTACATGGGCATATCAGAAGTGTCCTTGCAGTTTGGTTATGTAACCATACCATTTTAGCTTTCTCTTCTTTATGGTAGTCGGCACATCTTTAGAGCCATTTATATGATGATTCACTCTTCTGCACACCTTTTTATTTGTGATGTGATCAGTCTATGAAATACCTAGCAAATCCTGAAGTATCTCATCTCTGCAGTTTGGATCTGTCTTTGAAGTCCTGCTGTTAGAAACCATGTGAAACAACTACAATGTGATATTTATTATTTATATTATAAAGAAATAACTATGAAAACAATTTTTTTTTTATTCATGAATTTATAAAAATATCTGAACTATAGAACAAGAAAATGTAAATAAACACAATGATGAGCAAATGTAATTTAAAATTTTGAAAATGAAATGAATATATAAATCCATGCCTTTTTCTTCATATTTTCTTTCATTTGCTCTCATCATATAAAATTCCCTAAAATAGGTTAAGAGCATCTGGATTTATGCATTTTGTTTTTGTTTTTTTTTTAACAATTTATACTTAGTTACTTGTCATTATATGTGTCTTTAAATTTTCTTGTTCTATCGTTCAAAGATAATATCGTAAATAATAAATATAACATTGTAGTTGGTTAACATAATTTTGTAAATAGAAAATTATTCTTTATAAATAAACAATCTAATAAATAGTGTTAAATAGTTTTTTTGACACTTCTCAAGAAAAAAAATGCATAAATTCAGTTTCATGTGTTCGGGTTTTATTAAAATTCGATAAATAGCTTTTTAAGACAATAAAAATTGGTTAAGTTTACATTAAGAGTGATGTCAAGAGAAAATGCTTCTTTTGACACATCATTTTTTTATTTATTTTTCTTTTATTTTTTAAATTTTTTTATCTATTTTTTTTTATTTTTTTTTTATTTATTTTTTTTTTGAGATTGTCAGTCTTTTCAGGTATGCACTTTGTTTTATAGGGCCCTGAATTATCATCATGGAACACTAGACTTTTGCACCTGATTAAAATGAGCTTCTTTTTCTAACAAAGCAAAGCTTAAATGCTCTCACTACTAACAAGATGTCTGTTATAATTATAACATTGACTGGTAGCAAGTCAAAAAGGGCCACCAAAACTTTTTGAGGATATAGGTTCCTTTTGAGTTATGTTTTAGAAACACAGATATGAAGAGATGGGCACTGATCGTTTAAGCATTCCCTGCCCATCCCAAATGAATCTACTAATAGTACGAATGTTCAGCTTTGTCAAAATGTGATTGAAATATTGTATTAATTTTTTTTTTTTTCAATAATACTTACATATCCAATCAAATTAACATTACAAGCCACTTTCACCAAGCAAAAGAAGCCATATAAGCAGAGGAACTATTTAGAAGAGGACCTATATAAGACTAGGTTACTGTACAGAGCTGTTACTACTTTTTTTGCAACTAAACAAAATACTCATAATGCAATCTTCCAATATAAAAGTTTCTAACTTATACAAGCTCTTTCTGAAAAGTATACAACTATTTGGAATCTCTCAAAAACTACTTGTGTGACTTTGATATAACTCTATGACCAATAAAAGAGGACCTTACTTACCATGTATACAAGAACAATCAGCTGTGGGGCCACACATTTTGGTGGTGAGATACCATTGAACAAGTTTGTATGCCTATCAAATTCATCATAAGGTACTTATTCTGCAATTCTTTGTACAAGGGTTCACCTAGGTACATCAATGTTCCTACAGATCCCCTGTGTTTTGTGGGGCATCTTAGTGTGGGTAATAGGCCTGGTTGGCTATTACTATTGAGTAATGAGTTTTATCCTCATTGGGTACTCTATATAAAAAAAAATGACCTTAATTAACTCAATAAAGGTTGACATGTGAAATCAACCACTTAATTATAACTTCTGCCTTTTCCCAAAATTAAAATCACCTTTTGAAAAGTTTTTTTTTAACTGTGGATGAGATTAGAGAATGCAACAAGACAGTTGATGGTGATCCCAAAAGAGGATTTTTGCAGTGTGTTGTTTTTTTTTTGTTTTTTTTTTTTTTAGACAAAATATTGTCAACCATTATTGATTTTGACTAGTATTTACTTTCATTGTAATATTTATTTATTTTTTTTATTGCAAGTTACTACTACAAATTAAGAGCATGAGTAATATGATAAAAAATGTAAAATTAAAGTAAATAGTCAAAATTAATGAAGTTTTTACAGACTTTAAGCACTCCAAATCATAAATATTAGTAAAATAGAAAAAAAAAAGGAAATGACCAGTGATCATCATAGGGTTCCTGAGCAACTGACTAGCTCCCATTATATGTTTCTGTTGCATGTCAATGTCAGTTTCTGTGAAGGATCTTACAGTCTACTGTTATGAACTGGCAACATACAGATGTAAACACCAGATTCAAAAAAAAAAAAAAAAAAAAAAAAAAAGATAGGATTGCTCAAATAGAAATGCATAATACTGTTATCAATGAACAACACAAAATGAAAGTTTAAAAACAATTTTATTTAACAAAACACTTGAATAGGGAGAGGATGTAAGATTAACAAGAGGCACTTATCTGATATGCAATATCAATCTGATTATCTATGAATCATGAGCTTGTAAGTTGAAGTGTTCATAACAGTAAACAAAAGTTCTTTAGAATGTCCGAATTGGTAATTATTCCTTCTGCAATATAAACTGGGAGATTCCAGAATGGTACTTCTATTTTGTTCTATATCTAGTAATCGAAATAAATTCTAGATAAGACTGGGAAGATTTCTTCAGGAATAATATTTTCTTATTTTGTACACATCTAGTAATTGAATAAGTCCATAGGCTCATTTCTAATGGGAGTACGACGAGTCAATTTACTCATGACTATACTTAGAGATTTTGGGAAAACTGAAAATATATTTAAAAAATCACACTTGGTGATGCATGGGCTTGAATGACTGACTTTTACTTATTCTATTAGGAGGTCAAACTGTTTGGTTGTTAAGTGACCCAAATTCTATCCTGCCACCTCTCAGTCTAGACAGGAAATAAAGGAAGGAAGGAAGGAAGGAAGAAATAAATACATACATACATACATACAAACAAAGTGTGTCCCTTGATAGACTGATAATACATCTGATTTTAACTTAAATATTGAGTACCATGTCCCACCCCACCAATTGACTAAGCTTCAGTGAATAAATGACACAAGGTTGGAATTGAATTCACTACAGTAGTAAATTTTTTTTTTTTTTTTTTTTTTTTTTAAGACTAACTTGCTAAACACTGGTCCAAAGAAAGATACATTAAAGGAAATATTTGTTATTAAAATTTTAGTTATTTTTCTCATGGAATATGTAAAATATTTTTTTCTTTTAATTTTCATCTGCATTCATACTTTTCAGCCGATGCACACACACAGCCAAATCAATGGATACAGTATTTCACCTCCACAGAAAATCGGTAAGTTCTGTTGTCAAGCAAAGATTGAGCAGAATTATTCATTATTTACAGTTTGTGACTAAATGTCCGTCTTCCTATCATGAGTTTGATTACTTACAGGGGTTCATAATTTACCATGTCCTGAGTATGCTGATAAACTATATCTGGCAAGAAGGCCTCTGATTGGAAAGTTTTGAGGAGTGGGGAACCACTTTTAATTGCTATTGTTCCCAGGTCCACCCTGACCTGAGGTGCTAGCGCCTGTCAGGATCCCAACTATGAACAAATAGTTAATCCTCCAAACTGCTCAAAACACTGTGAAGGTATAAAAATATATTTTTACAGTAAAAATACCAGCAATATATTTTCATATTAAAAAAAAAAAAAAAAAAAAAAAAATTACCAACAACACATTTTTGAATGCTACCAAGAAAATTAAATTTTGGCATTAAATGACCTATAAGGGATTGATATGCTGCTAAGCAAACAAGCAAATTAATCTACCATCATTCTGACCAATCAGAACTCTGGATATAAAAAAGAAAAACTTATTTTCTAACTTTTCAGTTTCTTTTGCATTGAACTCCCTTTAGGTTCTTATTTACACTTTGAACTTGATTCTGTCAGTCTTTTGTTACCAACCTCAAACACATATTACTAATTATCTTCCATAATATCTTCTAAGTGTAATTAGCTCACAATTTCTATATATGTTACCCTGACATATATGTGAATTCCTGTCACAGACACCATCTACGTTGTTCTGAATGAGAAATAAATTTCAGTTACTGTTATAATTCAAGAAGAGTTACTCTTTGTGCTTTGTCAGTCTAAAATTTTCTACTGACATGAAGTGGAATGACCATATGAAATTAAATGCTAGGTCATTTGCTAGGAAAGTTGGTTAACTGTGTTGTTCTAGACAATTTTTCTTACAAGAATCTATTTTATACCTTTATAAGTCTACCATTCTCTGTACATTGAATATTACTGCCATATCTGGCCTGGTGCTTCTGCTATATATCTAGGGATTTTTGACAAAATTCAAAGAAAATCTGCAATGTTATCAGTTCTGACCTGGCAACTCGAATTCAGTTACTATACCACTGCCATAACATAGCTTATTTGTACAAATAAATATTTTCATGGAAATTGATCTGATGGGCTTTTCTCTTTCATACCTTGATTTCCCAAACTTAAGCACAGTACTAGATTGGTGGCAATGTCTTCTCATTTTACTATTGAAACTGCTGGATGTAACCATAAGTTCTATGCTTACACTTTCTTCTTTCTCACTCCTTGTTTGTGAAACTCTCTTCTAGAGTCTTGCTTTGTTGCCAACTGCAATCTTCAAAAGTTTAATTGCAGTGTTGATAATGATCACCTGTCTCCTTGAATCTGATTCTTTTAGTGTCCTCAATAATGTTTGTTTTTTTTGTTTTGTTTTTTTTTCATTCTCCTTGCATCTTAGTGGCTTTATTGCCTTGCATGGGTTGAAATGATTTAAAAAAAAAAATAAAATAAAATAATACTCTAATCAAAGAATTAATGCTGATTTGTTTTTATTTATTTTTTTTACGTCTTTTAGAAAAGCAGCATCAAAACAAACATTATTTCATTGGTCACCTCATTTTCACTAAGGTTGATCACTTTGTTAGTTTGTGAAGACAATCACTTAATGAATTATCCAAGTATAAGTATTTCTTTTTTTTTTTTATATACCTTATTCTTTTCAGAACATCATAACTTAATGCATTTATAAAGTTTTGATTTGTTGTTAATATTTACCATTTACTGAAGAAGTTCAAGAACTTTTTAGTTGAAATTGTAAAAAAATTATCATTTAACATTGTTCTGTATTATTTTTTATTTTATTCAATATTATTATTTTTTATTTTATTCAATATTATTATTTTTTATTTTATTCATTTATTTTACAGCCATGCCCTCCCTTTGTTTACCTCAATGCTGAATGTTGTCTGTGCCTATGACCCTGTTGGATATGGTGTCCCTTATAACCATCTAATGTTTACTGATTCTCGAGAACCTCTTGTAGAAATGGCTTTGCAGGTTCTATGTGTTACTTTGGAGAATGATTCTAATAACACACAGAATATTTCTGTTGATGGCACCAGTGCTGGAGGAACAGCCATGGACCAAACTAGTGATGTGAGTTTATTTCTTCCCAACTTAATTAAAAAAAAAAAAAAAAAAAAAAAAAAACTTGTTTTAATGATGATAATACTTTCATGTGTTCTCTTTTATTAGGTTGGTGCAAAAATAATGACGTAATAATTTCGTTTTTTGACGTATTTTTTAACGTCAAAAGACGACATTATTACGTCATTATTTTTGCACCAACCTAATAGTATCATTCTTTATTAGTGTAAGTTTTTTTTTTTTTTATATTTTATTCAAATAATTCTGATATTTTAAAATAAAAAAATATTATTGTAATAAAGCTCTACTTCTATATGGAGCACTGTCTTCTTGAAAATAAAAACAAAAATACTAAGGAACTCTGGATTATGCATCCAACATGTTCTTTTCTATTTTCTGCATACCTGCACACTTATATATATATATATATATATATATATATATATATATATGCACACACTGCAGGCAAAAAGTTATTTTTATATTTTTTCTAAGTAAAAGATAAAATTTCAGTAACTGCAGTGTATTTGCTTTTATTCTGACAAAAAAAATAAGCACTTAGCTATAAAAAAATAAGTATTGTACAACAGCTTCATATTTTGTTTTTGTCAATAAAATCACTACCTACCTAAATTATTGCTTTACAAATTCTTGGCATTCATTCAAACAGTTTTTGAAAAAAAAAAAAAATGGGAAATGACGAACCTTCCCAAGCATTCTTCAAGTACTGAAAAAGCTCACTCTCACTCTTTAGGTATTCTCTTCAAATCCTCCTATCCAATTCATCCCATACTCATTCAATGGGAAAGAGATCAGGAGAGTAAGGCAGCCAAGTTATAATTTCCAAAATGTTTTTTTTTTTTTTTTTTTTTTTTTTTTTTGTTGTTTAACAATTCAGTAATTTTGACATAACTTAGAGTTTTTGGGATTGTTGTCTTGTTGAAAGGTGAATTTCTTTTCCAATTATGCATAAACCAAGCATGACTTTGCAAAATTGAATGATATTGTTCATTTTTCATGATTCCCTTGACATGAATCAAATCCCCAGTCCTTTTGGTAATCTCAAAAAATCTACTGAAGGGTTAATGGTGAAAACAAAAGATATCTTTCAGATACAAAATGTTCATAATTTAGCAAACTGTCTTGTGAATAGATGAATCTAAATTTGAAATTTTTGGTAGTAAGATGATCCTGACTAGTAAGACTGAAAAATAAAAGCAAATATTCTGTAGTTAGTAAAAAATTTTAAGAAATGCAGGGTAAGCCTAAATTTTTTTTTCCTGTCGTGTCTGTGTGTCTGTATATATATATATATATATATATATATATATTGTGTGTGTATTTAGGCAGCATCTTTTCATTCATACATGTTTCATAATATAGATAATATAGACAAGTGTTGTCTATTTTATGTAAATTTTTTTCGTAATGTCTGATAAGT
Organism: Acanthosepion lycidas; assembly: GCA_963932145.1. NCBI lineage: Eukaryota > Metazoa > Mollusca > Cephalopoda > Sepiida > Sepiidae > Acanthosepion > Acanthosepion lycidas. The sequence continues at coordinate 51,081,296 of OZ010600.1, read as the reverse complement.
TTAATAACATTATCGTTGAACGAAGAAAGAAATTCACAATATTGATCCATATTTTTTTTTAATACAATCTAAGCTTTCAGCTTACATAAGCCATTATCAAAGATGTCTGGCTGAGCCTACGGGCTTGGAGATACCCACATTAAAAAGGCCTTGTGCCACATTCGATCCTCGTGGGTGGATTGATAAATACCATCAAAGATGTCAATTACAACATATTAAGCAATATATGGACAAGACAGTGATGATAGTCTGTCATTGTTTGCATAGATGATTTCTAAGCAACGATAAACATGTGCATATGACGCTAGAAGCGAAAATTGCACCACATCTCATGATGTCACACATGACCACACGAGAGTGAATTGGAGAACTATGAAGTATGGAAAGACGTTACGAAAAAAAATTTACATAAAATAAATAGACAACACATGTCTATATCATTTAATGAAATATATATTATAGCAATAAAAATTGTTAGACATATTTTACTTTTCATGATTTAAAAAAAAGGAAAGTGAAAAAAAAAAAAATGCAGCTGACCAGTTTCACCCTCACTCAACAGATCTGGATGGAGGGATTGTAAAAAAAAAAAAAATAAAACATAAAAACAATGTGTAATATTAATAAAGATCTATGCTAACAGTTTTTTTCTTGCTTGTGGAGCTCTTTTTTGGCTTCTTGAAAAGTCATGTTTAATGTTCAAAATTTAAATGCAATGTCAATTGTTATCTTCTGTTTCTTGTTCTTTTCTTGTTATCACTCCTTAACAATGTTTTTCTTTTTCTTATATTCTTTCACACTCAGTGTCTTAGTAGCTTTCTTGTCTTGCTTGAAGATGAAATCATTAAAAATAAAACCAACATGTTGACCCCTGCAAGTGTTGAAAAATCACAAATGTGCCTGACCAGGCATCAGCAACTGGGATTAGCCAGCCACCATAGCAGATGGGCCTTGTTGGCCTATAGGCTTGACTATATATTTAAAAAATAAATTTTGATGTGAAATAACTTACAAGGGTTGATATACCATAAAATCCACTAATTCTCACACCCAGTCAGGAAGTTTTTTCATGGACAACGCCATAACCAATTTGATCACAGAATCTTATGGCTAGGCTGGACACAAATCTACAGTCAGATTATCACCTCTGTACTCTTTATCATTCATGTCATATTGTTTGTTTTTACTCCCTAGCAATTTTCTTAAGGAAACATCTGCCAAAAATTAATATCAAAATAATCTCATCTCAGAATTCAATAACATTATTGTCATCCATAAAATTCTCAAAATATAGAATGAGAATTTGATTGGAAGCTACTTATTCCTAATTCCTATCTGTTAGAAATATTTTTTTTATTTTTTTTCTTTAAGAGAAAAGTAATCTTCAAATAAAGATTTGTTGCAAAAGGTTGGTGCAAAAATAATGATGTAATAATGTCGTTTTTTGACGTATTTTTTAACGTCAAAAAACGACATTATTACGTCATTATTTTTGCACCAACCTAATAGTTCATCAATTTTTTTTCTATTTGTCTTTTGTGCTTTGTTACTTATTTTCTACATTTAATCCAAATATTTAAGAAGTTAGATTTATTTTTACTCCAATTTGTTGCTATTAATGAATTATTTATTTTGATTTTCAGGCTGGTGGACCTGACAATTTATTTGTTAATTATTTATCACGAATACATAGAGAAGAAGTAAGTATACATGTTAATAATTTTTTCTGAGGTATATTTAGGCAGCAAGTATTCATCAAAAAGTCTGTCTGTTTAATTTTTTTTTTATTGTATTTTTCCAACTTTCAAATAAGGCGTTAAGTATTGTGGTTAAACTGTCCAAAGATCATGTTTTGTTAAAGTAATTTAAATCATCACAGATATTTTCAAGAATCAATGTGGCATCTCTGCAAGGGGCAGAATTCCTTTTTCTTCATCCTGGTATTCTTTGGAAAGTTCAAAGTTTGAAATAATCTGTGGTGACATCACGTGTAACAGTTATTGGGAACGAGGCCACACCAAAGAGAATGTGGCTTTTTGCATGTATTTATATATATATATATATATATATATATATATATATATATATATATATATATATATATATATATATATATATATATGTGTATTTGGGCAGCAATCCATCTTTATACAAGTTTCATTGAGGACATCTGACAAAGCACTGTGATTAAGTTTTTTTTATCAAATTTTCTTGAAATCATACAAGTGATTTCTTTTCTGGACATTGTGTGTAAAATCTGTACAAATGATCTGTGAATTGGAGCATTTGGCTAATCTATTCACCATTATCAAGGATGTTTTTTCTTTAACTGAATACACACATGTATGTATAGAAAAATATGACAAACTGGAACTTTTTTTTTTTTTTTTTTTTTTTTTTTTGTGATGGATTTCATTCATTAGGATTTCATTGGACTGGGCTTTGCTGATGTTGCCATATCTACACATGCGCACAAAATGATAGCCTTAGGTAGTTTCAAAATTTTTGAAAGATTTTTTTTTCTCTCAATCTACCCCCCACCCCAAAAAAACCTTTCCAGTTTGTCATATTTTTCTAAATATCCTTTATTGATATATAAAATGATACAAGATTATATGTTGTTTATATATATATATATATATATATATAGCAAGGGGGAATATTTTAATTTCCAAACACAGTCAGCACATGTGCATAATTGATATTATTGAGAGTTGATTTCTTTTTTATTTTCAACACTTCCATTACTTTTTTTTTTTTTTCATATGGATGAGTCTATTACATTGGACATACATCTACATGCTTATCAAGAAGACTTACTTTACATCTCTCAGATCATAGTACCATTAGGACCCATTTAAATACACACAAAGACCTACCAACTTTTGTTTGCTACATACTTGTTCAAAATATGAACGTAATAGAATAATTCAAGATATTACACTTGTGATAAAGAGTAACAAAAGAAGTATTGGTTAAAAATATTACTGAAAATAAGTCATCTAAGAAATTCAGGCAATTTAAAAAAAAAAAAAATTATTACACTTAATATGCCTGATTAATTTCCACCTGTGCAGGGTAAACACCATAAGTCTTTTACTTAATCTCAAATGAGATCAAAGCTGATTAAAAAGTGAATTCAATTATCCATTTTATACAATACTAATCACAGAATAAAAAAACTTATATAAGTTGTAACATAAGAAAATTTCAAGAAATATATACCAACTAACAAGCAAGTTAGTTATTAGCACAAATGTTCAATACATTGATGCTGCATCTGTGTCAGAAATAGATAATCAGTTAAAACTTGTTATTCATATTCAACACTGAATTAAGTGCATTGACAAGGAAGTTTATATATATTGAAAAACATTTGTGTAAGATAAATCCTTCCTTCATGATTAAACTGCAAACTTATTGGTATACCTATGCACGTATATGTTTATTCACATTTAAGCTTGTGGGTTGCTCCACATGGTGTTGCCAATAACACTCATTAGGGGGTGCTCTATAAGTCTATAAAAAGGTAAGTACATTCTCTCTCTTTTTAACTCTTGCTTCCAGATGTAGTTGAACATAGATAAAGAACGCTTCCTCTGAGGCACATTCATTTTTTTCAGTCTGCTGACTTTTGAACATTCATACACACACACGCGTGTCTATCATGCACACTTTTCCTTTTATTTCAACACAGGCAAATACTTTTGTTAATACATCATTAATTGCCATTTGTTTTAAATTTGTTGTTTTGTATATATATTATTTTTACCTGGACTTGCATGAGTCTGCCAATATTATTTGCAGGAAAAATGTTTCAGGAATCCACAGATATTTACTATACTATGTACACACACTCATATCTCACAACCATGTGGTGACTTATTTTTATCCAAACATCATAGAATTCCAAAACAAGCTTAACAAATTTATTATAGGACAAATGTAATGGGCCACATTGCTTGCGGAAAATTGGCCACATACCACAAGTATATATTTTTAGAGTGAAAAAATGATGCAATTGTACTAATGCAACTCAACGGAAGCATTGCTTAATCAAAAACAATGGTTTTTGGTAATTGTTAAGCAGGTGTTGACTTTTTTTTTTTTTTATCAGAATCACAAAGAACTGTCCCAGATAACAGAAGCTGCATCACGTGAGGACTTTAGACAATTAAAACAGATATCACAATTAACTTGAAAAGAAAATAATGCTGTAATCAAGATATTGATGTTTCATACTACTTTTTTTTTTCTTGGAATAAATGTTTAGAACAGCATGATATTGGCTGAATAATCCTGCTTGCTTCCTCAAAATGAAAATTTTAGTACATAAGTCATCAAATTTATTCTAATGAGCACAAAAAAAGTTACTATTTGAAGACTCCTCATGTGCTACATTGGGTACTCTCTTGGACTGCTTGTGGCAGTGGACCATATTTTGTGTAGGCCTGGTGTAGGAGATAAGAAAATTCATCGTACAATAAGCTGTGTTAGGGGTAGATTTGCCCAACACCACAAACTGCGTCAAAACCCAAGCATAAAAACTCTAATTCTTAAATAGCCTTGTCAGACCAAGACTTTCACATGGAGGTCATGCATGTTACCAAACCCATTCAGAAATATCTAAACTGTCAGCTGTATGCAACCAATTTCTAAGATCAATGGTTAAAAATGGCTTTGAGCAAGTGAAGCCTATGGATCTTGGTAAAAAAAACACCCTTCTCCTAACATTGTGGCCAGGCTCTACAGAATCCCAAAGAACTATACCAGATAACAGAAACTGCCATCACTTGAGGACATTCAATAATTAAAATGGATATCACGTGACTTGAGAAAATAATGACGTAATCAAGATATTGATGTTTCACACTACTTCAAACACAAAGTTAGGAAGGAAACTCCCATCAATACTGGAAAGTGCGATAAGTGGAAACCTGTTTTACTGAAAAATTGTTTTGATAGAAAGATCTGATAAATTTCAACCAAAAGTAGCACAGTCTGCTTGGTCACGGACTGGCGACTGTTTCCTTATGAGAAAATGACTGCCCTTAGTACACCATTTTTTAAAATTTTTTTAATATTTGTTGTTTTTTTGTTTTGTTTTTTTTTTTTTAGGATTTTTCCTTCATTCTCAAAGGCCTAACTCGACTCTTGAACAATCCTTTGATGCAGACTTACCTCCCAGGTTCTTGTAAAAAAATTCAGTTTCATCAAGAAATGCTCGTTCTCTTCTGGAAAATGTGTGATATTAACAAGGCAAGTGAATTTCTATTCTTGTTTATAGCCCTGTGTATGACGATAAACTACATCTGGCAGCAAGGCCTCTGATTGGGAGATTGGAGGTTTTGAGGTGTGTGGAAACCTCTTAACTGCTGTTGTTCCCAGATCCACCCTGACATCCCGTAGTAGCACCTGTCAGGGCCCCAGGTATGGGCAAATAGTGAACCCCACCCCCCAAACAAAAACAGAACTCTATGAAAGTATAAAAATGCATTTTTGTAGTAAAAATACCAGCAATATATATTTTTTATAAAAATAAAATACCAACAATACCTATTTGTAGCAAAATGACCAACAATACATTTTATCTGTAGTTGTAGGCATACAATTACATTCAAAATATTTAGATTTTGGTATTAGATAACCCATAGAAGTCGATATGCCTCTAAATGAAATGAACCAAACAATCTAAACTTGCTGAGACAAATGTTGTTATCTTCAAAGTAAACTTTTCATTGATGAAAATTTTTTTAATATTTTCATCTTGCTTAACAAAACTTCTTTAAATTATTACCTATCATATATCAATTGTTATTTTCTATTCCTTTTATGAATATTAATAATTTTTGGCAAATATTAATCTTTATTTTATTGTGCTTTGTGTTGAGTCTCTTGCTATATTGCAATATTTAGTAAGTTTATTTCACTGAGAAATTTACTAAAGTAGAAACTTGTGTGTGTGTGTGTATATATATATATATATATATATAGGTACCTCCAACAAAATGTCATATGTAAGGTTTAAAATGAATATTTAAAAATGAAAAATCTTTCTTGAAGCTTTCATTTTAGTTTTAATTTCAAGCTAATAGATTAAATTTAATATTTCCAATAAGCAAAATACAATGCTGTATTTCAAAACAAATTGAGATTGATTAAAATTTCTTATTTTTGAAAATCACTGAATATCACTGATTTTAACCATCTGTCAGGACAATGGCTAAAATCAACAATATATAGTGATTTTTTTTGTTATTTTTTTTTTTTTTTTTTTTTTTTTTTCAAAAAATCCATAAATTCTCTTTTTTAAAAAAATCTTTCAAAAATAAAATGTATATTTTTGAAATTTTATTTGAAGAATATTATCTGCTTTAAAGTTTAATCTCATTTGAAACAAATATTACTTACTTTTAGTTTAAAACATTGCAGAAATGCATTTTTTTTAACATTGGAAGTAGGTGATTTTGTGAAGTGTTGAAAAATTTATTGCAACCAGAAATTTAACTAATTTTTTCTATGGTGGGGATATATCTGTAAAAATTACTTGACAACAAATATATTGTGAGTGCCTTTTTTATATGATTTTTAAACTACCCTGTAAAAACTCTCTGTAATCTAATGTTTTATTGAATTTTAGGTACTTTGGCTTTAAAGTTATTACATCTGTATTTACACCAGCACACAGAAAAATCAAAATACTTTTTAAAATACTGGTGGGTGGGGGGTTCACTGAATTTTAGTAAGCTCTTCCATTTATGGTTAGTAAATACTGTTTATGCTTAATATTAATATCACATAATCAGCCAAAATTAATACAGCATTTTAAGATTTGAAACTTTATAAATTATTATGATTAAAATTTAAAAAAAAATTAAAACAATTCTTGTAAAAATTCTTATTCTTTGAAAACATTTTTTTTTAAGATGATAGGTCCATAATTTATCTTATTCATAAAAGCAATTAAAAGCTTTTATGATTAAATAATGTCTTACTTTTATTGCATTTTTATTTTACGATTCAGAGCAGATTTTCAGTAACTGGGATCCTGTTTTAACAAAAAGAAATTGATTATTTAAATTCTCTAAGGACTTCAATTAAAACTATTTAAGTAACCCAAAAAAGAATTTCTTGAAATTTCATAAAATTAAATAAGTGGGGATGTTATAAAAAAAAAAAACATTTAAAAATAATTTCATTCATGTATAAATTTTAGCAAAACTTTCAAGTTTTGTTAAAATCTGACAATTATTTGATTTACAAGAATTTCCAAAATGTGTTTTTCACTGCAAAAAGATGCTAAAATTTCCTATGCTAATTTATGATCCCCCTGCTGACACAAGAAAAACAAAAATTTTTAAGGTTCCAAAAAGGATTGAAAAATATAAGTTAATGATCAAAGAATCCTTTGATCTTTCCTCTTAATAATAACAAAGATTTTGACAATAAAACTTTGTTTTTATTAAATTTGTCGAATTTTTTTTTCATTATGTATTCTCCTCTTTTAGTGAATATTTGGAGGTACCTATAATATAATCTGGCTTACTTTTGACTAACCACTACCAATGGTTGTGCATGTAATCATCAGGTAGTCACTAATTTTATTTAGTGACACAGGCATTTTATAACCCTTTGACTAGCTGCACTGAGGAGAGTTGACTTATTCATAATGTGTAAACACCAACTAAGCCCACTGAATGGTGGAGGGATACTTGTGTGGCTAAAGACAGAAAAGTCCGGACGTCACCATTATTGGAAGAGAGGGGGCACCAGAATAATTTGCATGTGTGACCAGAATGTTGTCAGTGAACTGGAAACAACTCCACCTTTTCAAAGGAGTGTACCTAAAAGCAAAAAAGTGCCTGCCAATGCTGAATCACTAGAAGTCTCCATACCAGAGATTGTGTTTTTTTTATTTATTTATTTATATATATCTCAGATGCATTTTTTTGTTTTTTTTGTTTAGTAGGACTTCTTGATCTCTATGGTGCTCTATTTACACTTCATATTTTTAAATCTAACAAAATTTCTTATTACTAAATATTTATAATTAGTGTGTTCATATGTTGGGTACATGTTTTTTAAACAGTGGAATCAATGTCTACCAGTTTAGAAATCAAGAAGTCAGGCTAAAAAAGAAAACAATTGCCTCCTGGCGCACACACACACACACACACACACACACACATATATATATATATATATATATATATATATATATATATATATATATATAATGTGCTTCAGCTATGTATACTTGATTCCCTTTTTCAGTCACGGAAACTGCTTTTAAGCTAAGTGTTCCTTACCAGTAGGCCAACAGAGCAAAGCGAGGACTCAATTACTATTTAAGAAAGAGTAGGACTTGATTGAATTTTAGTTGCTCTTCTCAATCTCTAGACTGGTAGACATTAGTTTCAGTTTTATTTCAAAGAATTGGGATATTAGCTATTTTTTGAATATCTTCTCTGTTGCATATCATACTAAGAACTTTTCAGTACAACCGCATATTATGTCCTTCATCATGGAATAGTGGTTAGCAGGCTAATCTTGCAGGCTATTCTTTAGAAGGTTGGATCTTCACTGGGTGCTCCAATCCTGTGACATTGTGTTGTACTAACAAGCTTCAGATATAATTTTAATGTTTTAGCAAGCTAGTCACACTTAGAAAATACTTAAGAGGAGTTGCTGAAAAGTTCCCATGGGATAAAAAAGCTCTTCAAACATAAAAAAAATTATTTGGTCATATTTTGGGAACTGGATTGGGCCAAACATTTCTCAGTACCTTATCATGTATAGTATTAGCATTTATACAACTCAGTGTGTATCTGTATGCACACACACACACACACACACACACACATATTTTACTTATTGGAAAGTGCTAAATATCAGTGATAGAGCTAACATATTTAGTTGGATTGATATGAGTTTGTGACACTGGATTTCATGCTCTCTGCAATTGCCAGGGTCACAAACTCACACCAATCCAACTTATAATATATATACATACATATATATATATATATATATATATATATATTGTGTGTGCTGTCCTTTTCACAGAGCACACAGATGCTACATTGATCTTAGACAGAGATGTGAGATGAGACATTGATTCTAAGCAGAGCACACAGTTAAACTGATTTAAAACAGGACTACCAATCCATACATTCGTAGCCCTGTTATTTTTGATTGGTCACATGTTAGCTGTATTATAAATATTATTAAAATTAAAATAGAAAAAAAAATAAACTCTTTCCTTTTCCTTTTCCTTTGCAGAAGTTCATGTTCTATGTCTTGAAAAGTAGTGACGTGCTCGACGTACTTGTGCCAATCCTTTATTTTCTAAATGATGCTCGCGCCGACCAATGTAAGTATTTTATGAGGGCAATACTTCTCAGTAGTATTAGCAGCTGCATAGTATTTCTTCATGTTCCCATTCTTAGATGTTGCCATGTATTACAATAAAATTTGAAAGCAAAAACTTGTTTCTTATCTGATTGTCTTTGTTAATTGCTTAATTAGCATGAAAGATAATAACATTAAAATTGAAAGGTAGATGAATTTATTACATTATGAATAACCAAATAGTCTACAATATAAAGCAAATGTAACTCTATTTATTGGTCATTGAATCTGATTTCTATTTTTAGTAATGAGACATTCTATTTAGAAGCATTCTGTACAACTGGAGATTTTGTTTTATTGAAAGAGCATGCTTATTTAGTTATTTAAAAAAAAAAAATGAAATTATTTAACATCGGCTCCTATAATAATTATAAATATATTGACACATAAAAGACTATAATGTTAAATCTAATCTTTTATATAAGAATCTATGAAAACGCAACAGGTGTGTATAAATAATAAATAAAAAAAAATATATATGTAAATATAAAAGTAGACATTGAAGTCAACACCTAGAGGCTACACAATTTTCAGGCCTTCATGGCCTGATTGCATTTAGCATGAAACAGGCTGTTGTCTCTGGGTATTGTCCACTTTTATATTTACACACAATCTATCCCTGATACTGAGCACTTTAACCCATAAATATAGCGAAACTATATTTTATCATATATATGGCTTGAAGTAACTGAAGAGCTGTGATACAGCAAAATGTTCTGTCTGTGTATGACTATATATATATATATATATCTCTATCTATCTATCTATATATATATATATATATATATATATATATATATATATATATATATATATTTTAAATATAGGTAACTATACTTGTTTCGAAAAACCTTCGAATTCTTGATTTGCCAATAATCAAATCAATCACAAAGGAAAAAATGGTTTTAAAAAAAGAAAGGGCTAGAAACATGAAAGTCTGTCGAAAAAAATCGCACAGATACAGGTTTAAAGCCCAAAGAAAAAACCCCGACATGAGTAAACAACTAACTAACAAAAGAGCTCAATACAACCGTAGAGCAGACCTAGATAAACCTAGTGAGCCAGACAAACCTACCCAGGTTACACCTAAGCGGATCGTCAGGGAAAGCTTATATATATATAATGATTAATTCAAATATAAAATTTGTCACTTTTTCATTTTCTTATTAAGTTAAAAAATAATTTGTGCTTTTTATTAGTCTTAAGTTGATTTTTTTTTTTCTTTGTACTTGTGTATACATGTGTGTACACCTGTACATGTGTGTATGTGCACATGTGTAGAATGTTGTGGTCATTTCCTCTTTTCATAATTTTCTTGTCTCCTTTATACTCTCTTACTATTCCTTTGCCTCCTTTTTTGTCTTTTTGTTGAAGACGACTGACAAAGCGCTGCGATTAAGCTTGTTATATGAAAAATATTCATAATAACTTTTCTCCACAACATACCTGTAGAAAACATCAACATAATACTTTGTTTAATGGAAGTGTAAACAATAAAAAAAGAAAGCAACTCTCAATCATATCAATTATGAACATGGTTACAACATGCTGACTGCTCAAATGTTGAAACATTCCTATTGTTATATAAAAAAAAATTAAAATAAAACCTACATATTCAGACAAACAAAAAACAATTGTTGATAATGGCTAATATCTTAGCTGAAAGCACGTGGATCCACAGAACATTTAGAAGGTTCTTACACATTCTATGGCCCAAAAAGAAATCAGTTTTACGAATGCAAGAAAAATATAATAAAAAAGCTTAATTGCAGTGTCTTGTCAGTCACCTTCAATGAAACCCTGTATAAAACAGGGATTGCTGCCCAAATACACAATTTTATATAATATATATATGGAGCTGTCATTAAGCCTGATGTGCTATGACCGATCTAACATATCTGCTCTGAAATTGTAGCCTAATGTAAACAATGATGGTATATATGAAATGGATTAAATCCAACAACTATTTTAATACATTTCCTGTTTATATTTTTCTTATGGATACTTATTTGAGTAAATGCTGTTTTTTAATTAAACAGTATTAATTACTTTTACTGGCCTGAATGTTTGAGAAATTTTGTAGAAAATATGCGTCCTCTGACAGGGATCGAACCTGTATCTGTCATTAAGCCTGACATGCTATGATATTAAAATATTTGTCAGATTTAATCCATTTTCTATTGGAAAATAAGTTACTGAACTTTTTATTTATCTATTCACTATATATATCTATAGCTATCAGGGCAAGTACAAGAGTCTCGTACCCACACCCAATCTATATTATATTCCCCGAATCGATGATGTGTGGACCCCCATTCTATTACATCTCAATTTTCATAATGTCGTATTCATATAAAATAGAATTTTTATTGTAACCTAATAATGGATCATATGCAAAATTTAAAATAAGGTAGAGACATGTCGAAATAAATCACTTGATCCTAAATTAGATCATCAATGTTTTGCGGCATTTTTTAACATCAACTTGAGATTCCTCTTGTTGATAAGTTGAATTTTGACACATTCAAATTTATGAATAAAAATAGTCTATTTTATTACAGTATTTTTTCATGACTTAGCATGAGCAAAACAAATTCACAGATTTGGACAAAAAAAGAACCCACAATGATGTTAAAATCTACAAAAATATTTCATCCTTTAATATTTTTGCTTAGTTTAATTTGTAACCTATATAAATGTAGGTAGAGAAATGCAAATGTTGATATGATAGCGAGGGTCACAGAGCACTGCCCAATGCTCCCAATCAGGCTTAGTTCCTGCCTCCATTCTGCGGTAGTATGCATTGGCCCTGTTAGCTATTAATCCTAACAGTGAATGAAATTTATCAGAAAACTGGCTTCACCGAAAGTGCTAAATCAAATCTTCACTTCGTGGAATGGTTTAATTCACTGAAAAATCAAAACTTAGAAAATTGAAGGGAGATAACTATTTTTTTTTTTTTATCTGAACCTGTTAATTTGATTGTTGCTTATTTAAGATAATGAATGAATGACAACAAATGAATTTGTTTTTTTTAAGACAAATGTTGAAATCAGGAAAATGACTATTTTTTTTTTTTTTTTTTTTTTTTTGTCAGGCAAGGAAAATAAAATATAAATATCTAAATAAATAGAATGGGTAATATGAATTAATACAGAAAACTTTAAATTTAAAATATAATTTAATTAAATTTAAATAATTTATCTACAGCTGTATGTAGAACAAATACTTAAATGAGTGTTTTTCCTCGTTTTTAAATATTTCTAGAATAAAACCAAAATATTATTATGTGAATAAAGTATTCGGTGATAAATTTATGTAGGTATTGCTGAAAAAAAAAACAGCATAGCATGATGAAAAAAAGGCCCTCAACTTAATAAAAACGATTTTATCATCAAAGTTTTTATTATTATTAAGAGGAAAGGCCAAAGTATTTTTTTTTAATTATTTTATTAAATTTTTTAATCCTTTTTAGCACATTCGAAATTTTGGTTAAAAAATCTTCTTTTTTTTTTTTTTTTTTTTTTTTTTTATCAAAGGTTGACATAATATTAGTGTTTTTGCACTTCTTTTTCTACTGAAAAACACAAATGAATGAAATTATTTTCGAAATTTTTTTTATTTTTTTATTTATTTTATTTTTTTAGAAATATGTAACCCTCCCACCACCACCACTTTCATGGAATTTTGAGAAATTAAATTTTCATCTGAAAATTTTTTTATTAGTGAAAAGCAAGACTATTTGGAAAATGTTAATCACCAATTTTTTTTTTTTTTTTTTTTCTTGAAAAATCTGCTCTGAATCATAAAAAATGCAATAGAACTATGACATTAGAAAAACTTTTATAAATGAGATTTATTAAGGATACTATTGTTTTAAGAAAAATTTTTATTCAATGAATTTTTACAAGAATTGTTTTCCTTCTTTTTTTTTTTTTTTTTTTTTTTTTTTTAAATTTTCATTATAATAATTTATTATGTATAAATCTTTTAAAATTCTGCATTACTTTCATCCAGTTAGGTGATATTGTTATTAAGTGAAAACTATATTTACTGATCAGAAATTGAAAAGCTTAATACAAATCATTTTGCTTCAAGATTTTTAAAGTTTTAATTTTTTTTTTTTTTATGAACATAAAATATATAATGTTCCCATTTTTGAAAGTATGGTTGACTGTACATGACATTTTCAGAAAATAAGAGCAATGATTATAGTAAATTTAAAGTTAACATTCCTAAAATTAGATTACGGAGAATATTTTCCAACATTTTTAATATTACTGAGTACTTAAAAATTAGTGGCCCAACTGTCATTTTCTTAAATTATGTTTTAACCGATAAAGTTTATGTAGAACAATAATAAATCTGTCAACACTTTTATCAGCACTGATGTGATTGATGAGTGATAACAAGTACGTAATCATTGCTACTGTTTGTTCCATTTCTCTCTTATTTTAAACTTAAAGTAAATGATTACTTTCAAATCAGATTAATTATACTTTAAAGCAGTTAATATTCCTCAAATAAAGTTTCAGAACAGTGTTTTATTTTTGAAAGATTTTTAAAACCAAGAATCAGCTTTTGTTTACTGAATGACAGATTTTAATGATTTTTCTGAAAGCAACAACAAAAAAAAAAAAAAAAATAGATTCCAATCAATATTATGTCTTTTTGAAATACACCAGAGTATTTTGCTTACTGGAAATAATAAATTTAATCAATTAGATTTTAATTAAAGCTAGAAAGAAAGAATGCGTTTTCATTTTTAAAAATTCATTTTAAACCTTAGGTATCAAAAATTATTGGAGGTACCAAAATCTGTGGAGAAATTTATTCATTATTGTAAATAAGCAATTGAATATGATACCTAATTAAAAGAAAAAAAAAGAAGCTATATAAAGCAGAAAAGTTATCTCCTTTGAATTGAAGTGAATCATTGGTTGAAATGGAAATAATATTTAAGCTTTTTGTGAAGCTAGTTTTCAGGTAAATGGCATTTGCTGTTATGATTGCCTCCCATCTACCATATCAAAAAATCAGTTGTTGAAAATTTTTTTCTTTTCAGCAATTTTATTTTATCTCTACGATATATTTCTTAAGATGAGTTGGGCTAAGATTATCTTTTTTAGTAATAACCTATGATCCTTGTTTTAAAGATTATCCTATCTTGTTGTGGCTTTAAAAACTTGTTTAAATATTTTCAGAACCATTATGGCCACAATGTTATTAAGACCCTTAATAACACTATTCATTTGAGAAGCAATATATGGTCTTTTTTTCCCAGAGAATTAAGTTCCCGAATTCTTGTTTCCAGAATCATGTCATCCCTGGGTATATTGCTTTGTATATCTCGAGGATTAAGTGTCGCAATATTAGTAGAAAGATTTCCTTAGGGATGAAATCTTGTACTTTTCCGATGTACTCAAGTCTATTAGAACCCAGTATTGTGCACTGTCTGGTGTACATTATCTTTTCTGGATAAAATCTGTTTTTTCAAATGTCTGTCAAAAGGTGACATTTTATTGGAAATAGAACCAAAGCTAAAAAATTTAACATATGTTAATTTTTTGATTTAAAAAAAAAAAAAAAAAAAAATATGTTTCTTATGTCACTATGGGTAAACATGTTATTAGGTTGGTGCAAAAATAATGACGTAATAACGTCGTTTTTTGACGTTAAAAAATACGTCAAAAAACAACATTATTACGTCATTATTTTTGCACCAACCTAATAATTTATCTAATTATTGCTTATCTCATTCTGATAAGTTGGTCTTGTCTTCAGGGTTTGGATTTTTATATTTCCTCT
The DNA here is from genome assembly GCA_963932145.1 of Acanthosepion lycidas. Lineage (NCBI taxonomy): Eukaryota > Metazoa > Mollusca > Cephalopoda > Sepiida > Sepiidae > Acanthosepion > Acanthosepion lycidas. The sequence continues at coordinate 51,066,077 of OZ010600.1, read as the reverse complement.
AGGAAAATTGATAAAATCAAAGTATATATCAAAATGCTCTTTTTTCAGTTAGAAAAACATCTACCTAATTCTGATGAGGACTTGAGTGGTCTTAAAGCTAATTTAAAAGACCTAGCCCATAATTTTGTAAATTCTCCTATTGATTTTCATGGGTTCCCTTGACAGAAGAACCATAACCAAACTGCTAAATTACTAAGATCTATGACATATATAACCATACCTGACAAAGGTGCAGGCAGGGTCATATTAAATTACTTCCATTACATTAATAAAATGTTGTGCATTTTGGATGACACACGTAAATTTCAGAAACTAGGTGACATTACTTGTGACCATACCTTGAAGACGGAAATTAGACTACAAAAGAAATTGTTAGAATTTCATAAGAAAATCTTCCTGTCCAAAGAGGTGTTATGATAATATTTGGCCTGTTGGTCCTTAGCATCCAAGGATGTATGGGTTACCAAAAATTCACAAAGTGAACATTCCAATTAAGCCTATTTTGTCCATGGTGGGTTCTGCCCAGCACGGATTGGCTAAGTGTCTTATTGAAGTTTTGGATTCACTATTAGTTTTCTATTTGGAGTATTGTGTACCTGATTTGTTCCAATTTGTGACATATATGCACAAATTGCAACCCACTATTGACACTGAGTATTTCATTATTTTTTTAATTTTTATTTTTATATCTAGTTTGTTTGCAAATGTCTTGTTTGATGAAACCATTGATACTTGTTCAGGCTTTTTATATTGTGGCCCTGTAAAGCCTCCATCATTTCCTAATGTTGTCTTTGTTGAGTTGACAGAGATTACTACCAAGTCTGTCTCCTTTTAGCATTAACAATTGCACATACTGACAGATAGATGGAGTAGTCCAATGGGACCTCTTTTGGCTAACATCTTTGTTGGTTTTCATGAGAGACAATTATTTGATAAGATTTCTAAGCCTTATTTTGTTATGTTGATGACATGTTTATGTCATTCTCTTCACATAATGAAGCAGAAAAATTCTTTCAATATTTAAATAATCTCCACCCATCTTTGAAATATACTTCGGAGGTGGAAGAGAACAATAAGTTACCTTTCCTGGATGTGTTGGTTGAGAGAACTCCATCATTTTTTCTCACTAGTGTTCATAGGAAACCCACCTTTTTGGGGTTATACCTCAGTTGGGACTCATTTGCTCCCAAAACCAGGAAAATCAATCTTGTCAATATTCTAACACATCACGCTTTGATGTTATGTTCAGAGTACAAGCTTGATGCCGAGCTTAGGAAAATTAAAAATCTGTTCCTGGCAAATGGTTATCCTGAATGTGTTATTACAACTATCATTGGATGTAAAATTGCTAAGTTTAATGAAGTTAAATTGTTTGTTCCATCTAAGTGTCCTGTATATGAGACTACTGTAGATTGTTCCTAGTAATCAAGGTATACACTGATAAGATATCTTCTTCGATCAAGCGGCATTTCAATGCTATATTGGTCCGAAATATTTTTTCTACCCGAAGGGCTTTTCTCGCTGGTTGTAAGAATGTCTTGCTTGCCCATCAACAGAACTTAATCTCACACTGACATTTATATTGATAAAGAACTATGTTGGCAAGATTATCCAGCATTGGAGGTTAAATTCATTCAGCATGTTGCGGCCCAAATACATAGACATGTGCCAGTAACATATGTATGCTTACAGGCTGATGAGTCTGCTATCGGCAAGAACTTATTGAACTCTGTTGCTTAGAGGAGGGACTATTCTCAGGATTACTTCTCTGTTTTGCACAGGTCACAGACTCCACCTCAACATCTTTCAGGCAGTTATATCTACAACCTCTGACCCTGTGTAAGCAGAGAGAATTAAAGCATAAATTAGCACTTTTCGGTGAATCTGTCACCAATTCTAGAATTTCAAGTTGTTAAAAAAAATTTTTTCTTTTCAGCAACTTTGTTTTATCCCAACATTATATTTCACATGATGCGTTGGGTGAAAGGTACCTAAGATTATAATTTTATTCGCTGAGATACTTTTGTATCTTTTTTTTTTGTTTTTTTTTGTTTTTTTTTAAGTAATAAGTTAGGATAATCTTTAAAACAGGGATCATATCTTGGTTTGGCTCCAAAAACTTATTTATATATATATATATATATATAGCATCAAGCTTAGTCAAAAAATAACAAAAATTAAGAAAAACAGCAGTGAATTACTGAAACCTCCTGACTAGTGGACTGAACAATTACAAAAGTTCATCTACAAAACTCTATGAGGTGCTGAATATAATATCAATCAACTAAGTGACAAATTTTATTTGTATTAATTCTCTCTCTCTCTCTCTCTCTATATATATATATATATATATATATATATATATATCTCTCTATATATATATATATATATATATCTATATATCTCTCTCTCTCTATATATATATATATATATATATATATATATATATATTTAAATATCAAGAACAATATTGGGAAAATGTATATATTTTTGATTCATTGGATTGTGATCATGAACAAGAATACATACACAGAAAAATTAACTCACTACTCAACAAATACCGACACTTACAAAAAAAAACAAAAAACAAATGAACAGAAAAATATATTATCCTGCCAACTAACTCTATCACATTTACAAGCAAAGAGTATCTAAACTCAACATCAAATTTGTTACTACTACATCAAAAACAATAAAAAACTTAGTCAATACTAAGCTAAAACCTGAAGGAGGAATTTACTACATTGCCTGTAATAATTGTCACAAAAATATATAGGAGAAACTTCAAGGAATCTAAATAAAAGATTATATGAACATAAAAGGTACATTTTACCAAACAATACTTCAAATGTGCTGGTTGCCCACCTTAGTGAGACTGACTATGATTTTGACATAAAAAATGCTACTCTGATCAAAGGAGGAAATAATTCACAATAGCATAAATGTCTAGAGAGTGCCTTGATCGTAAGGTCATCTACAGTAAATGTGCACCCTGGCTCTTACAACATTTAAGCATTTCTGGCAGATCTTCTATTATCACAGTGTAGGATACCTCCTAACAAAAGTGATAAAAAGAAAGACTCTAAATGAATTCAGCTAGATTTATAAAAAAAAAAAAAATATATATATAAAATCCCCAGCACATGTAGTCCTACCAACATAACAAATTTAGTCCGATAATGTCCTGAAGGACAAAACATGTCACAAGTAAACTTTCCACTTTGTCATACAATTTCCCTCTCTCTCTCTCTCTCTCTCTATATATATATATATATATATATATATATATATATATATATATATATATATATATATATATATATATATATAAAATAATGTATATGTTTTCAAATTTATTATATAGGCATGTTATAAGATCATATATAAGTGATCTTATAACATGCATATGTTATAAATTTGAATAAATATTACTAGCTTTACTCAGTATTGAGCACTCTTTTAGCAGTCGTGTTTTTGGTTATTGGAATTTTATTCCATGTGTACCAACACTATATATATATATATATATATATATATATATATATCTTTTGGAATTCAATTTGTATGTTGTTCATTGAAAATATGGAAGGAAAATAAAGCTTTGTATTTTTTGTATTTTAGAAATACATTGAAAATCAGAAGGAAAAGGATTATCAGTTATCATGGCTTAATATAAACATTACTGACAGAATATGGCTGTTATATAAATGCATTGCTAATAAGATAATGATTGCTAGAGATGCACTGAAAATCAGGCAGAAAAGGATTGTCTGTGTTGAATAATTAATGTCAGCATTAATATATTTATACTGTGTAAAGTCAGGTTGACAGTTATTTCAATTTTTCTTGTTTTTTTTTTTCTTTCTCCAGCTCGGGTTGGCCTAATGCACATTGGGGTGTTTATCTTACTCCTCCTCAGTGGAGAGCGCAATTTTGGAGTTCGCTTGAATAAACCCTACTCTGTGCGAGTGCCTATGGACATTCCTGTTTTTACTGGCACCCACGCCGATTTTCTCATCATTGTAAGTTCTCTATGGATTTATTTAACTATAATTTTACCTGAAACCTCAGTTGTCTATTTTAATGATGATTGCTGTTATGTAGTGCTAATAATTCAGTGTTTATTGACATATTTTTGAGGATGATTAACACGTATCTTCCTGGTATCACTTTATCTTCTTTCTGTAATTTCGGAAAATTAAAATTCTACTGACATGTGTTGGAAAATTCCTAACTTTACATTTGAAGTCAAAAAAATACAAATTTTTAAGCAAAATGATCACATGGAAAAGAATGAGGGATCTATTTAAACTGATGGCAGAGGCATATAGGTTTAGAAAGAAAGAATTGTGAGATATTGTGAAAGAAAAAAGATTTAGGACTTATAAACACACATCCTGGTGTCAGTTGAAACTGATGCTTTCTCTTGGTTTTTCATATATCTAAACTATAATCTTACTTATTATAAAATGCAGATTGTGTGTGTGTGTGTGTGTCTGTACATTTATATATTGGATCAGATTTCCTACATTTTTCAACCGATTTCAATAAAACTTCACAGGACTACGTAAAATTACCTTGCGGTGGTTCTGACAGTGCCAAAAATTGGAAAAACACAATTGTTTTGCATGAAATCAATTAGAAAACATGATTAAGAGGCATCACTGTTGAGAATGAAAGGGGGACAACTCATATCGAGTTATACTTATTATAAAACCCAGGTTGTTTGTGTGTGTGTGTTCGTTTATATATAGGATCGGATTTCCTACATTTTTCAACCAATTTCAACAAAACTTCACTTTTTTTTTTTGGCAGGTAGTGTTTCTTATTGTCTTGCACACTTTTTTCTTTATTTTTACATTCAGAATGCTTTAAAAATTCCATTTACAAGATAATTGTTTATAAGAAAATTCTATTCAATCGGTAGACTCATAACGATTGAAAACAATGTTTTTGTTTGAGTTTGGGTTTGACCAATTCGAAAAAAAAAAACAATACAAAAAAAACTAATTAAGACATGCGTGTCCATCAACCTTAAACAATAATCTTTGTCAATTTTATTTTTCAGTCTTTATGATGGTCAATACTTGATCTATCTCTTACTGTTACATCCCCGGGCAATGCTGGGCTCTACTGCTAGTTACTTATATAAGAAATATATAGGAAAGTTAAAATTTAACTGAAATATGTTGGAAAATTTCTAAGCTTTCATCTGAATTCCAGAAAAAATGAACATTAAGCAAAATAGTCACAACTTATAGAAAAGAATAAGGGGTCCATTTAAACTAATGGCAGAGGCGTATCGTTTTAGAAAGACAGTGAGAAAGAAAGAGTTGTGAGATATTGTGAAAGAAAAAAGATTTAGGACTTATAAACAGAATCATGTTAGTGTCAGTTTAAACTAACATCTTCTTTTTCACATATATCTAATCTACAATTATTACTATAGTGTTTGGAAAGTGATAATCCACTGAAATATGTTGGAACATTTCCAATTTTTAATGTGAAATGAAGAAAATATGAACTTTAAGCAAAATAGCCACAATATATGAGGAAAAAAAACAACAAAAAAGAAGAAAATGTACATTTTATGCCAGAAAGTATGAGTCAAAATGAAGTAATGATAAATGGTAAACTGTTTGCTGCTTTTTTTTTTTTCTTTTTTTTAATCATTTCACCTCAAGCAGGGCAATAAAGCCACTAAAATACAAGTGGCTACCAAGTGCAAAAGAATGAGAAAAAGAAAACATTAAGAAGAGAGGACAATAAAAGAATAAAGATTGATTGACATTACATTTATAATTTTAAGATCAAAGTTGACAAGAAAGCAAGAAGATGAAAGAGTTTCACAATCAAGAAGTGAGAGAGAAGAAACTATTAGCGTAGAACTTACGGGACATCTAGCCATTTCAACTGTACGATGACTTTGCTTTCAATCTAGTGTTGTGCTTAAATTCATAAAATCTAGATACCAAAGAGGAAAGTTCATCAGAACAGTTATTCTGAAAATATTTATAAAAAGACACTTGGAAGCTGCGTTATGGTGGTTGGAAAGTGAGTAAATTCAAGACGTCAGGACCAATAACATTGAAGATTTCTCTTTGTATTTTATCAAGACTGTCTAAATACATAGCAGGAGCACCATATCAGATGTGACAACAATGTTCAATGCATGGATAAATAGTAGACTTATAAATGTGTAAGATTCTGGCAAGAAATATTGTCTAGCATGATATGGTGAACTAACTTTCCTAGTAGCAAACCTAGCAATTGATTTATTAGTCATTCTACTGGAGGTTAACATCAGCCATGCTGATGTAAGACAAAAAAGGTTCTCTCAAATGATTAAAAGAGAGCAGTTTTGTTTTGGAGTATTGCTGCCATATCTGGTCTGGAGCTGCCCAACTCTGTCTCTCGCTCTCTGTCTGTCTCTCTCTATATATCTATCTGTATATCGCTCTCTCTCTGTATATCGCTCTCTTTGAAAGAGAGAGAGAATTCAAAAGCATCTACACAGTCTTGTAGGTGACAAATTATTTTCTACCCTACAACCCTTTACCCACAGATGAAACGTTGCAAGACTCTACTCTATCACTATTTCCATGGTAAATGTTCTGATGAGTTTAGTTCCACCAGTTCAAACATTTACAGGTGAGACATGCCATGTCATGTATACAGGGTTTCTAATACTCCCTGATTCTCTTCATATTCCATTGGTAAGAAGGAATTTCCATTCAGACAGCTTTTTCCCAAGAATTGATACTTTATGGGACAGAATCCCAGGAGGATGCTTCCTTAATTAATATGATTTTAACCTCTTTATGTCTAGGGACAATTGTTATCTATAAAGCATATCCTTCTAATCAGCACTTGTGTCTCTACAACAACCTCACTTAGTAACCCTCTACCTTGAATAGCTCTTAGGCTTTGTATGTAGTGAATAATAATATATAGAATAAATTACTCTATGCCAAACTGCCTCAATGGATTTAGAAGTAGTGTATAAAAACTTTATATAATTTTATGATATAATGGGAATCCAAGCAAAAAATATGACCCTCACAAATAATAAAATATGAGTCAACTAATTTCTGAATTTTGTAAAATTACTTCCTTAATGCAAAAAACTAATGTGTGCAAACCCAACCTCAAAAAAACAAAAAATAGCATAGCATCTATTACCCCAATGTAATGGGGTCTACATTTCCAGAAGTTGAACTCCAGTCTAAACCTGACCTCCTGTTCCTGTCTGAAATGGATATCAAGGTTACAATCCCATTGTAGGAGCTCACAATCCCAGGCTACCCACCCATTATAACAAATATGACTAAATCACTATAGTCATAGGCTCAGTTTCTACATCAAGGACAGGTTTCACTGTGACAGGCACACGAAAAATGGGGACCCTGATCTTCTATATATGTGTTTCCATAGTACTTATCCATAGTACCACATTCGTATTTGCCCTGTATTGTCCTCAGGATGAAAGGTCGGTAATCTTCATGCAAATATCAGAACAACCCTCAGCTAACTTTCACATATGCAATGACTTTAATATTCACCACAAAGAGTGGTTAGTCCACTCTAACAAAAACAATGAGGAAGACAGATATTGCAGAGTTTGATCCATCGTATATGAACTAACCCAGATCACAGAAGAACCCACTAGAGACCCAAACATGACGGGACAGCAGGTGAACTAGCTCGACCTGTTTCTAACATCCTGCCCTGACAAATGCTCATCAAAAGTTCTAGTCCTCATTGTCATGTCAGATCATTCCTTAGTCTGTGTCCAGATTGACTCCAAACCAATATCTCCTGATTTACCATTCCATAGAATGGTTTTCGCTATGCAGGTGCAGACTGGGGCATTTTTCAGTCCTATATGACAGAACCTTCTTTAAACATGCCCCTAAAGCTGCTGCCCTAATCTTTGATGGATCCTTTCTGGAATGGAGTGTTTTCTACCCACAAAAAAATTCCAGCAAAAACCAAACAGCCAGCCTGGTTTCACCCCTGAGTGCACTGCAGCCATAGATCACCAGAACCACTACTTCAAAATCTATCACAAGGAGCGGTGTAGTCTGGCTCTTACTTCTTTCAGATCCACCCACAATCACTGTAAGAGTGCTTTGGAAAACACAAAGTGCAGCTATATCAATAAACAAATTGGATCTCGCAAATTCTGGAAGATCACCAACCAAATAATTGACAGTCAAAGCAGCTGTGCCTACTATTATAAATGGCCCCGTGGTCATATAATCCTTGACAAACAAGGTGAAGATCTTTGCTTCAAACTCAACATTAGAAGATAAAGGCCATCCCCTTCCCAACTTCCCACATCTCACTGAGCACAATCTCAGTAATATATTTATTTCAGCAAGAGAAGTCGCTAGACAAAATTCCAGTGGTTGCCCTTAAGAGTATCAGCCCAGAATTATTCCCAATTCAAACAAAGTTATTGAACTGCTGCTTGAAGAAGAAATCTTTTCCAAGCATGTGGAAGGTGGCAATCATATGTCTGACCTTCAAGAACACAGGCAATCAGTTCTCCCCCTCTCCTGTATAGACCAATTATTCTGCTCAGTATCATCAGTAAGATTTTTGAGGCTTTAATCAACAAGAAGGTCGTCAAACACCTGAATAGGAACAACCTCTTGTGCGACAAGCAGCATGGGTTTCGCTCGGCACAATCCACTGCTAACGTCATATCATTACACACAGAATCAGTGAGGTTCTTGATGACACACATACCACAAGGACCATAGCATTAGATATCTCAAAGGCCTTTGACAAGATGTGGCACAAAGGTTTTCCTACACAAGCTCTCCATCTATAGAATCATTGGAAGGGTTTTCTCTACTATAAAATCCTTCCTAATGAATAGTTCCCTGAAGATATTTATTAACATCCAATCCTTCAAGGACCCGGCAGTTGACACAAGCGTCCCCCAGAGATCAGTTCTAAGACTAGCCCTCTTTTTGGGTTGCATAAATATACTCCGATCTTTTGTAAACATTTATGCTGATGACATGTCTATATACGGTCGCACCTCTAAAACTCTTGACAATCAGAGATTAGCAGCTGACCTCTCTTTTGATCTAACACTAACTTCCTAGTGGGAAAAAAAACTGGCTAATTATTAGGTTGGTGCAAAAATAATGTTGTTTTCTCACATAGTAACATGTGAGAAAACGACATTATTTTTGAACCAACCTAATACATTCAATGCCTCTAAAACCAAACTGATTACATTCCATCACTGCCTATCAGACCCTGAACTACTGCCTGTCATGATAAACAGATGTCCCCCTCGAGGAGGCCACCTGCCTTGAGAGTATATTGGGCCTTAAACTCACACCCAACCTCAAGTGGAATTCCTATGTATGATCCATCACCAAAGATGCAGGTAAAATCATCAGCTCCCTGTACCACTCCAGTAAACACCTGATACCTCATGCTATCCTCTACCTTTATAAGAGCCAAATCAGGCCAAAAAATGAAGTACTGTTGCCATATTTGTGCAGGAGCTGTCCAGACATCACTTTCCAGTCTTGACAAAGTTTAAAAGAGTCTCAGTCTTTATGGGAGAATTATTTTCCACACTCTAGTCTCTCTCTCTCACAGGCAAGATGTGGCAAATCTTTCATTGCTCTATCACGACTACTATGAAAAGTGCTCAGATGAATTGCATCACCTGCTTCCACCAGTTCAGACCTTCATGACTAGGACCTGCCATGCCACTTACATAGTAGTAAGCCACCCACATTTGCTCCATATTCCATTGGCAAGCAGTGTCCTGGGTATGACGATAAACTATGTCCAACAGCAAGGCCTCTGATCAGGAGATTTTGAGGAGCGTGGAACCACCTCTTAATTGCTGGTGTTCCCAGGTCCGGTCTGACCCAGGTGGTAGCACCTGTTAGGGTCCCAGCTATGGGTAAATAGTTAACCTCGAAACAGGTAAAAAGCATTATAAAATATTACCGGCAATACATTTTTGAAGAAAAAAACTATTACCAGCAATATGTTTTTGAAAAATCTGTTGCTGGCAATACGTTTTTGAAAAAATCTTGCCAGCAATATGTTTTTGAAAAAATAATATTACCAGCTATACGTTTTTTAGGAAAAAAACATTAACAGAAATAGATTTTTGACAAAACAAAAATATTACCAGAAAAAAAAAAGTTGTTGGTATTAAATGACCCATTGAGGTTGATATGCCATAAAACAAAAACCAAATCAAACCATTGGTGAGAAATAAATTCTGCTCAAACAGCTTCTTTCTGTGAACAACTACTCTATGGAACAGACTCCCAAGAGAATGTTTCCTTGATCACTATAATCTTAACCTGTTCAAGTCTAGAGTCAACCGTTATCTTCCCCTCCTGTCCATATAAACTACCCCTTAATGTAACCTTCTACCTTGAATGGCCCCTGGGATTTGTACAGGGTAAAACATTACTGTGTAAAAAAAAAAAAAAAAAAAAAAAAAAAAAAAAAAAAAAAAAAAGTTTCGAGAAAGTAAATTTTAAATGCCATTTTTTTTTTTTTTTTTTTTTTTTTTTTTTTGTTTTTTTGTTTTTAGGTTTTCCACAAAATCATCACAACTGGCCATCAACGTTTACAGCCATTGTTTGATTGTCTTCTTACAATTATTGTCAATGGTGAGTGAACTCCCTTTATTATCCTATATACTTGTGTATGTATTGAGTTTTCAGGGCTAATTTTTTTAGGCCAGGAATTGGGGGTCAAACTATATATAAATCATAAATTTTTACAGTGTGGGAAGTGCTAAAATAAACATGAGAAAATATCCACTAGTTGCAAAAATGTTTAAATTTGCTACTTCATTGTAAAGTATATATGTAAATGGTAAATATTTTGCCTTTGCTGTTTCAGGTTAACCAACCAACAATTTATAGATATTTTTAATGAGTTTCCTGAAATATACTTAATATATAATAAAATATAGGAATTTGTTAGCCCAGTTTTTTATTATTATCATGGAAAATTAGGATTGATTTATTCATAAAATATATAATAAATGAATGTTTTTTTTTGTTATTTTAAAAATTTTTTTTTTTTTTTTTTTTTTTCAGAAAATCAAGGCCTGACATATACACAGATATACACTGTTGTGTGTTAAAAAGTTCTGGACCTAGCCAAGAATCCAAAACAAAATCTAATGATTGATCAAATTTTTGGAAATGGGTTAGACCCAAAAACTTTTTGACACCCACATGTATATGTGGTATACGTTATTTTTTTGTCTGTACATTAGTTTATTGGTGCTAAGCTAGTCCTGTAAAACTGGAAGCTGAGATTTACAGTACCAATAGTTCTATAAGGTTGAAATTGTTTTGATTCTAGTACATAGTGGTGAAACAAACTACATCTTGTCACCAGAGACAACAGTAATGGTTATATTGTTTCCTTACAAGGAAACATTTAGCATTCATTAACTGAGCAGCCAGTACTGCTATCATTGAAATTTATAAAATCTTTCTCTTAAAACAATTCTTCAGGAAAATAGGTTTCTCAAATCCAGTAGATGTTATTGCTCTTTCCAGTATTGATGGGAGTTTCCTTCCTAACCTTTTGTTTGAAGTAGTGTGGATATTATTTTCTCTCCAAGTTACATGTGATATCCATTTTAGCTGTTGCCATTGTTGAAAGTCCTCAAGTAAGGTGGTTTCTATTATGTGCTACAGTTCTTTGTTGGTGATTCTGTAGCACCAATCCACAAAGTTTAAAGAAAGATGGTCTTTGCCAAGACTCGTGCAAAGCCATTTTTAACCATTGATCTGAGAAAGTGATTGCATACAGGAGACAGTTTAGATATTTCTTAACGGGGGGGGGGAGGTACCATGTATAACATCCATATGAAAATCTCAATCTGAAGAGTCTGTTAAAGAACATGACTAGTTTTCAGGTTAATATTTTGGTTTTGTAACAATTTGTGTTGTTAGGTGAAACTGCCTCTAGCACAGTCTACAGCAATGTAGCCTAGGACATTGTCATTTTCAGTTCTGTTGTGGTTCAACAGATTCTGACTGATTTGTATTCACTAGTCCTTCTGCAAACATCATTCCAAATGTGTTGAAGCTCATCTTTCACTCCCTGACTTTTTCCCTGATCATAATCCACTGATTCACAATGGATGAGCAGATCAAGGTGCATTTCATTTCCTGGATTAACTGTGCAGAGCCACTTGGAACATAGCTTTTCATGCACATCACTGGCACCACTGATGAAATACATTACCGTCAAGCTAACTGTGCTCATATCCACTTTTTGGTTTCTGTAGATGTTTAATAAGTATCAGTGTTAACAGGAAAACTTATTCCATTTGTAGAAATTCAATAATGCACATCTGCTTCATGCTTTCATGTCAGACACCATTTTGTCAGACTATTGTTCAGTTGCTATCTGTAACAATGTAACAAAAAATATATAGGGAAGATTTTGACTTGTGTTGCCATACCACAACCATCTGATCTGACATTGTGGGCCAACATAATAGAAGGTATTACTTTAGGAGAAACCTTTGTATATTATTTTAAATCCCTTCTCCATGTTTAATCTTTGGAAGCTTTTTTTGTAAGCTTTTTTCGTATTTAATATTTTATTTATCTTGCAAAATAAACATTTTTGTATATTTTTCCCTTGCAGTGTCTCCCTACCTGAAAACCTTGTCTATGGTTGCAAGCACTAAACTCTTGCATCTTTTACAGGTATGTATTTGATTTCAGGACTTGGATTAATACCAATTTTGTGGCAAAAACCTTGACTTATATAATAAAATCTGACGTAGTGTATACATATCATGTTATTTTTTATTGACTATTTTCTTCTCTTTTTCAGGCATTCAGTACTCCTTGGTTTCTTTATGCCAGTCCAACAAATCACCATTTGGTATTTTTCTTACTTGAAGTTTTTAACAACATCATTCAATATCAGTTTGATGGTAAGTGTCTTTATTGTACATTTCCTTAAATGCAATCTGTAACATATACAGATTGCATTTATTCTTTCAAGTTATTACTTATTCACTGGATTCAATAATGAGTATTCGACATTCAAATTGGCAGTAGATACAATAGATATGTGTATCATGTACAAAAATCTTTTTCTAACTCCTGATAGGAAAAGGGATATAACTCTGTCACGGTTGATTACTTGCTTGTCTTTGTTTAGCGGCATATCAACCTCTGAGTTATTTAATGCTAAAATCTAAATATTTTGTACACAATTTTAGTTTTTTGTGAGATAATGATTTTAGTGAGACAAGTCTTACTAATTAACCCATAGCTGGGGCGAGAAGAGGTGAATTCATATCTTCCCAAAGGTATTTGTGCACAAGTAAATCTAACAAACCCAAATGGAATTGAAACTTGGCTCTGAAATTAAAAATTCTGAGCCATTATCCATTACACCACCTGCACATCCAAGCTTACATCACCTGGTATTTCCAAGCGGTTACTTGTGTATGTACTGACTAGGCTTGACATTGCTTAATATACAGATTTTAATGGATATTCAGGTCTCGACATGCTGTGTTGATCTTACAGCAGTATATGACTACATCAATATAGACTTCCTCTTCTCGTGTCTTCTCCCTCAGCTATAAGTTAATTAGTAAAACTTGTATCACTAAAACCATCATTATTTTAAAATAAAAATAAAATTGCATACAAAGTATTTACATAGACTGATATGTTGTAAGACAAAAATAACCAAATAAAAAAAAAAAAAAAATTCCTTTTCTCATTCCTGACAAACCGTCTTCCGAGCTCAAACTCCACTGAATAATATATTTGAAGACTCAAACCTGAGCCATTTCAAACTTCATCAGGAGTATGACAAGGATCAAATGAGCACCCCCAATCTCTTTAATCTCTTCCTAGACTATGCTCTGTGTGGGTACAAGCACAGATGTGAAGAGATGTGTACTGGTCATTTATATACTCTGTACCATATCTTAAATGAATCTAATAATAGAAAATGGTGCTTTCTCACCAGGTGTATGGCTGATGAGGTGGGACTATACCTGATGACATAAGTATTCATAGTTGTGATAAGAACTATCTTGAACAAAGAAAAAAAGAAAATCAACATTCTCTATGAAGTGTTCCAAGAAGGCACTTTCCAAAACAGAAGGCCTACAGCTATATTACATTGAAACACCAGTTCTCATATGATGACTAAAGTTTTCAATAAATATATGATAAAACATACTAAGATTATTTTCCACAAAATATCCCTGTAAAATATGTGGATAACTTATGTGAGGGTGCATGTTATGCAAAGACAAATACAGTAAGTCTCATGTTATCAGTTGGCATAAAAATACATCATTACATTTTGAAAAGTGTCTTAATGGGCCGTTTCATTTTGAAGAGCGTCTTAATATGACAGTTGCATTCTTTCAAAGTTAATGATGCAATTATTCTTAATTTTCTCTAAATGCCACAAAGTATTGAAGTTTAAATTATTCCATTAGTCTTTGATTATTTCAGTGTGAGTTTCTTTTACATTTTAGATAAACAAGCATCGCAATAAATAAGTGTAAATAATTTTATTTTGCATTACAGGTAATTCTAATCTTGTGTACACAATCATCCGTAAGCGAAATGTATTCCACCAATTGGCCAACCTTCCTACTGACCATTCAGCCATTGCCAGAGCATTAAGCAAGAGAGGGAAAAAGTTGAACCACCCACCCAGTGAATCCAAAGAACCAGAGACAATGGAAGGCGCCACACCTGCTGCCGAAGCTGAGCCAGGAACTCTTAAGGTTTCTCTTGCAGCCACACCTCGTAAGTCAGTCACAATAATCGAAGCTTTATGCAGAAGCCTGGAGCAGGTTTATATTTTGATAACAATTAAAAAGAAAAATATTTACTTTATCTCACTGATATTTAAAATAATCAAATGGACCTTAGTGTTGTTTTTGATATTTATTAAGCTTAGGTTAATATAACACAAAGCCATATAGAGAGATCAGAGTAAAAGAAAATTGTTACACCACCATTTCAAGTTGGAATACCATCACAGGAAAAGAACATTTTACTTAGATTTAAGCATCAATCACAAGCACTAGAAATAAATAACCCCCCAAAAGCAATCATTTCTCGCTGATGCCAGTGATTGGTTTCCAAAAACGGATAAAAAAGTGTATGGAAAGATTGGTGCAACACATTCTTCTTCACTTAGTAACTTTTATAAACTAAGATTAGGAAATTCTGTATATTTAATGGCTGTTGAGGGTTATGTGTTTTGTCTTAATTTTTTCTTAAGTCAAAGCAGCAAATAAGCTGTAATAAGCTCTTTTGGTTTTATCACTAGCTACTGGCTGATGGATTCCTTTGTATTCATAATCCTATTATAATTATGCTTGTCCCTATATCATGCTGTTACTCCCTGCTAACACCTAATAATGTACTATTCCGTGTTTTGATTGTGTGGAAAGAGGGGAAAAGACATTACTTAGTTTCGGTGATAAAATAAAAGAGAGAAGAGAGAGAGAAGTTAATAAGAACAGATATTACACTTTGATCTCATCCAAAAGACTGAGAAGTGATGGCAACCACGTTTTTCAGACACTGTATTGAATAACTGAACAAGACAATAACCAAAAAAACTTGCTTAACATAAATAAAATTGTCTGCTGAATTATTGCAAGATTATTAAGAGAAAATTTCATAAAACAGGAATTTGGATATAAATAAATAAATAAATAAAGATAAGTGTTTAACGGCTTCTGTCAATACCTTATAAATAATGGACTATTCTGTTTTGATCACATGGAACAGCAGAATAGACATTACTTGATTTCAATGAGAAAATGAAAGAAAGATAGAAATGTTTACCTTCTGTTTCAGTGAAATGGAAAAGTTGTTAATTTCAAATTTTTTTCAATTCTACTCACTTCTTAAAATAACGATCAGCATTTATATTTATGATTGTTATTGCAATATTTTGTTAAAGTTGTTAAGCTCAAATATTTAACGACATGATGGGGGAACTTTTATGGATATTTTGTTGTTGAACTTGCCATGAGCTTATTTACTCATTAACTTAGGAGTTATAAATTAAGATTCATCAAAAAATTTAAATAAGAAAACCGTGAAATTTTCACAAGTCTTTCTAGTAAATATAAACATCAGGAATGTAAATATGAAGAGGACATAGGGCCGTGCTCTTGGTATAGAACCCATTATGACCAGTGGTTAAAACAAGGGCAGTTTTGATGAAAAGAAAGATGCTATATTTTCTTGCTTTGTTTAAATTAAAAAAAAAAATAATAGAAAAGGCTGAAGAATACATCTGCAAAAATGTAATAAAACCAAGGATGAGAAAGTCAATGTGAACGATTTGTGGAATAGTAATTGTTTATCTCAGAATTTCAGATAATTTTGACCAGTATTAAATAAAGATATGTTTTTATGCAATCAGTATTATTATTATTATACATATTGTTCATGCCACTTGTAACTGCAGATTAAGTGGTAGCAAGATTTCCTAATGCTATATAACATTCCTTATTGTTCTAGTTGTTTTTCAAAGAAGGGTCTGTAATGTTATCAGTCCTGACCTGGCATCTTGATTTTCCACCACTGTGACATGGCTTCTTTCTGTCTTTTCTATAAATATTTTCATGGCAATTCTTCTAATGAACTCTCCTCATTGATATCTTGAAAGTGTACTACTAGATATACAATTAGGTTTCATTGTTTTACTACTGAAATGATGTAAACTCTACTAGTTCTACTCTCATACTTTTCATCTGTGGAATTTCTGCTATCTACAATCTTCAAAAATTTAAATGCAACATTAATTGCCATCTTCTGTCTTTCTGAATTCTGTTTTTTATTGTCCTTTCTACTCAATAAAGTTTTCTCGTTCTCTTCCACTTCTAGGCATTATCACCTTGCTTAGGGTGAAATGATTAAAAAAAAAAACTGTCATTTGGATGGTCTTTATTATTCTTTAGATTCTTGGTTCTTCCAAACCCTTTGGCATCATTTCACGCACTCATGAGATTGGCAACAACTGTTACATTCATGTTCCACAATTTTTGCAGTCCTTGAGCAAGATCCAGATACTTATAAAGTTTTCTTTTAATTTTATTGTGATCTGCTGAAACTATCTGACATGTTTCCTTTTGTTTTTTTATTCTCTTCTTAATCTGTTCTTGTGATCTACTTCAATCTCTGTCCCAGACAATTTTGTTTTTCATTCTCTAAGACAGATTCTGGTTTGTACATATGCCATTGGTTTATAGAGTTGATTCAGTTATTTACACAGTCCTCAGCTGATCACCAATTCTACCCACTCATACCTGTTTTTTGTATTCTCACTGAAATAATTTGTTGCATTTTCTCTACCATGACCCAGAGTGGTAGCACCTGTTAGGGTCCTATCAATGGACAAATAATGAACTCCCACCAAACAAAAACAAAACACTATGAAAGTATAAAAAAATTATCAAAGATAACTATAGTAAAATTAGCAACAATACCTATTTATAGTAAAATTAGCAACAATACCTATTTATAGTAAAATTAGCAACAATACCTATTTATAGTAAAATTAGCAACAATACCTATTTATAGTAAAATTAGCAACAATACCTATTTATAGTAAAATTAGCAACAATACCTATTTATAGTAAAATTAGCAACAATACCTATTTATAGTAAAATTAGCAACAATACCTATTTATAGTAAAATTACCAACAATAACTATTTATCTGTAGTTGAAAATTTCAGCATTAAATAACTCATGTCGGTTGATATACTGCTAAACAAAATCAAGCACCCAATAAACTCTGTCTACACTCACTGGGGATTGTCTTTTTTGCAGGTATTGACAACATGACTGAAAAATCAGCCCCTGATGAGGGTCACCAACAACCAACCCTGAAGGAATTGGCAAGTTCTGCTGGGACCCATAATGTCCAGCCCACAAATGAAATCCAGAATCCAGATGATGAAGAAGAGGAAGAGGAAGAGGAGGATGAATCTGAGAGAATGTCTGACCACCCACCTCTCAGCAAAGCTCACAGTCTGGTAAGTAGTTAGTTGCTATAGTAACATTTTTTTTTTTCTTCTTTCTGTCTCCCTTTTTTACTTTTTTGATTCCTTCTTCTTCTTTGTCTCATTGTTGTTTTGTTTTTGTTGTGTTTTTTTTGTTTTTGTTGTGTGTTTTTTTGTTTTTGTTTTTTGTTTTTTTTTCAGTATAAATATAATCCAGTATTTTTAGTTTTGAATATTAGATAGAACTTGTCTTGGTATCCAATAATTACCAAGTTAATATTTGAGATGATGCATCATAAAAGAAATATTTTTCAGTGAAAGTCTTGAATCTTTCTGCATTAAAGCTATCTGGTCAGTTAATTAAATACGACCTTAATCTAATTATAATTCTGCTTGTCCCTTCCTTAGTTAGAACTTAAGTTCATTACACCCTGCCTTATAAATAATGAACTATTTTGTTTTAACTGTATGGGGAAAATGGTAATGGCATATCATAGATGCTACTTGGTTTCAGTGAGAAAGTGAAAGACAGAAGCAGCAATAACAGTCTACTGTTTAACGTCTGTTTCTGTGAAATGGAAAAATTTGTCAATTTGAAATTTTCAAATATTTAATGATGCAATAGAGGAATTTCTATGGAAATTGACACATTATGCATTATTAACACATTACATGTCCAACTATTTCATCTGTGATCAGTTGTTATGTCAGATGGCAAAAGCTGTTATGTTTCCAGTATTATTCTGCTTTTTATCTAGTAGAAATTCAATCCTTGGAGGTAATTTGAAATTATACATAGTGGACATTCCATTATGATGGATCTGATACAAAGG
The DNA here is from genome assembly GCA_963932145.1 of Acanthosepion lycidas. Lineage (NCBI taxonomy): Eukaryota > Metazoa > Mollusca > Cephalopoda > Sepiida > Sepiidae > Acanthosepion > Acanthosepion lycidas. The sequence continues at coordinate 51,047,199 of OZ010600.1, read as the reverse complement.
CTTGTCTTAGTCTGAATCAGGTTACAACAGATGCTTTCCTACTAGAAACTCTAGTCTCAAATTGTAATCTTGAACTGTTAGATTTCAGTAGTCTGAATTAAGTTCATTGCACTTCAATACTTAATCAGTGTTAAAGTTATCAATAGCTGAACTCGACTGTTCTTCATTTTATATATATATATATATATATATATATATATATACACACATACTGTTACTGCTGATAATACAAAGGTCTTCTAGGAATTGAGCACTCTGAGTCACTGGCATGTTTATTCAAAAATAAATACATCAAAATTCACCTTCTCTGCTGGGAGCTGATGACTTAAGTGAAAAATCCTGGCTTGAGGCAATCTGATGTCTAACCACACTGATGAGCTGTGATACAGCAAAGTCTGTCTATGGATGCGCATATATATATATATATATATATATATATATATAAGGTTGGTGCAAAAATAATGTCGTTTTCTCACATATGTTACTATGTGAGAAAACGACCTTATTTTTGCACCAACCTTATATATAATATAATATATATATATATATATATACAAAAATAAAAAGAAAGAACAGCAACATATATAATCCGGTGTTCTTATAGATATTTTAATTTTTACTAAATAGTGCTCAATGTAAATTTACAGAGCATTAATATTATAAAGTAATTGATTTAAAATATAGTTTTTTTTTTTCGCTACACAGTTCTAACCATGTTTCAAAAATGGAAGCTAAAAGCTTCAAATTTAATTTTGTAATTAAATTAAAGACATTAGTTCCATTTCATCCTCAAACAAATTTTGGAGTCATATATATATATATATATATATATATATATATATATATGAATGTTAAATATTGCACAGTTTTGTATAGAATAATTATAATGATCACTTATATCAGGTCAGGCTGCAATGGATGCTTTCATACAAGAACACTTCTGTATCCTGAATTCTTGAGTTTGTTCTCACTACTTACTAACAATATTACTGTTGTCAATGACCAATCATAGTTGTATTTGATTTGTATTTTGACTTGTAACTAATTTTTATTGATGAATAGTCTTATACTAATCTTGCATTATTTTGTAAGTGATCAAATATCTTTGTCCTGAATATTGTAGTAGTTCTACATTTTACCTTTGGGTAATTGGTTAGGTAAGTTGGTAGGATTAAGTTGTCAGTAATCATAGAGTAGCAAGCTCACTAACAAACATAAAGGATGGGATAGATTTATCAAATGTTGGATTTTGCCTACAGGTCAGTAGCTTAGTATGATGTTGAATTGAAAAGACAAGAAATTCTGTATTCAGTTGTTTGGGCTGATAACTATTGATTAATTGAAACTGTTACAAAAAAATACTAGCACCACCACCACCACCTCTGTCCCATAATATTTGTTACATTTACATAGGCATTTTATACACTAAATGTTTTTCAAAAATATATTGCTGGTAATAATTTTTTACAAAGTATCTCTTGTATTAAAACCTATATATAAAGCTTTTTACCTCATTTTCAGGGTTAACTATTTGCCCATAGCTGGGACCCTAACAGGTGCTACCACCACTTGATCAGGGTGGACCTGGGAACATCAGCAATTAAGAGGTGGTTCTACACTCCTCAAAACATCCTGATCAGAGGCCTTGCTGTTGGACATAGTTTAACGTCATACCCAGGATGGATGATATATTAAAAGTATGATTATATTAAAATTCTTTATACGTCCTGGGTATGATGTTAAACTGCATCCACGTCCTGGGTATGACGTTAAACTGCATCCAACAGCAAGGCCTCTGATCAGGAGGTTTTCAGGAGCGTGGAACCACCTCTTAATTGTTGGTGTTCCCAGGTCCGCCTTGACCCGGGGTGGTAGCACCTGTTAGGGTCCCAGCTATGGGCAAATAGTGAACTCCTAGTTTTTCCAGATCTTACCCGCGTCCTGGGTTTTTGAAACAATGTTGCCAGCTATACGTTTTTGCCCTTTTAAAGTCACTCAAAATCCTTTTCGGCATAAAGTGACCACTAATGTTGAGATGCCGTTAAATAAAACAATCAATCAATCAAGAACATGAAGAAATTATTTGCAAAAACTGAACCAAAAATTATATTGGATTTTCTAAAAAGAATTGGTCTCTTATCAAAGATGTAGACTGATGTGTAAACAACATATCCTACCTTTTACCATTTTGCAAATAAAATGTCCTTATCAAATGGAAATTCTTGACTTAAACAAAAATACCTAGGATTATTTTGCAGTGTACAAGCAAATGAGCTCTAGCTTGCTAAAATGTTCCATACAAAATAGGCATTTAAAATTCATATATTTGGCATATATATATATAAACTGGATTTGGTATTAAATAACCCACAGTGGTTGATATGCCATAAAACCCAAACAAACAAATAAAATTCTTTATGCAAAGATAGAGCAAAGAAATATGAGGATGGAGACAGCAGAAAATATTGACACATTCCTTAGTTTGTTTGTTTTTTTGTTTTTTTTTACTTTTATTATTTATTTTCTTTGTCATAGGAAACTAATTCATGTTTGTATTGCATTTCAATAAAATCATAGACATGCAATGAAAATATGAGAAAGGAGAAAAGCAAAGGGTGAAAATGGAGGCATGAGATAATGGTTAATCTTAGTTTTATTTGAGGCAATATGGACGATAATAAGATACAGGTAAAGAGTAAGAAGTCACATGAACTAATGCATAATCTTAATTATGAACACTTCTAGAATTCTCCATTTTATTTATTTTTTTTTATTTTTATAATAACATTTTGTTTTTTAGAAATGGAAAATAATGAAAGCAAGTTCTTTTATCTCCACCCATTTATAAATAACATTATCTTCTTCGTTATGGTGTTTCATGTTTTGAAGAAATATATCCATAAACAATATGTGAGGTCTGCATATCAAAATAGTATCAAAATAGTTTTCCAGTGTTTGTTGATTAGTTTTCAAATGTTAAAATACAAATAAAAATGATGATTGATTTAATATTTAATTTTATTCATTCTAGAATCACTAAACCTAAATATTTATACTCACATCTAACATTATAACAAAAAAATAGTACCAAGTGGCTAAAACTGTATCTAAGGCTGTTCAGTTTCAGCTTTTTACTAACTACTACTAAAAAAGAAAATGATTCTACTAAAAAAACAATTAAAAAAAAAATAAGACTTACTTTTTTACAGGAAAGAATTTTTCCTTGGCTAGCTAAAACCACTGTATACGTAAGTTATATAAATATTGTACCTTTTATTTTCTTGACTGAGTAAAAAATTCTGATTTGTATACACAGATAATTATTGAAATCTAAAAGCAAATTGTTAAGTGTGTATTGAATATTTTAAGAAAAGCCCTGAAGTCCAAGGAAAATTGAGGATGTTGTTGAGATTCCTGTACCATTATTGGCTTAACCTGTTCGCTAATGTTTAATATTGTATCATATATTGATATCTTATGTAAGAAAATTCCTTTCTGGAATTGTTAAAAAATTTGATCCAATTTTCTAAACATATTGGGCAAAATTTTGTATTATTTTAGCTGAGGGAATAAAAACTCTTCAGTTATCTTCTTGTTCCCTAACCTGCCAGGGTCATAGGGTCACTGCATGATGGCTCGCTCAACAAGAAGTATCTACTTGATCCAGTCATTTGCTAGTGCCTCGCTCTTGCCAAAAATTTTACCGGTCCATTTGAAGACATTTTTCAACCCTCTCTTTCCTTGGTGTCCCCCTTCTCCTTCTTCATGCCATTCCTTGTAGGATCGTTTTGGAGAGGCCTCACAATCTAGTTATATGGGCATACCAGTACAGCTTCCTCTTGGGTTGACAGGGTTGGTGTAGGAAATGCCAAGAAAATGTCTGAAGTACCTCATCTATGCAGCTTTTGGAGCCCTGCTATTAGTCCATGACTCACATGCATACTGGAGAACTGACAAAGCAATAACATTAAATAGTCAAGAATATAATCCTGGTAATCCTTCATTTAAGCGATATAAAATAAATTGATATTCCCTGAATGGTGTCAAACCAATATGGCTGTCCTTCTGCACCGTGTTTCAACTCCAAGAATAGACATAATGGGTCAACTGCATTAGTGGCAACGTGCTATTAGCAAAGAATGAATCATCTCTGACACTTCGATGTTTACATGATTTGCAGTACCAACAAAACCATCTGTTGCATCTTGATAGGCATTTAGCCTAAATGGCCAGTTGCAATGTAGGCGGTTTCAAATGAGTCATTATTGTGTTAACCAATACAGCACAGCTATAGTCTCCCTAAGATGATTACTGAGTTCCAATAAGTACCAATCTACTTGTAAAATATCTTCTCATGATAATAATTCATTAGGATCAACAATTGACTTCATGATATGGCTGATATGAAACAGTTTATTTTATACTGTTTAAGTGAAGCAGAACTTTGATAGATTTTAGGTTGCTTAAGTGAATGATTACCATAATCCTTATTACTAGCAATGACAAAATCCCATGTTAAAAACAAATTCTCTTCTTGGGCCTACCAGTTCATCTTCCTCTTCTTAATAGCAGTCAACCTGTCTCTATAGCTGAATATGATGATTCACTCATCTGTGCACCTGTTTATTCGGGATGTGAATAAGCCGACATCTGAAGTATTTCATCTCTGCAATTTCGATCCATCTTTGAAGTCCTGCTGTTAGAGTCCATGAATTGCATGCATACAAGAGAACTGACAATGTATGCAACAATTTGTTTATTTTTTAGATTTATTATTGGTCATAGAAAGTTTTCAATTGTAAAGAACATTAAATAGTCATATAATCCTTATTATTAGCAATGGCAAAATCCCATGTTAAAAAAAAAAATCAAATTCTCTTTTTCTTTAATGGAGTAAAGTTATAAAGTACAATAATTACATAAAAAAACATTTGTATATTTGGCAATAAATGCAGTATTTTTACAGACTCTGGTTGTCAGTTAAAAACAAGATTGGTTAGTGTATAATTGTTTTATTATATTATTCTTGATTGAGTCACTTTGACATGGTGTAATGGTTAGCAAGCTTGTCTTGCTAGATCAATTACGACTGAGTAGTAAGTTGGATCCTCTCTGGGTGCTCCCTACTTCAGGCCTTGTGTCACATCTAAGCTATGCTTAGTAAATCAATATATTATTCTTCATTGTTATTAATAGATTTAGGTTGATATCAGTCCGAACAATGTAGTGTGACTAGATCTAGGTTGGTTTCTTATTCTCCTGTAAATACAATATTTGCATCAATATATTTCTCATATATATGGCAATAATAGTAGAGTGTAGGTACCTCTACTAATTTGTGATATCTAAGGTTTAAAATGAATTTAAAAAAAAATAAAAATCTTCCTTGAAGCTTTCATTTTTAGCTTTAATTGAAAGCTAAAGGATTAAACTTACTATTTCCAGTAAGCAAAATACTCTGGTGTATTTCAAACAGAAATTATATTGATTGGAATCTTCACCATTTTTTTTAGTTGTCTTTCATTGCAATGTAATTCTCTTTATTAAAAAATATTCCAAAAATATCTGTTTTTCTAAAACTTTGAGGAATATTAGCTTGTTTACTTTAAACAATCTGATTTGAAACAAATATTATTTACTTTAAGTTTAAAATTACACAGAAATTCAGTTTTAAAACAAACAGTAGCTGTGTTTTTAACCAACAGTAATCGCTACTGTTTACATGATTGATGAGTGTTGGCAAGTGATGAAAAGCTGTTGATAAATTTTTTTTCTTAAGACAATAGTGTGCTTAAAAAAATCTTATTTATAAAAGCAATTAAAAGCTTTTCTAATTAAATGGTTAATGTCATAATTTTATTGTATATTTTATTTTATGATTCAGTGCAAATTTTCCAGAAATGAGTAGCAGTTTAGAGAAGAAAAATGATTTACATTCTCCAAGGAGTCCTGCTTTTAACTAATAAAAGAAATTTTCAAAATTTAATTTAAAATAAGTGGGGGTAAAATTTAATGCATTTGTGAATAAGTACTGAAACTTTCATTAAAATCTGACAATTATTTGATTTTTTTGTTTTTTGCAAGAATTTCCAAAATCAATCTTTTTTTACCAGAAAAAAGTTGCTAAAACACCAATAGTAAATATTAGGCTGACTGCTGACAAAAAAAAAAAACAAGATTTTTAAGCAAAATTTTCAATGTGCTAGAAAGAATTAAAAAACTTAAGATAATAAAAAAAAAAATACTTTGGTCTTTCCTCTTAATCATAAAACTTTTGTTTTTAAGTTTGAGACCATTTTTCATCATGCTATGCTGGGTTTTTTTTTTGCTGTTTTTTTTTTTTTTTTTTTTTTTTTTTTTTAGTGAATTAGTGGAAGTATGTAGTAGAGCATAAAGAACAAAATTATTTCTGTCTACCAATATTTAGTATTTATCTATGAGTATGGAAATGAAATAATACAGGGTGTGACATTTTAAAAGCTGACAAAAAGACCAAGGAAGCTGCTATTAAAAAGAAAAATTATTTGACTGTTTAAACAAAGTTATTCCAATTTTTATTCATTTATTTTTAAAAATGACATCCTTCAAATGGTGGCCTCTATTTTCCATACACTGTTGTAAATGATTTCCAGTTTTCAATCACCCGGAAGATCAAGCATTTCGTGGTCTTCCAGGTGGCTTTCTTTTAAGCATTAAACCTTTTGGCCTTGGAATTTTCAACCTATAACAGTATTGCTTTCTTTCAATGTGATATGACCATAAGCTTGTATACTTCTTGTTGCAAGTATATCTCAAGTGCCATTGTGGGATCATCTGAACTTGACTGGGTGTAAATACAGGGTGTGGCAAAAATACTTCCAAGATTTTAAAAGTTGACAAAAAGACCAAAGTAACTGTTATTAAAAAATTATTTTGCTGCTTAAATAAAGGGCTACAGTTTTTATTTATTTGGTTTTTAAAATGACATCCTCCAAATGCTGGCCTCTATTTGCCATACACTGTTGTAGATGATTTCTAAGGTTTTCCATCACTCAGAAGTTTGAGCTCCTCCCGGTCTTCCAGATGGTTTTCTTTTAAGTGCTGAACCCTTGGCCCTGAAATTTTCAACCCACAGCAGGTATCTATTTTCTATCTGGAATGATATGGTTCTGATGTAACATGAACTGAGCAATGAAAGTTCTCTGTGTTGCAATTACAGATTCACCAATCTTAAACATTTCTACACCAAATACACTGTGCATCACTTCAAACCATGATGGCAACTGATGGAATCTGAAAAAATTGTAAGACATTAGCTAGATGAAGATGCCATTGCCACTTGTCTAAGTTCCCTAGCAACATACAGGTGACAGTTTAAAATGTGGGAGGTGTTTCTGTCGTATCTCATGTATCTTCAGGTTCTAACTTGTTTCTGTCATCCATTTTTGTTATTTGTCACAAACATTTTCTCTGATTTTGTCAAAACTCATTACAAACTATTATTCTTTAAATGTTTTAAAATATATATTTTTTATAGTTTTCTTAAATATATCCTTTGCACACTTAAGTTTAACTAGAATATACACATTTTATATGTAAAGTTGTTTGAAATAGATTTTAAATATATACATATATATTAAATTACTTCTTTCTTATGCCTTGTCCATTTTTGTTCACTGAGTTTTTCCAACTCCTTCAAAGCCGTTTATTCTTGTTGCAGCCATCAACAACAAATGATCAGCCAGATTCCCCTAACAGCAATACAGCCCGAGCCCCCATGATGCGGACTGGTTCCCTCTCCAGTGGTTCCACCTGGGTAGCCAATCCTGACTGGGTGATGACTTGGAAACAAAAGTTACCCCTGCAGACTATTATGCGTATGCTTCAGGTGCTTGTACCCCAGGTGGAGAAGATTTGTATTGACAAGGGACTGACAGATGAGAGTGAAATCCTTAAATTCCTACAACATGGCACTTTGGTGGGGTTGCTTCCAGTACCCCATCCAATTCTTATTCGAAAATACCAAGCCAACAGTGGTACTACTATGTGGTTTCGTACATACCTCTGGGGTGTTATCTATCTCAGGTGAGTAAAAAATAAGCAATATAAAAATCTTTTTGTAATTGCATATATTAAGTTTGATCAAAAACAATATCCACTGAATCTTTTGCATTTTACCCCAAGCAAGGCAATAAAGCCACTAAGGCACAATGGGGCTACTGAGTGTTAGAGCATGAGAGAAAAGAACTACTATTAGGTTGGTGCAAAAATAATATCGGTTTTTGACGTATTTTTTTTAACGTCAAAAACCGTCATTATTTTTGCATCAACCTAATATTAAGGAGAGCCGACAATAAAAGAACAAGAATTAAGAAAACAAGATAACAATTGACATTGCATTCAAATTTTAATCCACTGTCAATCTATATGCAAGAGAATGCCAGTCTAGTTCCAATGAATGTAAATATTGTCCAATTGTTTGTGATCTAGCACTCTCAACTATCAGTCAATTAAGTACCATACATGATACATGCTTATTATTATCTCTTATTATTCATAACTAACTAGGCTGAAGATTTTTCTACAGTAGTTTGCCATTTCTTTTTGCAGTAGACTGGTTGCCAGTCAAGACTATAGAACAATAATCATTCCTGATATTCAACCCATAGCTGGAGGAGAAGAGATAGATTCATACCTTACCCAATGTTATTTGTACATAAGTAAATGTAATGAACCTGAATGGAATTTGAACTTGACTCCAATTTTTCATGCCATGCCATTATTCATTACATGACACCACACATCCCAACTTTATCGCTGGCTATTGTCATGATAAAGAAAAAACTGTGGGTGTTATATAGCTTTCAATTTTTAAATACTTTTAAACACTTTAAGTGTTGGACTAAATATAAAAATTTAACCGCTGCCTACACCCGGTAGTATAACCATGTTTTAGTGGTCTGGTCCTCAGAGTCTTAGAATAACGTCTTAACCATGGGGCTAACTCTGTGCTGGTCAATGCTGGTTTTTGGTCACTGACCATTTTGATCCACACCAACTTTGCCCATGCTGTGTTCTTGATCTCAGAGCAGTGGTAAATTGAAGGTTGTAGTCTTGCAGCACTGGTCAATCCATGGCTGGTGCTTATTAAGAAAAAAAAAATATCTTCATGATGAAAAATAAAACGAGATATTCATGCAGTTAATCTTCAGTTGGTTTATATAGCTCTTGGTACAACAAAAATTAACCCATCTTGCATCAATCTCTTTAGTGACACTGGGCTAAACTTCTCGAATAGCTGGGTTCAAAGTCTTGGAATCAGCAAATCTGTTGGCAGCTGACGTGGATTTCAGAAGCACTCAATGAGGGATCACAGCCCAAAGTATTCAAGCTCCCCAAAGTCATCTGCTTATATGCACTTTAGCTCAGAACTGGTATGGGGCTGGATTCAGTGGTTCCCTAATTTTTATTAATTCCAATAAAGGTTTTCTTTGTTTCCTATTTCTGCTTTCTTAATCAACTTTCCAAATTTGGAGAGTTATCCACCTTCTTTGGGAGTAGTCACAAGGATTGCTCTTCCTTTAACTCCAACCTACTTCACTTCACATCTTGCACTGTTATTCCACACAGTTAGGGCTAAATTCTGCCCCTTCCTCCTTTCCCACTTTTCAGGGCTGGCATAACTGTCTTTGTGACAAAGTGTGTAGGAGGGTGTGGTTTATTCTCCTTGTTAATTTTAATTCTCTGATTTCTTTCCTGGACCTACCTGTCCAGTGAATACATAAACCATGTCACCTCATTTTAATCTTTCAAACGATAGATAAAAATTATTTTCCAATTTGTTTTTGTCAATGAAAATATATTTGTTTACCTAAATTCTCAACAAAGAAATACATTGTTTTCCATCCTTGGGCTTATCGGCATCTTAGCAAAAACATAAACCAGATCACCTACCTGTTATGACAAATTTATTTTCATAATCCTAACCATCGCAGTGTGTTCATTCTCTCTTTTCATTTTTCAGTTTGTTTTCACGACTGAAAATATAATTCCCTGTCTGCTTCTCTTTTTGCTAATGACATATGTTTTTCTAATTTCCCAAGAAAGAGATAAAGCCATTTCCCAATTTGCTTTACTGCATGCCAGATTTTCAGTAGATAAAAAAAGTGCTTCATTCTAATTTGTAGGGGTCAGGCAACCAAGGCAACTTTCTTCACTTCCTCATTACGAGGGAAAATGTCTTCCATTCTCTTTTTCTATCTTCCAGTTTATATTTCATTTTGGGCTTAGAATTTTCTGCTTAGAATTAATGTTTAACCACCTCAGTGTTACATGAAAACTTTTTTTAGCATACACCTCTCTCTCTCTCTCTCACACACACACCTCTCTCTCTCTCACACACACACCTCTCTCTCTCTCTCACACACACACCTCTCTCTCTCTCACACACACACCTCTCTCTCTCTCACACACACACCTCTCTCTCTCTCTCACACACACACCTCTCTCTCTCTCACACACACACCTCTCTCTCTCTCTCACACACACACCTCTCTCTCTCTCTCACACACACACCTCTCTCTCTCTCTCTCACACACACACCTCTCTCTCTCTCTCTCACACACACACCTCTCTCTCTCTCTCTCTCACACACACACCTCTCTCTCTCTCTCTCTCACACACACACCTCTCTCTCTCTCTCTCTCACACACACACCTCTCTCTCTCTCACACACACACCTCTCTCTCTCTCACACACACACCTCTCTCTCTCTCTCACACACACACCTCTCTCTCTCTCACACACACACACCTCTCTCTCTCTCTCACACACACACCTCTCTCTCTCTCTCACACACACACCTCTCTCTCTCTCTCTCACACACACACCTCTCTCTCTCTCTCTCACACACACACCTCTCTCTCTCTCTCTCTCACACACACACCTCTCTCTCTCTCTCTCTCACACACACACCTCTCTCTCTCTCACACACACACCTCTCTCTCTCTCACACACACACCTCTCTCTCTCTCACACACACACCTCTCTCTCTCTCTCTCTCACACACACACCTCTCTCTCTCTCTCTCTCACACACACACCTCTCTCTCTCTCTCTCACACACACACACCTCTCTCTCACACACACACACCTCTCTCTCACACACACACACCTCTCTCTCACACACACACACCTCTCTCTCACACACACACACCTCTCTCTCACACACACACACCTCTCTCTCTCACACACACACACCTCTCTCTCTCACACACACACACCTCTCTCTCTCACACACACACACCTCTCTCTCTCACACACACCTCTCTCTCTCTCTCTCTCACACACACACACACACCTCTCTCTCTCTCTCTCACACGCACACACACACCTCTCTCTCTCTCACGCACACCTCTCTCTCTCTCACACACACCTCTCTCTCACACACACACCTCTCTCTCTCACACACACACCTCTCTCTCTCACACACACACACACCTCTCTCTCTCTCTCACACACACACACCTCTCTCTCTCTCTCACACACGCACACGTATAGTATATAGCTATGTTAGTAAAGCCTCTGATTGAAAATTATTACCTTTTTATGGGTTATTTTCTACTGTTATGTAGATAATTACAAAGTGTAACTTAATCTGGCACAAGGCCAAATATATTGTGTAAGAAGTTTGTATAGTGTAATTTTCTCCAGTAAGGGAAAGTTTGCTGACTGACCTGCTTGCCCTAAAAATTTGCATTAAAAAAACAGTTTTGAAAAAAAAAACAAAAAAACAAAACATGATATACAACTATTTCAGTCATCAAGGAGTCATATATACAGTGTAACCCGGATATAAGAGACCCGGATATAAGAGAGATTTTATCTGGTCCCAAATTAGAGCCTGTGTTAATTTATATAATTTGGACCAAACCCAGATATAAGAGACTTCTTCTCCGGTCCCGACAACTCTCTTATATCCGGGTTACACTGTAGGTGGAAACAAATATAACACTGTAGATATTTCACTCCTACACACTTCATTTGACATTGGTGTGTGGGGGGGGGGTTGTGTTCTTTGTAATCATTTCACCCCAAGCCAGATGCAATGGGCTACTGTGAGCAGAAAAGAATGAAAAGACTTTGAGGAGAAAGGACAATAAAAGAACAGGATCCAGGAAGACAGATGATGGTGATTGGCATTGCATTTTTATTTATTTATTTATTTATTTATTTATTTTTTAATCAATTCTCCCCAAGCAAGGTGATAATGCCACTTAGATGCAAAGGGATACTGGGAGTGAAAGAGAATGAAAAAATTTTAGAAGGAACTGGAAACCCAATAATAGTATAAATTTCAGCATTTAGAATGAGATTTTAGAAGTATAGAGTTGAAGTAGAATTTAAAAGGAATCAGAAATCCAATCTTAAACAGAAAACTAGGGACAAACCTCTACTCCTTTTCAAAAGACCAGAGAGGTGTGTGAACTAGACTAATGGAGGTAAATAATATATCATGTTGTGGTTACCAGTTTATGGGTTTCATGCTAGAAGGACTGACGAAAAATTCCCATGTTTTATGTTACCATTGCTGAAATGTATCATAACAACTTGTTTCATGTGGAAAATGTTAGGTGTATTTTATCTCGTTATAAGCATTGTACTCTGTGAGAAATGAACTTTTCATATTTGCTTGCTTGTTTATATGACCTCCTTGTCACCAGTTAATATAGGTAAATAATATGCTACATCTGGTTGACCCAAATGATGGGTGCACTATGGAAGAAAGATTTATTCTCCCATGTGTTTCCCCCATTATGGGCATTACTATATCCATGATATGATAACACCTTATTTCATGGACAGAATGAAATGACTGAAAGGAAAAGGGATGAGAAACTTGCTTTGTTCTCAGAGTTTTATAATGCTAAGCCATACACAAAATTATCTATACATATTTAAATTTGTCCCAAACAGAGAGATAATAACATGAATGCAACAGCAATCTGTAAAAAAAAGGAAAACTGAAGTTACAGCAGTTTCTTTATGAACCTGGTGAGTCCATGTGGTTTTCCTGTAAGACCTACTGCTATGGCCTAGGGACATCCTCCTTCTCTAGACCTGACTATACAACTGCCCTTTGTCATTCTATCCCTTGACATCACTGGCTGTCACTTGACCCTGGTGTCTTTATCTCAATAAAAGGGAGATAATCATTTTTTGTATCAATACAGGACGATAGGTGAACCTATGTACTCTTATTATGACTCTGGTAGAATTACTATAGTAACAATAATGAAATATGGTTTGGTGCACCAGTTAAGCTAAGACATAGAACTTGTTTTGCATGTTTAGAATTTCTTTTTTGTAAAAGAAAGGAAATGTAGATTTTTCTATAACAGAAAAGTTTGCTTTGGAAAACTTACAGAAGTTACATGAGAGCCAATACAATTCATTCTTCTATTAATATCTTCTGACTGGCTTTTAAGAAACTGGAGGATTTAATTTTAAAAAATGCTGAAAAGTGGCACAGTCTCTAGCCACTCTGAATTTAACATCTAATGTAGTTAGAACATGTAATCGCTTTTCTTGTGAATGAATTTCGCTTTAAGAATGCTATTTTTTTTTTTAACCCCAAGCAAGGCAATAAGGCCACTAAGATGCAAGGAGCTACTGTGAGTGAAAGAGAATGAGAAGACTTTAGAAGGAACTGAAAGCAAGTTATAAACCTCTACTCCTGTTTAAAAGACTGGGGAGTAGTGTAAACCAGACATTAGGCTATCCTATCTACTCCTATTTTTCTAGTATCTTTATTAACAATTTAACATATTGAATCAGCCAAAAACAATTACAAAGGTGATTTAAAGATGTCTGGTCAATATTTCTAGTAAAGACTATAATAAAAAATATGAATGAACCTCACAGATTTCATTTAATGAATAATTTTAGATTAGGTCAAATGACCAACCAAGATGGGGTTAATTCTTTATTTTGCTCATGAATTCAACTAACAATGTAAATGATGTTGGCTTGATAGTTATCAGCATGGAAAATGGAATCTATGCTTTTTGTAATCACTTTGTAACTAGTACTCTTGGGAAAAACATGAATCCATTTCCCTTCCCTTCAGCTGTAGGTAAAATATTTGGGTAGACTGAGCTTGGTAGGGTCACTAGTTTAGAAGAGGGTAACTCTCAATTTAATATGGAGAAAGCAATAGGAAACCACTCCACTATCCAAAGAACTATTTCAGTAATGCACAGTTTAGATATTAAAAAAAAATGCTGTGGAGAGTCATAATCTGTGAAAAGATAGGGCATTTAAAACATATCAATAATAAAGTAAAGCCTGTGTTTATTCTCTGATTAAAATAAAGACAAGTTTATCCCTTTAAATAGCATGACATTTGCAATATGAGCCCATTAACCTTGAACTTAGTGAATATCTATACTAGTGTTATTGTTATTATTTATTAGGTTGGTGCAAAAATAATATCGTTTTCTCACATATGTTACTATGTGAGAAAACGACATTATTTTTGCACCAACTTAATATTATGCCTCTTGATTCCTTGGGGAACATAGAGCCGCAACAACACCCTCTCCAATGGATGTGGTTGCTTGTCTCATGGAATGCGTGATCAGTAATTGAACAAGGCCGTTGGTCATAGTGGTTTGTGATTTTTTTGAGCTTGCACAATTGTTGACAGCTTTCAAACAGTTTTGTTTATCCAATTTCATTAATAAGACCTGGTTAAGCCATGATGTGGTTTTCAAGCTCTTCCCAATGATGCTGCACACTGGGTTCATCTCACCAGGCTGATATTATCAAGAAATCATCTCAACAAATCAACCAAGTTAACATTCAAAACTGGGTCTCATGGTTGAAATGTTAATATTCTAACCACACAACCAGTTCTTGGCCATGTGGCCAATTGTAAGTTCAGTATTCACTGGTTTCCCACTATTGTAGCCTTGTGCCAGATAAAACTTAACTAAGTAAATACCTATTAGAGATTTGATGGAAGGCCAGATGTGTCATTTTTTTTTTCAAACTTCTCAAGCACTGGTTTCTGCATTGATATCTATTAAGTACTTGGAATTGGCTGAAATTCTTAGAGAAATTTCTTTGTCTTGTGATGACTGACAGATATTTTGCTGATATGATATTGACAATTAAAATATATTTAAGAACTTCAGGTGGTGTGTCATGACTGGGTGTGGCTGTAGGATTGTTGCACAGCTAATCACCTCCCTCCATATGTCTCTGTTATGTGCCAATGTCTGAGTTTCTGTAGGACTAAATTTTTCCTATTGAAGGTTGAAAGAACTGATAACCAGCTAACTAGAGAAAATAAACTCACTCTGAAGAAGGCAACAAAAAAAGTACTCTGTTTTCATTCCCAAGAACAATTTTAAAAAATGCCCTTAGTTTAGTGCCAGAGGCAATGAATTATGTGGGCAACTGTGTGTGTGTGGTGGTTCAGAGGCTCTTGCCATTGGAGAGTTCTACTAAGAGACAGTAATGTCGAGTTTCAGTTGGCTGCTGGCTAAATCTGCTCATCAGACTGAACTGGCATCACTGGTCAGAGGGCTTCCTAGACTGAAGTCATCAGTCAGGGCAAAGGTTCCTCTAATGGAATCGGCAAGCCTTCATGTAGAAGGATATTGGCTGTGATCTGACCTGGGGAGGAATGATCTCCACAAGGTCTGTTTGTCCAAGACATGCTATGCAGGATGTTTTTCACTGGAGAAAAAAAAAAAAAAAAAATCCCATCCCAAATATGGCGCACCTAACAAAGTTTGAAGACAATAGTAAAAGTCTGCACAATTAACTCACTAAAACAACAAAGTGCCAATGAAGCTTAGTTTAGTTTGGTACATTTAGTTTGGCATTTAGTAAGGCTTGAACTCAGCACCATTCCATGACTTGCAACTTCAGACTCAAGTATAGGTTGATTGATTTGTTGTTTTTTTTTGTTTTTGTTTTTTTTTGTTTTTGTTTTTTTAAATCTTATCAACTTTTTACAGGTTATTTAAAGTCAGAAAATATTTTTAGATTATAAGAATATTTTTGAGATAATAATGATTTACTGATAAAAGTCCTTTTAATTAATTAAGAGGTGGATTCATACCTTTTATCAAGGGTATTTGTGGGTAAGTGAATGTAACAAATCCAACTGGAATTTGAACTTGACTCTCAATTTTCATTTCCTAGCCATTATTCATTACACCACCTGCACATCCAAGCCTACAGCACCTGGTATTGCCAAGCGGTCATTCATCTAGATACTAACTATTGGTTAACTTCAGTGACTGCACAAGGACCTGTGTTTCAACGTTATATGGTCATAAGCCTCTAGTATAGAATTAAAATCTGTAATTAAACACGTTTCTGTTCCAAAGTGGGACTTTGTCAGTTATTGATCTTTACTAAAATTATCTTGGCTATCTTGCAACTGAGAAGGGCCTGCCTGCTCTGAAAATCAGTATTTGAAGTCCTGACTTTTACCAGGGCTTGAACATTGACTTCTGGCTCCAAGTTAGAAATACATAACTCTTTTAACCATTTTGTAAGTCTATCCTTGTCTATTATATCATTGTATTATATAAGGGAGTGTTGAAAAGTTCTGACCCACTTCTGAAAATCAATATTTCAATAACCAAACATCAGTGCTATTTTGGAAATTGGGTCAAACTGAGTACTTTTCAGCACCCCATCTTATAATATTATAAAATTGTGTTGAATTTGAATATTTCCCTAAATAAATGATTTTTAACTTTTGCAGGAATGTTGACCCTCCAATCTGGTATGACACAGATGTGAAACTGTTTGAAATTCAGCGTGTGTAAATAAATGACTGCTGATGGCCAAAAAGATTAAAAAAAAGAAAAAGAAAGTACATAAGAGTGGACCATGTTATGGACATAACTATTAAGTAGACATCTCGGACCAAAAAGAAAAAAAAAAAAAAAGAATCTCTGCTTCTCACTTTGACTATCTGAAGACAATAAGACATCTCTGCCACATCTGAAGACCTCACACTACACTTCCCATGACTGCAACTGACCAGTGTGCAGTGTTTCATTTTCTTTAAAGCTTCTCTCTGATTTTTGATGACCACCAAAACAATCACCTGACAGCTCAGTAATTTGTGTGTATATGTGTGTGTATTAGGTTGGTGCAAAAATAATGTCGTTTTCTCACATATGTTACTATGTGAGAAAACGACATTATTTTTGCACCAACATTATATATATATATATATATATATATATATATACACACACACACACTGAAGTTTGATACCACAGAAACTATCTCTCTCTCTCTCTCTCTCTCTCTCTATATATATATATATATATATATATATATATATATATATATATATAATAAATTTAACTTTTAAAATTTTTTTTTTTTTGTAATTATTTTAATTTTAAAATTTTTGTGAAGACAATTTTCTAGTTAATTTATTTTTATTAATTTTGGCATTTTTGGGGGGTAATTTTTTAAGTTAAAAATTTTTGTAATTTTACTGTTTTGTGCTACGTTTTTTATCCAGCTGAAAAACA
This sequence comes from Acanthosepion lycidas, assembly GCA_963932145.1. Lineage (NCBI taxonomy): Eukaryota > Metazoa > Mollusca > Cephalopoda > Sepiida > Sepiidae > Acanthosepion > Acanthosepion lycidas. Next base: position 51,029,648 of record OZ010600.1, on the reverse strand, counting down.
ATTGAGTTTTATTGTCTATTTATGAAGTTGGAAAAAGTATTTCTTTTGTTTGTTATTTTAAAGTAAATTTTAAAAATATTTTTGGTAATTTTAGTTTAAAAACGTTTTTTTTTTTTTTTTTTTTTGTGATTATTTTAATTTGAAATTTTTTTGTAGAGATATTTTGTTAAAATGTATGAATGGATACTGAGGTCAACAAGTGGCAACAGTCTGTTTCATACTTGAACACAATGTTCAGGTTGTGTGTGTTGTGTTTTGGCTCAACAGTTTATATATGCTGGTCAATGGTACATTATGCGTAGTAAGGCCTATTGTATTATGCTTATGTGCTATTGAGTAGCCTCAAAAATAATTTGAAACCTAGCCGTTTCTAACCATTCAATAACTGTTGGCATGAAACAAACTTTCTCACCTAATTTGTTTCAGTGTCATCTAAAGCTTAGTTTAGTCAATGCTAAGAATATCTTAAAACATTTCTTAAAGTTTCACAAATTTGTTTCAGAAACAAGTTGAATCTTTTCATTTTTTTATTAAAAAGAAATTTATCTTTTAATTGCTGAGAATTTTCCAGATTCAGTTGTGAACCAGGCTCAAAAAACTGTTTAAATCTTTAGTCTGAGTTCTTCTAATTCATAAATTATTGAATCTGAAATTTTATTGGCATCTGCAAGGGTTCATTATGAAAGGTGATTTGCTGTTGTCCGAGACCTCTGTTCAATAGTTATTCAAGGAATTATTCAGACAAGCATCCTGACCTTTGTTGATTTGACCTCTACAGTTTGGCTGGTGGACTCTCCAACTTTTCTCAGTTAAGTCTTTATTAATTTTCAATTTGTATTTCATTCATCTTATTTCCATTGCTTATTATTGCAACTCTCGGGTTTTAATTCTGTGACTTTTAACTAAATTTCAAGTAAGATTTGAACTTGCATCTTTCATCCTTAGAAGCCTGTCTTACTGTGTCAACCCCTTAAAAATTACAAAAAAAATGCAGACAATGACAAAAGCTTGTCATTAAGCATTGCTCAAATTAAGTGTAAAGCTATATTCTTTTCATCTTTAATCTCTTCAACTGTATTCTATATTTTTGTTTATTTTACACTATTATCATTAAATGTAATACAAGATGTCTCAAAAAAATGTAAACACATTTTGAAGCTTTCTCAAGAAATAATTCAAGCAACTAGAACCAAGTATATCTAATTTAAATAATGTATATGAAAACCGTATTTACCATAAATGCATACTCTTAAGATTTTGTGATTTTGGATATTTTCAAATTGATATCCATTATGATTCAGATAATGTGACATAATGGAATTACAAGCAGCAATCAACATTTCAATTATGTTTCTTGGATTTCTATGAAAACTTTCCATCACTTTTTTTTTTTTGTTTCACAGGGCATCGTTGATATCTGTGGTCTTCCGGAATGGTCCACATGTACATCATGTACCATCAGCTTCAAACTTATCTCTAATTCGTAAGATTGTAAGCTGTGTAGGTGAATCTGAATGAACCTCTCTTTGATACCACCTTTGAATTTCAACTGCATTTTCATACTTCTAGTAGCATTTCAGGATGAACTTTCTTTGTTTGAAGCTAAGCCTGGATGATGTTAGTAATACTAATGTGTAAATCTTAAAAGAAAAACCAAGTTGACTTTAGCTATACACTGTTTTTTTTTTTTTTTGTTTTTTTTGTTGGCACCCTGAGGTTTAATAGTCTTCCAAAGATAAGGGATGTGAGTTCAAGTCTTCCCAGAGGCTTATTATTTATTTCTGCTGCTTAATTAACAGTTGTAGAATAATGACCCAAGAATTGTAATGAGAAGCAAAAAAAAAAAAAAAATCCTGCATCCTATTTGTCCTTCACCTTGTGTGCTGGTCATATTCTAGTTAGTAAAACATTTTATTATATATTATTACACTTACTATTTTTATTATATTATTACAACTTCTACTTTTTTTCTTTTTACCCAAAAGTGTAGAAATTGTACTCTTTTTTTTTTTTTTTTTTTTTTTTTTTTTAATCTAGAATCGCCCTTCTCCTTGACTGGTTGCCAACCAAGGCTAAATAATCTATTTTATTCATAGCTTAGGAGAGAAGAGATAGATTTCTGTCTTTCCCAATGGCATGTAGTGGGCACAAATTGTCTGAATTTTTGCTGCAGTTCATTGTTTCAATTTTCCATGCTGTTAATCATTAGGCAAATCTCATTTTCTGAATGGAATCCTAATCAGAAATTAATAACTTCCATGTTGTGTTTGGTAATCCTCAAAGAAATCTTCGTTTTTTTTTTTTTTTTTTTTGTCTCTCCTCAAATGACGAAGATTTGTCTGGCATCGACATCACTAATGGACTCCTGTCTGGAATACATGTACAAGAATTTATATATTTTGTTTTTATAAAAAAAGGAAATCCTATTGACTCATAAAGAAATGGAAAACATTGTCTGAAATTCTGAGATGAATCCTTACTTTTATCCCATAATTTATTAAAAATGATTAAAATACCCAAACAAATATTTAGAATTAAAGATAAGCTGATTGGACACACAGTTGAGGGAGACTGGAAGGCACCTCCATATTGAAACTTGATGATTGACACAACAAAGTTTTTAGAAATAATGGAAATGCTTCACTTTAGAACTTCAGGCTACAGATTTAAATTATTTTAATTACTGACTGGGCAAAAAATGAACAGATTTGTTTCAATTTACACTATCTACATTGTTCGGGCTATTGTCCTCATCTTTGTCATATTCACAACATTTCAGCCATTGCATACTTCAGCTTTCTTCAGGTGATTGGAATTTCGAACTGAACCTTTTATTTCGTCCACTGGGATAGATTGTTCTAGTTCCACCTGTCATGCCTTTTCCAAATATGTTTCAGTTTCTTCCCTTCCAATCACCTAAAGAAGGCCTGAGAGTACAACAACCCAGACATTGTGAATATGACAAAAAAAACAAAACAAAGACAACAGTCCAAACAATGTAAACAGTTACAATACCTCGTCTCATCTTCAGAGACTTGTTTCATGTTTGAGTCTTGCAACAGACTTAAGAACCTTGTCACAAAACTTGTACAAGTAACCTGCTAGTCTTTCTGGTAGAGTTGCATTCACAGGATTTTGTACCTGACCTCTCTGGTGTTATCTCACATGACTGACTAAACCAGTGACAAAAGGTTGACATTCCACAAATACTGCAAGTATGTCGGTGTCCTCATATCTCTGGGACAGATTTTATTTCTCCCTTTCTAATGACACGGTTTTTGTTGTAATGCTCAATTCTCCTCCGCTGAAAATTTTTGTAGCCTTCCCAAATTAACCTTCTCCAGCCAGATCTATCTCCAGTGACAGTTTCCCAGTCATCAACATTAACGCCAAGAATCTTTAGGTTACATTTAACTACATCTTTGATATATATAATTAATAATAATTTCATTATTTTGACGAGTGTATTGTATGTACAAAGTCTTTTTTGATTTTTTTCATTAATAAGAAATTGAAAAAAATTAATAGGTCATTTTATTTATTTTTAGCAATTTCACTATTAATTCATAGTGTTTCAGTTATTCAGTCACTTTATTATTATGATGATAGCCAGATCAGGTAAAAATGGAGTACTGCAGCCATATTTGGGTGGGAGCTGCTAGGGCCTCACTTTCTGGTCTTGACAGAGTTCAAAAGCATCTCCAAGTCCTTGATAGAGAGGAATTATTTTCCTTCCTCTAACCTCTCTCTCTCTCTAGCTCTCACAAGTGGCAAGTCTCTCACTGCTCTATCGCTGCTTCCATGGAAAGTGCACGGACGAACTACATTCTTTGGTTCTGCCAGGTATGACCTTCATGGCTAGGACCAGCCATGCCACTTACATAGTAGCAAACCTTCCACATTTACTTTGTATTTCTATTAGCAAGAAGTAAGTTCCACTCAAATAGCTTCTTTGCACAAACCACTGCCCTGTGGAAGTGACTCCCAAAAGATACTTCCCTGATCGCTACTTAAATGTTTAAACTTGAACATGTTATCTTCCCCTCCTATCCATATAAATTACTTTAACATAACCCTCTACCTTGAGTGGCCCCCAGGTGTTGTATAGAGTGAAACCAACTGTAAAAAAAAAAATTATCAAAAGCAAGTATATTATTACAGGAGAAATGTTCTCGCCTCTTTTGTAGTTAATGACTATCAATTCATTGTGGTCTGGTTATCAAACTTGTTTTTTTTTTTTTTTTCTTTTTTTTCTTAATAGCAGCTGCAAAGAGAATTTTTTTGTTTTGTTTTCTGAGTTGATTGTACATTCTAAGGGGACCCTTTATTCCAACTCTGTCCTTGTTCCCATCACATTTTACTGAACCTAGATGTTTTAATATTTGATCCAACTTCATTTAGTTTTCATCTAATTTTGTTTTGGTTAAAATGCTTAAATAACTGAATTTTGATAGTCGAGTTGTGAATTTTCATTCCTACCAATTAAATTAATTGGTTTGATACACATGTAAAATGCAATATATGTCTATTTTCTGTGTCTGTCACACTTTTTCTCTGTTACAAGATGTTCCACTTTCCTATATCTCTCTCTTCTTAGTTACCCATCTCTATGTAGTTCACTCTTCTAGTGATATAGCAGAAATAGAATTTTACTCTTGGGTGTCTAATAGATGGTGGAGGCGTTTATTTTATTTTTTGAGGAAATTTTCCAACACCACCAAGGTTATTGATTTTTACACTTTTTTTATCCTTTTAAATGATTTTTCAACCTTCCTTTATATTAAAGCTCCTCCCTTTATTACATTATGAACTCCCCGCATAATTAAAGCCCCACCCTGTATTAGAAGCCTAAGTGTATGTTAAATTTGACAAATAAAAAACCCATTTATTTATTTAGTTTAATATTCCAGAGTATTTGAATATAAACAAAAAATGCAAAGTAAGTTTTTGTTATTTTCTTGATACAGTGCAATTTTATCCTTACTTAAATATCATTTTTTAATGGTATGAGTAAATGAGCGGGAATATAAAGTCAATTTAAATAAAGAAAAGATTTTATGAGTCATTTGCATTTGTCTGGAAATGTTTTTCTTATAAAAATCATTTAAGCTGTTATTTGGTTGTCAGAGAAGACATGCATTACAGATCAGGATATTAGTCTGAAATGATTAGTCAGTGTTTAATGCTTTATTTTTCCAAGTGGTAAAAGTTGGCATTGTGAGCAGTTTGAAATGACTAGTATAACAAGTGTCTTGACTTGTAAATACTGAATTGTATTATTTTTTTTTTTCTCAGTTCAGCCATTTCATTACTATTGTTGTTATACCTGCAAGAATTGGTCTCTAGTGTTCTGTTAAGAAATTTCTTTTCTGTCAGCTAATTAAAAATCTCCCTTTACTTTAACACATTGTATTGATTGTGGTGGTTAAGGTTTTGCTTGTGAACACTTTCTTCACTTCTATTTAAAAACTGATTCCTGGACAGATCAGATCAAATAATATAAATTTTTCTTTTTCTTTCTGAAGATTTGTGAAAAATTTTGGTTGGTTATATTTGGTAGATAATTTGCAATCTGTTAAAACCTAGAGACCAGAATTTCAAGGGTTCTTCAAGCTACTAACCCCCATTCTTTTTGTTGCTTTTGATCTTACTACATCATTTCAAATGATCCATTCTTTAAGGAAAGGAGCAGCTTTTTTTATTTTACTTTTTATTAAAGGTAATATGAAACTGTGTGTGTGTGTGTGTAGCATAATGGTTACCATCATAGAAAATCGTTCAAATATCGAGTCTGTTATGTCCACTTTGCACTGTTGCTATTGGGAAAGTCATGATTCCATCTCATTTCCCACCAATTGCAGATTAAACAGCAGGGCAGAATAGGCTCTCAAATCTCAGTCTAGAAACACAACTCCAAATTCAAAACTGTGGAGGAAAGCAATATGAAAACTACTCCAGTATCTTTCCCAAGAAGTTATGAGAATTCCAAGATAAATGAACTTGTGGAGAGTCATGACTGCTTACATTCTTAAAGGTCATGGCATTAAAAACGCAAACTTAATAGTGACGAATATACTGAGTGGAACAAACCTCACAGCAATGCATGTAACACAGATAATTCTATATTCATGGTTGCTTTTCAGTCTTTTGCTAAGCAAAGAGATCTATACTCAGTATAACAGACCATATATGGAAAGAGGGGAACGGGATCAGAGTGTCTTCTTTGGGACTTTCAAGATATGGAGCATTGTTGAATAGTAAGAAAATCCTTGCCTTGTGAATAAATATATCAATCTAGTCAGGATTTCTTCGCACACAACTGCATATAAAATATGGAAATACCTTTTTATATATGTTGCTGTTAGGGTTGACCTCATGAGTTGGTCTGATTAATAGAGTTAAGAGCATTTATTTTGTCATACTTCATCATCTCTCCTCTCTTTTTATACATATTGCACTCCTGACAAAGGTCATAGAATGGATTGGTCAAAACATTGGTAACAACAAAGAAAATGAAATCCATAGTCTATGAGTGACTTGTCTTGGAATTCTTGAAGATTAAATACCATAACATTCTTGGGGTATGTAGACAAATTTAATAAAAAAAATAACAATGTTTGTGGTAAAATATTAAAATTAGAAACATGAAAAATTTTTTTTTTTTTTTTTTTTTTTCAATCTGGAAATGTCATTTCAATTTATCCTAACTTCTCTCTTCAATTTGAGAAATTATTTTGTAGGTCTGAGCAACCTTACATCCATTTTCATGCAAGATCAGTTTTGTGGCATTTAAAAAAAATTTCTGACTTTCCATCCAAAGTTGGCTGGTAGTTGAACATGATCTAATTTTGAACAGAAATCAGAGGGTGACACATGGTCATTGCTTTGGTCCTCCCTGCAACAACGGACATTTTGCTCTTTATTGATCTCACTTTCCTTTCTGGCTTCTACAGCCTTTTTAAAGCAGGACGCGCAGATACCCAACAAACAGGCATGTAAAGTTTTTTTTGTTTCTTATTCCATTGATTGTCGTGTATATTTAGTTTGAGTATTTTAAAAAGAAAATCTCAAGTTCTCATTATTATTATGGTCTGATATAAGCTTCGTGAATTTATTAATAATAATTTTGACTGGTGAGAAATTTTCTACAAAAACATTTTTTAAGACTTTAACAATTACTTTTAACTTTTTTTTTTTTAATTTCTCATTAATGAAAAAATGATTTATTTTTTAGCAATGTCACTATCAATTCATGGTGTTTCTTGATTATCACATTTTTATTTGTATTATCAACAGCAGCAAGTGTATTATTACAAGAGAAACCTTCTCTCTCTCTTGTAGCAATGATACTATCAAATCATGGTAGAATGGTTATCATATTTTTTTTTTTTCTTTTTAATTTTATTATTACTGGCAGCAACCCTTTTTCTGTTTTGAGTTGATTGTCCATTCTAAGGGACCCTTTATCTATTCCATCTTTATCTCTATCCCATTTTAACTGAACATATGTTAAAATATCTGGCCAAAGTTGAAAACTACCAAAATTTTAAAAGGTTCCCTTCATACATTTAATTGTTTATTTTTAGGTTATTATCAGACCCTGAAATGAAATTTTGAGTGATGACATTTACTCAAACCTTTCTCTTTTCTGTAATTTATATTCTTTGTCTTTGCTGCTGGGAACTTTCAAGAAAATTAACAACAAAACCTCTTGAGATTATTTGGCATCAATTGGTCAATACTGCAAATAGTTATCCAGTTTGCCTCTTCATTATTTATTTATTTGTGGGTGTTTTGTTGTGGTATTTGTATAATTTCATGGTTTTAATATACACTATTTTGTAATGGAGTTGTGATGCGAGGTTTGGCAACATTGAGAGAAGCATTTTCTTAAAAAAAAAAAAAAAATGCTGATATCAGGCAGAAGCAGTTTGAAGAGAATTTTAATCATTACCAAGTTCTAAAATGTGCAGAATATGTATAAAAAAGCCTTTCTGTTTAATTTTGGCCAATTTTTTTTTTTTTTAAAGGCCATTGTCTCTTGAGTTATAGATAACATTTTTGACTTATTTTAGTAGTGGCCATTGAAAAAAATTAGAAAGCTGCTGTTTTGTGTAAGGAGAAAAAAAAAAAAAAAGAAAGTTGTATTTGTATATATTTGGCAAGCATTGTGATTTGGCAGCATGGATTTGGGATGGCCTCTAAGAAAAAAAAAAAAAAGTGGCAAGTACCAGTTGCCATAATGAAAAAAGAAGCGGGGTGGAAATGTAGAAACTAATAAATTCCGTTTTATTTATCATTTGAAGAATCCTGCTCTTCGCTGAGGAATGCATTTATTTGGAAATTCTATGTGAATTTCTTATGAACGTGATTCTTTTTCTCTTTCTTGACTATTAAAATCATGAACAATTAATATTGTTTTTTTTATTTATTTATTTATTTATTTATTTTAATTCACCCCAAGCAAGATGATAAAGACACAAGAAATGAAAGTACCTGGGGGGGGGAAATAGTGAGTAGAGAGGGGCCAAGAGAACATGATTCAAAAAGATGGCAATTGACATTCCATTTAAATTTTGGAAAATTATAGATCACAAGAAAGCAAGAAATTATGTTTATAGTAGGTACCTCCACTAATTCATATCTAAATTTTAAGTTTTCATTTATTTCCAGTAAGCAAAATACTCAATTTCAAACAGAAATTGGAATTTTTTTTTTTTTTTTTTGTCGTTTTCATTGCAATGTAAAAAATCTTCCAAAAATAAAATATGCATTTCTGAAACTTTATCAGTAAATATTTCTCAAATAAAGTATAATTAATCTGATTTGAAACAAATATTTACTTTAAGTTTAAAACAACACAAATACATTTTTAAACCAAACTGTAGCTGTGTTTTTTAACTGACAACAGCCATGTTTAATGAGTGATAGCAAGCTGATGACATATTCATTGTTATTCTATGGAGACTTTATTTGTAAAACATAATTTAAGAAAATGGCATGAGCCACCCACCTTAATTTTTAAGTACTTAAAAATGTTGGAAATGATTCTCCATTATAATTTTAGGAATGTTGACTTTAAATTTACCATGTTTCTGATAGTGTTGTATATGGTAGGCCATACTTAGAAAAATCAGAAGGCTTATATACTAAAACAAAAAATTGGTTATTATTTTTAAATTTTAGTACATGATTTGTATTAAGCTTTTCAATTTTTGATTAGTAAATATAGTTTTCATTCAACAATATCACCTAATGCAATTAGAGTAATGCAGAATTTTAAGATTTGAAACTATAAATTTAAATAATTATTAAAATTTAAAAAAATGAAAACAATTCCTGTAAAAATTCATTATTCATTGGGGGGAAAAATATTTTTCTTAACACAATAGTCGTCTTAATAAATCTTATAAAAGCTTTTCAAATTAAATGTCAGTTTTATTGCCTTTTTATTTTACCATTCTGAGCAGATTTTCGGGAAACTTTTATAAAAAAAAAAAACTTGTTTTTCATTAAAATATTGATGGAACTTGTAACCACAATCTCTGAGAGTGCCACCTTAGAATTAAATGCATGATTTGCAACACAAATACCATTTTAGAGGTGATACCCTGATGTCAAATAAGGTTATGTGAATACTTGATTTTGTTAGTTTGTAAAAACTGTTTTAATGAGTAAATTTTCAAAACTTTTGAGTATCACCCCACTTAGTGATGTACCTGCACATAAATCTCTGACTCATTATTAGGTGAATCTCAGTCTGAAATTTTCTTTGTATAATGTTCAGTTTTGTGATTAATATTCAACGTAAAATTAAGCACATTTTTATGCTAATCTGTCTATAAAATTCTGTGTCTCCATGTGTCGCACCTTTAAAAATAGCCATATATTGACCAATCAAAACCAAATTTTGGTGAGAAATGTAAACAGGTAAGGCAGGGGATACAAAGTACAGTTGGTTTTACTAGGGTGTGTAACTTACAATAAATTTTCATTTTTTTTTTTTTTTTTTTTTTTTTTTGGTGGTGAGGGGGGATTAAGTTTTATTTAACATACAAAATACTCCCACTATTAAAAAAAAAAACAAAACAATTTAATTATTAAAATAAAAAATACTTATTTAATAAAAATAGAATATCTAAGTTTTTATATACAATATTCGAGTTTGCCCTGTGTTTGTGAGAACAAACAAATCACAAGGCCAAAAAGTTGGAATTTGGCTCCAGAAAGAATTGCTTACAACATACAACAGGCCTATAAATATTTCTAAGAATTTATTCTTCACTGTTAAAAAGAAAGAAAGAAAAAAAAAAACAAAAAACAGGATTATTTTCTTAGAAAATATTGTTTACCATGAAGTCCTATAAAGTTAAAGAAATTATTAAACCACAAAGTAGGTTTTTGTCAAAGTATTTTTCCACACAAATTGGCTTCTTCAAATTTCACTGATTGGTTTGCAAAATTGAACTATATGTAGAGTTTGTAAATCTTGACAAAAAAAATGTTTGAGGATTTCAGCATGTTGCAAAAAAATTTTAGTACCGCGAATTTGTTACATTTGAATTTCAGATAGGGTGGCTGCAAAGTTACAAAGTATCTTCAACGGAGAATAACAAGCATAAGTGTCAGGGAATATTTTTCTGTGACCCCCCCCCACCCCCGGTATAATTTTTCTCTAATAATGGTTGCAACCTAAATTAAGGGATACGAGTTAGTATTTTCCTGTACACATTACACTAGGTGTATGTTTGTATAATTATTATACTTTTTTCTTTTTTTTTTTTAAATTTTTGACTTCTTGGTTTTTACAATTATTACATGGTTTCATCTACAAATACTGGCATATAAGTGAATTCATCTTTGAATGACTGACTGAATTTTTATTAGAGATTATTTCTATAAATTATTTAGAATAAATTTTAGAGCTATAAGTTCACTATCCCACTTTCTTGGATTAATGAGATCATTCATTGACCTGTGCGTTCATTTGATGTGGGGGGGAGGAGAAAAAAACAAAAAAAACCCCGTCAAAATGAAACAAATACAAAGTCCCAAAATCACAAATGACACATTTTTATTAATGGATATGTAAAATAGATAATAATACAGGAAGGGAAAATAAATGAAATTGCATGTCAAAGCTGGAGACAAAAGAGAGAAAAAAAAAAAAAAAAAAAAATTTGAATATTTACAGAGTAAAACTAAAATGTCTTCCATGTTTATCCAACATTGTAAGAAAATTATTTTTCCAGGTTCCTTTGTGGCATTTCAAAACACAGCAGAAATGGATTTTGCATAGTTATTGAACACCCACATACCCAGGAGTGATTTTATTAGGTTGGTGCAAAAATAATGACGTAATAATGTCGTTTTTTGACGTTAAAAAATACGTCAAAAAAGACATTATTACGTTATTATTTTTGCACCAACCTAATAAAAAAAAAAAAAAGAAGTTAATTTTGAACACCATCTTAGACTATTTGATCTTTGCTGTCATATTCACAACATTTTGACTGTTGTACGCTATAGCCTTCTTCAGGTGACTGGAATTTCAAACCAAACCCTTTATTTTGTCCACTGGGAGAGGTGGTTCTAGTTCCACATACCTCTTCTGGACATCTTAGTTTCAGTTATTTCCATTTAGTAACTCAACTCTCCAAGTTTTTTGTTCACCTCTGCTGTGGTCAGGTATTGAACTCACAACTCTTTGGGTCAAGTCACAGGATTACTTACTGGGCCATGTGTCCTTAATCTACCCCATTGGATGAAATAAAGGGTTCAGTTTGAAATTCCAATCACCTGAAGAAAGCTGGAGCATACAAAGGCTGAAACATTGTGATGAGGACAACAGTTCAAACAATGTAAATAATTAAAATACCTCATCTCAGAAATATAGACAGACATCTTAGACTATGCTAAGCAATACTGGGTTGGAAAGGTGTTGAACAATTGTGTGTGTGTGTTTTTTTTTGTTTTTTTTTTTGTTTTTAACAAAGGAGCAAAGATTAAGATCCAGATGTGAAATAAGTTTTATCAGTTACAAAGTATCTTCAACGGAGAATGACAAGCATAAGTGTCAGGGAATATTTTTCTGTGAACACAATCTGACCTTAGTGAATGATGGCAGCGTCTTACAAATGTTCATCTCTTTCCTTTCTTGCTGGTTGTGATGTATTTTGAAATCCGTACCTGAAGGAAAGGCAGGGTTGGGTGCAGCTCCCGTTTACCCATTGTACAATGAAGGATGGAAGAAAAACGTGAAAAATTAAACAGTTTCTCCTTCTACCAGTTTTGTGAAGGTGCAAAAGGCTCCACAATTTGCACATCAGGCTCTCCACACAGAACTCAAAATATCCAGAGAGACTCCAGCGATGAGAAAGAGAAAAATAGGGAGCAGGGGAGAAAAATAAAGATGAGGAAGAGAGAGAGGGGGGGGAAAAAAAAAAAAAAAAGGGACATACTAGCAAGGAAAGAGAAAAACGGGGATGGTAAAGAGAAAGGAAATAGAGAGTAAAATGGGGCGGGGACACCGGGGAGGGAGTGAGTAAGTGAAAAATGGGGAGGCAAAGAAAAATGGGGGCACTTAGATAAAAAAAAAAAAAAAATGACATACTAGCAAGAAAAGATGGGGAGGAGGATGAGAAGCAGAGAAAAACTGGGGGGAGGACACTGGAGAGAGAGAGAGAGGGCTAAAAAAAGGGGGGCACTTAGTGGGGAAGAGAAAAAAGGCATACTGGGCAAGGGGAGAAAAAGAAAAGGCAAAAATTTCTGATAAAAATATATTTGCTGAATCAGCAGTTTTTTTTTTTTTGTGTGTGTGTGTGTGTGTTATATTCAATTTCTGGATTAATTTTTAATATATGACTTATTAGTTAATATTTTACAGTTAATTTTGTATAATCATTTTGCTTAATTAATGCTTATATTAGTAAAATAAACGAATAATAATGATTATAAAAATTAAATAATAATTAATAAGTGTTAATGTAAGTAAATATTATGCTTAATGTTAATTTGAGATTTGGGTGGGTAAAAAATGTAGTGTCAAAATTGTCCCAAGTAAGGACAACTATGATCTGACTTTGAATAAAAGAGATTTACTGTATATTTCCATATATAAGGCGACCTTTAGATAAGACAAGGTAAAAAAACATAGCAAATTTTCACAAATTTACCCTATAGTAATAAGTAAATTATTATAGTAAATTTACCCTGTAGTATAAGACAAATGCTTATTAGAAATGTTACCGTATCCTTAGAAATTCAAAATAACAAAATAGATTCTATATCATGTTTTTCCTACAAGGGAAACCATTATTTTGTTGATGCTTCATCACGTGATTCTCTTTGTGAAGACTGATGCTTTTTCTTTTCCTATATCTAAACAGTTACAGTCTGGTGTACTAATTTTTTTTTATTCAGTCTGTTCCTAAATTCTGTTTAACCCAGTTGAAATTTCTTATTAACTTGTACCCATATCAATCATGGGATCATGGGCAAAACAAAAGAAAGTATGAAGCGAGGTTTAAATTGAAAGTTATTCAAGTAGCCAAGGAATCGAACGATTGTGCTACTGGTAGAAAATTCAATGTGACAGAATCATAACTTTATGTTTATATTTTTTTCTCAGCTGAGCTTGCATGGATAAAAGTTGATTTCATTGATATAGAATTATTCTTCAAATAGGCAATTTATTATGAAGTTATGCCAATAATATATAAAGTAGAAATGGTTTTATTACTTTTATTATCAGTTTATTTGATAATATGAATCTTTTTATGTATGTTATTGGTTATCACACCAAGGCTGAGGTTAGCCTACTGGCAAAAACATCACTCAGAATTTAAGGTTTCTTTTTTTTTTTTAGAATTGTAGTATAAGACAATCTCCAATTTTTAAGGGTGATTTTGGGGATTTAAAGGTTGTCTTATATACAAAAATATACGGTACTTAGGTAAATAGGTGAAAAGAACATAATGACAATGAAAGGATGGGGAGAAAGGCTGAAAAATCCCATTTACAAACAAGTGACTTTTTGAGAATTGTGTGTCAGCTTAAATGGTTACTCAAGTGACTTAACTGACCTTGGAGAGAATAAAATGAGAGAATTACAATTATATATTAATAGATAACAAGCAATTAGGATGAGGAAGGCAAATACTGTTTTATATGTACGGAGAAGATTGAAAAGAAACATTGTGGCTTTGAAAATTAATCCAACTCCAGATTTTAGTATTTACCAACTCTTTCATAGGCAAGTGTTCACATGTTTCTTTAATAACAGAAGCTAGGAGGGTTTCTTCTTTGGTCAACATGAAATTGGTGCAGTCACAGATCGGTCGTGACCTTTGATTATTTTTCGGAAGCAGACAATCGGCAAAGATTTGTCAATGGCTCACATCAAAATATTTTCATTCCTCCTTACCATTTGAATCATTGAAAAGTGTTGGAATGAAATAAATAAATAAATGATACATTTTTTTCATGAATGACCAAATTATCTCATTCTCTAAATAATTTCAAAAAACAATTTTCTTTTAATTCTTAAACACACACACACACACATATATATATATATCTTATCACTTTAAACATTATTTTTTTAGTGAATATTTGTATTTAAGTCGATGCTTCATTTAGTCTATCACAAGGCTACAATTGTGTGTAACTACACAAATGATTTGTAACTAGTTTTTAAACAACTGTACTGTTGTAGGCAGTTAATATGTATATGAATATATATATATATACACCCATGTATGTGTGTATGCAGAAGAGGTTCCTCATTGTGGGGTGTTGATTAGCAAGAACTGTTGTGTAATGAACCCATTCCTAACTTGTAATTGTGTGCTAGACTAAGTTTCAGAATTTTTGTTTTTTATGCACATATATATTTATGGAAAATACAATTGAGCATTCAAAATACTTTTTCAAAAAGAATCTTTCTAATGAAAGATTCTTTTTAAAATTGTATTTTGAGTATTGTATTCTTGAATCAAGTTCATATTTTGTTATTTAAATTATTTATATTCAGGCTAATGTTCTCATCTTTGTTGTTATTATAACTGTTGTACCCCCACCCAAAAAAAAAAAAAAAAATAAAATTTCTTCAGGTGCCTGTCAATCCAAGTAGGCTTAAATGAATTTCAAGCTGAACCCTACCATTATTTAATCATTAATTCTTTTAATTTTACATCCATTTCATCCCTGACTTTTATTTTATGCACTTTAAGTAGCCAACTGGCCAATGATAGTGGAGTAAGGCGGAATTGATCATGTGTATTAGGTCAACAAGGGAGACAGGTGTAATATTAAAAATTGACCTTCTGTCCATGTCAAAGAAGGTCTTCTCTTTTTTTTGGTACTGCACAGTTATTGCTCATGAATTTGGTGGCAAAATCCCTGAGCTGAGAAGTACAAATTCAGGCTCCATAGAGCAATAACTAAGCTGTACTGAAAAAGAACAAGCGGTGATATCCCTAGACATGAACAGCAAAATGAGAACAATCTAGACCCTATAGATTAAATAAAATGTTCAGTTTTAAATTCCTTGAAGCTTACCTAAATCAACAGATATCTAAAGAAGGCTGGCAGAGTGGGGTGCACAATGGCTGAAATGTTGTGATAGTAGCAACAAAGATGAGGACATTAGTAAAATGGTAAATAATAACTCTTCGTCCCAGAAAAATTCAGGTAGAAATTCATAGTGTTTTTTGTTTTTTTTTCTGGTTCTCTGATAAAATCCAAACAGCCTTTTTTTTTTTTTTTTTTTTCCTCTCACTCATGCGTGTCCAACGACAGCACAAGCAATCACATGTTGCAACTCATTCTTCCCCATCAATGTCTGTATATGCCCATCAAAAGTGATTTCATGTAAATCCGTCATTTCTTTTTACCAAGATGTGCCATTAGTGTCAAATTAATTCTTAATAAAATAAACATCTTCAAATTAACAGGGACTGTATGAAAGATGTTGGGTGGAGGGTAGTATCAGTCCATTTTGGGTGGGTGGGGTTTTGACAAGCCTGAAACAACAACAGCAAAAATATAACAAAAAAAAAAAACAAAAAAAAGACAAAAAAAAAAAAACAAATATAACAACAACAAATCATTGCCACCAAATTTCATAAGAGTTTTCTGTATATTTTGCTTATATTTTGTATATCCTATTGAAAGAAGAATCCATCCCATGATTATGTGTTTTTTGTTTTTTTTTCTTTTGTACACAGAAAAATTATCACAAATGCCAAAAACGAACAATTTAATGTTTCTTTGTCTCTTGCATGCACACATGCACGCTTTCCATTGAGGGTTTTCTAGCTTTTGAGGGCTAAAAACTGCAGAAAGCAAAGAGAAAAATAGGGCCCCTTCCTGAGGGAGTCCAGGAAATAGAATATTTGTCCACATTAGAATTAGGTATTTGGTTTATAGTTCTTAATGAACTGAAGAGGAAGCTAGCTTATTGCTTTCAACGTTGACCCTCATCTGATGGAGGCACTACGAAGAAGAGTCATGGCAGTAACAGTAACATTCTCAACAACAGAAACAACAACAACAGAAGATATATAACCATTTTGTTTTTTGTTATTATTTACAAGGTAACATTTTGGCAGATAATCTCCAACCTCCATCAGGTTACTGTTGAACATGTGACTTCTAGTATTAACATCAGATTAAAATCGAAAGAAATAATTTGGCAAAACAAACATGTCTGTTGTCAGTGTTTTGAGGAGAGGGGAGATTTAAGTCTGAGGGCCCTTGAGTGATAATTTACACACTAAACTTAATTCACATCGTGAGAAGAGGGGAATAATGATTTTCTGGTGGTAAGTGGGGACCGTACCCCAAGACACTCCCTTCTTCCTAGTGATGGGCCTGGAAACAAGCGTCCTGTAACTGTGGACACTTGGTCTTATTCATTTTACTGATACCATAATGTTTCAGCTGATTTATTCTTTGGCCTTCCTCAGGTACACAATCTGCAAAAATGAAAAGGGGGAAGAAAAAAATATAACAAAAGACAGAAAATCCATGGATTGTATATGTGAAGGTAGGTGGAGAATGGATTGGCTGAAGTCTCATGGCAACAACAAAAATGACACAAAGAATGAGCTCAATAGTTCAAATAACTCTTGACTGAATTTTTCACAGAACATGAAACAAAATCAATCAACTATTGTCTAGAAATTAATTAATTTCATTTTGGTTTAATCTTTTTTCATATTAACTAAGCATAGATTAATTCAATTTTGGGAGGTATTGGTGGGGGTAGGATTAGAAAGATTATGTTGCAGCAAGAAAAGAAAGCCTGCTTGCCTGCCTTGAAAATCAGCATTTGAAATCTCAAACTTAGTCTGGATTTATACACTGACCACAATGGCACACATGCAAAATATGCAATCAATATAGCCAATTTATAGATAGCCTCTGGTGTGATGGCTATATTGATTGCATATTCTTTAGGACAAGCAAAATTAAGCCCCAGAATTTTGAGGCTTGTAATAATAATCTTAAAAGCAAAGAAATTCTTGTCTCTTCATCTTTATTTTTTCTATTAGTGTAGCAATAGCATCATTGTAATCATTCGGAGATTAAGTAAAACTTTATCAATAAGACCAGCAAAAGCAAACCACAATAAACAGTATGAGTGAAGAAAAAAAAAAAGAACAAGAAAGTAAAATAATATATTTTTTGAGAGGGGAGGGGGAGAAAGTAAAAGAGATAATTCTATTGTCAGCGTGTCAGAATCAATCACAGAGACTAGAATAGAAAATATTGAGCTATTTCTCAAAAAAAAGAAACTATAGATAAGGGAGATAACTTTAGAGTCTCCAAAAAATGCCATTACACACTATTAACAAAGATTAAAAAAATAAATGAATACGCAGAGTATTAATGTGATTCATTTCAATGAAAATATTTCTAGATTGAATCAGTTTCTCTAAGTGAGATTTGTCAAAGAAGAAAGACAGTTGGAATAGTGGCACTGCTTGAAAGCAAAGTGGACAAATAGTTGTAAGAGTTGAAAGTTGTTTTATGAGAAAAAGAAAAAAAAAGAAAGAAGAGGTAAAGAAAGAGAGAGAGAAGAAACAAAAGAAAGAGAGAGGAAAGGGGATTGTTTTTTGCCCTCAATTAAAAGCAACAAAAATTTTGCTTCAAACCGCCCACCTCCAAGGGGGCTAAAAAAAACAAAAACAAAAACTTTTGTTCTACAGGCACAAAATAACAAGGAATGGTCATGTACAAATTTTGACATATTCATGGGAAAGATTGTCTAAACCCAAAAATTGTTTTCTTTTTTTTGCCTGGCTGCACTTAATTGCAGCCAGTGGTGCAGCAGCAGCAGCACATGCAACAGTGGCAGCAGCCTGAGATATAACAATGTTCTCAAATGGAGAAGAAATAGCCAAGGTTTGTGAAGGTGAAGAGAAATGTGTCAAAGTTCAGAGGCCCTGACCTCTGACTCTTTGTACCAAGGGGAAGGGAGTGACTTAAATCTTCTCAACAGCAACCACCCACTTTGATTGTGTTCTCCTGCTGCACATATTCAGCCACATTGAAGGCAGGTTCATCTGGTTTTCGAGTCCTTTTCATCTTCAAATCTCTGAAAAAGATAAAAACAAATCATTATTCAATTTCAAGGCCTTTTTGCCATCATTCATTATTATAAGTAAATTTCAAATAAAACTTTTATATGGGTCAAATATATACAAACTATAAAGATTAGTCATTATACTATATGTTAGCCTAGTATGTTGGGGATTAGTGAATGTGTTTGGCTAAATCAGAAGGAATTTTTAGGTGGCGCATTCATTAACATTCATCCACAACAAATAATAAACAAATATTTAGAACAGGTCATGCAAAGCAGAGTTAAAAACAAAGACAAGTAAAATGCACAACAATACGGTAATTTATATACAATTTAAATATATACAAATGAGTTATGAATTGGTGATTTGTTGTATATTGATGTAATAAGACATGTAGTTTGTTGGTGAGGATGTTTGAATGCTTAAATCAGTGTTTTGATGATTTGTTGTAAAAATTAAACAGTTTGCTGTTCAACGTACAAAAGTGTTCAATTTTACAGTTCAAATGTTAGTGTGTATACGAGTGTTATGTAAAATATTCTTAAGTTGTACAAAGTTGCATACCTTGAACTGTTAATTGTTTCACTTTCTCAAGTAAAATAAATGAAATTTTTGCGAAGTTTGTTTAAAAGAGATTGTGTATGCCAGAGGTTAATTCGCGTGGGAAAGTCAAAGTTTAAACTGGCGTGGAATTGGTTGGCATCTCTCTGAGTGTGGAATTCTGACTGCTAAGTTGGTTTGAATTTCTTTCTTTTATAGGTTCTGGAAAGGAAAAATAGGCTCAAACACATTTGAGCACCAAAGGCATTTTTCACGTGCATACTTAGTTTTTTAAGGCCGTTAGCCAATGAGAAATTGAGTTTGTCAGAACTAGTGTTTTGATTGGATAACAGGTGTGTGGGTGTAAGAATGGATTGTTCTGCAAAGGGGTGAAAAGGTAACATGGATTATTCCACAAGTACAAAGCTGCAATAATGAAGCATCTTATCATCAGAATCAAATTCATTACACTGGGAATAGTTCAGAAATCAAGCAGGCTAACAACCATAGAATAAATGCTTGTTAAAATTTAACAATGAATTAACCAGGTAAACAATAAAATGTATTTTTTTTTTTTTTTTTAACAAATCATCCAAATCAAAGCAATAATGCGCCAAAGATGCAAGGGGCTATTAGAAGTGAAAGAGAATTAAAAAGACTTTAGAAGGAACTGGAAACCCAATAATAAGCAGGAAACAAGGGATAAACATCTACTCCTGTTTAAAAGACCAGGGAGGAATGTGAAGTGGACTATATTAATTTAAGTTTTAGTGAGATTAATCAAACTGATGCCAGTCCCACCAATTTTTGCCCCTGGACCGGGTGCATGTGCTTGGGCTCCGCACATGAAACCTGTGTCACATCACATCTTAGCGTGGAGACTGGGTAAATACTACCTTCCATAGCCCAGATGACTAGGATCATTGTGTAGTATCTGTTCCAGCAGCCTCCAGCCATTCTTCACCAGCAGCAATGATATGCAATAGACTGTCCTTTTCAGGACAACGTTCTTCTTAACAGGGAGTGTGCATGCAGAGATATTTTTTGCCAAGTGCACTGTAACCTTATTTATGTTGATATATTTTCTTGAATGAAAATAAACTTGGCAATATATTTTTTGCTCAAGTCTTTGTTTTGTTTGTTGTCTTTTGTCATTCAATGTCTGTGGGCCAAAATACCATCCACAACAAGCACAGTCTCATATCATTGAACTGAGTTATCTCCCTTAGCCCTTTACCTAATCAATCTTTTCAACCAATTTGAGAGGATCTTTTTTTTAATTTTATAAATTAAAAGGATGTAACAGAATTAATGAAAATATGTATACTTTTTTTTATTTTTTATTTACGCAATCTTTTGCTGAGTAAAACATTGTTTCTTTTACTCTTTTTAGATTTATGGCAATATCATGTTGAAACATTGGTTCCTGTATGATCTCCAAAGTTAAGCCTGGTCATTACCTAGATGTGTGACCACTTGGAAATATCAGGTGATGTAAATTTGTATATGTGAGTAGTGTTAATGGATAACAGCTCAGAATTGGTAATTGGATAGCTGAGTTTCAAGTCTAGTCGGGTACACACACACAAATCTCCGGCCCTGTTGTTGGTAGTATCACAGCTATGACCAGCTAAGACCAGTGACCTGAGTGGAAACACTCGGGTTCCCCACATTAAAACCAACTTTGTGTCACATCCTGACTCAGTGGGGCATTCATACACACACATTTTTGCTTAAAAAGAATATACCCTGACATTATGGATTAAAACGAGTTACATACTGAATATATATTATTAAAAAGTCTCTAAAAAAGAATAAAAAAAACGAAAAGCAAGTGAAAAGTGAACAAAAAACAAAAAAATGAAAAGGACAAATAATTATGATACCCTACATGTATGCATCTCTGCGTAGATGTGCAAACACAGAACCGCAGAGACAGGTACATGGCTGCATGCAAAAACAAAACAAAAAACAAAAAAAAACAAAAATTACAATTTTAAATGTATATAAAAAGGAAAAAAAAATAGCAGTAAATTGCTAGTATCCACTGAAGAGTAGATGGACACGTCCAGCTATGAAACTCTCGAGTCCGCATGCTGAAGGTAATATCAATCAGCTAAGTAACAAACTTATATTAATTATATATATGTGTGTGTGTGTGTGTGTGTGTGTGTGTGTGTGTGATTTTAATCAAACTGTTGCTATTGTAATGGAGTTAAAGTATGTAGCGTGAAGTCGCTTGTCACAGATCTTGAACTTTGTTGTGCATGCACAACAAATTATAAACATTCTCATTCCCTTCCATAGTTTATAGCAGTTCTTGGAAGGAAAGTGAGTAGAGTGTGGTTGTTCTACCACACTACAGATGTTCCATGGTTGTGTAGCAGTATTTGGATAAAAACAACATGCCCCACATCTGAGGATCACCATATTCTCCAGATCTTATCATTTGTGATTTTTCCTCTTTCCAAAAATCAAATCCCACTTGAAAGGGACAAAATTTCAAGATGTTGAGGAAAAGTAAAAAAAAAATTGCTCCAGATATGTTATCATCAATGGAAATAATGCTGAATAAAGTGTGTGGTATCACAAGGGGGACTATTTTGAAGATGAAATGCCGAATTGATATGTGTTTTTTATAGCACCAGTCCCAATACTTTTTGACCAGACCTCTATATATATATATATATATATATATATATATATATATATATGTCCGTAAGAATTCATTGAAAAATATTTAGTTAAATTGAACCAACAAAGTCTGCTTAATTTTTTATAGTATTTTAACAACATTTCAAATAAATTATTGTACATCCAAATCAATATTGAGGACAAACAATCCAAAATTCCTATTCCCATATTTTTGATCACAGCCATTATCAAGAACTGAATGTTGTCAATATTGTATACAATATTCTGTTGGTGACATCCTGGTATTTTTATAAAGTCTACATTTCATATTAAATATACATGTACCATATAAGTTTAGAATGGTTTTGCAGAGCATGATTGCATCAGAAAAGGAATGTATTACATATTTTATTATTTTATATGCATATCAAATATTTTATACACTTATACTTTAAAATATCTTCTCCTGTGATGAACTATATCTTATCTAATTGCCGGTTGCTTCTTTTGTATAATAAAAGCTTTGAGTATTTTGAGTCTTTCCTTGCAGTGAGTGCTGCATAATATCTTTGGTATTATCAACTAATATTTGTCTTTTGATAGTTATATTTTAGTTCTTTGTGATGTGATGATCAATATGTACAAGAACAAATGCTAAATGGAAAGTTCACCTATGAGTAAGTGTGGTGCTTGCTTGTGTGGCCAATGTAAGAATTTAATGTTTTTTTATTGTTAATATTAGATATGCAATCTCTCAAAGAATTCATTAACATTGTTTTTTAAATAGTGGGGAAGGGGATTTTTGAGGCCCCTTTTTATTGATAATTATTAGGACAGATGGCTGTCATTATTTTTTATAATAAATGATAACTCTAAGGAATTTATAGAATTATTAAGTGATATCTACTGACAAATTATATTTTTAATGATGTATTCATATTGTTTGTTTATAATTATGAGTGTATTTTTGTTTATATGTTATAGTGGAACACCCCTATTCTATAGTTAATAGACTCTCCCACCTATAATAAGTAGGAGTAGTAAGAGTAACGTGGGAGTCACTCAGTGAGTTGGTGAGTCAGTCGATGCCGGACGACCGTTAGTCGAATGCTAAAGTATCAGCAACCACAACTAGATTACTCTGCGTTATACCTATTATATTCCTAACGTTTTGTTCGTTGAACCTATTTTAGGACCGACTTAGTACAAATACAAGCCTGCACTGTGAAATCGCTCCACAACAATATCAAGATGAGTGCCAGTGTTATTTTCTTTTAAATTCTTTAATTTGATCATTTTCTTTTAAATTCTTTATTTGATCATCAATGATATGGTTAAGGAAATTATTGTTGATGTGTGTTTGTTCTATGTTGCTCAATTCTTTACAAAATGTGTCCATGATAGAAATTATTTCGGCTTGGTTAATTATGTTTTATAACAGCTATCTGTGAAGACATTCATTTTCAGAATTAAGACATGAGTGTTAGCTAGAGAGTTTTTTTTATACATTGATGCATTAAAATTATGACTAAAACATCAGAGAAAGAAATTCACTCATTAATGTTGAGTTCATAAGTTTACTTTAAGGTTTATTATTTTGTCTAGGTTTTTCCTTAGTATATAACATACTAGCAGGCTTTGCCTGCTTGCTATTTCTTCACAAAGTAAGATATATTTACTACTTGATATCTTTGAAACAAAAATTTTAAATGGAAAATAAGAGTTACATCCCTTGAAACCTGAAAGCAATGATAATGGCTAGTATAATATATTAATATATGTTTTTAACCTCGCATAAACTGGCAACCCTGAATCTGAGCTCAATGAAAATTGTTCCCTGCACCTAACTTTTCTAGGGCTTTTGAATGAGCTATGAATCATTGAAATTGGACCAGTGGGATCAGAGGAGTTGCTTGGATACAAGCACGCACAAGCACACACTGTACTTTATATATAAGATACCATTGGCAAGACTGTTAAAGTTTTGTTTTCTACTTAAGTCATATAGAAATTGGATAAAGTGGAACTGAGAGGTGAATCCACTGCTATGCCATCATTTTGTGAGTAAATGTTACCATAATGAAAAAAAGCACTCATGTAAAATAGAAGTTTATATAATATTGTTGATTCAAGGTTAGGAGTGTGAAGAATGCTTATATCTGTTTTATCCATAATTCATCTATGTTTATAGTTTCTTTGACAAGAGATTTAACAAAAAACATTCATCATCTGATGAGGCTACAGTGGTGTTTGGTTTATTTAAGTGCAGTTTTCAAAGAAATTTGTTGTTAGAATTAACATTATTTGTTTGGTAAGTATGGTAGGATCAGTTGGCTTAAAGTTTTAGATAAGTGATATACAGGGATAGGGATTTGTGAACTTATGGGATTTAGGTGTATATATATATATATATATATATATATATATATATATATATATATATATACATACATACACACACATACACATACATAAATCCAATAAGTTCACTAATATATATTAATTATACAACAAAATCCAAAATTACCTCATATGGGTGGGGAGGTATAGATCTATGTCAACCAATAAGAAGTACATCAGTCTTATTTAATCCTGGTGTATAGACTGTGTTCATGCCAGAATTAGAAATTTAACTTTGACAGCAGTCGAAAGATTGATAGAGAATTTATTCATTTCAATGTTTCAGTCAGACGATATGCCCAAAATGGTGGTAAGGGAAGGTTGGAAGGTATCAGCCTTAAAGGAAAGAGGTTTTATAAAATTAACCTGGATATTAACCGTATGACACTAAATTGGGGTTATATGAAGAATGAGGTATTAAATTGAAACTAAAAGCAGAACAAAAAGGGAGGTTTATAAAAATTTTATATATATATATATATAAGTTAGGTTCCTACTTAAAAAATAACAAATATTTTTTAAAAATATATTGTTACTTAAATTTAATAGAAATTATCTAAATATGACTCCTGTCTCATGCCTTTCGTCTGACCGAAACACTGAAATGTATAAATTCTGTATTAGATGTTTCTGTCAAGTTGGATTATGTTAGTAGGGACAAATAAATTAATATTTATTTGTTATTGTTAATTCTCTCTCTCTTGACATTGAGTACTTTAATTCCAAAGACTACTCACCTGGTCACCCAATTTTTTTTTCTTTTTTGACAAAACAAATCTTTTTTAAGGCTCAAAAACTTACTTTGCAATTGCCATGAATGCTAAATCCACGTTCATGCCTGTCTTGGCACTGGTTTCCATAAAGGCCACATTGTGGTCCTGAAAGAAGAAAAAAAAACTCAAATCAATAACAAAGATTGGTTTCATTTAACGGTATGTTAACCCTGATAGGTCATTTTATGCCAACCAATTGAATACACATACATTTTTCTCTTTTTCCAATAGATAGTGAAGCTCAGTTTGGTAGCTACAATTTGTTTTAAATAGATTGTTTAATCTATCATTTTGAATCCATTTAAACCAGTCTTTCTTATCTACCCATACATAAACAATTTTTAAAGAAATTAAAAATTCCTATATCTTGTAGAAATCCTATTATCCTGCCAGAGGTGCAACATCTTTAAACAATGTTTTTATACTTGAGACATTGTAGTATTTACTATGTTTAAGCTGATGGCTTGTGCATTCAATCAAAATGTGCATCAAGATACAGCACTAACTTGTGTGCACCTGCTAAGAGCTGAAGATGTGCGTCCCATACAAACTCTCGTTAGCACAGTGTCCTCTCTTTGCTCTTTTACTAGTTTTGTGTTTTCCTGTCTGATGCTTGGTTGGTGTACATAAAGTTTGTTTTCTGGGAATGTATCCCATATTCTTTGCCATTTGCTTTTTATAAAGTTGTTGATTTTCTTTTAAAAATCTGTATAGAGAATTTTTATATTAGTTATTTCCATGTTACAGGTTTTCTCTTGGTTAGTTCATCTACTTTCTCATTATCTATTATGACAACAGAGCCTTGGTATCCATGAGAAAACAACAGACTTTTGTAATTTCACCCGGTTGTTATAAGTATCCAGCATGTCTGCAATGTTAGGGTGGTCAGTTTCTTTTTCTTTTAGAGCAACCAGAGAGGATAGGGAGTTTTCTCTGAGCTCTTTTTAGGTTCAAAGGCGATCCTCATGGCTTGCAGTTCTGCTGTAAAAAAAACAGGAGTATCACCAGGCAGTCTCATTTACTTTTTGTTACAACCATCCATGGTAGCAGATCCTGCTTTATTTGAAAC
Organism: Acanthosepion lycidas; assembly: GCA_963932145.1. NCBI lineage: Eukaryota > Metazoa > Mollusca > Cephalopoda > Sepiida > Sepiidae > Acanthosepion > Acanthosepion lycidas. The sequence continues at coordinate 51,003,639 of OZ010600.1, read as the reverse complement.
TTTGGATCCAAAACAGTATTGAAGAAAAGGCAACTCATTGTTTGATGCAAGGATACTTAAAGGATTAACAAAGTTTTTTATCCTGTATAATGTATGAGAGATGCTTCTTCTATACCGTTTAGTATTTTCCACTACTCTAATTATAAGTAAAGCATGTAAAGCATGCTTCTTCATCACCCCCAGAGCTAACCCGTGGTTTATACTGCAAATATGTTGAGCAGACCTTAGTTACAATTTCTGGGAAAAAACACACCATCTGGCATGACCAGTAGTTAAAAAAGGTCAGTATATTCAAACCCTCAGTCATGATGACTTGTGACTTTATGCTAGTACAATCATTTCCAAACAGTTTCACTTACTCAATTTCACTCACAAGGCTTGTGTCAACCCAAGTTATGGTGCTACATATTATCAAGAAGACAAATTGACCATGGTGAGATCTGAACCCAGATCTCATGGTCAGAGCACTGAACACCGAGTCACACACCCGTATAACATTACATTTTGTGTTTAAAAAATATTTCAAAATTCCATGACAAAACTCTTTAATTGGAAGCTTCTAAAATCTGCCATTATAGGGCTACAATTGCCATATTCTAAAATCCTATAGAGCCAAAAGAAACAGTGGGAAGCTTGTGTACAAGAAAAGATCCAGAAGAGCTGAGCCCCTACCCGCACTGCTCAGACAGAGCCCAATTTTAAAAAATTTGTTTAAATATCACAACTAAAAAAAATTCATGAATATTATGAGAATATAAGCCTATTTTTCATGCCAACTTCTACCAAAAAGCGTTCAATAGATATAACTAGCACTATAATATTCAATAAAATAACCTCTTGATGATCAAAGATTGGCAGCTGACCTCTCTTCTGATCTAACACTACCTTATCAGTTGGGAAAAACCTGACCGATTACATTCAATGCCTCTAAGATCAAACTGGTTACATACCATCCCCACTGATCAGACACCAAACTACTGCTGTTCATGATGAACAGATGTCCTCTCAAGGCTCCCTCTCCTCGTCATTTGGGCCAAACTCACACCAGACTTCAAGTGCAACTACTATACATGATCCATTGCTAAAGATGCAGGTAAAACGATTGTCTTCCTGTACTGCTCCAGTAAGTACTTGACTCCTCATGTTATCCTCTACCTTTATAAGAGCTGGATCAAGCTGAAAATGAAGTACTGTTGCTATATTTGGGCAGGAGCTGCCCAGTTCACACTTTCTAGTCTTGACAAAGTTCAAAAGTGTCTCCGAGCCCTTGTTGGAGAAGAATTATTTTCCACCCTTCAACCTCTCTCTCACGGATGGAATGGGGCAAGTCTGTTACAGCTGTACCACTACTAGCATAGAAAATGCTCAGACAAACTATATTTCTTCCCCCACCAGGTCTAACCTTCACGACTAGAAGCCGCCATGCCACTTACATAATAGGAAACTACCCACATTCCCTCCATATTCGATTGGCAAGAAGACTCCCTAGAAGATGTTTCCCCAGTTACTACAATCTTAACCTGTTCAAATCTAGAGTTAACTGTTATCTTTCCCTCTGATCCATATAAACTACCTACCCCTTAACATAACACTCTACCTTGAGTGACTGCCAGGCCTTGTACAGGTTAAAACCCACTGTAAAAAAATAGAATAAAATAAAAATTAAAATAAAAGTTTAATTAATTTATCTGATTGATTGAAATGCTACTCAGAGCCAGACATTCAATAAATATTTCTAGCCTTGATGAGGCTTTTGATTTGAAACTCTTGAATTGGTCAATTAGAAAAGTCAATTGAACTTTTGTGGATTTAGTAGCTAAATAAATGTTATAAAGGAGTGCTATAAATAAACAGACAAATTTATTAAATTAATTATAAATTGACCATAAAAGTAGAAATTCCCAAGAAGATATTGATCAACATGCATCCTGTAGAAATTTTTCAAAATCCTGGATTTGGTGTAATGCCATCCTCCTGTACTTTGATTGTAGAATTCCGCACCTAGCAGTTGCTGGCCAAGTCAGCAAGTGGAGAAGATTAAGACAGAAAGTGACATACAAAAAAGGAAAGCAGAGGCTTAAAGATGGAATGACAGAGGGAAGAAGCAGTAGGTGTAGATGAAAAAACAGTTTCAATAGACAAATTAGGTGAGTATTACACCACAAAAAGCGAAAATGCCGAAGTGCTTTTCAAATATGACCAAAACTCTCATAACAGACACATGCGCGCGCACACACACACACACACGCACACACACCACGAGGTTAACAGAGGCAGTTATGGCATTCATCTTAACTCTTACCCTTGCTAGCCGTTCTCCATCTTCACGTCTGATTATTTTGTCTCCACCCATATCAGCTTTGTTTCCTAACAACATGATCACCACATCATCTTGAGCATATTCGTTGATTTCTGTCAGCCAAGCCTGCAAGAAGAAAAGAATTCAACTAATGTCAGTCTGTTTAGTGGCTGAGATAGTCACATATTTCCCACCAGAGCCACAGGCCGGTGTTAAAGTGTAGGGGGGGGGGTAAGCCAGGATTCCAAATGCTGATTTTCAAGGCAGTATTTCAAATATTGATTTTCAATACAGGCTAGAGGCTCAGTGTTAAAGCCTAGGAAAAATGATGATTTTCAAGGCAAGCAGGAAATTGACACAATACAATTTTCCTAACTCATAAATTACTTGGACTTTTATGTGAGTAAGTTAAGCTTAGTAAATATCTGTATCTATAAAAGGCTTATTATATCAAAAATGATATAGTGGCGTATTTTCCACCAGCACCAGTGGTTGAGGTTCAAGCCCAGCAAAAGGACTTCAAAGTGCTGTAACACAATCTATCTAAATTCTCCTTTGCTGGACTAAACTTAAGTATTACAAATTTTCTATCTATGAGTAATAAATTTAAAAGTGTGCAGCAGAAATACCTCCCACATTTTAAACTGTCACCTGTGTGGTACTAGTGAAGTTAGGCAAGCGTAAATGGCATCTTCATCTAGCTAATGTCTTACCATTTTTTCAGATTCCATCAGCTACCATCATGACTTGGACTGATGCACACTGTACATTTGATGTAGGAACGTTTTTTTTAAGACTAGTGAATCTGTAATTGCAACACAGCTTTTGTTGCTCGGTTCATGTTATGTTGGAATGATGCTGTTCCAGATAGAAAATCAATATCGCAATGGGTTGAAAATTTCAGGATCACAGGTTCAGCGTTTTAAAGAAAGGCACCTGGAAGAACTCAAATGCTCAAACTTCCAGGCGATGGAAAACTTTAGAAATCCTATATAATAGTGTATGGCAAATAGAGGCCAGCATTTGAAGGATGTCATTTTAAAAAACAAATGAATAAAAACTTTAGCCCTTTATTTAAACAACAGCAAAATTATTTTTTTTTTAATGGCAGTTACTTTGGTCTTTTTGTTAACCTTTAAAATGTGGGAACTAATTCTGCCATACCTTGTATTTACATCCAGTAAAGTTCAGATGATCCAGCAATGGCATTTGAGATAACTTGTAACAAGAAGTGTACAAGCTTACAGCCATATCACATTGAAAGAAATCAATGGGTATACAGTTGTGAGCACATTAATAGAAACTGTACTTCTCCTCATATAGACTTTTTATAGAAAAAAAAAAAATTCTAAAAATTGCCTTGCGCATCATACATCATGATTGGGTTATCTGATTCTAAACCAACACATAAACAGTTTTGTTTCACACACACATTCCCTAAGGAATATAGAATGAAATATATATGACTAGCAGTAGTGCCTGGTGTTGCCCAGGGATGTAACAGTAAGAGATAGATCAAGTATCGACCATCATAAAGACTGAAAAATAAAATTGACTAAGATTATTGTTTAAGGTTGATGGACACGCATGTCTTAATTAGATTTTTTTTTTTTTATGAATTGGTCAAACCCAAACTGAAGCAAAAACATTGTTTTCAATCGTTATGAGTCTACCGATTGAATAGAATTTTATTATAAACAATTGTCTTGTAAATGGAATTTTTAAAGCATTCTGAATGTAAAAATAAAGAAAAAAGTGTGCAAGACAATAAGAAACACTACCTGCCAAAAAAAAAAAAAAAAAAAAGAAAAAAGAAAAAAAAAGTGAAGTTTTGTTGAAATCGGTTGAAAAATGTGAGGAAATCCGATCCCATATATAAACGAACACACACAAACAACCTGGGTTTTATAATAAGTACAACTCGATATGAGTTGTCCCCCTTTCATTCTCGCGATGCCTCTTAATTGTGTTTTCAAATTGATTTTGTGCAAAAACAATTGTGTTTTTCCAATTTTTGGTGCTGTCAGAACTACCGCAAGGTAATTTTACGTAGTCCTGTGAAGTTTTGTTGAAATCGGTTGAAAAATGTAGGAAATCCAATCCAATATATAAACATACAGACACACACACAACCTGGGTTTTATAATAAGTATGATTATAAATGATTAAGAATCAAAGTTATATATTATTCTAACTTATTGTAAGTATGAAACCATCATTTGAATACTACAAGTTTATTTTTTAAAATATTCCTTACCAAGTTATAGGTTTTAATTTCTGAGGCTGGTGGTGGAGGAAGCAATGAAGCATTGAAAAAAAAAAAAAAAAAATTTTTATTGGAATGCTTACCCGGATATTGTCAAAGCTGGCTTTATTCGTGACATCATAGAGCAGAAGTAGTGCTGACAGAAAGAAAAGGAAAGTTGCATGAAAAAAAAAAAAAAGCAATGATGGAGAAACAAAGATTTTTCAGAAGTAAAATAAATGAGGCAAATATTAAACTGCAACACCTGAAAAGAATTTTTGCTTTAAATAAACATGTAAAAACAACATCAGTACAGTAATCTTATTTAGTCTAAGGAAAAAAAAAAGGAATTTGAATATAGACTAGGTTGGACTAGAATTAGTTGTGCCTGACACCACAAGTTGCACAAAACGAAAACATTGACCTGAAAACTTAAGTAAATAACATTGTCAGATCGAGACTTTCATACGGACATCGTACATGGTACTAAATCCATTCAGAAATATCTAAACTGTCAGCTGTATACAACTTCTTTCTCAGATCAATGGTTAAAAATAGCTTTGAGCGAGTGAAGACTATGAACCTTGTGAATTGGTACTACAGAATCACGAACAAAGAACTGTATCAAATAACAGAAACCACATCACTTGAGGACTTTCAACAATAGCAACAGCTAAAATGGATATCACTTATAATTCAAAGAGAAAATAATGACATAATCGAGATGTTGACATTCCACACTACTTCAAACAAAAGGTTAGGAAGGAAACCCTCATCAATACTGGAAAGAGCAAGAACAGCTACTGATCTTGAGAAACCTGCTTTCCAGAATAAATTGTTTTAAGAGTAAGACTTTATAAATTTCAATAGAAAGTCGTACTGCTTGCTCAGTCAATGAATGCCAAATGTTTCCTTGTAGGGAAACGGCTAATATTACCATTACACCAACAAGAAAAAGATAGCATTATTAAAAACTAATGTCCTTGATTTGTTTGGTGTCATTGTAGCATTTTAACTAATGCAACCTCTAACCTTCTTCAGCTGTCATAGTTGGTAAATGTCTGAGAATTTTCAGCCAAGATTCCAAATGCTGATTTTCAAGGCAGTATTTCAAATTATTTCAAGTTATTTCTATCTAATGATGTCACTTTTCTTTTCCACCAAATTGCCTCTTTAGCAGAGCTTGGAATACATTGCAGAAAAGTAAGACCCCCTTCAAAATGGGTCACCTTCCAGGTGGATGTTTGTAGACTCTTATGTAATCTGCACCTATATTGTGATGTTTATTCTATAAGATTTATATTTGACATTAAATAACCCAAAAAGGGTTGAGATGTTGTTAAATATTCAATCTAACTTCCATTGAACCTAATATGAATTTTGTACAACCCAACTCTAGGATTGAACTTACAATCTATAACAATTCATTTAACCAACACTTTATCCATGAAGCCTTGAGGACAATCTTGTAATGGAAATGTGGAGTTGGGAAACTAATGTCTATGACTTTCATGCAACCTGTTGTTGATAGTGGATTAAACGAATCAGTCCAAATATTCTTGGTTTCTTTCTTTCTTTATTACCTTTTTGTTTTTTTTTACAGTTTATCAACCCATTGTGGGTTATTTTAAAGCCAAAACATATTTTGGATTGCAAAAATAAAATGTAATTTTGTGAGTAAATATTGCCGTAACAATTTTTTTTGTGATAATGATTTTTCCAGATAAATCTTGCTATTCAACCCATAGCTGGGAAGAGAAGAAATGCATTCATACCTTTCCCATGCACATAAGTGGATGTAATGAACTCGACCAGAATTTGAACTCAGTTCTCTAATTTTTAATTCAGAGCCACTATTCATCTTTTTTAATTAAAGGGTTAATCCACTTGCTTAGGTGTACAAAAAGTAAGAGGAGTGGTACCTTTATTTTTTCAAATGAAAAATGTTTGAGCAAATAGAGAAGAAATGGCTTTCTCATTCAAGAACAAAAGAATCCTCTCTTTCCTTATAGACTGTATAAAATGGATTAAACGAAAACATTGTCAATGATAACGACACAAAGAATGTGTAATACTAGGAGTGTTCAGTAATTTCAAATGCTGAGAATATAGTTTTGCCAAGCTGAAGGGGAGGGTGTGTGCCATGTTACATTTCAGAAACACCATAAAAGTTTACAATGCTAATTTCAAAAGGCCAAGAACACAGTTTTACTGCAGCTGAAAAGAAGAAATAAAAATGTTCACATTTATGTTAGATAATTCCCAAATAACAAATTGCTGGGTAAAAGGTCAAAGCACTTGTACTAGACTGAAAAGAAACCAACCCAGTGTTATTGGATACATTAAGTGAATGATCTATATGTTATGTTTACATAATTAAATTAATAAAACTTATGATGGCACACAAAAAACCCACAAGGGTAGCTAACTATAGTGTTGTCTACAAAATCTACAAAAACCAGTGATTTAAAACACTATCTTGGCAGAAGTCAATCCACAGAAACAGTATAAATAAATGCAGAAAATTTCAAGCTAATGCTTTGATGAGATGCTTACAGCTATATCACATTGAAACACCAGTTTTCATCTGATCACCGAAGGTAAGCAACTTTGAGCCTGATCATTACCTAGATAGGTGAGCACTTTGGAATACCAGATGCTGAAAGCTTCAATGTGCAGGGTGGTTTAATGGATAATGGAATGATAATGAGAGAGCCAAGTTCAAATTCCAGTCAAGTTTGTTACATTCACTTATGTAAAAATATCTTTGAAAAAAACATGAATCCATCTCTTCTCCCCCTAGTTATGGGTTAAATAGCAGGACAGACTGGGTTTTATAGCTTTGGTGGGAAACCAGCCTACCATAGAAAGTAATGACAAACTATTGCAGGAAATCTTTTGTTAAACCAAATCATGAATGAAAAAAGAGACCTGACCACATGCAGGGCATATAATGAATTAAGTAGAGAGAAGAGTTTAATGGTCAGTCCGAGACCAGAAGTGATAGGAATGTACACTTTTCTTTTGACTTAAAATATTCTTTGTCGATAGCCAACCAATCCAGCCCTTCTTGTCCTTACTCATTTGTAGAGCACATGCTGACTGAAAATATCTGAACTGTCATGGTTCGTGAAAGTCAATAGAAAGGTTCAATTTCTTTTCTAACCCTGTCATTAATGAACCTTCTTATTTTTTGACTGTCATCTTTTATCTCCCTTCCTTATCAATTGGAAGGACCCACTGTTTCTGTGAATCTGTATATAGCCTGTCATACACAGGTTTCAACCAAAGCCTTCGCCATCTTCAAATCACAATGTGGGCAGAGAAGCCAGAAACAAAGTAGAAGCAACTGAATGAATCCTGATCATACAAACCATTGTTGTAATAACAAAATTTAGTCCAAATGTTAATAAAGTAAATAAGGATTTTTACTATAGAAATGTTTATTTCTATATAATCATTTATAGTATGTGATTTATATTTTTACTACAGAAAAGCACTGAAAATCAGGAAGAAAAGGAAGACAGGGTCAGGAAATGAAGGTAACCATTACAGGCAGAATAAAACTTATATAGACTTGTGTGTGTGTGTATATATATTATGTATGTATAGTGTACATTTATTGCTAATGATTTTCCTGTAGAAGTGCACTGAAGTCAACAAGAGGGATGATGGTTTCATCAGGATAATATTACTAATAGGACAATAAGATTTCATTAATACTTCATAATTGTCCATTAAAAACTAAGAAATTCATAAATTCTGTCACATACACTCAAACTCACTTAACAGAATTTTTTTTTCTTCTAGTTAGTGTCAACAGATTTATTGACACTTACAAGTGAAGCCAATGGAATAAAGTCTTTATTAAACAGCCTGTTTAGTAAAGAAGTTCGAGGCAACATAAAATCACCCCCCTCTCTCTGCACACGGTGTGAAAACTAGGACAGGCGCAGAGAGCAAAGCTTCAATTTGTGAATGTGAACAGAATTATATGCCATCGACACCACCCCAGTCACTTTTCCAATGAGAATAATAATCAGCTTGGGCTGTTGCTGCTGCTTCAGCTAAATTTATTGCCAGTTGACCAGTGATGAGGGAGATGCCAATCAGATTAAAGTTTATTTTTGCATTCTTGTGGGCAGGATCAGTGCAAATGCCAACTGACCAACCCAGTTTGTTGCCAACCAGGATTTCAAAGTAGAGTTAAATTCATCCCAGGTGTCAAGTGCATATAGCACCAAATGAATATGTTAAAACTATATATATATATATATATATATATATATATATATATATATATGCATGTATATATTTTATTATTAAACATTCTTATAGCCAAGTGTTTAAGCAAAGTTATAATTAATAAAGAGTAAAAAGAACATATTTATTGCCATACAATATACATGTGCATCTTGAAAGTATCAAGAATTAAAAAAAAAAAAAAAAAAGGATAGTGCCAAGCATACACATTAAAACAATTCTTTATTCACAAACATAAAATACAATATGTATTTGTGTGTAGGTATATAGATATCTACCACCACTGGAGATGGTATTTTGAAGTATATATAGAATATTTAAGATGCTTTTTAAAAAGATTAAAAAAAAAAAAATAAATAAATAAATAAATAAAATCATTTTGCTCCAAGCAAGGTTGCCATAAAAATATTTGTAGAAAAGACAGAGGAAAGCCATGTCACATTTGTGAGAAAGTGACTAAAGTCAAGATACCAAGTCAGGATAGATTACATTACTGCTCATTCTTTGGATTTTGTATAATATAATAAACTAAAGTCACCTGGCAGAATGTTACTGATGTGGGTGCCAAAGTTGGGCCCACAGAAGTAAAACACGGAACACGGATTAGATGTAAGAAAGATATATTAACGACAGGTTACAGAGATAGTGTAAGCAGAGCTTACTATAAGTTAGTGTCCAACACTGGTAGTCGTACGAGACTCTCACTGTCTCTCTGTGTCACTCTCTATCACTCTCTTGTAGAGTGCTATGTCGCCTACTTAATATAGGCCTGGAAGAGTCTATTGTGTAGGTAGTTTCCAGTTTCACAATAGTTACCAGGTCAGGATTAAACTCAGAAATCTATTAAATTTGTTAACCTTTGCATTAATGGATGCAGCCTGAATATTTTGGTATTATCAATAAAAATGAAAACAGCTGTTTTTAAATTCTACTTGCATTTGTGCTTTTGATGACTCTTAATGCCAGCTTCAGACCCTCACAACATTCCACATATAGGACATGTAACAGGACTCTTTATGAAAGCTGCAAGAATGTTAGAATGATGTTTGCTTTGTAGATATTTAAGGTGTGACCTCTCAAAAGTTGTATTTTATGCACGCACTCCCCTTCCCATTTGACACAATAAGAAGCGACTTTCTTAAAGGACAAAGAGGGATATCAATAGAATTTAGGTTTTGCTTAAATTTGTTCTTGTATCTCAACAAGTGTGTTTCTTCCCACTTTCTGATAACCATCATAAAGTTGGGGGACTTGGCTATACATGAGGATTGACAGTATCCTTTCATCACTAAATGTGCTCAACATGACCAGCACAGCAAAGTTGCAGTTACATTAGAAATTTCTTTATGCCTTCAATTTCACACCCTGAAAACAGATTAACATTGAATATTTCTGATTAAAATTGCTTATGGAAAGCACCATACTGGCAATTATGGTTCCAGTAGTGGGTGCAGGATTTGGAGCCATGATTAACTGATTTTGTTTAACGGCATATCAACTTCTGTGGGTTATTTAATGCCAAAATGTAAATATTTTGAATGCAATTGTATGCCTTCAACTACAGATAAAATATATTGTTGATAATTCTAATGTAAATCGGTATTGTTGGTAATGTTTTTATATAAAAACGTATTGCTGGTATTTTTACTATAACAATGTATTTTTATACTGTCATAGTGTTTTTGTTTAGGGTGTTCACTATTTGCCCATAACTGAAACCCTAACAGGTGCTACTTCCCCTGGGTCAAGGAGGACCTGGGAACAACAGAAATTAAGAGGTGTTTTCAAACTCCTCAAAACCTCCAATCTCCCAATCAGAGGCCTTGCTGCCAGATGTAGTCTATCATCATACCCATGAAAGAGAGTTATATTTACTACAGCTCAGCATACATTAATTTTGGTTTTTCACGGAAATTCCTGATATTGCACAAGCAATGGTAGAGCTTTCCAAAGCAGTTTGTAGCTTTGGAGATGCAATAAATGCTCCCATTGTCAAGAGAAGCTGAATTGTTGATTTTGTTTCTGAGGTACTAAAATGATTTCAAGTATTTACCATCAGCAATAATTGACACAGATGGTACAATGTGCACTGAATGAAGTTTCCAAACACTATGTATAGATTTTGGCATTGGTTTAGGTTGATGAACTACTTCAGTTTTCTTGATACTAATTGTTAAACTAAATGAATTAGATGTAATAAGTCTACACATAAGCTCTTGAACATGGAAAACAAGAGATTACAAGTTATACTGTTTCTTGTTAAGATGTTAGATCTGAATCACTCAAGATTAAATAACTACCATGATGAACAAAATTGAAACTTAATTCAAGTATTAAAATTTTTAAATACAAAGTAAAAAAAACAGACAAAAGGGCAAAAAGTACAGGAACCATAACACATCCTTTTTTTTTGTGTGTGTTTTCTATTTGTTACAGTAAAGAGATCAGAACTTTCAGTGTCCAACATAACAAAAGTTTCCATACTCTGATGGAAAGACATGACAACACTCAAGATTTTATTTGGAATAACTATCTTTTTCAGAACCTTTCAGAGGATTGCAGTTTATGGTGTCAAAGACCTTTGTCAAGTCCACAAAAATCAAGTATCATGTCTTCAGAAAATTGAAAAAAAAAAAAATCTTATCTACTCTGTCCAGAACCGAATTCATATTGATTCTAGGAATAGATTGAATCTACCAGTTTAGATATGATTCTATTCAAGATTACATAAGCGATAATTTTGCCAGCGAAGTAAAGTGAAATTTCTCAAGAGTTATTGTTTTTGTAGAGATGTACAATGGATGCATTTTTGAAATCTTGTGGAACTTCTCCAGTCTTCCATTTACAAAGAAGAGATTGCTATCTTACAAGATGGTTTTCACCAAATTTGAAAATCTCAGGTGGTATACCATCATGACCAGGGTATTTGGAAGATGACATTTACTTTATGATACTAGAGAAGTGCGAGTTCTAGTATCACAGGTCTTTGGGAATTTGATGCAATAACATCATCAAGCTACAATCCAGTGGTTTAGACTTTTTAAAGTGTTCTTTCCATTGAAAGAAAATACCATACTTTTTTCTTTTGGACCAAACACCGCTTTCAGGCCCTGTTAAATATAAAATAAAACAGTATGTGACAGCTATGAATTTTTCAGTTTAGCTTAGATACAGTTTTGTAGGTTCCCTCCATTATGTAAATCTAGAAACTGCTAAAATATTTTGATACCTGAGCAGACACTTTGTTGAACTTGTTGGAAAAACCTATGGAATAATTCAAATTTTTCTAATACATATAATGTTTCACTGTATTAATTGTTATTCTCAGGTGTGGAAATTAACACTAGTGGAAATACTGACTTATCACTGAAAGTATTTTCTCTAAACTTAAATATTTATTTCTTTTAAAGATATCCTTAATATGATTTTTGCCTGATATATATATATATATATATATATATATATATATATTTTAAGTATCAATAAAATTGCTTAACATGAACAAATTGTGATACAGTTTCACTATTTTGGTTGAATGTATTTAAAATTAAAATAATCTAGTGGAATTCTTATTTTAATGTTTTTGGTTTAATTTGTTTAGTGAACAATTTTGTAAACCATCTGAAAAGCCATTTTAAAAGCCCATTGTATCTAAAGTATTTGAAATGATAAAATGAAGCCTAAAAGTAGTTTATTTGCATTGTAAATTATAAGAGTACTAACTATCAGTTTCATATTTTCTTAAGTATCAAATTTATAAAGTGCTAAAATCAACAAAGCCATGATTTTGACAAGTTGTTCTAGAAAAATGTTTTAACACTATACAGAAGCTTGAACCGGCCACCACAAAAAAAAAAAAAAAAAAAAAAATTCTGGCATGTAATAAAAATATAGAAATTTTCTTAAATTGCCTAACTGGTTTGCTGATACCATGAAAATAGACAATTTCAAGGATATTAAAAATTGAGCCATTTTTCAAACATTAATACTGACATTTATACAACAGTAATAAATATGTTCACTGCATAAAAATAATCTATTAAGTCATAGATGACAAGAACATTAATTTGGATTCTGTATCTGACATACTTTGTAAATGAGAAGCTCTCAAAGTGGACAGTTTTTTGCCTTCCAGCCATTTTCAGGTCTTTATAAAAATAAAAAAAAATGCATAAGACACACCTAGGCTGTTTATATTTTTGTAATTTACAGTAAATATTAACTACTGTAATCAAGTTTCAAATCTATAGACAATCTAGAGATAACATACGTTAAGTTAAGTGATGTCTGACCCACACCAAGTGAGCTTAAGGATAAAGAATTGAAATGGTACATCTAACTCATTCATGTCTTCTCTACCCCCTCACTTCCTCAATTTACATATGCTTAATACGGCCCATCAAAAATGTGTAAATTTCTTTTCATTTTTCATTTCAACCTTTGGAAGTACAGTCTGATGATCCAGAACCCTTTAAAAGGGCTGTGGTGAAATAATTTATTACATGGAACCTTAAAGTGGTCTGTTTTTATTCAAATTTATTTGCTCTGAATTTACATTGAGCTCTCTGAATATCATCCTCCTTGGGTCTACCCATACGGATTACCTAGTTTTGCATAATCTATATATATATATATAAATATAAAAGTGAACATAGAAGTCAACACTTAGAGGCGACAGTCTGTTTCATGCTATATATGTGGCCTGACGATTGCATATAGAATGAAACAGACTGTCGCCTCTAAGTGTTGACTTCTATGTTCACTTTTATATTTACACCCGCTCTATCTCTGATATTGAGCACTTTATTCCATAAATATAGCACACCTTAAGACTATATTTCTTTATAATATATATATATATATATGTACATATATATATATGTACATATAGGTACATATATATATATATATATATATATATATATATATATATATATATAGTTATTTTTAATTTTAATACATTATACTAGAATTTTTATTTATTTATATGTCAATAAAACTGTTTCCTGGCAATCACTGTAATAAAGAAAAATGTCAAATGCTTAAATTTGAATTTTTTGCCTTTCAATTTAAAAAAATGTGTTCAATGATTTTCCTATCAAAGGCATGTTACTTCTTAGTTGTAATAAATTGAAGAAAAACATAAAAATGAAAGAAAAAGATGGTATAAAAAAAATAGAAAGAAAGAGAAACAACACAAGAGAAAGAAGAGAAAGAGAAAAAAAGCACACAGGAAAAAGGGAAAGAGTGAAAAAGAAAGAGAAGAGTGAAAAAGAAAGAGAAAAGTGAAAGAAGTAGAGAAAAAAGAAAAATACAAACAAAAAAAAGAAGAGGAAAAAGATAAAATTGAAGGAGAAAAACAAAGAAAAAGAAAGGATGTTTCTTATTAAGCATCAAAAGTTGAATAAAAATCTTGAACAAATTAATATTTTTTGAAATCACAATTAAATTAGTCACTGAAATATTTTATCAAACTAAAACTGTAAAAGTACTGGATTTACTTTCAAATAATAATACAATCAACTCTGCTGCAGTGTGTTATGTAATTGGGGTTTTCTTTCAAAACAGGCTGCTATAAGTTAAGAAAGCAATCATTTGATTTCTGCCTTTCTTAAAATTAAGACTTAGCTCAAAATGGTTTATTATTATTTTAAAAAGTAATATCTTATAATTCTTGTGTTTAGTACATACTAAACAGCTTTTAGGTTCAGGCTAGTCAAACAGAGTATGACTTCTGTGTAGTGAGTTCAATTCTCAATGAATGCCATGCACTTATAACCTTGTACCAGTCTATGCTGGGCTTAGTTAATACCCTATCAACCAATGTTCATTCCTATATATTTTTGTTTTGTCTTAAATAGAATTCCTTCAAAACTGAAATAAACCAAATAAGAAAAGGTGCAAATGCCACTAATTCAATCCAGTTCCATTGTAATATGAATTCAAAAGATCATTTCACAAATTCTCTAGTAAAAGAAGTAAATCTACAGATTTATTTAAAAGCTATTTACTTAAAGTTTTTAATTTGATCGTTGTATGATCTTCCTTTATGACAGGTTTTAAATGTAAATAAATTTGTCTTGGAAATCCCAAAAGTTTCTTGTTTTTTGTTAAGAGATATTAGAACATTTAGCATTAACTATTCAAAAAGATTACTTTTGAATGAAATGGCAAATGCATTTTTTTAATCCTCAAATATAGAATCAAATAACAAAAACATTGAAGATAGAAGAAAATGTGCAACATTTTTCAGTAGACAGCCAATCCTCACTTAAGGATCAGATTCTGTTCCAACAAGCTGGTTAAGTAAGAAGTTGGACCCAAGAGTCATTTCAGACATACTACACAAAGTAGATAGATTGATTGGAAAATTTGCTTTTTAATCCCCGCACTAAATATCTATTAAAATTTTCCAAAATCATCATATTTCTGTGTAAATGTACATGCTGAACTCAAAATAACAATTAAATTATAAAACCTACTGTTTTGGAGTTATCAACAAGAAAAATTCAGACTCACTCGCGGTCATTCATCTGGCATTACCGGCTTTGTGTAATTAGATTCACTGCCGATCACTTCCATCGTGCAATCATAACTTTTTGGCCTATTTACTGCTTTTACTGCTCTTACTTGTTGAAATTACTGCGCACTATCTTAAAGCAATGATAAGTGTTAGGGTTTTCTTTTTGTTCTTTATAGAACATTCTAACAAGACAAAATTTAGTTCTTGTTAAAACTGCAAAAGGCATCTTAAGTAATTCTTTCTTGGGAAAGATAAAAAAAAAATTGGGGTAGGGTTCAAGTTGCAGTAAGTATGTTATTTAATAAAGTTAGTGTTGAAAACATAAAAATTGTCTAATTTTTACTTAATAAACAAAAACTATTTTGTTACTCAATACAAGTCCAAAATGTTCCACAACTCTGATATTGTTCTTTTCATTTTTTTCCTTAATCAATTCACTCCAAGCAAGGTGATAATGCCACTAAGATGCAAGGAGTTACTTGAAAGAGAATGAAAAGACTTTAGAAGGAACCAGAAACTCAACCCTGGTCAGTGAACAAGGGATAAACCTCTACTCCTGTTCAAAAGACTGGGAAGGAGAGTGAATCGAATGATAGGCAAAACTGTCTTTGTTTTATTGTAATTTTTTCCTGCTAATCACAAAATACAAAAACACGGTAGAATTTTTTATGTTAAATGAAAGCTGAAATTAATTATCAGAACAGTCATATCGTTAGATTGAAGTACAAAATTATCTGACTGAAAACTGAACATTTGGAAGATACATTGATGAAAAAAAAAAAAAAAAAAATCATTTTTACAGAGTCACTGTAAGCAACTTGTGTCAGGATATTATCAATATATTTACTGCACACATCCAGAGGCAAAAATAAAGAAAAAGAAATGATTGGTAGAGAAAGGAACAATATCAGTTCAGAATCATCACAAACCATGCTGAATTTCAGCAGGGAAAACTACCAAATTTATTAATCATAGATAAAGAAAAAAAAAAAAATTAAAATTACGCATTAAAAAATGTTGTTTGATTTAGTTTCTAAGCAACTGAAATGTTAAAATATCTTTATCTATGCTTGCTTATCAACTGGTATACCGGCATCATTCGATTAATGAGTTTTCAATTAGTGTGCTAAAATATTTATATACCAAAATTTGATTAGTGTTTACATAATACTTGATTAGTGCAGTAAAACATTCAGTTTAACAATAATAATTGAAAATTAATGTTTTTTTATTGTTGCTGATGTATACATTAGCTGCATTAATTGAGGGATTCCTGTACTTAGAAGTACAGAAATCCCTCAATTAATGCGGCTAATGTGTACATTTTATGGAATTTTGCAGCAATTAATTACATGATGTGGTTCTGCATTCATCATTATATATATATATATATATATATATATATATATATATATATATATATAAGTTAAACTGTTTATGTTATAATGCTGATTAATCAAGCTTATTTAAATATTGCTTAATTACAGAAGAAAGAAATTAAAAACAAAGAAAAATTTCAACAAAAAGAAATAACAAACTTAAAAGCAAAATAATGATGCCAAACATGAAAAATTTCAACATTTGTACCTGATAAATGGTTTTGACTGAAGCTTGGAATACTTCATTAATTTTTAGACAAGAGTCCTGTCTGATAATACCAAAAGTACTCTCTGTCCTTTGAATCTAATTCATAAATTAGCACTGATCAGGTACAATGGTTTGATTTTCAAAGACAATAGCATGTGCTGAAGAAAGCAGAAACTATGGAATTTACATGCATTTAACAAAACAATGACAAAATCTACCTCAGTGTCACATTTTTGTCAATTTGAACAAGAAAACAAGTAGTTCAATTTTTGACACACTTAAATCAATATGGGTCATCTTACATCAATAATTCTTTCTTTTAGTGTCAAAAACAAATACAAAAAAAGAAGCAAAAAGTAAGGTAATTTGAAATGGTCAAAGAAAGGATAGCTAATCCCTTCAATCAGTCCAAATTACTTGATTTAAATACCAAAATGGTCAAATACCTTCTATTTAAAAATAAAGGCAATTATTTCCCTCATGAAAGATTATTTATCTAATAATTCTATTTTTCTGTAAACAGTACTCAATGCATGGATGAATGGTAGATTTGCAGATGTGAAGGATGGACTCAAACGAGAAAACCTTCTAGCACTTTATATTAATAACAAATAATGTTGGATAAAAAACATTCCTTTAAAAAAAGGACTGTTTATGTTTTCGGTATGAAACTGAATCTAGATTCAATGGAGTCCCAATAAGAATAACACGCTTTCTTTAACAGGTAATTCTAGCTTTGAGAACTTTCTTTAACAGGTAATTCTAGCTTTGTAGGATTAACCGCTACATTTCAGCAAATGCATTCTTTGTTCAAAATTTAATGATAAATCCAGCAAGGAAAGGATATTCAAACAAATGTAAAATATTTGTACTTGATTCATTCTAGGAAACAAACTTATAAAAGGTGAACCAGAATTAACAACTATTTTTAGTGTGTACTCATTTCAATCCTTCCTAGTTGTTCCATACTCATAAAATCTGATTTGATGTAATCACCAAACACATTGACTCTCAAGCCATAAATATATATTTTTTATTTTCCAGATTTCCATTTATAGTACAAAAGGAAACTTGAGGTAACAGAAATGTGGTTCTACAAAAGAATTCTGAGAATACCATGGACTGAACACGTGAGCAATGACAAAGTCTTAGAGAAAATAGAAACAAAAAAAAAGACATATTGAAATTTCTTAGGCACATGAGGAAAAGGGGCTTGGAAAATTTGACACTCACAGAATACACTGTAGACAAGAGGAACAGAGGAAATCAGTAAATAACCTACCTTTTGAATTTGTGTAAATGGTTGTCAGAACAGGGATTAGGAGAGATAGCAAAAAGACAAACACTGTTAAGAGCTACAAAGGACAAGGCAGTTGTGGAAAGCCATCATCCCCTGCACCCTGAAGGGTCATGACATACAGAAGACAATTTTGGGGAGGAAAAAAAAATACTTTGTTAATTATGAATCAGGCGTTATGGAGGGGCTATTTTTTTTAAATTTTAAAAATAATACACCACATAACCAGCTCAGGTGATCTAAGATTAGAGAACATTTATTATGATATGACGACACCTATTGGTGGCATTAAAATTTGAAAACAATCACTTTTAAGGATATAAATAAAAAATATCTCGTTTCTCTTTGTCACTTTTTAAACTTTCAGTGTTATAAAAAAAAAAAAAAAAAAAAAAAAAAAATTATTTTTGGTCTATCATTTCATGTTAGACCAAAGAATTCTTTGGGCAATTGTTCTGGTAAACTTTCCTCTATGGTAATGAGACACTGCACAGTACTAGATTGGTGCCAAGTTCTCATCATTTTACAATTGAAATGGCGAGATGTAACTAAGTTCTATGCTAACAGTGTCTCTTCTCATACTTTTTACTTGTGGAACTCTCTTCCATCTTCTTGCTTCCCAGGCAACATGGATCTTCAAAAATTTAATTGCAATTTCAATTATGTTCTGTCTTCTTAATTTCTGTTCTTTTATTGTTTTTGTTCCTTAATAATGTTATTCTTTTCTTATATTCTTTCAAACTCAGTACCCCCCCCCTACATTTTAGTGACTTTGCTTGGGGATGAAATAATTTAAAAAAAATAAATATCCTTTCACTTTGTCATATTTTTAAAATTTTTAGTAGCATTAAAAAAAATTTTTTTTGTCTATAATTTCAAGTTAGCATTCTAAAAAAAGAGTTCTTTGGACAATTGATCTCAAGTTCTTTTGATTTAAGAGTCATTATCATTTCCAGAATTGTTCAGATCACTAAGCTTATTTTTGTTCCTTTTGTTTCGATCAGTTCATTCTACAGCCTTCTTCAGGTAAACAACCAGTCACACAAACCTGCAACAAGCAGAAATGAAATGGTGGCTCACACATTAACCAGAAAGCATCTCTATATATTTAAAAATATGGAATCACCTGTATTACAAGGGTTCTTGAGAATGATATTATCTGTGTAGCTCATGATGTTGTAATGTGTCAAGTTGCTCAGCATATAAGACTTGAAAGATCCATTTTGTTTCCTTACAGATTGTACATTGCAGCAACAACAGAAGCAACACTACATTGAATGGTATAAATGACAATTATCATTATCATCATCCAAAGTATTATATATTTTTAAATCTCTAAATGAAGGATTTTGGTTATTTCTCTTACAGTATAAAGTTAATCAAATCAATCAAGAATTAAGAAAAACAATATGGATGAATTAAAACATAACACAAATATTCAAATATCTAAGATTCACGAGAATAGAAAGCAATGGTGCTGCCATATTGAAAGTAAATGCATTAAATATAATCAGATGCATGACCAATGAAGGAGCCAGGCTGGATATACTAAAAGACTAATACTTGCTATTTACATGGCAACCAATACATGTTTTATTTGTACCGAGCTATGATGATTTTGGTCAGGTATCTTATTCATGACCAAATTGAAATGCTAAATTTTGAGGCAACCAAGCCCTTCCCACTTAGAAGGTTGGCATAATACAATCTTCCTCACTCCTCTTGAGCTTTCCCCAAGTTTTGTTACTAAATCTAAGACTATGATGAATTCATGTTTAAAAAAAAAAAAAAAAAAAAAAAAAAAAAAAATTTAGTGCAATTTTAAAATCTGCAAACAATTTTTTTTCTTTTTATTTCATTACAAAATTTCTCTTTAGTATCCTTGTATGTCTTGTTAAATTCCCTCAGTATTTCATTTTTTCTTGCTTTTATAATAAAAAAAATGGATCTTAAAAAATGAAAATTCAGAAATACTATTTAAATTGAAACATTTCCCATAACGTAATGCTATAAATTCAATCTGTTCTCAATTTCATTTTATCTGTTTATCCACTAAAATGGCAAAAAATTATTTATGGTAGACAATCCCTCAATATTAAAATTTGACACATTTAGATGGGATGGCATCTTAATGATTTCCTGTGAACATGCAATCTTTCAATGTGTGTATATATATATATATATATATATATATACAAGGAGTGGCTGAAGCATTCACTGCCATCGCACATTCCAAAATTTGACCAAATGACCAAACATTAATTTTTCCCTTATTGGTTAGATTGAAAACTGGCAATGGATAGAAAAATTTGTTAATGTCCACCATGTCAGGTATTGATGAAATATGTTCTCAACAAAAATAAATGATTTTTCTGTCAATCTCATCCATTCGTCCATTAACACAGGTCTTTCGCATTCAAGTGAAAGAAGGTGGCCTTCTTGAGGGAATGAAAAATAAGGAGAGAGAAAAAAGTACAAAACAATCTCTAAAGACCACCAGATGCAGCATACCTCTGACAAAAATCAAAATAACATCAACCAAAATGTTAAAGAACAATAAATACAATCAACCACAAATGTTTGGAATAATTTTTGTTTTGTAGATATTGAATCTAACAAATATATTATCCTGGAAATTAGAAAATATTTCTTTTTGGGCACCTAATATGGTTTGATGATTAGCAAGCTGGCCATGTGGTAAAATGCTGTAGAAGGGAAGTTATTCTGTTGTTATGGTAACAAGGCATGTTCATCTGTTAGTGTCAAGTTACTATAATGAAAATATCACATTAGGAAGTAGGGGAGATCAATGAATTATAGAAAGTTACAATGTGTTTTATTTGACAAAATAGATATTTTTAATTAGTATAATTCATATCATGCATTTAAGAGTGTCAATACTTCATTTTAGGAACTTCAAAATAATTTTTTCTTTATCAATTTGTTGGACTAGTTTTTCTTTCTGTCTGTTATTTCTGGGATGAGGAGTTATTATTGACAATTAAATTAGTGCCATCATCCTTTCTTTTTTTATCCTATCACTCAGGTCTTAAAAATAAACAAAAAAAGACTTTAAAGAAGATTTGAACTTGTATTCTTTACCCTTTGGGAATCTGTCTAAGTAAAAACAAAAATGCATAATGAAAAATGTTGCTAAATGACTAAATCTGAATGATGTCTGCTAATTAACTTTCATATCCTAATGCAGTGGTTTTGAAATGGTGCAGCATGCCTCATAGGCATGGCAAAAGAGGATAGGAGGTGGGACAGGATGATTTAAAGACAGTCTAAGATTAAGAAAGTTTCAAAAAATTCACATACCAAAAATAAATATGGTTTCAAAATTTAAAGTGTTATTACTTGTAATTTTTTCTTTTTCAATTACATACATTTGTCTTAAGTTATCTGTAAAGTGTGTTTTACATGATCCCAAATGTAAATTGAATTTAAATCCTGCAGAAGTAAATTAAATTACTGCAGGCACGAGTCCCAGTATAAATAGTTATAAATAATTATTGACCAATTTTAGAAAGTTATCAATGATAATGTTCCGACTTTATCGCTCTTTAAATTTTTTTTTTTTTTTTTTTAAATGTACTTTCACTCACATAAAATTTGGTGAGGCAAGAGTAAATTTTAATTCTGAAAATGCATCTCAGACGAAAAAAGTCTGGAAACCACTGTTCTAATCAATAAAACAGTGTCCAGATCAGAAAAAGTCACAAGTTCAAAGGAATTTAAATTTAAAGGACACATCAAAAGTAAAATGTCAAAAAAAAAAAAAAAAAAAAATTTTTAAATTAAAATAAAAAAAAAAAAAATAAAAAATTAATGATGACAATGCTTCCCCTTGGAAATCCAGACAAGATTTTTCCCTCTTTGATAAAAAACTCCCAGCATAACTCTTACCTGAAAAAATGTGAATGTTCTATATGATAGCTAACAAACTTTGACTTAATTTTTTAAAATAATAAAAATATGGTTGAACAGAAAGAAAGATGCAACTTGAAGATTGATTTTCCTTGTTAAAACAGTGGCTATTAAATAAAATTGATATGCATTCTGTTCTGGACAAGTTTGTAGAAAATAAGCAAAATACAGCAACAGTTGTTGTCTGTCTGTATGTTTACAATGTTGTAAAGAAGACATTCTCTCTCCTTCTCTCTGCTAACAGAGAGAATTACTTCTGCAGGATTTAAATTCAATTTACATTTGGGATCATGTGAAACATACTTTACAGATAACTTAAGACAAGTGTATGTAATTGAAAAAGAAAAAATAATTTTGCTTATAAAAATATTATTTATCAAAAGATTTAAATATTAATTTAAATCGTTATTTACATTTGAACTATTGTCCTCATTTTTGTTGTTATTATTACAATGTGCTCTTCTACCTTCATCAGGCATATGTTGATCTGGGTGACTACAGGGTAAATGGTCCAATTCCTGGTTCAGACAGCATGTGCTTATTGAAAACAGAGTGGGCAATAACTGAGCAGTACTAAAAATAAAAACTAGATGAGATATCGCAAGACATGGGCAGCGGAATGAGAACAACCTACCCCTGTAGATTGGTTAAATAAAGGGATCAGTTTGAAATTCTTTTTTAAATTTTAAGGGCTCATCTTTTTAAAAAGAAAATATCTGAATATTTTGTCAGTCATATAAAAGCATGCACATGTTTGTTTGTGTATTTAGAGAGTTTTTCATTGATACCTGTTTCATTGAAAAAGATTTGAAACTTTTAAAGTTAATATAATATCCTGTAACTTTTAGGCAAAGATACAATACCAGTCATGGATTTTGTACAAAATTGGCTCAATTATAGATCTTTATGCTTGAAAGGATTTTTGAAATAAGTCATCCTAAAAACTTTTTTTTAAAAAGGCAATGACAATGTTTAAAAATATCCATGCTGTTTTTATGCTGAGAAAGCTGAATTAATATATATATATATACATACATACATACATACACACACAAATTGGTAGGGATAATTCCAAGGAAGACATTAACCCAAAGAGAGCTCAATGTAATTAACAGAGCAATATAATAATAATTCAAGAAAATCCTTAAAAATCCAACTCGGTTATAATTTATTTCAAGAATATATTTAAATATTCATCTCTTTAGACCGAAGGTTTTTTTTTTAGAAATGAAATCTATCCATCCAGAGACAAAAAAGAAAGAAAACGGAAAATGTTTTTTTAATAAAAAAGAAAAAAGAAAAAAAAAAAAAAATAGGAAGGAAGAAAAATAAAAATTTCAATACAACATTTAAAAAAATTTTTGGAAGAGAGTGAGAAAGTGAAAGACAATAAAGGAAAGAAGGAAGAAATAAAAAAATGAGCCGATAGAATGTCCTAGAAAATTTTTCCTTAAAAGGCTGAACAAGTTAATATGTACACACACATCTTTAAAGTACTAAAGAAGATCAAAAATGAAGTTTACATATTTACTACTCCAGAGGTCAAATTAAAAATTTGATCTGGAATTTCTTTAGTTCATTTGGTCTATCAACTAATTTTTATTTTTTTAAATTTGATAAATAATTGGTGCTTGGTATGATATGTAGAAAATTTCATGGTGGAGAACAAATAAGGCTGCAAACTAGTAACATTCCACCATCACCAAGCACATCCTGAAATTTCACCTATCATAATGGATGAGGCTCCATGCCTTGAGCATCTATTGGGACTCAAGCTCTCCCCAGACTACAAGTGATATATTTGATTTATTGTAACTGGGACCTGCCAGGTACACAAGAGTGAATCGTCCCCATTCCCTTTGTATTCCTAGAGTAAGAAGTAAGTTCCATTTGGACAGCTTCTTCCCAGGAACTGCTGCTATGTAGAAAAGACTGGACATTGGCCCACTCCCTACAATCTTGGCTTCTTCAAGTCTTGGGTTAACTGTTATTTTTCTTATCTAGCCCATGAATTTCATTTATTTCACTTTCTTATGCTGAAACAAAACCACAAAGTAACCCTATATCCTTGAGTGACTCTTGGAATGAACATTTGTATAAAAAAAAATCTAACAAACTAAGTTATCATATCTGAAACTATATGTTAATTAAAAAGCAAGAAAAAATTTGAGTTACCTCTCTTCAATTAATTATAATACATTGAATACTATAATATAATTATAATACATAGAATAATAATATTGAGAGAAAAATATAAGTATTATCAAGGATCAAAATATGCGACTAATATCTTCTGGTTAGCATTCACTATGCCTTATATTCCATTAAACATCAGTGAGATTATATATAGATAAATATTGATAGATATAGATATAGATATATATAGATATAGATAGATATAGATATATATAGATATAGATAGATATAGATATATATATATAGATATAGATAGATATATATAGATAGATAGATATATATAGATATAGATATAGATAGAGATAGATATAGATAGATAGATATAGATAGATAGATATAGATATAGATAGATATAGATATAGATAGATAGATATAGATAGATATAGATAGATAGATATAGATAGATAGATATAGATAGATAGATATAGATAGATATAGATAGATAGATATAGATAGATAGATATAGATAGATAGATATAGATAGATAGATATAGATAGATAGATATAGATAGATAGATATAGATAGATAGATAATCAACAGACAGACAGTTTTGCTGTATCACTGCTCAGTGTGGCTAGACATTCGATTGCCTCAAGCCAGGATCAAAACCACACTAATTTTGCATGACAATAATTGAATATAAATGAAGACATTTTTAATTCACTACCTCATCAATCAATCATTGCTGTGAATATAAAACCAAACAAATAAAGCAGAGAAAACTTTGAAATTCTTTACTGTGATTGAGAAATGCTCATTTTTTTTTTCATTAAGAACAAATTTAAAAGTTAATTTTACAAATTTTAAAATGTGAAAAGGTCAAATTAAGATATATTAGATACATAGATAGATAGATATAATTTGCCATCAAATTAAAGCTTACATATTTTGAATGGGTTTAAGATTATGTAAATGGATTATTATGACCCTCAGGTGTCAACAAACAAGACTTACTTTTGTTAACAAAGAGGTTCCCAGATTACAATATATAATGACTTAGGTGATTTACTATAATTGTAATCGGAGACAGAGACAATATAGCAATATTTAATTTCCATGTCCATAAAAAACAAAAAAACAAAACAGTGTATCAAAAGGACAGTTTTTCCCTTGACAAGACTACCTTCACTTTTTCATAATGTTTGTTTTAAAAAGCGATCATTAGAAATGTAATAAAACTTAAACATATGATGAAAGTAAATTTATAGATTTTCTTTGTTCTTGAGAATTGACAATAAAATTAATAAACACTATTAGATTGTTTATTTACACTATTAATTTATTAGATTGTTTATTGTAATGGCTGTCAAAATATCAGTTAATTGCCAATCAATTCCAACTTTATAAAATGGTAAATAATAAGGATTTCCTTGTAGCTGGTTCACATTTCTTAATAATTTAGTAAATGTTTATAAATTATGAATAAAAAAAAATGTTTTCATATTTATTTCTTTATAAATTGATAAATGATAAATATTGCATTGCATTAGTTTTAATTAGTTTTTAGAATGTTGTAATCATAAAATTCTTCTAAATAAACAATCCAATAGTCTTTAATATTTTTGTTGTAAATTCTCAAGAACAAAAAATGTATAAATTCATTTTCATTGTATGTTTAGGTTTTATTAACACTCTAATCATCGCTTTTTAAAACAATAAACATTACTGAGGAATGAAGGTACTTAAAATAATAGCAATGTCAAGAGAAAAACAGTTTTTTTCACATGTCGTTTTTGTGGGTACAAAAGTTAAAGATTGCTGAGAGTACTTTGTTTTGTCAGTGAACAGGGGACATTTTACTTTGTCCAGCTTGAAAAGGTTGAAGAATCTAAATGTTTTCCCATTGGTAAAATTTAAAAAGTATTCACATAGAAAGGTTGTTACAAATTTTTGGAGACACAGTGCCCATTCAAAACATATTTTCTTGTAGAGATTTGTTTGTTATCATAAAAGAGTGGGAAACAAAGTGAAATGAAATTCATTATAATTTCAATGCTATGAATAGTAGTTAGGTTAGCAGAAAAATCTCAGAGATTATACACCAATCCTTACTAGGTGCCACACAGTTATGGCCTTATGCCAGAGTAAGATCTATTCAATATAAACATAGCCAACAAAAGAAAAATGTAAACAAAATTTATTAACATGCCAATGAAGAAAAAAAAAACATCTTTTACACATTTTAAGCCTGGTATTTGAATATTGCTACTATTTCTGGCTCGATGCTTCTATGTATTTAGAGAATTTTGATAAAATACAAAGAATCTGCAATGTTATTGGTCCTGACCTGACATCTCAGTTTCAGTTACTTTCCCACCACAATAATGTAGCTTCTTTATGCCTTTTCTATAAATATTTTCATGGTAATTGTTCTAATGAGCTTTCCTCTTTAGTACCCAGATTTTTTGAATTTAAGCACAGTACTAGAGGAGGCATGGTGGAGTAATGGATAGCAGCTCAGATTGAGGAATCGGAGAGACAAGTTTGAATTCCAGTCAAATCCATTACATTCACTTATGCACTAATACCGTTTTCCCGCCAACTGTGGGTAAATAGGAGGACAGACCAGGTTCTATAGCCTTGGATGGCAACTGGTCTACTGCAGAAAGAAATGGCAACCTACTGCAGGAAAAAGAATCTGCCTCATCAGTCATATATCAAAAGATCGCCTAAGTGTGTATCACGCATGGCACATAACTGACTGACTAGATTAGCAACAAGGCATCATCATTTTACAGCTAAATTGGCAAAAGATGTAACTGTAAGTTCTATGCTAACAGTTTTTTCTCTTGCACATCTTGTTTGCGGAACTCTCTTCCAATTTCTTGCTTTCCAGTCAACTTTGATCTTCAAAAGTTTAAATGCAATGTCAATCATTATCTTCTGTCTTCCAAATTCCTGTTCTCTCCCTAATAATGTTTTTTTTTTTTTACTCATATTTTCTCACATTTAGTGACCTCTTGTTAGTGGCTTTATTGCCTTGCTTAGGTTGAAATGATTAAAAAAAAAGTTGTTTTTTTTTTACTCTCAGTATCATTAGAATTAGAAGTGTTTGTCAAAAAGCAATCTGATCAAATTTAAATTTGAAATTAAAAGTATTGGTCAAAACACCTAGTGTGTTGTGATTTTAGTTGTAAACTAGATAAGTACTAAGATGCAAAGAGAAAAAATTGTGGAGTTACCTTCTCTTTTAATACCCATAAATCCTCTTTCAAATTGGCACGGCCATTTTAAAACTCTTGTATCTTGTCATAGGTGCATAAAACTCTTGTATTTTGTCCAACATGGTGCATAAACGAAATATTTGGCAAAAAAATCTCATTCATCAGTAACATTTTAAACACCTCCTAGAATGTAAAGTTCTTAAAGCAAACCTGTGCCAAACTGTGTTTCCTGAATCCTTGATGACTTGGCTGTCTGAAAATGTTGACAACATCAAGATGAAATAATGGAAACTGACAGTGGAAATACAATTATGCGAAACAAGTTTTTGATCAATCAGTAAACTTCTAGACCTTTTCAGGCAATGTTATAAGATCCAGACAGCTATTGTTTGCACATGGAATTATTCATTGGTAATTAATCTTCGATTTGGCTGTGGAAAATATCACTCGGAGGTTAGCATTAAGAAATTATGCCCAATTTTCTGAGAAAAACCTTTTTTTTTTTTTATGAAAAAAAAATATTTATTTTCACTTCAAAGTAATATCATTCAAACTTCATCCGTTTCTCTTTAATTTGGCATGAACATCATTGAATAAAAGGAATGGCTAAATGGCCCGGCAATGGGAAATACGAAAGACATGCGGCAAAAAAAACAATGCAAAGTGCTAAGTGTTGTTGTCATTACCTGGGTCATGTGGTGTTAAAATCAAAACAAAACACAGGTTTGAAAAAAACAAAAAAAAACAAAACCTTATATCAAGCCCTACCAATGTTGACCCTTTTTTTTCACTCTTTGCTCTTATCTGGGAGTAGTAGGTTTTATTACAAGCCGACAACTTCTAAACATTTATTGCTGGATGACTCACCTTTGACCTAGACATGTCAAAGTCAATTTGGCTTAATTTTCCTTATCACTTATTTTTTTGAAAAAAAAAAAAAAAAAAAAAAAAAAGAAAAATTTTTTGTTTCTGGGGGTCAGGAATTGCAGATAAATCTTTCACCTTGAGTCATTTACACCAGCCAATTTTACTTTTAAATTAAAGAATATATCCTTTGCTTTCTGAAAATACCTAGTTTCATGGGATTCAGATCAAAAGTTTCCTTGATATTTGTTTAGATGATGACAAAACAGTCATTTTTCAATATTTTACCCCTATAAAAGTATGGAAATCCATTTTTTCAGGGAAAATAAGCTGTGACAAAATGACTTGCCATTTTTGTGATGATTCTTACTTGGGATAGAAAATGTTTAACATAGCAAACCTGAATTGACTTTATTTAAGTTCAGTGGGGTTATAGGAAACCTCAAACAGCTGTGATGGTTTCTTGTCTGGACAGAAGTAAAATTAGAATTTGTCTTTAGAAGGAGAAAGTGCTGTAAACATTCAAAGGAAGTTAGTGAATGTTTATGAAAAGGCTGCACTTGATGTAAGCACAGTAAGTCAATGGCAATCCTAGAGTGAAACTGGCCTTACTGGTATGCCAGTTGTTGCTGTGAATGTGGGTATGGCTAAACGGGATAGTACTCTCATCACAGTTGACAGAAGAATCACAATTGCAAAACTGTGAAAGCTATGGTAGTGCCTGTAGTTTAGTGCAGTTTCTTGGCTACACAAAAGTTTGTACAAGTTTCAGAATGTTCACAAAGTATCTGATTGGAAGGAAAGTTCTTGCAGTTTCTAGATAATCAAATTTATTTAGTAAACACAAGAACTTTCTGTCCAATCAGATACATGAAATCAAAGAGGGTAGTTGCTGCCCAAGAACTTTCATCTAATTTGAGCCTATGATGAAAGCACTAGTGGTTTGTCAATGATGATGAAATGAAAGAGGCAATTCACAGATGACTAGGAAATCAGCCAAGAAGCTTCTACAAAATGGGTGTGTTTAGTCATTCAAAAGTGGAAGACTAGGATTGATTTTGTTGAGATTCAGAATTTTAAGACATTTATCTTCATTTCAGTTGCATACATCAATTATTCAATCTGTTGTAATTAAAGAAGAAAAGGTATTATTTTTTGAACAGACTACATATCTTGTTGATAATGATGAGACCTTGTTGCCAATCTAGTACTGTGCTGAAACTTATAGCTTAGATACCATAGTGAAGAGTTTATCAGAACAATTACCATGAAAATATTTATAGAAAAGGCATAGGGAAACTACATTATGGTGGTGGGAAAGTGATTGAAGCAGGGATGTCAGGTCAGGACTAATAACATTGCAGATTCTTTTTTGGATTTTATCAAAAGATCTGTAAATATATAGCAGGAACACCAAACCATATGTGGCATCAATATTCAAGGCATGGACGAATGGTAGACTTATAAATATGTAAGGTAGATTCTGGAGAGAAAAATTGTCTAGTACGACATCATGAACCAACTTTCTTAGCAGCAGGTATAGCAATTGATTTAATATAATCTTTGCATTTCTTGTCAGCAGTGTAGTCTAGTAGATTATTACTACTGTGCAACAACTTTAATTTTCACTGAATACCCCATTCTTGTGACCTTGTGTCAAATGATATATGCCTTAGTATCAGGTAATGGCTAGTGAGCTAACCTGATAAACCATTATTACTTCTGTCATGACTTCAATTATCCCTAGATGCCCTAGACATATGGCTTTGTCTCAAACTAAACCAAATTCAACAGAGAAAGGAAAAGCACAACAATAAAACTTCATAATGAGGCTGGAAATTATTTTCACTTGAAAAATAATGGCTAATTTTGTTGATCTAATATAACATTGCCACTTATATAAAAAGCTATTTAAAAATATGGACCATTTATATTAATGTTTTACACAGACTAATAATCCGATATAATCAATGATTTTGCTGTTCAGTAGAATCAATAATCATCTGAACATTTTTATTCAATATGGCAGATTCTCAAATATCTGATAATCTACTACAAATAAATTTCTAGAAATAATTTTTAATATGGCAGATTCTGAAATCTACTAGAAACAGATTTCAATAAATAATTTGAAATCAATGTAACAAATTCTAAAATATTTGATAATCTGTGAGAAATAATTATTTTTAGTGTTTATTTGGTGTATCAATGCTGGGATTAAAGAAAGAGGTCTTTTTTCAGTAAACATTAAACCATTTTTAATAAAAATAAGTGAAATATTCAATCTTAAACAACATAGATTTAGGATGTATTAGGTTGGTGCAAAAATAATATTGGTTTTTGACGTATTTTTTAACGTCAAAAACCGATATTATTTTTGCGCCAACCTAATATTTGGTATTAAAAATATTAAAACTTGCCATATATACTGTGTATATTTTGACCTGCTTTTTATCTTGAAGGTTTTATGTTTATAGTAGACATGAAGATAAACATCAGTCCATCTTCCTTTATTTTCTATCAATTTGCTGTTATTAAAATTTTGAATTTAGGGTTGCTCACTAAGATCACTGATTATCTGTTTCATTTCATCCACCCACAGCTTGCAAACATTGTAACAGGGATTGTCAAAAGTCAAGTTCTTTTCCCACAGTTTTTCAGGAATGTGAATGTTATATGTTAGCCCGTTCCAGGAAATAAACATGAGAAAAATGTTTACACAAATGTCATCAAACCAATCTTCAGAAATGCTAACATACAGATTGACTATTCTGTGTTCAGTTCAAAATTCAAACAAATATCCCCTGAGGAAGGACAGAGTGTAAAACGGACGAAACATTGTGAATGTGACAATAAAGATGAGGACAACAGTCAAATAGTGTAAATAGTTACAATACCTCATCTCAAAAATATAGACAGATGTTTATAGATGCAAACAGGCTTACAGCAGCCAGTTAACCAGACATTGCAAAAATAGCCTTAATCTGGGGAGCTTTTGACTTAAAAACTGTAAATCCATTATATGCAAATATAGGTAGTACAGAGCAGAAAAACATTACAGCAAAGTGGAATAATTCAGACTAATTTTATTTTACTAAGAAATATAATATTCATTATTTAAACTGAACAAATAAGTAAACATTACACAGATGTTCAACACCTGCACATATTCCTATTCATACAAAGATAGCAAAAGACTAAAACTTATTGTTGCTTATATTACAAGAGTTTGATGCATTTTATGTCAAGTTAAAATATTGTAATGATAATTTAGAGTAAAAGTGAATGAATGCATGAAACTTTTGGTCAAAAAAAATAATATGAAGAAATTCTTGTGTAAAATGTTACAATATTTATGAAATCATCATATGAATAGAAGTTGTCAAGAAATAAAAAAAAATCAATAATTAAGTCATTCAAAGCAAATAATACTAAAATTCCAAATATGGAAATTAAAGCAATTACACCAACTGATTAAATTGAAATCAATTCCGAAATAAAGTACTAAAAATTTTAATATACATGTAAATGAGTCTTGTAAAACAATAGAGCTATACAAAGTGAAATTTTGGTTAATTTAGCCATGTAATATATAAATGATAATTTTTTTGGTACCCCAAATACAAAGACCTCCATGGCCAAACAATATAGGCACACCTATAAAAAAAAAAAAAAAAAAAAAAAAAAAAAGGAAAAGAAAGAAAGATGGGAAAAGAGAAAAAGAAGGGAAGAATAGGGAGAGAGGAAAAAAAGGCAGTGGAATGCAAGTTCAATGAGAGATACATATCTTTTAATAAGACTTTCAAAGATCTAGGCTAGTAGATATTAATTTCACTGTCTATAAAAAAAGAAAAAAAAAAAAGAAAGAAAATATGGGACATTTACTCAAACACATTTATAATAATAAGAAATATATATGATGGACTCTCCCATCAATTTCATATTAGAACTGAACTATTAGACTATCCATGCATTATATGATTATAGTGGGGAAGACACTTTTCAGAAGAACTGATAACAGAAATGGTGCACAATGGGCTATGAAATTTCAAAACAGCCTCCTTCTTCCAGTTTGAATTCAGAATTTTCCTTGTCCTAGACTGGCTGCCACCCAAGTCAAGATAGCCCAGTCTGCCCTTCTATTTAATCCATAGCAGAAGGAAGATGGGTCCATGCTTTTCCACAGGTATTATTGCAAAGTCAACATAACAGAATCAACTGGAATTTGAATTCAGTTAGCTGATTCCACTTTCAGATCAGTACCTCTTCTGTTTGCCAGTTCTACACTTGTATCCACCATGCTCACATTTTATTAAACCTTGTTAGGCCCTGTCAACTACCAGCGTATCTGAAATGAATCTAGAATACATCATCCTATTACATTTATCCCTTACAGATTATCACCTTAGGAAAAAAAAACAAAAAAAAAAAAACACAAACGTAATAAAACTTAAATTTTTTTTTTTTTTTTTCAAAAGCATTTCATCACTCCAAGCAAGGTGGGATGCCACTAGTACGCAGGGGATTACAGAGTGGGAGTGAGAGTAAAGAGGTGTGTAAAGAGGAAAGCATGAAGAGAAGGGCAGGAGATAGTTCAGAGCATCTGGAGATATCAATTGACATTACATTTGAATAGTTGGAGATTATAGCTATCAGGGAAACAAGTAATAGGAAGGGAATTCCACAGACAGGTGGTGCGAGACATGAAGCTATTGGAGTAGAAGAGACGGCCATATTTGACCATTTCGACAGTGAAAGGGTGGGACCATGATGCCAGCCTAGTAGCACTCTTAAATTCATGCAGTCTGGGAATTAGCAATAGTAGCTCGTTGGAGCAGTTACCATGAAAGTATTTGTAGAAAAGACAGAGGAAGGCGACGGCACGCCTGTGAGAGAGTGACTGAAGACGAGATGCCAGATCAGGACCAATCACATTGCTTATCCATCTCTGGACCTTGTTGAGGACCTTATGGTGAACAGCGGGGGCACCAGACCATATATAGCAGCAATATTCCATGCAAGGGCAAATGGTTGATTTGTAGATTTGAAGGATGGACTTGGTTGAGAAAAACTTTTTGGCACGACACAAGGAACCAACTTTCCTTGCGGTGGATGAAGCTATTGATTCAATGTAATTGTTCCATCTCAGGTCAGCAGACAGTGTGAGACCAAGCAGTTATAAAGAGGTACTTTTGTGGAGCTGAACATCAGACATTCTAATGGGAGGTAGGGATGGTTCTCTATGGTGAGCAATAGAGAGCAGTTTTGTTTTATTTATTGAGGCTGTAGTTATATAATTTGGAGAGGGCAGGAGCCAGTTCAGGAGCAGATTTCTTCAGGATAATGGCTGGTATCCAGTCACCACCGTTAGCCTTATGAGAGTCTAATTTTGAGATGATGTCCAATACCAACAATGGGGTTATGTGCAACTCGCTCAATAGAGCCTCGGTTCTAGGGGGGGAAATCAGGAGTGGGTACACTGGAAGTGTCAAGTGTTGAGTTGAAAGAGAATAGTGACTTTGCTTCATTGAGGATACACTTGCAATCGTTATGGGCTGAGACAAAGAGACATCTGTTGCGATCTGACATGTCTCTACGATATAGGCAAAAAGAAGTGATTCCTATGGGCAATGGCAGCTGAGCAAGCAGCAGAGAACCAAGGGGAAGAGCATGATTTAACCTTATATTCCCTAGCTGGGAAGAAAGCCTTGATTCCAGCTTTTACCCAGAAGGAGACCTCCGAATGGGGAGCTTAAAGACCACATCCCAGGAGACATCGCGAAGGAAATCCTGGAATGAGTCCCAGTCTGCTCGTTGATAACAGAAAGATGTTCTGGTGGTAGGAGCTTCTTTGCTGGTGGTGGAGTAGAAGGAGATGTTCACAGACACTACAGCATGATCAGAGTTGCCAAGAGGGCAGAGCTGTGAGACGTGACAGGACTCAGGGATGGAGGTGAAACAGAGATCGAGTATATATATAAACCTTTGTGGAGGTTTCAAGACACAATAGCATAGCTAGAAGAGGGGGTGAGGTGGGGTTCATCCCAGGTGACACTTTTAGGGGGGAAATCACTTTTGTGTCTGCTGTATAAGCCTGTAATGAAATAAAAGTGATTTTAATATTGGGACATGACTCACAGTTGAAGAATCTTTTTAATTTTGAGTAACTTAACTATGGCATATGTATTTAAGCAATTCTTCACCAAACAATAGACATTATCTAGTGATTTATTTGATGTGTATTTAAAGCATATTAGTATATTTGACTATGTGAAAGTAATATTATAACGGTAAAGTAGTATATAAAATAAATGTGAATGTCAGTGTATTACCGTGTCACACTTTCTAGACTTTACTCCTAGAGGCCGTAGTTCAACATATCATCCCATTTTGAAACCAGGCTGACTTCATGAGCAAATTAAAAAAATCTGGGCTGGATATGAATCTGCAATCCTGAAATTTTGGATTCCCAAGTTTTCATTAATGTGATGGATTGGAATGATTTTTTTTTTTATGGGATTTTTTGTAAAAAATTATTTTGTACAATAATTTTTATAACTTGGAAATAAATTTGAATCATGGAAATTAATTGCAAAATCCAGCGAAAGTCACTCATGAAATAAAAATAATTGTTTGTATGGAATGTAAGGACCTATGCACATCAAACTCTCTTCAAATTAAGTGGTGGCAGAAGAATTATCATTGATCTTTTAAAATATAAGCTTAAACATTAATGCAATATTTAAATGCAGCGATCAATTTTTAGTTCTTCTGTAGTTTATAGTTGCCTATAGTATCTACTCCTTCCTACCTATCAAGAGTCCTACATAGGAGCTGGCTTAAATGACATTTTGTGCTTGCAAAACTTTGAGAAGAATGTGGTCAAAAGTTCTGAAAAAAAAAATTAAAAAAATATTCACACTATAGAATAAAGACTGACCCAAAACAAATTTAATCCTTTAGAATTCAACCTGTCCAAACCTGCCAAATATCAGCGCTTTCAACTCTTCATAATCCACTCCTTTTATACTCTGTCATAATATATGCCAACATCATCACAAGAAGTCCTGTAGTGAGATTCTGAGAGCCAAATATTTACAGAGTAGTTTTGTTCGAGTTGAATGCTAGAGTTTTAAGAGACCACAAAATGAATTTAAGAAAGAAAGAAATTATTGTAATAAATCTAAAAATTAGATTAATCAGTAAAAAATCCGTAGAATTATTAACTGATTTTTATTTGAATTTTTCATATATTCAATCTATATGATGAATGGAGAAGTGTCAGGCTAAGTGTATTAATAAGGAATGAGATTATGTTGAAAGGTAAATATCTGTATAAATACTTTTCTCATCATTATGTTGTCGGCTTATTAATGTATAATCTGTAATGTCTTCTGTAATCACTTAATGCATATGTAAAATTATAACAAAATATTCTATAAGAAAAAGAGGCACCAATGCAATTAATTGTAAAATACATTTAAAAACAAACTATAGTTGAGAAAGATTTAAGATTTCATGTCACTAATCATTCCAACTGTGGCACTGACGACAATACAAAAGAAGAAACAGAATACAGAGAACATTTTAAAGGGGCATACACAAATAAATGAAACAACTTGAATGAACAAACAAGTCAATCACAGATGATCATTGAGCAATGAGAAAACTGATGCAGAGAATCAACAGTCAGAAGAAATCACAATACAAAAATATAAGAATTTTTCATGAAAGCTTAACCAACAGATGAAGAAATCAAAATAAAAGACAGAAAAACATCTGGATAGAACCAAAAAAGAAACGAAATAAAGAAAATGACCACAGCAATAATTTATAAATATTCAAATTTCCTCAATGAACCATTGGCAATTATTATCAATTTTTTTTATTCACTTCTTTCATCTGCTGCTCTTTATTGCAATATCCCACACTTGGATTGGTTTCAATTACTACACCGCCTTCACTGCCTAATCAGAAAGAAAAGCCTCTGAAGTTAAGGGATGCAAGTTCAACTCCTGCTGGAGGCTTATTTTTTTTTTTTTTTCATTTTTGGATAGTTACTACTGAACATGAAACGAGAATCTGAGAGATAAAATAAGAAGCAGCAGAAAGATGAAAGAAGAGTCAAAAATTAATAATAGGCAAAAATTTTCCTGGGTGAAACAAAACAAAAATACAACATTTATACTAAATACAAAACACAGACTCAAATTTGTTCAAGTCTCAAACAAAAATCAACCTACCGAAGCAAATTCCTTAACATGAGAAAATGCAAAATGAATGTGATTGTTGCAGCCTGAAATTATATTTACACCAACATACAAAGGATTGATTGATTTGTTTGCTTTATGTCATATCAAACTTTACCACACAAAGGAGAAAGTTACTGTATTTGATGACATACAAGAATCTGTTCCCCAATCAACATTTGATATTAAAATATTATAGAGTTAAGCAAGTATTTGTCCTCTACAGCATTTGGATAAACCAATGAGATGCCTCAACTTTGCATATAAACAAATTCAGTTTTTTTGTCTTTTTGTTATATATTTTTTAAATAATAATAAAAAAAATAAATTTAAAAAAAAATGAAAATTTTACATTCCATCAATACAGTAATTCCCCAAAATATCTTCGCAGTTAACCAACATTCAACTGACAAACAAGGTTTATGGGTAATTTTGTAAACAATTCAATGTTAGTGTTTATTAATATCTTCCTCAGAAAATAATGTATGAAAAAAAAAAAAAAAAAAAAAAAAAAGATATCAATTTTTTGTGTTTTGTCATTCCTTAGTTAGCATCTATGTTACCTCCTGCCAATAGCTCATAAATAATTCGATTTTGATCAGGAAGAAAATTGGAAAGGACTGACAGATGCGATTTGGTTTCAGTGAGAAAGAAAGAGAAGATAGATGAGGCAATAACATTCCTATTTGTTTAACGTCTGCTTCAGTGAAATGTGGTAACTTCTAAGATTAAATCAAGACAAGCAAACACAGTGTATAAAAAAAAAAAGGAATTTTCTCAATGACGAGTATGTAACAAAATCCTGATATAACTTTCTTTGTCATTTTCTTTTGTTGCATTTATCTATCTTATCTGAGATTATTTTAAAAATTTTTGCATATAAATTATTAACTGTGAAACAAATCCATACTAACAGAATTTGTCATGATTCTGGAATCAAAGCAATTAGATGCATCTTTTAAATATTTCAGCCAAGGTTGGTTCAAAATTGACCAACAATCTGTATTAAAAATGTTTTATACAGAATGCAGCAGAAGAAGACATTAGCTAAATGAAGACACCATTGCCACTAATGTCATACTATTATGCAGGTGGTATTTCTACCACACCCTGAATAAGAGGCATGTAAGTGAAGGAATTTCAAAATTAAATTAGGTTCAAGAAATTTAATTTTCACACACACACACACATTCATGTGAATGTAAGTATATGTGCTCATAATATAGTGGTTATATAACCTCAGAAAGTGGGAAGACCATGTTGAGTTCAAATTCTGGCTGAGATTGTTGCTTTCACTTTCACATAAATACCTTTAAGAAAGAAATGAATCCATTTCTTCTACTCCAGTAGGGGTAGAATGGGTTCTCTTGTTATAATAAAAAGGAAATTAAATGAAGTGTGAAAAGATTGCATGGGCAGAAGAGACTTATTTTTTCTGCTTTTAAATTACAAGAAAACTCTATATGGCTGTAAGTCAAAAAATGTAAACAAACAAAATCACTAAACCTGAATAAAGTAGAGTGTGAATAGAAAAATGGTTGGAATATAAAAGATGCCTAATTTACCCACTAAAATATATATGTGTCCAGATCAGTATTTTTTTAGAGGAGGAGGAGGAGGTGATTTTTAATAGTTTATTCAGACTAATTTCTTTGTCTCTATTTTGTTTACATCACACGTTTCTGTAATTATGACTGTGTGGGTCCATTGTTCTGGTTACTAAATATAGTACCATATGTGTATCTTTCTGTAGCAACCTGATGGTAAAGAATTATTGGTCAGTCTAGCCAAGAGTACTGGCTATTTATCCCAGTAATATCCTGGACAGGAGACTCCACCACCAACCTGATCTGAAGAAATCCTAATCTCAGAATTGAAACACAGGAAGCCTGAATCACTCGTATGTCACACTAAAGTTAAGGAATTCTTGAGATTGATAGGAATAATAAGACTAGAATACCATAACAAGTTGTTATTCTAGTTGTTGGTTATACAGTTTTGTTTTGTTTTTTTCAAACAAGTGAATTTCTTTTCCCAATTTCTATTGCTTGACAGTGATACACAAATTACTTATTTACAACTATGATGATGACAAAACAAAAGTTGTCTATACTCATTCTCCAGCTTTCAAAAGGTTAGGATGATAATCTAGTGGGCTGTATATTCATGGCTGCTACGATAACCTGCTTTTCCAGTGTCTCTGCAGAATTATTATCTGTTCTGCATGCATCTTGCACCCTTCTGCCTCAACTGCTTGCCCATGTCTCTACTCTGCTAGTCAATGTAGAACTGCACAAAGTACACCTTGCACTTTATATATATATATATATATATATATATATGAAACTCAGCCTGTCAGCTGTCACTATTGAAACATTGGTAAGATTTGTGCATTAATTTACATTTTATAAAGGTCTTTGTTTTCCTTTTACAATATGGATATGATTTTCTTTTCAGTTTTTGTAAGAAACACAAAAACTTATATAGGGAAGAGTGTAAACATGGAACCCTCTCTCTATTAAGTTGCAAACTAGATAGGAAATTGATTTATTCTTCAAGTTACAGCATTTTGTCTTAACTAAACCTCTCAACATCATGCAATTTTCTTTTCAAACAGAAGTTGGATAATTTAAAATGGGAGAAAAAACTTACTTCCAGTCACCAAATGATGTAAATGAACATTGAAATATTAATAAAATTATTAATAAACATTAAGTCTGTGTTTCTATCACTGAATTGTCCTACAGGACAAATGGCCTAGTGGATAAAAATATTGGTTAAACTAATCAAGTTACCTGGCAACTGTGGATTCAACCTGAGTATTAAGTAGCACAAAAAAAGAAAAAAAAGTCATACTCAGATTCAGTGGAAGAGATGAGTTACAATGTAAAGATGAATTAACGGATACAAGATATTGTCTAGAATGGACATTAGAAGGAAATTCATTCTTCCCATATAGATTGAATAACAGGTTGGGTTTTAAATTTATGGAATATTACCAGCAGCAACAGATACTTGAAAATGTTGGAAGTTGAAGTGTTGTGAGGATAACAATCAAGATGAGGATACTAGTCTGAGCAAATCAACAGATAACAATTTCCAATTTTCAAAATTAAAAAAAAAAATTACCAACAAGATAGACAAAACCTAAGTAAAAACTTCCCGATTTTAAGTATTTCAAGAAATCATTCTTTTTACTACTTGTAAAATTCACATCTTGTATAAATATATACCTCGCAAAGTATTTCCTTTGAATGTGGTTCAACTGAACTAACAGGTTTCAAAGAATCCTTAATAAAGACTATTGTGAACATCAATACACCAGTGTCGATATCGGCCTGAGATTCTTAACACTTCAAATTAACTTACTCATAATTAAAGTCTCTGACTGTTTATCGCAATCATCACAGAATTTATTGGAAAAAAAAAAAAAAAAAAAATATTGATACTTTTACAAACATTTTAAAAGTGTCTTCCTCTGAAATAGTAGGAAAGTTGAGCTGAGCAGTGTTAGCTATACAAATGATTACTTTTGCTAGCCAACCACTAAAGTTTTAGGCTCCATAAAAGCAGATACATTTTCTGGGAAGAGGCATTCAGGCAGCATGCTGTGTTGACAGTATAACATAATTGGCATGCGTTACTAAGGATTTCTGTTTGTGTTACTCAGTGTGGTTTGAAATTTGTTTGTCCTGGTTTGTGTTTCTAGTGTCTCAAATGAATGGTGTTTCTGTTTGGAAGTTTTGTTCATGCCCAGCTCGTTGTGATCCAGTGTTTGTGTCCTTTAGTGTTTGATTCTGGTGCTGTCAATTTTTCCGTACCTCTTGGTCGACAGATACTAAATCAATAAAAAGACAATTCATCAGCTAAAGAGAAACTAATCAAAGAGATTATCCCTTATTCTTATCTTTAGCTTCTGTTCACAATCAGTGATTTACAGTCATAAAGACATGCATTAAAGTTAACTGCAATAATTACTTATTTGAAGGCACTTAAAATCCACCATTTTTTTCACTTCAAAACCAAATTGGAACTTATACATATAATCCATTATTAAAGATGCCAGAAAAAATAGCTGGTTTATTCTACTTCTCCAGGATGTACCTGACACCTTCTGCCATTGCAGATTAGACTAAAAATTGAGTACTACTTCCATAACTTGGCCAGAGTTGTTCAATCCTCATTTTCTAGGCTTGATAATGTTCATTTTTTGAACTTTATCGAGTCTAGAAAATGAAGATTGAACAGCATTTAATTTAAGTCATCTTGTGAGGAAAAACTTATTTGTCACTTTGCAGCCTCTTTCCCACAGATGCAATATTGCAAGCCTATAACTACTCTATTGCTATTTCTATGGCAAATATTCAGATGAGCTCCACTCTTTAGTTCCAACAGCTCAAACTTTTACAGCTAGGAAATTTCATGCTACTTCCACAGTTGAATCACCTCTGTATGCTAAATTTAAGAAGAAAGTCCTCTCAGACAGCTTTTCCCTTCAAGAACTGTCACAGTGTGAAACAGATTCCCACATGGATGCTTTCTTGAACAATATATATCAAGGGTCAATCATCATTTTTCTTCATAATTTTCACTTTTTACTTTCAGGCATATAACACACCTCATTCATCATTACCAGTTTAAAAGTGACCTTCCATCTTGAGTGGCTCTCAAGTCTTGTATTTGACAAATTTTAGTATTAAAAAAAAATTACAAATATCCCACAGGATTTATTCTTGAAGTTGAGATATCTGTTAGGCTCATTTCAGAGATCATAGACAACCAGTTGTACATAGAAACATCAGACCAGATGTGGCAGCAATATTCAATGCATGAATGAATAATAGATAT
This sequence comes from Acanthosepion lycidas, assembly GCA_963932145.1. NCBI lineage: Eukaryota > Metazoa > Mollusca > Cephalopoda > Sepiida > Sepiidae > Acanthosepion > Acanthosepion lycidas. The sequence continues at coordinate 50,962,173 of OZ010600.1, read as the reverse complement.
ATAAATGTCTGAGATAGATTCTGGAGAGAAAAATTATCTAGCACAACATAATGAACTAACTTTCTTAGCAACAGACTTAGCAATAGATTCAATAAAATTGATTATCCAAAAAATTTTATCTGACCAGAAGATGCATTGTAAAGGCTCTTATCTACCCAAGTTTTATTTAACCACAAGTCTTTCTAAAATTTATTTTAACTAAGCTTTGTTATTAGGTTGGTGCAAAAATAATATCGTTTTTCTTTTAAAGTTGAACGTTAAAAAACGACATTATTTTTGCACCAACCTAATATTTTATTACAACATATATTTTTTTGCAATTCCCTTCTTTTTATAACATTCTGATGATGATGGAAGCCAACATTGAAAAAGATACCCTAGACTCGTTCATTTTATCCTTTATATTAACTTGGTCAGTTGGTTGTTTAGCAACATATCAACCTCTATGGATTATTTAATGCCGAAATCTAAATATTTTGTATGCAATCTTATTTTTTAGAGATAATATTTTTAGTGATACAAGTCTTACATATAGTTGGGAGGAGGAAAGGCGGACTCATTGCACATAAGTGAATATAACAAGCCCAACAGGAATTGGAACTCAGCTGTCCGATTTCCAATTTTGAGTCATTATCACTTACACAATTCACATCCAAGCTTAGAGCATCTGGTATTTCCAAGCGGTCACCCATCTAGGTATTGACTAGGCTTGATGTTGCTTAACCTCAGTGATCATACAGGAACCAGTGTTTCAATGTGATGTGGCCATAAGCCTATATCAATTTGAAAACAGAGGAACATGAAACCGTTATAAACATTTTAAAGAACTTCAAAATAGTTCAGAATTAAATGACTAAAGCAAACGGTGTCTTTATAATCTACCAATGAATAACTGCACTGGAAGTATTCAGTAAAAAAAAAAAAAAAAAAAAAAAAAAACAGAATCTCACTTTTTCTGGTTTCAAATTATAAGAAAAATGGAGAGTTCCAAACCTTTTAGAGCATAAAATAGATTGATAAGAACACTTGAAATTTCATGAAAATTCCAATTCTGAAGTCCAGAATCTTTTAAACCAGACATTTTTTTGTACCAAAATGATGGGACTTTCTTTCTTTTTTTAGTGTGTTGGCTACTTCTATAATTAATTTATAAATTTTCTTATGAGAATATTTTGTATTACATGAAATGATCTTTGCAAAATGGTACATGTGCAAATAACAGAGACTGATTGATTTGCAGTACATAAGATAACATTTATTAAACAAAATAACAGAAGGAAAGTTTAAGTGTTTCTTTTCTTAACAATAAATGGAAGACACAACAAAAATTGTTAATGAATGCATTTAAGTATGACTTGCCTGTGTAAGTGTGTTTGCGTGTGAAGCATCCACAGCCTTTTGCTTCAGTGTGAAAGGTTGATGGGTCATACTTCGAAAGGAGGAAATACAGGAGAAGAGTTAATTAAAGGTTAATTTGTTTTTATACCACCAGGGCTGCTGCTGATACTATGTTTTTTAAGGTACTACACTTTCATAACATTCTAATGATAATGGAAATAAACATTGAAATATTGAAAAAGATATCTTGACTGTACCAAAACAATGAGACTCATTTGCAGTTATTATATTTACTCTTTCACAAAGAACTTCATGAAATTAAAAGCAATAAGTGAATTTTTGTTGCAATTGAGTGTAAGGAAAATTTCAAATGGTTAAGCAATAGAAAATTAGAAAAATCTGTTACAAATAAAGATGGTGGTGTTGAAGTGGGTGAAATGATTCAATTAAGAAGTAAATCCCAGCTTATGTGAAATATTCCAATGCCCGGACATGAGTCACTTTTACAATGATTCTGTATTATTTTGTTTTCTCATAATATATTGTTTATATCTATTGTATGAAGGATGTACACTTACATTTTATAGATTAAAAGGATCTGTGTGAACTGTTAAGAAAACTAGAACTATTTAGAAAGGATGTTAGAATAATCCAGAACTTATACTGGAATCAAACACAAAAATAGAAAGGTGAATGAGACATGGGTGTGTCTTCTTCCCAGATTTATTGTCACCCTCTATAAGGGAATTTATTATCAGTGGGTATAATCTTACACATATGACTCTGTTGATGGCCAACTTGGAAAGAAAATTAACAGACATCCTAGACAAGGTAGTAGAAAAAATTCAGCTCAAAGGAAACACTGTCATCTGTTAATGTTTTCTTAAAAATACTCAAGTAGAACTTGATATTTATTATTATTGGTGTTTTTTTTCTTTTAGTGATTTTTAAACACAGTATAATATAAGATAGACTTTTAGTACTAGTATTGGTAGTATTATTACTATGCAGAAGGATGTACACTTATGTTTTATAGATTATGCAAAAGCATTTGAAAAAGGTACAGGACAAGGATCTATTTGAACTGCTGGGAAAATTAGATCTGTTTGGAAAGGATTTTAGAATAATCAAGAATTTATACTAGGAGGAAACCATCTGCATATGGACAGAAAATAAAATGAGTAGCTACACAAAAATAGAAAGGGGTATAAGACAAGGATAATGTCTCCTCCCCAGATCTTTTCAAGCTTGACAGTAAGACAGTTAAAGACCCTAACAAGAATTATTGGGGGGCTGTACAATCTTAACAATACAAGATAATGCAGATGGCATTATGTTGATGGCAGTCACAGAAGGAAAACTTCAGGACCCTCCTAGTAAAAGAAAGTGAGAAAAAAGTGTTAGCCATCAACTGCAAGAAGACACAACATATGGTTGTCAGTCAGAGAAAAAAAACAAAATGGAAACTACAAATTAGAAATGTCAACATCAAACAAGTAAAGAAGTTTAAATATCTGGGAATTGTTTTACAGGATGGAAAATGCAATACCAAAATCCAAATTTGCATCAGATTAGCAAAATATGCATTCCAAAAGCTAAACAAAGTACTAAGAAACAGGAAAATTTCACTATTTACATTATTCAGACTATTGTCCTCATCTTTGTCGCCATACTTATTACGTTTCGGCCACTGTACACTCCAGCCTTCTTCAGGCGGTCGGAATGTTGAACTGAAACCTTTATTTCACTCACTTGTTCCACGTGCCATGTTTAATGGATGTCAGTTATCAGTTTTATCCTGTTAATTCCCCTCTCCAAGTTCTCCACTGCCTTAACTGGGTATTGAACTCTCACTCTTTGGGTCCAGTCACTGGATCTAATCAACACCTTCATCCACTGTGCCATGTGTCCTTGAAGACATCTGGGTATGAATTTCTGGGTATTATAAACCTAATGTCTTCAGCAATCATTTTTTACCAGTGCTCATATTGCAATTTTTGCTGTTATCATTGCATGTTCTTACCAGAGCTCATATTGCAATTTTTATTGTTATTACCACTTTTCTCTGGTACTCCTTATTACTGGTTCCCATATTGTATTCATTTCTATGCTTGGTCGGCTCAGGAGATTTTTGTAGCCTAGCATATGTGTTGATTCCTTAGGTTTACGAATTTTCCAATGGTGTTCTTTGTCCATGATCCCAACTTGATCCCACAGGCGATAGGCGGGTACAAGAGAAAGACAACAACACTCAGAAAACAGTCTGCCTGTCTTATGTGAAGGGCTTATCAGAGAAAATACGAAGGATCTGCGGTCTATATAACATCAGGACAACCTTCAAAACCTGGACGACACTTCGCAGATATCTCTCCCTAGTAAGACCCCCCCCCCAGAGGAGAACATGACTAAAGACTGTGTACGCTATCCCATGCAGCTGTGGAAATAAATATAAAGGGGAGACAGGACGCCCCCTTAAGGTAAGGCGTCAAGAACACCAGAAAGCTGTAACACGAGGAGAAGTGGAAAAATCAGGCATGGCTGACTACATATGGAGAGAAAAGGGAGATCACCGCCCTCTGTGAAATAAAGGGTTCAGTTTAACATTCCAACCACCTGAAGAAGGCAGAAGCGTACAACGGCCGAAACATTGTAATAAATATGGTGACAATAGTCCGAATAATGTAAATAGTGTACATAATACCTCATCTCAGAAATATAGACAAGAAAATTTCATTTGAAACAGAGAAACGAATACAGAAATGCTATGTGATATCACCCCTTTTGTATGGCAGTGAATACTGGACAATTTCACCATAGATGAAGAGGAAACAGGAGGTAACAAAATGTGGTTCTACAGAAGGATATTGAGAATTCCATGGACGAAGCGAGTAAGCAACAAGGAAGTCTTAAAGAAAATAGTAATAAAAAGAACACATAATCAGAAAGATATAGCTGAAGCTTGGGCAAATGGATGGTGGAATTCAATGAGAGGGTCTTGGTAAAGGGATAAATGCTTCTAAGGGCCATGACGGATAGGAGGATGTGGGGAGGTACGATCTTGGAAGGATATGGCATATAGAAGAATTTATTATTTGCACAGAATTCCAACATTTCTATTTGAACTCAATATTTTCTTGTGATTTACATGTTAGAAACAATTAAAAAAAAAGTTGAAGCAAATGACAATGACCAGTGAAAATCAGAACAGATTGTACTGCAAGAAATTCTATCACGAGGACTGCCTTTCATATACAAGAATTCGACATTGTGCTGTTGAGTATCATCAGGGAGATGATAAACTGCAGTCAGGATGGTTTGTGGAAACAAAATGAAAAAAAGACAAAACAACAATTTTCCTGCTATCATGTCTTTAAGAATGTTATACTGAAAACTTTTGGAACACTCTTCATGTATATATATATATATATATATATATATATATATATATATATATATAAGCAGGTTTTATTGAAAACCACAGACAAAGATTGTTTTAACAGTTTTCTAGTAATTTTCTCTTGTTCTTGTAGAAGTTTGGATGAATGTTGGATTTAACGGCATGTCAACTCCTATTCAGAAGTTTGGTTCCAGCAAAATAAAAAAAAAAAAAAAAAACTCTTCTCACTCATTATTTTGTAAAAGAACTCAGTAAAATAAATACAAATTAATAATGATTTTCAAACTATATCATTAATGAATAAATAAAATTAATTTTCAAGAAAATGAATAAAAATAATAATATGCATAACAATTAAGGTGAACAAACGAAAGAAAAGATGGAAAACTATGTAATAATGATATTCATTTACTACTACTGTTATTCTGACATAACTTTATACTATATCTGACTGATAAGTAGCAAAACTTCAAATTAGTCAAAGATAAGTATTCTAAATATTTTCATCTGTTGACTTTTATTGTTTTTGATTTAAACACTTTCTTTACAAAAATCTGCACATCTTTAAACATGTCAAATTCCAGTAATTTACATATTTTGTTAGGTGCTAATGATTTGTGTTATAATTATTATTAACATATAATGTGACCCTCACACAAGCTTTCCACCTACCAACCAATGATTAAATCACACTGCATTTCAATTTCATTGGTTTGCACTAAAAGTTGGGAAACAGTGTGATGAACGCTCACAAGGTAATATAATGACAGACAGATGCGATATTGAGAGATAAGAATGCAAGCCTGGTTTCCCATATTATATGTAGATGTTTATTGAGGGTTTTGCCTGCTTGTTCATGGTTGGTAGTTGATACTTGTGACAGCATTTGCTATGTCAGCTCTTTACCGTAGCAACTTTTCACCCATCTACTCATCCCAACATAATGGATGTCAATACAAATGGATACTTTGTAACCACACAAAGGAAACATCTTTCCTGCCAAGGGCAGACCAGAACTCTCCCCGATCCTAAGCATGACTTAATATAGACCAGCACCCAGATATATGGTATTATCAGTTTTATTGCCACTTGATCACCAAAAGTTCCTCATTCATCCCTTTATTTCCTATTCCCTTTTTGGTTAAAGTGTAAGCCACTTAAAAGGCCAAAATTTAGCAGGAACTATCTGCTGGTCTTTCAAACAGAAACACTTGAAATTGAGACAAAAACCTTTTCCCTTTCCACAAATGTGTCCATCCATAGTATCACACTATATGTGTCATAACAAGTACAAACAGCCATAAAAGATTATATAGATACCATCATTAGAGTAATGATCATATAAGATTAATTATCTAATTATTATATCTAAATTAAAAACTTATAACCTTATTGTTACTAATAATATTGGAACCTTTCTAAACCCTAAAACCAAAATATAATAAATGAATTTTCTTGCCCATTAGGATATTGCATCACTAATATGAATAAACAAAAAACTACATCTAAAATACAAATGTAGATTAGTCAAATGATTTAAGATATCATCAGACAAAATTCTATAAATCAACATAGCAGACAAGGAAATAATATTCCTACCAATACTTAGCAGATACAACACAAAGATATACAACATAAACTGAAAAATAAAACTGCAAACACTTGAAGCAATAACCATAAAAAAAAAAAAAAAAAAAAAAAAAAAAAATTACATTAAATAGCTTTCAGTCTAGGATACGACGTATTAAATATATATGGATTCAATCAATATATTGAAGGTTTACATACATGGATGCAAATTATGCTAATATGGACAAAACATGAATTAAATTTAAAATACTTGAAAATTTCTCTTGAATTTGAAAACCATAACATCTCAATTCATGTTCTTGAAAATGACCATTGGTAGTTGAAAGAACTAGAACATACAGATGGACAATTATTTTTTTTTATATATATACTGGAAGCAAGGATCAATGTAATTTTATATGAAAACAGCAGAAACTTACTTCAAAAAGTGTCAAAACAAATCTTGTCTGGAGTCTCCAATAAAATGGAAAATTGCTGCCAATATTTCATAAGTTAATAAAGTCCTTGGCCGAATGAAGAAGCTCTTCTGAAAAAATTCTGAGGTTTCATTCTTTGTTCAGATTTTGGGAATTGGTTCAGGTTATGAACTTTTCAGCATTCCAATCCATTTCCTCATAATGAATATTCAGATGTTTGACCATTGAAATATTGATTTTGGAAAGTGAGTTGGGCTAAGAAATTTCCAGTACTTCCAGTTTTTACATAATGGAGTTAGTGGGCTCACAACGAAACCTCCTCCTTGGAAGCTAGTTTAAATTCAGAGGTGCCCTTCTGCTAGGCAAGGTGACACTGAGGCTTGCAGGCCCAGTCTACCCTGATAATTTACACATACATGTTGACAGAGAAGTGGTGAATTCATGACTTTCTCAAGAAAATAAATGAATTTGTTTCCATAAAACATAAAAACTGATGCCTGTTTACTTTGTCTTAGAGACTCCAAATAAAATATAATTGGTGCTTACAAGATGCTTGTTATTGTAGAACAAATACCACCAACCAAACCAAAAACACATTCTCTCAGAGACCGTTTTTATACTTGGAAAATCTGAAATACTTAACTTTTGATCTCTTAAAACCAGGACTTGTCTTTATTCTCAAATGAGACATTTCTTTTATTTTAATTAAAATGTCAGTGTCACTTTAAAAGGTTCCTATATTGTATCAATTTCAAAATATCTTCTAAGTTGTTCCAGAATAACCATTTATTTCACTGCTTCTATCACCATCTAAAAATTATCTTAAATTACTAACATTATTCATGCACAACTATTGACTGGTCTGCTCATAAAAATAGAGAAGAATTTGGGGCTGAGAGAATAATTTTCATTGTCAGAATAAAAAAAAATATTGATTTGTCATTTCAGAGGGGTGGAGTCCTCATAGTATGCAGTGTCAAATCCTGATTTCTTAAAGAGTTATCTAAACTTTTCTTTTATTTATGTCAGATTTGAAACTGCACTGACATCAATGATGTAAGCACAGTTTCAAACATGACATTTGTTAATAAAAACAAAGTACAAATAACTAAGTCCATGATCGATTTGACACTATATATTATGAACAAGATCCCACTTTCCCACTTCTAAAATTAAAAATTCAATAATTTTCAATTCTGATGAATGATGTAGCTTGAAGGTCTAAAGGGTCCTAATCTACAAAATGTTAAAAAAAAAAAAAAAAAAAAAAAAAATCTTTCCTATTTTTTTATGAGTGAATAAGTCAATTTAATATTAGTGCCTATTATTTGATTCAATTTACTACCAGAATAAAAAGACCCAAGAACAAAGAATTTTTTGCAAGACGTCACTATAAGTTTTCTCCTATGGCACAAAATAATAAAAGTTCAATAAAATGTCAGTATATTACTTTTCCTTATTTTTTAACATTCATATACAGAAAATATTTACTTACTAGTTAGTAAAAGAGCAACCACACATGATATTGGTTTTAGCTTATAATCTACAAATAAACTATTTTACAAAGAAAAAACAATACAGCTTTCAAGAGAAATGAAAACGTTGAAATTATTTAAGCTTTTGTACCAAAATTGAATGAAAGTATAAAAAAAAAAAAAAAACCAAACAAGCTGCATAATCACTTAATGCAAAGTAATCTAATCAATTTTTCAAATAACATTCTTTAACTTGAGACCACCATTTCATTGTCATGCTTAGTTTAAGAAAAAGTAAAAAAAAAAAAAAAAAAAAAAAAAAAAACTGAGGTAGATGAATAGATTATTACAAAGGGATTTAGCTACAACATTGCCAGCACATGCAGACAGACACATTGAAATAGTTGTGCCAATACCATGAGCATCTCTGTAGTAAGCATGTGTAACACTTCGGAACCGTTCCTGCCCAGCAGTGTCCCAAATCTGCAAGGAGCGACAAACAGGGAAAAAAGTTAGATTATTAAGAATACTTGACCAGAAACAGCAAAGTGCACATACCATTTGCATCACGATAGTAGCCACGAGTAATGCTTCGAAAGCGTTCTTGACCAGCAGTGTCCCAGATCTGAAAAGCAATATCATTTGAAAAGCCTCAAAACAGATGGCCTCTTCTTATGATCAATTATGATTTATATTATTGCTTAGTAAAAATGGGGAGAGAGAAGAAGAGAAAAGCATGATATAATAATTTAAATATAGTGAAAATAATAGAAACTGAAAATACAGAATCAAGATTCATGGGCAGATTTTTATAAAAAAAGCAAATAAGGGGTATTTTTTTAAAATTACTGAAGCATGAATGATGAGAAATTAAAATAATATATATATATATATATATATATATATATATAAAATTATTATACCTGTGAAAGTCATAAGAGAGAAAAAAAACTAAAGAGGGGGACAAAGAGAGGAAATAGGGGAGAGGAAGGAAGAGGGAAAGGGGGGGAAAAAGGAGAGAGAAAACAAAAGAGGGGAAGAGAGAGAAAATAACAAAAGAAGACAGAGAAAAAGAAATTATGGAATTGCAACTGCATTATGACACACAATGTTCAAGGTGTCAGTTCCTTTATGTTATTGATGACTGACACCAAAAAAATGTTTAACAAGCTAAAAGTCATAATCTTATTTAAAGTTTAATTTTTATGCCTTGAGATTTGATGTTTGTGTTTGTAGTTAACATTTTTATGCTTAAAGATTTTCAATTCTGATTTACACAGGTAAATTGTACATAATTTTTTTTTTCATGTATTTTTTTTCATTTGTGATTCTGTTTTCACACATTTTTTTTAATCATTTCACTCCAAAGCAAGGTGATAATACCACTAAGATGCAAGGGGTTACTGGGAGTGGTAGAGAAGAAGACTTTAGTCAGGTGAAAGAACAATAAAAAAACAGTTTTCAGGAAGGCAGAAGATGATAATTGATGCTGCAGTAAAAGTTTTCAAAGCTTCTAGTGGTAAGGAAGCAAGAAATTGAAAGAGAGTTCCACAGGTGATAGGTGTAAGAAAAGAAGCTATTATAATAGGGTTACATTTAACTATTTCAACAGTAAAATAATGTGACTTAGTTGCCAATCTAGTAGTTCACTTAAATTCACGCAGTCAAGGTACCATGGAAGAGAGCTCATTAGAACAACTGCCATGAAAATATTCATAAAAATAGACAAAGGAAAGCCATGTCACAGTGGTGGGAGAGTAACTGAGATGCTAGGTCAGGATTGATAACATTACAGACTCTTTGGATTTTTTCAAGAATCTTAAGATATATAGTCAGAGCACCAAACCAGATATGGCAGCGATATTCAATACATGGACGAATGGTAGATTTATAAATGTACAAGATGGATTCTGAGGAGAAAAATTGTCTGGCACAACAGTGAACCAACCTTCTTAGCAGCAGACTTAGCAATTGATTTAATATAATTGCTCCACTTCATGTCAGTAGGAAATGTGAGACCAAGTGGATTATTTTAGCCAAAACATATTTTAGTTTGTAATATTTTTTTTGATTTTGTGTATGAATATTGCATTAAGAATTATTTGAGAATAACAATGATTTTTCAAGATACAATTCCTGATATTTGAATCATAAAAGGTACGTGTGCATAAGTAAATGTAATGAACCTGACTGGAAATCAAACTTAGCACTCTCATTTTGAGCAGTCATGCATTACACCTCACACACATCCCTGCTGATAGAATAGGGCCATTATAATGTAAAATTCCTTGGAATCAGAAGAATAAAAAACCAGTGGCCAGGAATTAATGCAAGTACCATAGACAAAAAAAAATTCTATTATAATTAATGAATGGATAAAAACCTACAGCAACAAAAGCAAAATCTTGTCTGCTGTCATCTTAAGACAGAAATATTACTCATCAACAAAATTTTCAGCCATTAAAATCTGCAGGAAAACCAAGAGAACAGATTTATTCATGGTAGTTCCAATAATCATTATTCAACACTTTGAGTGTCTCAACTGTTTAAGTTTGGCAAAACAAACATGGCTGAATGTAATAAACAAACAGTAGCAGAATTGAAAGTGAATGCTGGTGACAAGATATGGATTGGACATGGTAAAAAGCAAAATAAAAATTCATTTGGCTGGTTTATTATTAAAACAAACAGAAGAAAATTAGAAGTGATGACAGAGAAGTGACAGATATTGGCCAGGCATTTCAATAATTATGGCAGCTATGAAGAATTTTAATGTAAAATAAATATTTCAAGGTGTAGGCGTTAAAGATAAGAACAAATGTTACACGTCTAAAAGGATTGATAAGATAGAGACAGATACAAACATAAGGATTGATAAGATGGAGACAGATACATTTTGCTTTTAAGCTAACAAAGGAAAAAAAAATCTGATTTTCTGAAACAACAATGATTTTTCCAGATAAAAGTAACCCATATCTAGGAGGAGAACATTTTTCAAGACTGCCAGTGGCAGGGAAGCAAGAAACTGAAAGAGTTCCACAGGTGAGAAAAAACTATTAGAATAAACCTTATTGTTACATCTATTTCCACAGTAAAATAATGTGACCTGTTGCCAGTCTAGTAGTAGAAAAAAAACTGTTTTTCTGAGATAATGATTTTTCCAGATACAAGTCCTACCATTTAACCCATATCTGGGAGAAGAGATGGATTCATATCTTTCCCCCAGCCACTCTCCATTAAACCATATCCACAGTTTATGAAGGAAGTGACTTTTTGTTAATCCTTGCCTGGGGGTGATGATCCCAGAGTGTGGCACTGTTGGAAAACATCTGAAAACCACACAGCAGGCTAACCAAAGCCTTGTCACATAGCTGACAGCATTTGGTATTCCCTATTGGTTCTACATCTGGATACTGGCCAAGCACAGCATTGCTTAACTTTGGTGATCAGATGAGAACTGGTGTTTCAATATAATATGGCTGTAAGCACTCATTACTACTGAGTGCTATTAATTAATGTTATCAAAACAGTGAACTGATACTAGATAGTTTTAAACAATCTCTATCTATAAAAGGTAGGATGTGTGTGTGTGTGTAACAAATGCACGGCCGCAATTTTTGACAGATTTGCACCAAAATTTACATGCACATGCTCCAAGTTAGTGGGAAGGCCAAGACCAACTTTGCATTTCCCAACTTCCATCGATAGTGGAAATAATCGATTTTTTCATGCTTCTATGGCAGTTTTCATGTAGTTTGCGTCCATTTTTTACTGGCCAGAGTGAGAGCCTATAGCTGGCTGCCACGAATAGGCAGGAAGATTCTATTGGCCAGCGTGAGAGCCAACAGCTGACTGACATGAATGTTAACTAGCATGCAAAAAAAAAAAAAAAAAAAAAAAAAAAAATCAATAGCTGCATTCGTCACAAGTGGGAAAAATTTAAATCATCATGGCACTTTACTCCAATTGGCTCATTTGCTTGCTTAAACTCAACGTTGATTCTGATTCTGCAGAACTGGGTTGGGTGTGAAAAAGTATTTGTTGTTAACATTCTTTTTCATTTGGTTTTTCCAGTTACGAGTCCTTTTTTAAACCTGATCGTTTTGTGTTCATTTTGTTTAGTTCTTTTTTCGTAACAGATTTAATGTTTAGTATAGAGCTTAGAAGCAACATCAGCACGGCAAAGGGCACTCCTTTAAAGGCAAGGAAGGGCAAAAATATTTTAAGTCAAGTGATAGCGATTGCTGTATGAGTCGTACGATTTTTGAATCAAGCACGGGCAACGCTGGGCCATGCTGCTAGTACTGTATATAATAGTGACTATATATTCAATCCAGAGTTGACGGATTGTAATAACGTAAGGTTATTATTGTTTGTGCAGTACTTATTGGAGAGTGGTTTGGTTAAGTGATCACTCAGCCACACTCATCCCTATCAACCACAGTGGCTACTGGCATGCCTGAGACAAGACAATTTCTGCATAGATATCTGGACATAGGACAGAGTGAAGAAATAAAAGGATACATGCTTTTCTCAAGGCTATTTGTGCCAAGTGAAAGCAATTTCAGCCAGAATTCAAAATACGTTTGCTGATTCCGTTTTCCAAGCCAATAATCATTACACATACACACAGTTCCTGCAATACTGGAATATGGACTTAAATAATGTATATACAGGGTGCGATGGATAAATTGTCATCTAAATTACACAAAAATGAAAATAACACTGACATTTCATTTTAATAGATATATTTACCAAAATTACATAAAGATATCTGGAAATATTAAAGAGTAAATTTATTCAATAAAAGCATAATCGGCTTCAAACACTCCAGATGACTTCAGAATCTCCTGAAACTCCTCTGGGTGGTCTCCTTGTTTAAGTTGGTGAATGCTGCCATAATCCTTGCTTTCAGTTCATCTTTGGTGTTACAAGGAGATTTGTTGGTCTCTCACTCAACTGCACCCAACACTTTAAAAAATCTTGAAATTGCTTGTAATTCATTAGGATTTTCTTAATGAATCTATAGTTTGAGATTTCTAGATTGTCTGGAAAAAGGAGACAATTTTTTTAATATTATCTTAGTGGTTCACTTTTGTGCACCAATGTGTATTACTTTAAACATTATTTTTAATGGATACACATATTTGAGTAGGCGCTTTGTTTATTTTAAACAGTATTTTATTTTATCTACTAGCCCAAATGTTTTCTTATGTTTGTCTTTTCAAGGGTAGATAGATATTACACTGGTCCTAAGCAGAGGATCTGTGAAATGGCGCTTAGAGTTTAGATAAAGCAGACTGATAAATTTAATCCTAGACCTGATCCACAGATAAATAATGCTGTCGTTTTTTTTAGGAAAATGTTAGAAAAATAAGTGTTATTGTTGTTATTAAAATAAACAGTCTAGTTTCGATGTGCTGGTAGCAACAACCTGCCTAATTTTGATAAAAAGAAATTTCAATGATTGGATAGTGAATATATGTTAGTGAGTCATTCCTTGAGTAGCTAACTGATTATGTGAGTTAAGAGGTTTCTTTTTTATAACTAGTAAATTCAACAAAAAAGCTCAATATGGCAAAAATTGATTGGTTATAGAATATATTTTATTCAACCCTGATATATGACTGGGCAGAAGAGTGATAAATTGGTATCCGCTTAAAGTAATAAAATTTGATTTTGTTACTTATCCATAAACAGTAAAGTTTTACCAACAGATTGCTTTATAAGATCAAAACAGGCTGTTATAAAATTTTCAAGCACAAAAATTTGACTTTACAGAATTTTTAAAACGTAAAATCAAATCCTAGATAGGTAAGTATATTTTTATCTACAACCTGACAAGCTCAGAGGCACCAATGTCAACGCTTTTTCTTTGATTGTATTTGCATAAAAAGAATATTTTTTTAAAATAAAATCTATTGGAGTTTTTCTTTACAGATAAAACAAGTGACAGAAATCGCGTCTTAAAGATAGATGCTGAGAATACCATGGATGGAAAAATGTGAGCCATGAGAAAGTTTTAAGGGAAATAGGACTGGAAAGGTAATTTGTACTTACAATCAGAAAGTAGCAGTTAGAATTTCTGCTAAGCATAATGAGGAAGGAGAGTTTGGAGAATTAAACACTCACAAGATATACTGAGGGCAAGAGAAGTGGGTGCTTTGAACTGGAGACAAAAGAATAAATTAAACAGGTACCAAATTTAACAATCTGGGTAATTTCATAACAGGTGATCGAAAATGTGTTACAGGAATCTGAAGATACATGGAAATTGTGTAAGATGTCTTCCAGAAAGTATTAAAACATAATATTTCATTGGAAACAAAGAAAAGAATACTGAACTGCTATGTAATATCTATCCTCTTGCATGACAGTGAATGCCGGACAATTTTCCTACAGATTATTTTGGTTGGTTGATTTAGTTTAGTGGCATATCAACATCTGTACGAGTTATTTTATGCCAAAATCTAAATATCATGAACACAATTTTATGGCTTCAACTAAATATATTTTGGACACAATTTTATGGCTTCAGATAAAATATATTGTTGGTAATTCTACTATAAAATGTATTGCTGGTCATTTTGCTTTAAAAATGTATTGTTGGTAATTTATTTTTATAAAAATGTATTGCTGGTATTTTTACTATGAAAATATATTGTTGTAATTTCATAGTGTTTTCTTTCATTTTTGTTTGGGGGTTCATCATTTGCCCATAGTTGGGACCCTAACAAGTGCTACCACTCCAAGTCAGGATATAGATGAGAACAACAGCAATTAAAAGGTGGCTCCAAGCTCCTCAATACCTCTAACCTCCTGATCAGAGGCCTTGCTGCTAGATGTAGTTTATCATCATACCAAAGACTATGCTACATATGAAGAAACTCAGTGACAGAGATGTCATTCTAGAGACAGTCTGAGAATGCCATGGACAGAACATGACATGAACAACAAGGAAGTTCTAAAGAAAATAGGAGCTAAAAAGGACACTTAGAATTTCTGGGACCAATTATGAGAAAAGAGACCTTGAAAAATTTAATACTCACAGGACATATTGAAAGAAGGATGAAAAAGCAGGGAGAAACAGTGAGCAAGTTACTTAACGAGTTTGGGTGAATGGATAGCAGGGCAGGGACAAGGAAGGATGTTAAAGATTCAAACGTTGCTTGGAGCAACAAGAGACAGGATGTTATGGAGAATAATGATCGTGTCCTGAAATAGTAAAGCACATGAAAGAAGAATTTGTCTATTGTTATGCATTCTTCAGGACAGCTTGATCAAAAGATGTATCTTTTATATTTGATTACAAGACATGATTATATGAAGACATATCACAAATTGCATCAGATGCTGGTGTAGATTTGGTTAAGAACACAAAGCAACTAGTAAGCATTAAAAGAAAATAGAAATCATGAAGCCTTTTTCTGCTTTTCAAGTGCCCAATATGAATGTCACTGCAATCCACAGTTGGAAGTGTTCAGATAGTCTAAAGAAACATTGTCTCTTGTTCAAGCTCTCTCTGATGGTGATGGCTATCAACCATTTAGTAGCAAAAAAACTGACAGATCATTGCCTATTGGCAACAGCTGATATTAATATATTATTAAGAATTTTAGTTTTATGTGGACTGGTATTTAGCAATTCAATTTAAAATGTCAGTTGATTTGAAAATATTCTTCTTTAAAATGTCCTCAATTTTCAAGTTTCATTGAGATAATGGGCTTAATATTAGTTTTTGACTAGCATTTATTTCACCTTAATTTTAATTAGTTTTTATCACATTTACTTGAACCATCATTTTACGAAGCAGACTGGAAATAGGATTAAAATTATGGTGGAAATAAAGAAAGCTGTGTGGTTAGCTTTGACCATTTGAAATTGTTGGCTTTTGCAGTTCGTGTGGTAGAACAGCTGTTGCATGAAGATAAGCTTCAAAAGGAGGAAAAAAGAATGCAAGTCTTGTTGAAAATATTCTTTATTCCTAATCCATGCTGTTTATTTGAGTAGTTGTGATAAAAAGCAACTGAAATTAAAATGAAAGAAATACTCATTATGAATTAGTCATAATTGCTTCCTCTAAGAAATTTGGACCACTTAAGATTATCAACTCTATTAACCTATTTATGTATGATGCCCAACTAGTCAAGTATAGTCTTAATCGGCTCCAGACACCAAGCTTAATACACTGGACTACAATATTTTTGTGCTATAAGAGTTACAAATTATGATGCAAAAATATTATAGGCTAATGTATTAGGTTTGGAAATCTGCAGCTGATGAAAACCATACCTGATTATGGGTTAAATAAATGAGTAAAGTGCAAAACAAGAAAAATAAAATAAAAGAAATATTAGTAAAAGAAAATTAATAAATAATTGCCACTGTTTCAAAAAATAAAATGACCATTTGAAGACTATTACATCTATTAGTATTATTAGGTTGGTGCAAAAATAATGTCGGTTTTTGACGTTAAATAATATGTCAAAAACCGACATTATTTTTGCACCAACCTAATAATATAAAGCAACAGAAATAAAATTAAGGAAATATTAGCAAAAAATGACTAATAATTGCCAACGTCTCAAAGAAATTCAGATAACAAGACTGTTTATTACTACTAAATGTAAAGGAAGTGAGATTAAAATGAAATAAGTCTAAGTAAAAAGAACAAAAATTAAAAATGCTTTATCTAAGAAATTCAACCAACTTACGACTAATACATCTATTACTATTAAGCGTAAAGCAATAGAAATAAGATGAAAGAAATACTAAGCAAAAATAATTAACAATGCTTCATCTAATTATAAAAAAAAAATCATGGTAATGTATTCATTCACAAATAAAATCATAAATTGTAAACCTGTTAACGGTTTTAATCTATTCTAAAAGTATTTTTCAATTACTTATCTATATATGAGTTTTTGTCAGCCATTACAAAATTGGTATTATAAGTCACTAAATACAGACTGGCTATCTGATGGCATATTGTACAGCAATGATCAGGAAATAATTACTACTAAACTTGGCAAATACCTGAACATGGATGGATCAAGTTCATGTTTGCAATTCAGCACTAAGACCATAAAACTCACTTGAGCCTTGTCAAGTTTTAAAATATATATAACAGCTATTTATTATTATGACTGGTTGGATAGTTAAGTTTGTTATAGGATAATGCCTTGCCCTTCTGCTCATTCACTCTTCTCCAAGAAAATTTGGAGACTCACTTCCAAAATCAGTATTTAAATGACAAATAAGGGAAGGGTGAAAGAAGTTTGAAAAAGAATGTGCTAAGTTGATCCAAACTGCAAGACAAATATGTGGAATAGTATATTTCATGGCCTCTAGATCATTTAATTCAGCACACTGTTACATTTTGTATACATGAGTTGGGATCAAATATCGATCGGAATCAAACAGTGATAAAATAAAGAACACATAGGAAATGTTTATCAATTCAACATGTTTCACTTTTATTAAAGCTTCATCAGAGAATGAAATATGGAGAAAATGAGGAAAGAAATTCTGGAATTTTTACTTTTGTGTTGCTTGATTTTCATTGGTTAATTATGTTTCACATGCATTCGACTTGTTAAACAAACGTTAGCATAATTTGTGGTATTCCGAGTTCAAGTGGGGATGGCACATCCATTCAAAGTTCCAAGGAATTAACAGATTCCAAGATTCTGGTTTTTCAATTGAGCTTGTAATCTATTGTAACTTTGAATGGACGCATCGTCTCTCCTTAAATCTGGAACACCAGAAATTAAACATTTTATGTTTTTATATCTGTTTATAAATAATTGTCGCAAAATAAAATCCTTACATTTACCATGATAAAGTACATCAGAAGAGGAAAAGCGTTGACTAAGATAAGTTATCCAATTATTTTTGAGATTATGTGTGTGTGTGTGTGTGTGTGTGTGTGTGTGTGTGTGTGTGTCATTGGCACCAGAAGCTCCAATACAATCATTTGGGTGTCAATCTGAAGACAGTGCAGAGATTTGGAAAAAATTGGAGGAGTCTAATAGTGACTACGAAGATGTTTGGAGTGATCACTAGTGATAGCAACGTTATGCCTCCATTCATGTTCCCACAGGGCCTCAGACTCAACATGGAGGCCTACATCAAGTGCCTTGAGGAGGTAGTGCTGCTCTGGGTCAAGAGGGTGGCTGCTGGAAGCAGGACTCTGCACCATGCCACACAAGCAGCAGAACTCAGTCATGACCATTTCTGAGACCACATCACTCCTTACATCTGGCCACCTAGCTCCCCAGACTCCAACCTCTTTGATTATTATGCAGTGGATGCAGTTGAGCGAGAGACCAACAAAACTCACTCGCACTCTCTCTCTCTCTCTCTATATATATATATATATATATATATATATATATATATATATATATATATATATATATATATATTAGTGTGGTTTTATAAATTTTTGTATTTATGTAACTGGATTTTAATTCACATTCAATGGAATCAATTTCAACTCACACAAGGTGCTGTCATATGAACAAAAGTGTGTGTGTGTGTGTAGGTATTTAAAATAACAAACAAAACGCACTTTAATATAGGTCCTCTATGAAGAAAGACACTTTGAAATGTGTTTAAAAAAAAAAAACAAAAAACACACACACACACACGGCAAAGTGGATAAAGGCATTGGTTAGATCCAGTGACAGGACCCAAAGAGTGCGAGTTCAATACCCGGTTAAGGCAGTGGAGAACTTTCAGAGGGAAAATTAACAGGAGATAACTGACATCCATAAAACATGTCACGTGGAACTAGAACAGTCTACCCCAGTGAGCGAAATAAAGGGTTCAATTCAACATTCCAACCACCTGAAGAAGGCTGGAGCGCACAAGGGCCAAAACGTTGTGATAAATATGGCGACAAAGATGAGGACAATAGCCCGAATAATGTAAATAATGTATAAAATACTAAGTTTGATGTTTATATGACATCACCTTGAATGAGCTAAAATTGATTCCATCAAACATGAAAATTAAAAACCAGTTGTGTAACTACACACAAAACAATCTTTGAAAATGTATGGAGTATGATTCAAAAGTACTCTGTGGACGTTAGGTGTAGAGGTTTTTATAATATGAAATAGAAAGTTAATATGGATCTTGGTAAATTTACCAATAAAACAAAACATTCGGAAATTTGAAAGATTTAATAGAAAAAATTGATAGACAGAACTTGTCGATATTATTTTACAAAACATGTTTGAGAGAATTCTTGCTTCTGATATGAGAGAGACGTCTTTGCATACATGCATACACACAAAGTTGCCAGTATATTTATATGATTAATGTTTAGTTAGATTTTGGGAATCCATTGGGCTAAAAACTTTTCAGCACCCCCATCATACATATAATAAACATGAATTCAATATTTGCAATGCAACTTGCAAGTGATTCACAAGTAATTATGAAACACTGATCATCTATGCAATAAGTAAATGTCATTTCACAAATACAAAAAGAAAACATCAAAATACAATTTATGTAGAGTGGAGGAGCTGAAAAATTATTTGAAAGAAAATTTTGGTATTTTTCTTGATCAATTTTCTACAGCCACCAAGAAAGTAATTCATGGACTTGAAAGGATTAAAACTAAAATAGACATAATATGTCTAAATTATTTAACCAAACCTGTCTGAATGAAAATATGCTGCCTAAATATATATCTATATATATATATATATATATATAGCTGACCACTTGTATCCAAGGATTCTTGTCCATTAGAGCAGCTAGCCAATCCCTGTTGCAGATGCCTGTTCAGGCACACTTGTGTTCAATACCCACATAGAACTATGCTGATCAGACCTTAGTTTTTGGGAGAGTATGTTATCTAGCATAGAAGAGTATAACCAATTTTTAATGCCCACTTAAATTATGCTTACATTTCAAGAATTAAGCACACACTCACAGAAGAGATGAGGTATACATGTGACACCCACATAACAAATTTTTGTACTTTATCCTTATTTAATCATTCTTTCAAATCATATGTGGTTGCTGAAAATTCTCAGCTTGAATGAGAAGGGTTTTCAAAATACATTTTGATATTTGATAAGATTTGGGGAAAATCTTACACATCCACGGATATTTTAAACCCCTGAAGATGGTCTCAGATGAATACTTTGGAAAAGAAAAATTATTAGAAAGAAAATTTTTGGACTACTAAAATAAACAGACAATGTCTAAATTATTTAACAAAATCTGCTTGAATATATATGTAGATATATTAGGTTGGTGCAAAAATAATGACGTAATAATGTCGTTTTTGACGTTAAAAATATGTCAAAAAACAACATTACTACGTCATTATTTTTGCACCAACCTAATATAGATATATATATATGTGTGTGTGTGTGTGTGTGTGTGTGTGTGTGTATGTATGTATGTATGTATGTATAGATAAATATACTAGTTATTAGAAATGTGAAAAAAAAAAACTTCTTGCAAAAACTGGCTTTCAATTGTGTATTGAGTTTCTATTTGTCAAAAGATAAAGCACAAAACACTATACACCACATATATGTCGTCAGAGATGAAGAAAAGAGTGCTGCACTGCAATGTATTATCTAATCTATATGCCAGTGAATGATACACAGTTTCCACACTGATGGAGATGAAGAAGCAGAGATTTGCTTGTTTAGCAACTAGACAGCCATCAAGTATGTATCAATATTTTAAATTCTATGTTTTTGTTTTTTTTTATTGGTTGTGTGATGCATGGTCATCAGCAAAGAGATAAGTTCAAAATGTGATTTACAAATCAGCGACACTTAAAATCAAGCAGGTGCAGAAATTTAAATATCACGGATTGCTCCGACAGAGGATGGTAAGTATGACACTGATATTTAAAGACATATTGGGATAGCCAAAAACGCATTCCAAAAGCTAGGCAGAATATTAAAAGACACGAGGATTTCATTGGTAACAAAGAAAAGTGTACTGAACTGCTACATGATATCTGTCCTCCTTTATGGCAGCAAATGTTGAATGGTCTCCTTAAAGATAAGAGACTCATGGAAACGGAAGTATGGTTCTACAGAAGGATGCTATGAACCAAACATGTGAGCAACGATGAAGTTTTGCAAACGAAGAGGATACTTATAGTTAACATCAGGAAGAAGCAGCTGAAATTTCTGGACCATGTAATGAGAAAGGAAGGCTTGGAAAATCTGATACTTAGAGTGGATAGTGAGAAAGAGGGATAAGGGGAAGCAACACGCGACATACTTAGAAGGCTTAAGCAAGTGCATGGCAGAACAGGGTCTGAGAGAAGTAGCAAAAAGACAAAACTTATTGAGAACTAGAAGGGCTAGGAGGAAGTGGAGAGCCATGATCGCGTACTTCCTGAAGAGACACAGCAAATAAAAGAGTGTCACATATACATCTCATGTCGTATATTTGTGTTTAATACCTGAAATGTCAGTATAAGTTAAGCAGGGATTAACAATTAGTTATAGAAAAACTGGCAACTGCTCTTGAAAATTACTTCCAATTAGTGATTAACTAGGGCCAAGGAATAGCTTAAAAATTTTAATGCCTCCAAAACAAAACTGATTTTATAACCTTTTCTGCCTGCCATCAGTATGGTTGATCCCAACCCTAAGGAGAGAGTGACTTTGTGCCTTTCGACTGGCATGAAATTTCGTTCACCGTTTTATGTCAGACAATCTTTCTCATTAAAATCTATCTTGTATATTTATAAATATTCCATTTGTCTATGTATTGAATATTGCTGCCATATCTGGTATGGTGCTCCTGTTATCAAGATGTTTGTGAGCTTGATATGAAAGCTCTGGACATGGGAAGATGCAGCAGCTAACTGCAGCAGATGGTGCAGTGTGATCTGGAAAAAAAAAATCAAGTTGTGTGTGTGTGTGGGGGGGGAATCCAGAGCTTAGCCGAGGAAAAGAAAGCAATGCAAAAAGTGTGTTCCTATGTAGACATCTCATTACCAGCTACAGTTGATGTTTTTCCAGAGCAGTGACACTACATGACGCCAGGGTGTATCATCCATAGTTGACATCAACTGGCAGAGACCCACCACTACTGTTCAAATTTTCTAAAGGTTTGCAGAGCACCTTGTATACTTGTGTAAAACAAAGTGCATCAGATTTTAGCAATATTAACTTTACAAAAATTGAGTGATAATTCCTATTTGCTGCTTTTGCCAGAGTAAGAGTGAATATTTGTGTTTCTTCAAATATGACAAGCAGAAGAGAGTTAATAAAGTAAAGTCAAAAGGTGGAAAATTGTCAGCCATTCACAAACAGGGTTTGTAACTATTAATGTGTCAAATAAAAATGCAAAATTAATCTCGAATTTCAAATCTCTAAAAATTAACAATCCATAAAAGCACTCAATGAACATAACACTTGACTTGTTGAGCAATCGACTACTTTACTGGAAAAGAACAGTGTTAATTGACAAAATATTAAACACGGCATCTTTCACAGCTAGTTACAATTTTAAAAAAATATTACAAATAATTTGTAATGATATTTTATAATTAGGAATTCCTGACAACTGGCAGAAATTAGAAGAAATTGCTTCCAGAATTTGCAGACTTGAATGAAAGGAACAAAAAAAAAAAAAAAATAAAAAAAAAATAACCAAAACATTTCAAAAGACCAAACAGAAAAGAAAAAAAAACACACCTGGGCAAAATCCTATTTTAATCAAAATAATCAATCCCTTAAAAACTTCATAAAAAATATTTTCATTAAAAGCTAATTGGCTATTTAATAAGTTTCCAAGATGGGGTTTTATATATTGACTTATTTAGAAAGTCTTAAAAAACTTTGCTACAGAATGCCATGTCATTATGAATGAAGAGCTTGAGCAGGTCTCCTTCACAAAACAGACTCAAGTTGCAAAATCTTGCCAAAATAAAGGTCACCAAATTGAAAAATGTACAAGACTGCAGTCAATGAGTGTCAAGTAATACCTACCATCATAATGCATGATATCAATTCCCAACTTGTACCAGATGTCATTTCATTTTGACTTTCTGCCAATGCACTCGTGTTGGATCTATTGATTGACATATTCTGCATTCCTTTTTTAAATCAATAACTGAACAGCCAGCCTTGATATGGGAGGACAAATTTACTTAGCAAAGTACAAGGTTCTTTTTACCTCCAGGATGTCCACTGTTTGTTGATGAATGTTTCATTATTTGAATAAGGCTCTTCAGTAATAGCAGCCCACACAGATGTAAGAGACTTAGTTTATTTATTTTTCACAGTGAACCATTTCTGTGTGACCAGAATTATTCTATCTGTTAAGTTTTAACTTGGAATTCACTAGTGAGAAGTCGAACATAAATATTTTTCTCCTACTTCATTCTTAAATTCTTTTCCTCCTTCAGGTCAGTATTCATAAAATTTGTTGGTTCCAATCTATACTGGGAATGACTGCAAAACACATTTCCCTCACCAATTTATAGGCAGAAGCACACAAATGCATGCTGGGATTTCTTCCTGGCCAATAAAACAGGACAGTTCTCAGTTTCATGTGACTCAGTCCCGATCTGTCTTCTCTTGAAGTCAGAATGCTATGTTCATTCTTGTGTGTCAACCCCAATTTTCAGTTTGTGAACTTTTTGTCATACTATTGTTTTTCCCTATTACTGATAATTTGCCTTGCATATATTGTTTGCTTGCTTTGTATTATTTTTTTCACTGTTTTTTTCTTTTCTTTTTATTGCAAGCTTTGTCAAATCTGTTTGTTAGACAGTTCTGCCACTTATTTATTTATATT